>JAZGQO010000011.1:13750000-15000000 GCA_036850965.1 Patella caerulea
TCCAGCCCACTTGTACCCTATACTTTTTATTAGGATTTATAAATTAAAACAAATTTCCTTTAAATATAAATAATTTTTCCTTAGCCTACTTATAATCTCTTTTGGCACCCCTTTTGTCTAGGTTCGCAAATTATTATTTAGATCATAATTGATTTATGGTAATTTTATAAATATAGAGAAAAATTAATTTTCGTTTTTAACAAAGAAAAAGCTCTCAGAATGTTATAATTAGTTCATAATAAGTTTATGATTAATACTGAGTAAATTTATTTCACATTTTAACAGAGAAATAATCGAAAAACCAGGAAGGTTAAAACATTTTTTTCTTGTGTTGGCCTAATTTCTTAATTATAAGAAATATGTCGTTGAGTGAGTTTGATAGTATACATGTGCCTCTTGAACCGTGGGACATTGATGACAACGGCGACAATCTATTACTAATAGATCCAATTCACCAGGTATGTTTTAAAATACACTTTAATTTATTTCATATGCTTATAACATTTTAATCCCTATTTTTGACCACTACATTTCACAAAAATTGTTACTTCTATGTATCTACAGTTAGACTTAATGTAGCACATTGCCGATCATCATTCATAACAGTACGATACTATATCACCTACCTACAGTCTTCGACATGCAAACACGACTTATTGGTCAGTTCAAATCAACATTGATGTTGTTATCTTACCATGGAAAGATGGGTTTCTGATATCCAATATTTAAGACAAAATGAACATTTTAAAATTAACAGTACCAAAATTGCCTGAATGTAACAAACAACTCAATGAATGAGGCTAAACATGCCCCACAGGAGAAAACTATTTGTTCACTCTGGAATAACCGGACACCAAAGACTGTCATTCAATTTGGACCCTTGGCATATTTGGCCAAATACAGTTGATTAGAAATTAGAGTAAAAACAGAAACAATTCAATGTAAATCTGTTTATATACATTCATAATTCATTATTATATGTGTTGCTAACATTTTTTGTCTATTTCTAGGTGCTAAAGATTAGCTATTTAGCTCCTTTCAATTGTAAATGTTATATTATACTAGACTAATTACAAATAAGGAAGTATATTAATATAAAACCTCCTTAAATTAGCTTGTTTGTGAATTCTATTCCTAGTTACATAACCTATAGTAAGTAAAATGAAAAGATATAAACGTGAACAGAGAGAGAGAAATGGAATTTAACACCACTGACACAAACTATGTCATTTTTAGACTAACGTTTGCTTTTAATTTTTTTGCTTATATTCATAGAGGTCTTTAATAGTGGGAGGAAAATACCCCCTCGATCATGTGGTATAACATATGTGCTTTAGATCATAAGATCTGTCGCAGTGTTAAGTTACAGAGTTTTGATCCTAAGCTTGCACTATGTGTTAGTCCCGAAATTTCAATGTTTTTGTTAAATGGACCTAAATTCTTTCTGTGCTACCCTGTCTCTCGATCTCTTTCTCTCTCATGCACAACACAGTAAAATAAATAGTATTGAGTTGATTGAGGTTGAGTTGATTAAGAGACCAGTATGTAATTTAAAGTGGCCTATATATCCGTTTGTTTGCATCCCATATATACATGTATATATATAGAACAGTGATCAGCTGATCGGATGAGTCAGTAGTGAAGTTGATCACGAACATAAATAGAAACTATTGTAATTATGTAAAAGGTGGAGACCTGACAAAATGTTTTATTTATATTTTATTTGCGGTACAATAGGATGGCATCTCTACCTAAAGACCTAGTTTTACATACCAGTATATATATGTCAGTGTTGTGGATTAAAGACGTTCTTATGGTCCATTGAAGTGAAAAACGAACCTCAGTAAATCAATATTCAAATTTGACATAGGTTAGACTTTGTTAAGTGTTAATTGTTATTTAATAGATTGCCGAAATCATGTTTGATGTAGTGATTATTAAATAATAGGTATATGATAATAATACATGAGAATTGGGTGTGTTAACATTATTTTTCTATGAATTTTTCTTATATGTATTCATTTTTATACGCCCACATTGAAATGTGGTTGTATATTGACAACTCTAGAGGCCAAAGTTAATTTTATACACAGTGTTTTAAAGTTATAAGACACAAAAGTCTATTAATTTTCAATGATTTTAGATAACTAATACCAGAGTTATGTATGGCCCTTGATCACTTTAGAAAATCCTGTGGATTCTCTATCTAGAGCCTAGATAAAAGTGGATCGATTGTTGTTAAATTTATACATAGTGTTTAAGATCATGAGACGAAGAAACCTATTGATTTCCGATAATTACTGCCAGAGTTATGGGCCTTGATTACTCTGAAAAATATTGTGGACACTGTAAAGATAATATCTGTTTGACTTAAAATTTAATACACAGTGATTAAGGTCATGCGACTATAAGAAGCCTATCGATTCCCGAATAGTTCTAGTGCTTGATTATTCAAAAAAACTGGTGGTTGTGCTGGAAACTAAAGTTAATATAGATTTAAACGAAACAGTGTTTAAGGTCATGCAACAAAAAATCAAAACAAATTCTAATGATTTACTTAATGGGTTGTTACTCGTTATCAGATTTTAGTGTGTTGTAAATGTTACTGACAAAATGACAAAAGAATAAAAATATGTGACTTAACACTGCTGTCTGGCAACCTATCTTTTGTTCAGTATAAAACTACAACAAAATTTGTTCATAGTTTGAACTTTCTACAAGTGGCACCATATGTTCTAAAAGTGGTATCATGCATTTTAGAAAGTGGTATCATGTTTTCTAAACACGGTATCAAGTGTTTAAGAAATAGGTATCAGGTGTTCTAGAAGTGGTATAAAGTGTTCATTCATATCAATTCATATCTATTAAAAAAAAGGCTGTAACTACAGTATAGTAAGAATTTATAAAAGGGTTGGATTTTTTCATGTCATTATGATTGACTGACGTCATATTTTGTTTGTTATAATAACATGATCTATTGTTATATTTATATCCAAGGTGTGTACTGTGTTCATATTAATTTGAAATATTTGAAGGCTTACATGTACACTATGTATGGTTCTATATCAATGTTTGTCATATCATTGCCATTTTTTTTCTTCTATAAATCCACTATAGAGATGGAAAATGCTTGATCATGTCAAAACAGTAGCCTACCACTGTCAGATCATAGTCTGTATTGTTATATCAGCTAAAAACATCAAATCATATTGACATTTTCCCCAAAATTGTTGTTTGTGTTAAGAGTTCTACCATATCGATCATAGCATTGCCCGTTTTAGTATATAAACTTGATTGTGTAATGAGTTCGACTAAGTTAGGGAGGTTGGATGGCCGAATGGTTTGCAAGCGTGCGCTGCATCATAAAGCCTGTCATTTAGACAACTGGTATGATTTTGAATCCCCGGTTGTACGTGACAAGGAGTAGGGGCACCTGTCCAACCTCGTGGGTTTTCTCCAAGTCCTCCGGTTTCATCCCATTGCTAAAGACCCCTACGCGCGAGTGACTTATTGAAATAAAATTAAACAATATGTTAGTCTCAAAATGACCTATTTGTATCGAAAAATGGACATTCATTCCCATTCCTCTCTCTTTCTGATTATGTAAATACCATTGTGACTCACACTTGTAAAAAAATCACTATCACAGAAAATGTCTATTGTGTTGGCATTCTTCCCGCATACACCAGTGACCAACAAACATGGTAATGATGATCACTATGTTAGTTATTTAACTAAGCCTGTTGCTACCATAACAAAACACAGGTGATATGTTATGCTATGAATTTATTATCATTGGATATTTCATAACCAACACTTCACTTTTTTACAAGTTTTATTTACTTGGTTAAAACATGGAATATGTTACACAGTGTAAATATGACACAGAAGTGGTCTCTGTCATAGATGTACCGGTAAGTATTTACAGTGCCGCTAATGCAAAATTATCTGTTGTAATAAGTTACTAATCGACAAGACTATTTATTGTCAATTAAAAGAGAAATTTTGGAATTTCCAATCCAAGTGATATTCAACAATCTACAGGTCACTTTTATCATCCAAAATATATGCACAAAGTTACAATACAGAGAGAGATTCAGGACTAACTTATGGTTCAATTTTATTCAATAAATTGGTTGTTTGTAGGAGTCTTGGCAGTTGGAGAAAACAGAATAAAACCCAGACCACTTGACTCAGTGACAGGTCTTATGGTCTAAAGTGCATGTGTTAGACCACTTGACAACCCAACCCATCTTCCTATCATCATTAGGGTAGAAATGAATGCACCATCTGGGACATGTACTTTGGCCAAGGAAAACATAAAGCCCACCAAAAATACCCATGTTTATTGATGCCCAGACCTACCCTATTTTATTTTAGCCTGTATCGTTACCTCACATCTCTATAAATCTATCTTGGTGTGGTTTTCCATGACAGAAGTTTGGGTATTTACAAATTTACCCAAAGAATATTTTTATTTGGCCTATAACCTATTACTGAACTCTAACAGGGAAAAGTTCATGCATTGATACCTGTTAATCCTGTTATAGCTGTATTTTCTATTTTTAAAAACAGTACGCTGAAAGATTACTCTGAGGAAACTTTTTATAGATTTTTCTTGGTTCGATTTTTTGATCAACTTATTTTGTTTCTAATCCCCTTGACATATGGTACATGTATGGTCAAACTTGGACAAAAGACACTGGTCACAGACATTTTTAAACACAAATCATCACGCAAAGTATATACTGTAATATGGGAGGGTAATACATGTAAGACACGTTCTATTACAGACTTTGTCAGACAAAAATTATCACAAAACTTATATATTATTATAAAAAGGCTGTGTCATAATTTGTGTCTGAAATAGTTTGTGATAGGAACCTTCTGTCCAGGCTTGGGTATGGTAAATGAATTATTTCCCGAAGTTTGACTTTTGCTTTCTTGACCAGGTCCCTTTTTGAAGGCTGTTGGTGTCAAGCTTGTATAAACCGTAAGGCCTGTTATCTATGCAAATTATGTAGTTTGGACGTATATGGTCGGCACCATTTGCACCAACAATTGACTTGTGAACACTGTAGAACCTGAAGTTTCTGAGAGATTGGATGTGGGAAGCATTGGGATCATTAGAGGATGAACCTATAAGTGTGTGGCTACTTTGTTCCAGAGTTAATCCCACTTTGGCGAAAAGCCTTGTGAATGTGATGTAGATTTTAACAAATCTTTGTCAAATTTGTGAGACTGCATTGGAAAAACCCACTAATTATTCAGTGTGCCGAAATCTTAATATCAGTAGTAACCGTCCCTTTCCTGAAAACCCTGTCAAACGGACAGAGGCTATAAATTTTTTATTTTTTTTAAAATTTAAAACCTTGCCAACACAATAAATATTTCTTGAAGGCACCAACATTCAAATATTTCCATACTTCATGTGGCTATCTGTTAAGTCCATTTTCAGAGGATATGACAGTGCACATTAAATTATAATTGTATGACTGGGCCTAGCTAATTCAATTGGCCTTTTTATGATATTTAACACATAATCTTGTTGTTTTGATTAAAAAAAAAACATTTTGTTTTATTTCAGAGAATGGACGCACAAGAGACTGTTCCCCAGCCTGCACCAGCTCCGACTACAGACATGGAAGGCGACAATGTTCTGCGCGACGAGGATAATTTTATTCAAAATGTGTCCCAATTTTACAATCAGGAATCCCTGAGTGATATTCTCCTGGTAGTGGGAGACCAGAAATATTATGGACATAAATTTGTCTTGGCGAAATCAAGTGAAGTTTTTCGTACAATGCTATATGATCAGAGATACATTCAGGCCGGCCTGCCAGAAGTCGAACTTAGTGAAAGTTTAGAGTGTCAGCAGTATTTTGATCGATTTTTGAGGTTTCTGTACACGGCAGAAATCAACATTAACATAGACTCGGCTGTGGGTATACTGTGTCTGGCAGATAAATACAATGTTTCCTCCCTAAAATCACTATGTACTAAATATATGGTGATAAATACACGTTCACCAAAAGTAAAAAATGCCCTTCAGTGGTATTCATGGGCAAAGGCTTTGAATCTTGAAGATTTGATTGACCAGTGTTCTAAAACTATTGCCTGGAATACAGACCTTATACTGGGGATGCCCGAATGGTTTGATATGGAGTTTGATTTTGTTAGTGATTTGTTGTGCAATTCGCAACTCGTTGTCCAAGAAGAATACTCGTTGTTTAAGGCTCTGATGTCATGGTTACTGCATGACCAGCGTCAGGAGAAGCTCGTCGAAAACAGCAAAGATCTGCTTCCTATGATTCGGTACTCACAAATGCTAGTCAAACAGTTATATGAAATAGAGACGACTGCCAGAGAGGAAGAGTATGCTCTGTGTCGAGAAGTCCTTTTAGACTTGGTTAGCAAGGCTTACAGGTTTCGATCTTTGTGTCCCAGCCAATTAGATTTAGAGGTTTCCTTCAAGGATATGTGTTATCTTCCTCGAAACTATATAACTCTGACTGTGGATACTGTTCGCATGCAGAACACACTAAGATTTGGGATTCAGGTTGACGTGAAAACATACGTGGGACCAGTTCCTTCCGAAAAACGTGAGGGGGAATGGAAGATTACGTATCGCAAAAATCAAGAATTGTGGACACTACAAATATATTGTCACGAATCAGCCATGATTAACGGTGAGGCCCAGATACAAGCAAGTGTAGTAATCTACAACGAACAGGATCATGTTATCCACGTTGACGCGGCTCCCTCACACATCTGCACTCGTGCTAATAATCTTTCCATGAATTTTCACGTTCCCAAACCCGAGGAAGCCAAGACAATGGCTGTACTCATTAAACCAATACCAAAATAGATCAATTCTCAGACAAAGACAAACTTTCCTGGCTATATTTTTGTATAAAAAAAAAAAAAATTCTATTATTTTTTTTGTCAAACTTTGATAATCCAGATGATCAAATTACATTGGTTGGTCTTATCCATTTTGTAGATGATCTGCCTACATGACAGGTTGTAGATCTAGGAATTACTGAGGCAAGGTTGTCTTAATGCATGGGCACATGCGACAGTATTCCCTTGGGGCTCCCATGCTCATAGGGACTTAGTGCTAATGTACAGCATGTTTTTTTTCATACTGATTTTTTTGCAAGTGCTATACATAAATATATGTTGATTTTATAAACCATTTGCATTTTTATTCCTGTTAGTGGTTATTTAATTAGGTGCCCCAGCGCCAATCTTTGACCGGGGACTTATAGATAATGCTGTTAAAGAAAACTCTGTAAATCGGCATGTGATTTCTTTCAAATATTGTAAATTGAGAGAAATAATATGAGTGACAAGGAATAAAAAAATGTCAATTCCAATCGCATGATATGATAAAACACAAGGGAACTGTTTTAGTGTGAAGATAATTTTTTCATCAAACAATTTGGAGATTTCAGTTCTACATCATAGATTCTTGTGATTACTTAAGTTAAAGGCATAAAGTTCAGTTCATATATTGAAAGAGTTTGAAACTCGTTTAAACATCAATGTAAATCTGCAATTTACAAAATAGATGGGTTCCATGTCCTACATGTCTTCACCAACCATACTAATGAAGAGGGGAATATGCCATGCAATGTGCTATGAAGATTAATGTAAAATGGATAATTGAGACTTTATTTATTATCGTAACAACGGTGACAGTGTTTATGAAATTAGGATTTCTCAGTTCAGAATGAAGTAATTTAACTGTAATTTTCAACATATTCACATTTAATTATCTATTTTTATGCGCCAGATAATTACAGTTAGAGTTATGTTCCTTGATCACTTTGAAATATCTTGTCGACACTGTAGATGCTAAAAGTAATATTTAAGTGTTTAAGGTGACAAGATGAAGAAGCCTGTCAAATTTCATTGATTTCCAATTATTATGGAAATTGATATTAAATGTTTTGTATGCTTAATGTTAGAATAGAGCAAAACTAGAAGCCAAATGGTTTGTTTCTGACCAAAGAAAAAAATATTCAACAACTCTTAATGACTTCTCGGATGACTTACCTGCTAGTGCTGTCTGGCAACATATTTTTTGATAACTTGAACAGCTAAATCCATGATATTAAATCTTTTGTATACTAAATGATAGCATGGACCAAACTACTTCTAATGATTCTCTGATAATTATTTAATGAGTTGTTACTCGTAATCAGATTTTAGTGTATTATAAATGTTTTATTTCCGACAAAAGTAAAAAATATGTGACTGCCCAGAAGTCAGCTCTTTATCTTACCTTACATAATGTCACTTTAATTTAATATTCAATCATTTTAATTGGTTAATTTTTAATGTGGATGAAACTGTCTTAAAATACAGACGTGAAATCTTCCTTTGGTGTTGACGTATCATTATTCCATGTAATGGTAGAGGTAATGTGTCAAGCATACATTATTTATACTAGTTGCAATATTGGACCTGTGTAACTTTTCACTGAAATGCATGTGCTGAACAGTGTCCGTATGTTAAGTTGTCTATTGGTCTTGTGCAAGAAATGGCATATTATATAGACATTGCCCTTGTGCTATCACACTCGTGCAATATCATTATCAATCAATATGTTGGTTAATGTCTTGCACTGCACCATTAAACAACACATGAATTGGATATTGTCGAGAAAATTCAAATAATGATCGGGAATCAGGAGTTTATAATACATGTATTTCTAGGTTTTATATAAAGTGCTATGTATAGTATTTGATAATATTGTGTTGGTTTTTTTTTGTTTTTGTCGTTCATTCTGTGTTTTCTGGAGCTGTGTTGAAGTTACTTTCCCACAAAGGTATTTATGGGGTGGTTACTTCCAATAAAAGTATGGCAATTTTGGTACATTTGGACAGTAGAAACATCCAATCTTACTAGAGAAATATTGGATTCCCTGTAATACAGGACAAAAATGTACATATAAGAGTTTCTGTATTTGGCAATCGACAATTAGGGATGTCTGCTCGAGTGAGGTCAATGGTTGCATGCAAAGATTGTCTGATCTCTCAGCGTTAGTGAGGGCTTAATGTATATGTTGATAAACTTGAATATACAACAGTTTCTGAGGTAAAAACCACAGAAAAAGATACATGCGTATTGCCAGTGGATAATCTATGAATTTAATTAGGCTTTGATATTTATGATAAAAATGGACTGCAATTAAACAACATCTTGTATATGCAATGAATTCTCAGCCAAGTCATGTGACACAAACATGGCTCCTTTAATTAGATTTTTTTTATAGCGGATTGCCCTACAAATACAATGACAATGTATTCGGTAAAATTTGAAGCAAAATTTTGAAGGAATAGTTTGAATAAGTTTTTAGTCCAAATATATCATAAGTTTGCAGACGGGGAGGTATCTTTAATGATTTTAGCTTTCTGGTTTAATATTTTTATTTGGAACATTTACTTGAAAAGCATGTGGTTCATATTGATGTTATTAATAAAGCTTATTTATCACATTAATAAATGTTCATTACATAAAATATGTGTCATATTTATTTACCCAGAAATAGACAAATGGGATCCAACCCCCAGTCATTTGGGTGGGTCATCCATCCTCACTTTCTATTTACAAAGGCTATGTTCTATACGGCTATTATCGAGTATACATATAACTTCAGCCTTTCACTACAATTCAACGGGCAGCACTTCGTCCGCTAGAGACCTTCCAGAAAAGAACCAAAGACTTGAACTATATTGCTACAATAATCATCGACATTACCTGTAAATTGTACCCTCGCACCCATGTAAAATTCAATTTGCGTGCCGAATGCGGCTCTGTATGTATATAGGTCTCATTAAGCTGGTCCCGCACGTTCAGGAACCTTCCTTTGGAATCTTTAGGGTGAGTGTAAAATGAGACCTACAATCAGAACCGAACTAGGTTTTACCGGCCTCTTATCTCAAATTGCAACATCTTAAAAGATAGCCGATAACAAACTTGAATTCCGTTTATAAGCACAATTTTATTTAGCACGCGTACATAAATATCGTATCATTATGGTCGCCTTTTTTTTTTGCTCGTCTGTGTTTCATTTACGTAAAACTCGTGATGGGTCTGTTTTTATATGGTATTGGACCGGCCATGGAGCGATGATGATCATGTTGTATGTGACCGGTGGCTTTAACGGGCCGCCACCCCATCAATGGAGTCTGGAATGGGCTGTTCTAATAGACTTTCTGGGCCGGGTGTGCAATGGGGATTCTGAATTTAAACGTGGTGGTACAGCAGAGTGGTGGGGCACGAGTTACCACCGAAAATTTTGGAGCCGCAATCCCTTGTTACAATTTCGGTGACGTAATTTCTCATTTTGATGTTAAACACACCAAAATAACAAACTTCTGGTCCTCTAAACTAGAACTAGTCAGAAACACCAATAAGGTCCTGTGGATAGGGCGACCAGAACGAAATTCTCTAATAATGTCATTTGATGCCTCAAAATAAGCTATATAATATTGTCTAGGCCTCAATTTTCAATGTATTTGTCCCCCAAAGATCTATCGCGAAAATCGTCATATTGTTTGTTCTTTAATTAATTAAAGACATTGAATTACAGGATGGTATCCCGCGTACAAACTGGGTGATTGGTGATATATTAGTACTAAAAACATATTCAAACTAATTTATCCAAATTTTGCTTCAAATGCTATAAAAATCTATCAAAAGCGGTCATGTTGTCTGTAATCGCCGACTATTTACTGCAAATATAGAATCCTAATTACATTTTCGGATTATTCACTGCCTGCGTCTATTTTCTGTGATTTTTTTTTATCCCAGAAAGTGTTGTATGTCTAACTCTTCAACATGTACACAAAGCGTTAAGATCGTGTGCAGTTTTTGAAAACACGCTTGCAGGTATTCTTATTCGGGATGACTATTAAGGGAACTCCTTACATTTTTGTCATGTATACGCACCATGAGTGTTTTTCAGGGAAACCAGTACTGTTCTAGTAAAATTGGATATCATTAAACCATTTCATAATTAACGGTGGTGGCTCGCCATTCCGGAAGTCTAGTGTTCGATTCGTGTTGATTGACCAAGTCATCGGGATTATCCGGAAAGTAATTAATGTACATTACGGTGTACGATTGTATTCAGACCCGTAGCTAGCAGGGGGGGGGGGGCAAGGAGAAAATTTTGCGCCCTTTGCTCATTGGGGAAAATCGGCTTCCGCAATGGACGCGAGACGAAGTCAATCGGCTTTACTTTATGTGGCGCCCTTCCCATTGGACACAAGACGAGGCCAACCACCAACGTCTGTATATCAATATGGGCGCCACGGCCGATTGACACTGGGTAGGCGCTAACGACGAGATTGGTGCCCAACCAATGTCACTTTCATTTTATGGGCGCCTCGCAAAACATGTCGTTTTATATGAGGCGCTCGAAAATGGTGAGTCGTCTTATAATGGCTCACGCGACTAACACAACTGATGGGGCGCACAAAACGGCTAGATCTATGAGGTGAGAGGCGTCCATAATGTCATGATTAGTGGGGTGCCTTTTATTGACAATATATCATAGTCCGGCCACACATACTACCGAGTAAGATTGGCAGGGCGCCAACGACTTAACCAATAGGTGCCTCATTCCGAAGGGGTACCCATAATGCAGCGATCATGGGCGCCCCTAATGCTGAGATCATGGGCGCCCCTAATATAATGCATGTGAGATTGGTTAGGCACCCACAAATGAATTGGGCGCCAAAAACGGCATCATTCCGAAGGGGCGTCCATCTAATAGTAGTGAAGCAAATTAAGCGCCTTCTTTTTCAGGTGCAAACTCAGTTTTCGGGAAGCAGGGGTGTGGGGAAGCACCATTGGCAATCGACTTTTCTGGCAGATGAGTAAAGTGAAAACAAATGAATGGTAATTTATCTAGTTGACAAAATAAAGTGTCCTAAATCTAATAATTTTATTTTATTTGAATACCAGGGTTCTGAAGTGACTATGGATTAAAACAATTTGTTTCGAGCCACTCTATTTGTGACACATTTTCGGGCATCGATTATAATTTGCATCTGCAGCAATCCGATTGGCTGGTTGGAATTCAGGTCGGTATAGAGTTAAAAAAAACCGATTGGAACTTGGAAGTTTCTTTCCTCATAGGTTAGTATAGCAGAAAAACGCATATGCGGCGGTGGTTTCAAATTCAGATAAGTGGGATTTATAGTTCTAATCAAACGAAACACTGAAAGGTGTGGTAATTAAGCCACCTAAGGTAGGCTATATTGGACCGCATTTAACATGCTGAATTAGAATAGCAAGAAACCACGTTTGAGGCTATCAAATTTTTAAAATTTGCTGCCGGCGGCCCCGTTTCCGTGGACTATTAACAATTGACTGGTTGATTGGAAATCGACTCAGCCACCTAAGTTAGGGTAGGGCTCAGACCACCACCAAATCAGGGGCGTGGTGAGGGCAATTATTGAGAAGAAATTATGAGTAACAAAAAAGATTTTGGCACAAAAACCCTTTTACTGACCGCGGAGCTGTGGCCGTCGAAGCCGGCCACCGCGAGCGCCGAAGGCGCGAGCCCGCGGCGGGGGGTCCGGGGGGCCCTCCCCCGGGAAAATTTCGAAAATTAGAAGCCCAGAAACGCAATCTCCAGCAATCCGAGACAAGAAATACGGTAATAAAATATTGTTATTTTCTCTTGGAGATTCCATTCTTTCCAAGAGAAAATCACTTGACTCTTTCAAAATTTTTTTAATTGGGTCAGATGAAACAATTTTTCCACTTACAAATGTTTTTCATTTTTTGAGTAATTTGATTGTGATTTTGGCGCAAAAACTTTTTGGCGCATGAGTATGGCTACTCATGAACTCATTCTCACCACGCCCCTGCACCAAATGAATTCAGGGACTGCCATGGAATGGCAAGAAAACACGTTTGTCGTCAAATCTTTTTTGGGGAGGGGAGTCCGTACGCCTAGACCCCTCCACGGTACCGTTCACCGTTAAGTGTAGGTACATCGGCGCCCCAGAAGCCCCCCCCCCCCCTTAACAATTTCGGGTTAGCATATAATACCGCGGGTCTGCTACTGCGTTTACATAGGGGGTGGGGGGTGGATGGCCGAATGGCGTAGTTTCGAATTGCCAGGTGTACGTGACGAGGAGAAGGGTCGCCCGTCCATTCTCATGCGGTTTCTCCGTGTCCTCCGGTTTCCTCCCACTGCTAAAGACCCCTACGCGCAAGCGAATTAGCCTACTAAAATAAAATTAAACCATGTTAGTCCCGGAATGACCAGTTTTTGTCGAGTGGATTTCAAACAACATTTGTCCCTTCGTTTACATCGTCGCTAGTCCCTTTTGAAACTGTCCTTGAGCGAACGATATATTCGCCTAACCCTGTCAGCGTAAGTTCGCTCAAAGACAGTTCTGAAAAGAACTACATCGTCGCCTGAATTTATCATGGAATGTTTATTCCAAGGGAAATAACTCCCAAATGTAGAAGGGTTCAGACTACCAATTAAATTGACCATTGACTTCATGGTCCGTTTAGACAAATGTTTTCCAAAAAAAAAAACCAGTGGGAAATTCGTGCCCAAATGTTTGAAATTGGCAAAAGTTTGCAATGGCCACCAATTTTGACTGCAAAATGTCAATTTTTATCCACTTTTCGATAAGAGTTTGGTATCGAAATAATATATACTTTCTGGGTAGCTGAATCCATTTCCAAACACATTTTTGGGATAAGTTACACTGCGGAGTCAATATTACATTTTTTACGGGAAAATTCCAATTCTACAAAACGACCATATTTGGTGTCAGTATAGGCGTTTTGGAGGCAGCCGATTCCATTTTCGACAAATGGTTTCATCGTGGCAATTAATTGGTTTCCCCCTTACTCAAAATATGTAGAAATCCCATTGTAGATTTGGGGATTAATTGAGAAATGAGGTTTAACGTCCACTTGACACAAACGCTTGTGCGTAGGGGTCTTTAGCAGTAGGAGGAAACCGGGGGAACCCCGAGAAAACCCACGAGGCTGGACAGGCGACTCTTCTCCTTGCCACGTACAACCGGGGATTCGGAACCACGCCGGTTGACTCAATGGCAGGCCGTATGATAAAGCGTGCGCACGCTAACCATTCAGCCATCCACCCCACCCCACCCCCTGGGGATTAAGAGCTGTTGGGTCTGCCTCGGGTCTAATACGATTGCGTTCATCATGCATCAACTACAGAAGCAGCATAGCAGGCATGACGAAATGGGCCACTCTTAGCCCACTGTGGACGCAGGGTTAGTGAGTGTCCGATTTCATCACCAATATCAGCCAAGATGGTCAAACCTAATAAAGCACGCTGCAAATTTCACATAATGAATCAATGTCGAGATACAGATGGATCCTGTTTGTCAAATATGCAGGGGACTAGTTAATGAAGTACTCGCCGTCATTCCGAAAATGACAGAAAGAACGCGTATTGGATGCCGACAATAATAAGCCGATTAAGACCCCCGACCCAACAATGCGCGGAATACCAATTTCAATGGCAGAAAATTTAGGCCAGATTATTGATCGGGAAAATTCAAGTTCTGTGGCACATGATGGGAGCGGTTAGACTTCTATGCGAGTTCACGACATACATTGTCACTTGGTTAAGGGATTATGATTAACTCCTAAGGATCTGGACATGAACATAGCTAGCTGCAGTCAACTAAACGACCCACGAAAAACAAGCATCAAAAGGGACTAGTGGTATTCCTTACAAAGGGTACCCGCTTAGTTTGATTTATCTCCGTTCCCGATTGAGAGAAGGGGTAGGAGTAGAATTGAAAGTAGACCAACAACGTCAAGAACGAGAAGACGATCAAGATAAGCCAAGAAAGTTACTGCTTACCGTTTAAATGTCGGTAAGAGTTCGTGGAGACATGTGTGCATTGGCCTTGAGAATGCTAATCTACATAAACATTGCCAGTGTTGCAATGCCCTTAAATTAGTTAAGATGAATTCGTCGATTCTGAATCGTATTGAAATATTAATCCGTCCGAAATCTATGCTTGAAGTCCTCAGTGGAAAACGAAGGGTCCGAGCTTATATAGGGCCCTTATTGTAAACAACCGTTAACGATTCTGATTTTGTTTGAGCAAGAGAAGGGCAGCAGAAAGGGCACAATGTATTTAAGCACACCCAGTTACACAGTATAGGGGCGAGAGGCATGGGTAAGGAAATTTCAAATTCGGGCGTTATCAACCATTTATAGTTTTTGCCTTTATGACAGCAGGTGGTTAGCAGGAATGAGTATTTTTTTGCTTAGTTATCCAAAGTGAACAATCGGAAATCTAAATTTCTCCTATATTTATAAAGTCAGAGGGGTCAAAACAAAAAGTACGACACAGATGTCAGTAGCGCGCGTCCTCCACTGCTCTTACGTAGCATGGAATTAACTGTCGTACTTTTGGTTTTGACCCCTCTAACTTTGTACCGTTGATTACAGATTAAACATCCTTAAGTGTACAAATGCGTTATTGATGGGTTCCCCATTTGAATATTGTTCACAAGCAAAATAAGATATTTTTTTAAAGTATCATTTTGTTATACGAAGAACTAAGTGATGCGTTTTCTATGGCGTTCAGTATATTATAGTGGTCAAATAAGTTAACAGTGTAGCCAGTCGTGTGCTTATGGCTAGATAATCTTCAGTTTTGGATAGAAAGGATACTGGTTGTCCACATGAGCCGCAAAACTCCATGAGGGTATTCTGCAATAGAAGTGGGCGGGACCTGGAGAGCTAGTAATTATTCTACAATACGATAATTTGCAGTTATCTAGAGAAATGGGGTTTAAAGTCCACTCGACAAAAACCAGGTCATTTCGGGACTAACATGGTTTAATTTTATTCCAATAATTCGCTTGCGCGTAGGGGTCTTTAGCATGAGGAAAGACCGGAGAAAACCCACGAGGTTGGACAGGCGACCCTACTCCTTGCCACGTACAATCAGGGATTTGAACCTACGCTAGTTGACGTAATTGCAGGCCGTAGATACAGTGCGCGAAGGCCAACCAACCCCCTAGGAAACGAGATGAAACCAGTTCTTTGTATATTCTCTGGTACAATATTGTCACATCCAGCCCGAGAACAGTATTCAAGGTATTAAGTAGATGGATCGCCGTGGGTAGTATGCTTTGCTGAAAGCACATTACACACCCTACCACTGCTCTAATATCGTTATCAAAAACTAGAAATCTTCAAATTTTATGCTTTCACCCAATTTTTAAAGAAAAATAACGTGGAATTATATATTTTGTAAATGTATTTATTCCTTGAAACCTTATACATTCAACGAATGATCCATAGGATCATATGCAGACTGGTTCCGTGGCTTTTAATTTGGCAACTGCAATAAAAAATATTTAAGTTAGACAATAGCTAGAGAAATAGGCAGGGCATTCGAGTCGGATAATTCGCTTTTCAGTAAGAAAAATTGCACTATTTTGTACATGTACAAATCGATTTGAAACCATTCGGATGTTTCAAGTCATGTGGGATGCATTTGGGGGGATTCAGACGGTCTATTTTAAGGCTGGCTAACCACCCGTTCATAAAAAAAGGCGACACATGTGATGTACAATACTATATCCACCCAGGCCACATAACCAGAAGGGCATTTTCGATACACTCTTCGTGTCGTTTAATTTATTCAAAAAATATTTGATTTCTAACATACCGGTCTTCAAATCTGCTGCCAGAGTAAGGCCCTTGGCAGGATAGCAACCACCACAGTATCCATCGCCTTTACCTTCAAATATATGGCTTGTTCGTCTAATTGTATTACATTTTGGCTTGTAGTAAGAAGCAGCCCACTTTTGCTATAACATTTTAAAAAAGCGTTTAATGTAATTTGCTTGATTATAAACTACAAACACAACTAAAAAAATGTTTTGTACTGGAAGTCGTTAGCTAAAACGACCCGTATTTCCGATTTGTCAGTCCCGATAGTGTCGTACTATGCTGTGGTTTCGGGCGCCATGTTGTAATGGCAATATACAAACATCCTACAAGACAACGTGGAAGTAATTATTAAACGGGCGCAAACGACCGCCATTCAATTTGAGCCGTTTTACGCATTTCATATGTATTCAAAACTGCAATATTTCAAAACTGAATTCACTGTATATAGTATTCAACGTTCAGATGAACAATATCCAATTTAATTCGATCTTACACTAACCTTGGGATCCAACATGAAACCAGTGTCTCGAAGATCAACCACAGCATGACCACGTGTAGGACATTTCACGAAGTTACTCCTATAGGAACAACCAGTAGCTGCACCATACTCTCGCCTGGATCCACTGACTTGTTTGGTAAAACGATAATCGTATCTCGAAATCTGTGCAGTCTACAATGCATAAAAGTGGAGGTCACATAACTATTCAAAATTTCTAATACTTATAAAAATCAGACCCCCCCCCCCCTCTTCCTATTGTTGGGGGCAAATTCTACAACTAATCAATTTATACGCAAGCCAGCCTTAAGTCACACTCGGCTAATCTCGACAGATTCCGTAAACTACGTAAACTACATCTAGTCTCGGATGTATGACAGTGATATGTACCTACGCCCATACATTTGCGATGCGGCTACCGGTTTACTTTTACAGGAAAAGTTGACGCTATTACACAAATTGGGAACCTATTCGGCTAGCGACCTATTCGAGAGATCGAGCATCAACCTGTTCGTTGGAAACCTATTTAGAGTTAAGACAACAGTCTATCAACCAATAAAATCCAACGTTTAGTCTCTTATCATCCAAACAAATATTCTACGAATATTTGTCTGGATGGGTCCTCAAAATTTGACAAAAAGTCGGTCACTGTCTGGATTATCCAGTCTTTTAAGTTACCACGTACTGAATCTATCAAAACATCTCGCTTGTCAACAATGACACTCTCAAAAATTTTGTTTTAAAGGTTTTAATTGAAATGGTAATTTTCTCTCGTCATGAATCAAACGTATGGCTTCTCACAATCTCCTTAATCGCGATTCACGCTGTTGTATCGTCTCTATTTTGTTTCTAATAATAGATGTGCCAAGTGAATTGTGGGATATATATTTATCCTTGCTCTATAGAATCTATCAAAATCGGCCCAGCTTCATAATATCTATCACTTACCGAGACTTTAGCCAAAAGGTTCCATTGCCCATGCGTAACCGGGAGTTTTTTTATGTGGTAGATTATCCAGTAATTTTCGTCAATAATTGAGAACCGACCCAGACCCTCCGTGCGTTGAAGACTAGTGGGTTCTGGGTGACCGAGACTAAGAATAGAAGTGTAATTTCGTCATTATCTTACAGCTGGATCGGTCGAATAGGTCGCTAGCCAAATAGGTCGCCAACTTGTGTTTGGAATGGGCGCAGCCATGTTTCATCCGCGACCTTTAAAGTAGTTCCAATATGGCGGAATTCATACAGCCGAGTTTAGATTCCCGAAATCTTCCGAGGTTTGCCGAGTGCCTTAAGTCAGCCTCATATTTATAGTTACTAAATGAGCTATGTAATTCATAGGCTATGGCCATTTAACCATCTACATTCTATAAATATGAGTACGAGTGACCGCCATGATATCCGGGATCAGGTTACGTGTCCGTCTTATGAAAGAAGCCTACCGACCATTTAACGTTGGATTGACGGTCCGGGATAATATTAGACTGCCTTTTTTTAACCAAATCAAGCTGGAACAAGAAAATACACATTACGCTCTTCGACTTTCTTGTTTTTAATAGCGAACGACTGGAGAATTTTAATTGCAGTCCGATTTACTTTATTGAACGCCTATAAATGTATAGAAATGATAACGGCAATCATGTGTAAATGCTAGAGAACCACACGAGAGCGTGGTCAAGATTTTAGTACGAGTATTTACGTTGTCGTAACACCTACAAATTACAACACAAACACCACCCTTAGACGGAATCAAGGATTACAGCTTCGTGTAGAAAAGACGATATGTCTCGGAAAAGATCGCAACTTTCTACGCTACTGTGCTTGAAATGCACTAGGACTACTTACCAAAACATTCAATGCAATTTTATACCAGATGGTATGCCCACTCGATGGGACTTTACCAGATCCCAGATTACATTTACTCGAGCGGTATTGTAAAGTAGGCCTGCTGGCAGTGTTATTATGGCGAAGAGTTATATATTCTTGTTGCCTCTTTCCCTTTAAACCATAACAATACACCTTCATGCGGTTCAGTTTAGGGGTATGTATCCAATATTCCCCATCACGATAAGCAGAGTTACACAACTTCAACTGTGCACACGATGTAACTGTAATATAAAATTACATAATATCCACATTTAAGTTTTTACAGCATAACCGAACAACATGTGGCTTTATTAGCTGAATAAAGTCAGATTGGCAGTTTAGGTCGATCAGTATACGAGGGCCCGTTCGTCAATGCCAGCCCCCCCCCCCCAAATGTGAAAGTAAATGGGCTCCCACTTGTATGTCTCATGGATTATAAAGGGCATCCAATATATGCCATGAGTATCTAGCGTAGCCTTTTATTATGACTTACGTAGCCCAGAGATACCCTTTTCACGATCTTGCCTACCCAAATGTCTTTATTTCATATCGAATACTGATGAATATACCAGTCAAGCGGATCTTCAACGGGGAAGAAGCCGATTTGAGAAGCACGGGGTCAGGAACGCCTGAATATGGACATGGTTTATTTTTAACGGGTACGTGCTCAATTCACTTCGATATAGTAATTGGTAGGTTTGTCAAAAACACGCAAATTCGAGGTTTCGAAGCAAAATGAGAATTTTCTGGTTGAATATTTTCACTGCAATTCAGATGGCCCCCGAAAGGGACGACACTGCTCCACCCGACCCAGAAAGCCATTTACGCTACCCCTAATACTCACCTACACATTTCGGTCTGGTCGCCCATTTTCCGTTCGTCATACATTTAACAGTTTTAGATCCTTTCATAGTTGTTCCCTTTTTACATTTGTAGGTTGCCGCATTTGGGAAATACGTGCTTCTAGTGGTTCCAGCTCCGTTTGCAATTCTTGGTACCCTTCCACAATTCTTGGCTGCAATACAAATTATTTAAGAGCGATTGTTTTATTTACACAAATCATACAGCTATGGAGAAGGTAACTAAAAATGTTGATATACTGATGTTTGTAGCTACGATTGCCAGCCTTCAGTTTGACCTGGCAAGCAGTCATTTTGTTCAAATACAGGGGCCAATGTAGTGACAACTAGCACCTTATTCCAAACCAATTGAAGTCCATCCTACACGCCTTTCATTCGGAAAACCGACATCTGGTACCCTACATCAGTAGCTGTGCGATGGTAATATGGAAAACAAGTACAGCCAATATGTAGCTACACCCATACAATAATTGATAGGCGGCTATCGGTTAACTTATCTTTTAGATCCACACCAGTGTATAGTGACCTCGGATTTTTGTTCCATCTCCACTACAGTCGTCCGTGTCACACCCTCGCCCGACAACCGATGATAGCGGGGAAAGGCTGGAAAATCTGAACTCTCGTTCTTGCCCACTGTGATCCCAATTAAGCCCCACCCAGATATTTTGGAGAATTTATGGATTCATCGAGTCTTTTGCCGAGTTTTATTGCACTGCTTGATAAGCGAAAAATCACCACTGAATTGTTCAATTTTCTAAAGTGTAAAGTTCCGTTGTATGGGACACCATATTAGTGGACCGATGATTAACCGAATCCATTACAGCTGCTATAGGATATATTGCGTTTCTTGTGGTCAATATTGAAATTACTAACCTCTACAGTATGGTCTTTTTGACCATTTTCCAGTTGCTAAACATCTAACGGTTCTAGATCCAACCATATAATATCCAGATCTACACGAGTAGGTTGCGGCATTGGGGTAGTAAGTGCGTTTATATACTCTTGATCCATATGCAATGCCTGGTGGGGTTTTACAGTTTTTAGCTGAAAAATCGTAATGTCTGGTATCAATTTCCACATCTAGTACTTTTTAATCTCATGGACCACCCAAATATAGGGCTATGACAGCTAATGTCTGATGCAATACAGCTGCAATTTAGTCCATATTTGGACGATGGTCCTCATTTATCAAGCAAATATTGTAGGGTTCGGGTCTCCTACTTGATGATCGGGATTCTTTTAGTCTAGAACTAAAATTTACAAAGAAAAGACAACAAATGCTGTGCAGAAAAATTTCACTAGGCAACACAATACGTAACCATGGGAAACTTCACGAACGACACTAATCGAAGAGACGATTTCGCCGTTGATCCGCCTTTTTGCACGAAAAAGAAAAAAAAAAAAAGCGTTGTGGACACAAATTCATAAAGCATTAGACTTGAGAACTTACTCAATAACTGTTTGATCCAGAAACCCAGGCGCGGATACAGGGTTTTTTTTGCAGGAGGGGTGTCTAGGTTTGATAATTTCTTAACTAAGGCGCTCAACCAATTAACGGGCGTTTTGGGGGTCCCCCCAAGAAAAAAATTGGTAAATTAGATTCAATTTGGTGCATTCTGACGTATTTCAGGAAGGTAAATTCTAAAATTACAGGTCTAAAAATCGCCAATAACATCGCATCAAAAATTTTCAAGCCTGAGCTGGGGGGTCCGGACCCCCTGCACCACCCCCCTAGATCCGCGTCTGAAACCAAAACTTTGCAGAAACAGTTTCTAATGCATTGTTTTATAAAGGGCCATGTTTTAGCTACAAAAAAGGCAAACAAAATGGAGTAAATGTTTTGTGAACTCGGGGGGAGGGGGGAATTCTTGCGCATTAATTGCAGCTTGACGTAAACTAGTCATCGATATAGCTTATAAAACCCATAATACGTACGTGAACAGTATGGTCTTTTTGATGCCCATAATCCACTTTTTAAACAATAAACCCTTGCAGATCGAATCAAATTATATCCACTATTACATCTGTAGGTGGCGTAGTAACCGGGATCAGCTCGGCTATATGTCCTAGTTCCGTATCTCATGGTTGGTGGCACTCCACATTCTTAAATTAGACATTGATATCGTCGTTCACAATATTCCATTAAAACCACGTGACCGTATCACAGCCATGGATAATTAATTGACAAGTTTTAAAGAACATTCAAGTTAATGCCATACCGTATTCGACACGATTGTACATCACAGTTTTGAAAATTGCTTTGGTAAATTATATCCGTACAACTATGGACAGCTTAAAAATGGAAAGTTTTTAAATGAAGACAATTAGTATAATGGGGCCAAGTAAAATAACCTCGCGAATTTAGGTGAAACTTACTCGAACACACTGGTCTGGCCGACCATTTTCCATTTGTCAAACATCGAACGGTTGGAGATCCAGTCCTCTTGTATCCTGTCGCACACCGGTAGGTGGCGACCGCTGGGTAGTAGGTGCTTTTAGCCGTTCTAGATCCGTATCGAATACCTGGTAGAGATCCACAATTTTTAGCTGAAAAAGATTTGATTATCAAAAATAGAAATATGTTTGGGTTTTTACGTTGTATAATTTAGACACAGCATGAGCTGGGTAATCGCATCCCAGAATAAAATTAAGTTTTCAACTGGCTCCATTCACAAGACGCATTAGCGACATGCTACATTTGACTACGGGCCAAATTCAAGATTTAGTAACGCATGTCCAATTCTAGCGGACATGAAGCAGCACAGCATTTCCAGCCAACGGAATAGTAAATAACACAGACCATCACCTCCAAATACGCACGATTTCAGAAATAGCTAAACATCCAGATCAAAAACTTACGGCTACATGATGGTCTAGTTCCCCACTTTCCAGTGTATAAACAGTAAACTCTTGAAGATCGAACCATATTGTATCCAGCGTAACATCTGTATGTTGCGTAGTACGGGTAATATGTTCGTGAATATGACCTTGCTCCGTTGGAAATCTTTGGTGGTACACCACATCTTTTGGCTGTGAAATTTAATATACAATTCATTGATATTTCGACATTCAATAGCACTTTGTTAACGCTCGACACGTCATTTTCGATTGAGACCAGCGTTTGCCATGCAAGATGCGCCCATTTTATTTTGCAAGAGATGGATAGAATGTACAATGAGAGGCTATAATCTATGAAATTATAGTCCGATATGCACGACTATCGAAAGTAACCAATATTGGAATTGTGACCGGCAGGGGGTTTGCAACAGTTTCGTTCGATTTTTTTTTTTTTTTGGGGAAACGAGAACTTTTGACTATAAACACACATTTCAAGTTTCAAAACAGATATAACTTGAAACGTTTTACCATGTGCATACATTGACCATTTTCACGAAACTAACTCGCCGCCGTCATGGCGTAACGGACATTTTTTTATCCGATAAAAATGGATACCTCTTGAAGGTCCAGAAGCTAAAAACGCGATTTTCGTACAGTCATGTGCCATAAACTGAGTTTATAATCAGATGCATGTTCAAATCCCAAACTATTGCAAACTTCGTCAAAATCGGATAATGTCAACAAATTGTACTGTCAGCACTACGAACGGTAGATACTATACATGCAACCTTAAACTGTGTTTAGGTTACACTTGATACAGTCCAAGAACGATTACGCAAGTTCAAATAGGTTCAAACGCACAATTGTCAAGACATTACAGTTTGTATTGGAATAAGTAATTCCGTCACAAATAGAGACGACTGGACCATTAAAATAGTTAGCGAACAGTTTCTTTGCATAGCGATGTTTATCTTGTAGGCCTAATGACGTATTACGCAACATGCCGCTCTAACACCGGCCAGTTGAAATTTCGCATAGCAGTTGGGTTTCATCAAATCATGAAGTAAGGCTTCACCTTTATTTCAATGGGAATTGATTTATTAAATGTTAAGCTATGTGCAGTACAGTTTTGGGTTAGTTTGTGTCAATTGAGGGAGCTATCGCCCAGTAAACTTTTTGTAGTCATTATGCCTACAAAAAAACTTGCGCATAGGAACTCTGTAGGAAAAACCACTACTGTGCTTGAAGTCAGAAATTAGTGGAACCATTTCTATACGAACGGGGGAGACTACATATACGTCCACCTGAAGATTTCTGCATAAGTCCCCGAATAATTGCATCAGCTCTAGTGTGGGAGCGCAGTGTTTTATAGTTTAAATCTTTCACTTTGTCGAATAAGACAATAACTAAAAACAGTAAATACGACGATTAAACAGATGAGGTCAATTTGTAAACCGTAAGAAATAAATTACAATTAATTGATCCCATGGGAGGGGTGGGTCTTAAAATCATACATTCAAGTAACAAAATTCCATGTCATGGCCGATAATACCTAATCTTGATGAATGTATATATTCAAGACTAATTTTATATCACTAGGCAGCACGATTTCATTAAGCGCAGATATTGCCCACTTGCTTATTAACCCTTAAAATTCTTACCTCTACAGTATGGCCTTCGTCCCCATTTTCCAGTTGCTAAACATTTAACGGTTCTAGATCCGATCAAATCATACCCACTTCTACACGAGTAGGTTGCGGCATTGGGGTAATAAGTGCTTCTAGCGGATCGTGATCCATACGTAATGCCTGGTGGAGTTCCACAATTTTTAGCTGTAATGATATTATTTAAATCTGAATACTCAGTTATTTAAAGCAATGTGCGTATTGTCGATAGGCATGGGTTAAACACACGCCATCATAATACAATTATCCTATATTGGTTGACAATATTGCCAAAGTCAGTCATGGTTAAGCAAAAAACCCGAAAGACCAGCTTTCTTATCACTAATCACATAATTTCCATGTATACAAGCTACATGGGCCAGTTTCCTAAAGATTTTTGTACGACATTTGCATGTAGTCACGGGCAATAGCGTTCCCAAATTGAAAGCGAGCATAATTTTCAATTTCATATTCAAATTCTACCTTATTAACCGATTTTCAAACTTCCATCCCTAATTCGTAACGTAACAGTAATTTTTACAATTAAAAAATTGCCAATGCTAACCGAGCAAGACAGAAATTTGCTATTTTAATAAGGATCTGGATATTGTATCTTAAGTGTAAGCTGGTGTAGTCAGTGGTGGCGTCAGATGTTCTAGTCAGGCCCTCCGTCTTACACGGGGAAACCACGCTGGAAAGGGAATTAACTTTCTCGGCCAATGCAGCGTCTTAGCATCTAGCGTTCATACACTTAGTATAGAAATTACTAACCTCTACAGTATGGTCTTTTTGACCATTTTGCAGTTGCTAAACATCTAACCGTTCTAGATCCAACCATATAATATCCAGATTTACACGAGTAGGTTGCGGCATTGGGGTAATAAGTGCTTTTATATACTCTTGATCCATACGTAATACCTGGTGGGGTTTTACAGTTTTTCGCTGAAAAATCGGAATGTCTAGTATTAATTTCCACATCTAGTGCTTTTTAAATGTCCCCGAATTAACCATCTCATGATAAAAACAAATTGGACCACCATTTCAATTTATACAGCTGCACACCCAACATTGAGGAAATGGGCAAAGAAAACAAATGCTGTGCCGATAAGAATGTCACTATAGGCAATATTCGGTTCTCAAATACAGGCATGTTATTAAAATGGGCCAAGGGAACGGTTCTCGATAAGAAATCAGAAAGTCGATCATAAAGAACGTAACCATTGGGAAACGTCACGAACGACACTAATCGAAGAGACGATTTTGCCATTGATCAATATTCTCGGAGTGCGCACATTTAGAATTGGTAGCAATATCCGTTGCTTTAACAATGAGCACCATGTCGATTCCTAGTAACGTTAGTCACTAAATAAAAACCGGGTTTGAAAGCATTCCTTATCAGTTATGTTGACACCACTAGGACACAGAATTCCTTATATGAATTTTAAGGCGGATACAATTTCTAATTTGGTTCGTATTTTAAATTAAGCTAGAATATCCAATTCCACATTTTGTAAAAGGTTGTTCGACCATATGCAGGGAATAGAAGATACGATTTTTCATTTTAGGTTGGGCCCTTGCCATTTTGGGATAGGCATCGTTATTGGGATACATTTTTTTTGGGTGGGGGCGTACTAAATGCCATTGTGAGAAATTCTTGCACATTAATTGCTGCTTTAGCTTGCCGTACGGTAGTCATCGATACAGCTTATTGGTGCATTCCTAGGGACTAACAATTAAAACCCATAATACGTACGTGAACAGTATGGTCTGTTTGATGCCCATAATCCACTTTTTAAACAATAAACCCTTGCAGATCGAATCATATTATATCCACTATAACATCTGTAGGTGGCGTAGTAACCGGGATCAGTTCGGCTATATGTCCTAGCCCCGTATCTCATGGTTGGTGGCGCTCCACATTCTTAAATTAGACAACGATATCTTCATTCACAACATTCTATTAAAAGCGCGTGACAGTGTCACAGCCATTTTATATCATTTTCCACTGGAAAATAGACAACCTTCAATTAATGCCAAAGACAAAGCGCAACTGTATTCATATGGGATTTAAATATGCCTTGGTATATTGTATCCAGTGCCGGACTGAATCCACAAAGAATAAAAAAGGGTTTTTTTTTATTTTTGACACTCGAGAAAGTTGTCAAATTCATCTAATGAACCCCATCGGACGCCTGTGCGCCTTCTGCGGCACCGATTGCATCTGTACGACTACCTTTAATTCAAAGTGGAAAAGTCTTTAAATGAAAAGACAACAGCATTAGTATAATGGGGCCAAGTAAAATAACCTCGCGAGTTTAGGTGTAAATGAATTGAAAGTCCTGTGCAACCTACTCGAACACACTGGTCTGGTCGACCATTTTCCATTTGTCAAACATCGAACGGTTGGAGATCCAGTCCTCTTGTATCCTTTCGAACACCGGTAGGTGGCGACCGCTGGGTAGTAGGTGCTTTTAGCCGATCTAGATCCGTATCGAATAGTTGGTAGAGATCCACAATTTTTGGCTGAAAAAGCATATTCAAATTAGAAATGTTATATCATTTAGACACAGAACAAGCAGTAAACTACCAAACAGAAACCTGGTAATCGCATCCCAGATTAAAACTATAGTCATTCTCACTTTGGGTTATTTCAACTGGATCCTAGATATTTGAAAGAGCTTACGGGCCGAATTTAAGCTTTGGCAACGCATGTCCAATTCTTGACATGGCAGCAGTGCAGCATGTGCCATCAATGCATTTCCAGTCAACGAAATAGTAAATATCACAGAAACGTACAACCATCACCTCCAAATACGCACGATTTTCAGAAATAGCTAAACATCCAGAACAAAGACTTACGGCTACAGTATGGTCTAGTTCCCCACTTTCCAGTTGTTAAACAGTAAACTCTTGAAGATCGAACCCTATTGTATCCAGCGTTACATCTGTAGGTTGCGTAGTACGGGTAATATGTTCGTGAATATGACCTAGCTCCATTGGAAATCTTTGGTGGTACACCACATCTTTTGGCTGAAATTTTAATATACAATTCATTGTTAAAGTATATATTATTTCAGGCTTAATGGCGTTTTGTGAACTAATCTCAATTAAGCACTCGATACGCCCTTTTCAATTCCGACAAGCGGTTGCCATAAATTTATGCCATTTGCAAACTGGGCTAATGAAGACGGACTTGTGCTTATGCTCGATTCCCATTTTTGTATGATGACTTGTATGCTAGGTTGATTTCTAATGTTCCTTTTCGAATTTCGAGAACTAATTTTAGTGTACAAATGTCGAAATACGACATCAAATGAAGAGGTAGGAATTAGAGGCTGAATTTAGAACTAAGAACACTGAATAAAGAGCCGTTTGGTCTTCCATATACATCTACTCTAAACATTTCGTTGAAAGTTCTCCGCCTTAATATAGAAGAGCAAAAAAAAAAAAAAAAAAAAATTTTAAAATCACTCGTTTATTTAATCTGTAAATGGATTCACAAATGTCATAACTTGCCTATATGTTTCCCCCCAATCGCTAATGGATGAGGCTTAAAATCATGGATTCAAGTAATTCCATGTAATGGCAGGTAAAGAACCACCCAAACAGTGTATAGATACATATGCAAGATTTAGAACTAGCCATTCTTGCTACAGTTACAAAGTAGAGGATTAATCATTTATTGCATGCGTAGATATTAGCCTTTGAAGGTTTGATGTGTGCAATAATTGCCCACTTGCTTAATAACCCTTAAAATTCTTACCTCTACAGTAAGGTCTTCGTGCCCATTTTCCAGTTGTTAAACATCTAACAGTTCTAGATCCGATCAAATCGTACCCACTTCTACACGAGTAGGTTGCGGCATTGGGGTAAGAAGTGCTTTTATATACTCTTGTTCCATATGTAATGCCTGGTGGGGTTTTACAATTTTTAGCTGTAAAAGCATATTACAATCTGAATATTCAGTTAAATAAAGCAGGATGTGTATTTTCGATGGGTATGGAATAAGAACACACCATCATAATACAAAAGAAAATGTCCTATAGGTTTAGTATCACCAATCACTATGTATTGAAACACATGGGGCCAGATAATTAAAATGGAGCTACTATGCCCAAAAGATTGGACTTCGAGTGTAACTGATGCTTACCTCTGCAGTATGGTCTTGGTCCCCATTTTCCAGTTGTTAAACATCTAACGGTTCTAGATCCAATCAAATCGTACCCACTTCTACACGAGTAGGTTGCAGCATTGGGGTAATAAGTGCTTCTAGTGGATCGTGATCCATATGTAATGCCTGGTGGGGTTCCACAATTTTTAGCTGTAAAAGCACACATTACAATCTGAATATTCAATTTAAAGCAGGGTGTGCATTTTCGGTGAGTATGGAATAAAAATATGCCATCATGAAAAGACCTATATAGTTTTAGTAATATTGGAAAAGTCGGTCTTGGTTCAGCTAAGAATAAGACCAGCACCTACTGGGGGCCAATTTATTAAAATAAGTGCAACTGATGGTTAAGAACTTGACAAGGCAATTATTATGTGCTTACGTCTACAGGATGGTCTTGTTGCCCATTTTCCAGTTGTCAAACATCTGACTATTCTAGATCCAATTGTATTATATCCAGAATTACATGTGTAGGTAGCGTAATTGGGGTAATAAGTGCTTCTATACGATCGTCTCCCATTTGAAATGGTTGGAACTCTTCCACAGTTTCTAGCTGTAATACAATTATGTAACTAGTTATTGCGGTAGATAATTTAACCTACATGTATTTGATCAAGTCTTGACCAAAACATTGAAGATATCGCTAGTGAAAAGATGGGCTCGATATCTTGACCAGTCTACTTGGTGAAACAACGTTTAAGGTTTGCAATGTATAAGTCACCTATAATAAACTGCTCAACTTATGTCCAACCGTTCTTAACTGGCTTAATTCTGCATATTTTTAGGTTTAAAAAAGCTCTAGTTACACTAAACCCTTTTGTAACTGGAAAATCGGAAATAACGGGGCCGGTGGACTAGACTTAGATAAATTATCCAGTCTTTATTTGACTAGTTGAACCGTACAATCATGCATCGTAAAACCTATTTGTCTAGGGCCTGACAACCGGTTTGGCCGACATGGATGTTCATAATGGACAGGCACGTACTTGGTTACAAATAGTGCTCTTTTGAAAGTACTCTTGTAAAAGTCAACGACGGATTAACTCTGCCAGGCCTCGTTTCGCAAAACAAATACGAACACACGGCAAATAAAATGTGGGTTTGACGTACGTTCTAATATTCTGCCCCGATTGGAATAATGGGGACAATACTCACCTGCACAGTATGGTCTGGTTCCCCATTTTCCAGTGGATAAACACTGAACTCTTGCAGATCGGACCAAATAATATCCACTATTACATCTATAGGTTGCAATATTTCGGTAAGTAGTAAAACGAAATGATCTGGCTCCGTTTGAAATACCTGGTGGAGTTCCGCAGTTCTTGGCTTAAATAATGTAAAGTGATTAGGTAATTTCATAATCTAAAACTAGGAAATGCCATTTAATCTCTAAACGCAATATATTGCAACATCTTTAATAATCTTCATTTTTACACGGCGAGCCATTTCTGGTAACCTTAATCTCTTATACTGAGTTCTGTCTGTGCTACTTTTGATACAGAAGGTATTTGGTTGATCCCAACCAAGAAAAAAAAAACACATCTAAAGTTGGTTTCATATGCTCAGTTCAAACCGAAAAAGTGAATAGTATATTGTTTGTCGTTAAAGTGCAACCAATGCATTTGCGACGTCACGTGTTCCGTTTTAAAGTTCAATGGCGATCTGATGCAAGCTTGAATATTAACTGACAATAAGCCCGATTAAACCATGGTTAACAATTAACACTGAAAAGTCAACGGGAAGTGGGCATTAACGGTGTTGGGCGTCCTACCACTGGATACATTTAGCCGACCCGAACTTGTACATCATTTTCAAGCATGGATACCTAGTATCCATTAACCGCCCCCACCTCAATGCATACGATCGGCCAATGTACGTTGCCATGTCCAATAACCTCGAAGCGAAGGACGTCGATTATTGGATTGCCCCGTCTATTTGGAGTTTAGTCACACATACATACCTCTACAGAATGGTCTTGCTGCCCATTTTCCAGTTACTAAACATCTAACTATTCCAGATCCAATTAGATTATATCCAGTACCACATTTGTAGGTTGCATAATTGGGATAATAAGTGCTTCTAAATGTTCTACTTCCATATGTTATAGCTGGTGGGGTTCCACATCCTTGAGCTTAGAAAGATAATATATCCATAAGTCATTTTAACACTTGGTATATCGCAAAGTATGATCCCTTATATCCTTGACCAAAATAACCGTAGCTTTAAATTTAAAATATTCCTCCTCGAGACGCTAATCTTAGGCCACTTTTCAGAAAGTCACCAGAATTCTCAGAATTCAAATGAGTTTAACAATGTTATTGTTAAGTACTGTATTTAAAAACTTAAACCGATTACATTATACGATACGTTGTCTCATCCCGACTTTGATGCCCGAAAAACGGAAATGCATTGCCCGACAATACACGGTTTACCGAATCTTGGCGGGGGATGAGGCACTTTCGTAACCTTTTTGCTTTAAGCGAGAAAAACCTAAGTTTTATATCACCAGTGTTAAGGATTGATAGTCAAATACGACAACAAAGTGTCGGAATTCCGAAAACGCCCTTAGGGGTATGGTGTAATACCAACTTACCGACACAAGTGATTTGTGGGACGGTCCAAATTCCATCTGGTCCACAAGTAGAAATACCAGCGAATTTTTTACCATAGCCAGGGTTACAGACATAAGTACATGTAGACTTATAATTATATCCTCCTACACAGCTACCTCGTTTACCGTTAGTTACCCGATATGTTGGTGGTCCATTACACACGGTAGCACACGACGACTGAAAACAGTACAATACTAAATTATCCAACAAGTACTACTAAATATAAAATGAGGTTTAACGTCCTCATGTTCGACTCCTGGCCTAATGGAAAACGACTTCCAATTATGAATACACAAGGTGAATTTGTCGCAATGCAAACGTAAGTCCATACTTCCAACAGTACATATTATCGACAAGATAATATTTAAAATCTGTAAAGTTATCAGTGGCAGTAGTCATGATACGATGTGTGCTTTGATCTTAGCCACCATGCCGATTATTCGAATAAATACGATTTCAGACACTACCCCCCCCCTCCAAAAGATAAAACACTTACCCCAGCACAATTGGTACACAAGGTTACATTACATTCAACCGATAAACTTTTGCTGTCATCTAAATGATATCCTTCAAAATAAGGACTACGAAATGTTTTACCAGTAGTCGTAAAGCCGTCGGATTTTCTAAACACCAATCCATCGCCACATCTAAAAACGTTAAATTAAGCAATTTAATATACTGTCATTTCCTTACAACTGAACTTTCCTCTCAATTCCTTGGTGTGCCGGACATCAGACGTGGGGTCCACACCACTGAAGGATTGGTAACTTTCGTCGATAGACCATTTGCGGTTTTTTTTTGTGCATAGAGACGAATTAAAAACTGACAAGGTTACACTTACCCAGCTCGCAAGATAGCATAACGTTTTCCAGAAGGAGATACTGCATCACAATGAACCGGCTTTAATCCAACACCTTTACCTAAAATACAATGATATTAGTAAAAACTACATGAACAGAAGCGGACCATCGCGCTCCTCGTTTAAACGAAAAAAAGTGTGGACAAAAAAACGAAGTCATATTTTGACATCTGCGTAAAGTGGCACGATTTCATTAATGCAAGTTCGGTTTTGGTCTTTAATTGAAGTTGTATGATCTTCAATCGGCGTTTCAATACAATTTCGTTCTGACGTCTTCGTTTAGTATCAAAACCTTTGTTACGCTCTCGACACAAAACCAACAATTACCACCATAAAATCTTGCATTGATAGTCCCTAAATAAATAGACCGATAAAGTTAAGGGGAGCCATTACAATCGGTCATTTTTGAGTGTAAAGTTCTGGCGGTGGTCGGAAATTAGGCTCGGATATCAAGTCCCTCTTCTGCGAAACATTACCGAAAGCTAGAATAAATCTAGATTATTCAGAATCGAAAAAAAAATCGATTTTAATAGTTGATGTTAATTTAATGTTCTTTGACCTTTTATAACTTAATAAAATATTGAAGTATTCTCGTGCTACTAAAAAGCAATTTTTTTTTTTTTATTAATACTTTCAGAACGATTCTAGTCATTTGTCACTGATTATTTCCAAGGTTACTTACTGGGTCCGCTGTATTGTCCATATATGGTATATTTTCTATCAATATTCATATTGCCTTTAACATCTTTATTATGAACATCCTGAATACTCAGTTTTAATTGATTGCTGGGTACAATAGATCCAACAATAGTACCAAGTTCACGCGGTGCAATAAAGCTGAAATTCAAAATTAGGAGAGATTAATACCAAACAGTCAGAGCAAGTTATACTATCAAAATTAAAATATTTAAAGGTTTTAATTTGGGATTAAACTATTTCTAGTAATTAGGAGAGATTAATACCAAACAGTTAGAGCAAGTTATACTATCAAAAGTAAAATATTTACAGGTTTTAAATTGGGATTAAACTATTTCTAGTAATATCTTAATCAAGATCCCACTTAAGACATTGGGCGATAGTCAAAATCGCCTGAACATGACCAATCCGTTTTTGAAAAATAGTAATTTTGCTACCCCATTATCTGGAAAAACATAGCGAGTCAAATTTTGGTGAAAATTGAGTTAGACACTAATTATCTCCATCTAAAAAAGAAAATTGGCTATATATTCGGTAGCTTAAAACCGTTTTCCTTTGTTTACTCAAAACTACATTCTCTGTTAGGTTTTTCCAGATTACGGGAGCATTGTTAGCTATTTGAGAGTTGGGATGACAAAATAAAACGTACTTGGGAAGAACATTATGTTGAGGCGAGGCATCTTTACCATATTGATCATATGTACAAACGACGGTTCTTATTTTATCTTTGGTTAAAATTAGACTACCAACTTCACCATATCTTACCAATACGTCTACAGCGTAAGTATAAGATCCTGTGCGTTTCTGTAAAAAACAAAAACATTTAGTAAGCTCAAACTTACTGTGCAAAAGGCATTTCAACGGGCACTGATGTTCTTAAAATTATGGCCAGTTTCTACAAAGCGTTAAAAATGTAACGCAGAACCCTTTAAAACAAATAGTAAAAACGATTTGTATTAAATCGTTTAAGTCAGTGGCATACGTCGAATATATTTTAAAATCATGCGTTTGTACGGCCTCGAGCAAATTGTATAGAGTCAAAAAATACTCCCACGACACCATTATCTGCACATACGGTATCCCCAGGAAGTACCATTCCGGATTTCAAATTCTGCCCTGTCGGCGATTGTAGCCAATGTTTACGGACCAATCAAAAACAGGTTATTTTTTTAAAAAAATATGTCCAATGAAACGACCTTCGTTTATATGGTGACCATAACCACATACTGAATTAATAATTGTATATATCTATTCGATATAAATCTGCAATGCGTCAGAATTATTCGTTGTCAGTACCGTTTCATTCTGAAAAAATAAACTTGGCAATTTTATTCCCGAGAACTTGTTTATGATATCACCTTTAAAAATGGAAGGTGGCCTCACACGCATTTAGGCTACGATTTTAAAATGTAATTGAAAATATAGTGTAGCTTATTTTGGATAAACTAGATCACGGATTGTAAAATCAAAATTTTATGAATACTTACATGCCATCTACACGTTTTCTTGGCTGATGTTAATGTACCAGGGAGGGTGTAATGAACTTTATCGGTCGTTGTAAAAGTCTTATCACCACCATAACACCTTGCTCGAGCAGAAATAGCCACATCCGTTAATATATTCACAACAGGATTGTTGCCCTTTGCCGTACCACAATTGACAGTAACTAAAGGACAAGATAAAACATCGGGCATACAAATACAAGATCAGCGGAATAAGCAATACAAATCCTACCATATCTCCCAAGACGACCTAGCTCGTAACGCAACACTTAAGGAGCTAAATCGCCAATATTTGGGACTTAGAAATTGACACAAATAGGTCGCAACTCTTAATGTTATATACCCCAAAAGTCTCAATCGAATAGAAATCTCGAACGTCTGGTTAATCCAGTCTATTGCACATCCCCATCTTACCTCGTTTTTCGGGTCCCTTGTTAAAAGTGGTGCTGAAAAGATTCGTGTACCAATGGTAAAATGTTGATTTTGTCTTAAATATTGGATATCAGAATCCAGCTTATCCCCCTGTAAGATCCCAACATCAACCTTGATTTAAATTGACAAATAATTCGTGTTTAAGATTCTTCAATTAACGCCCCTTTCCAGCCCCCCCCCCCGCGATAAATGGGACACCGTTAAACAAACAAGGTTTAGGAACCCCTATAGATATATACTTACTATCCAAGATATAATTCTTGGCATCTCCACCAATTAATGTCAACTGAAAAAAAAAAAAAAAAAAAATTAACCTAATTAAGGCGATATTTTAAAACTCGTATGCATCTAAGAATTTCGCCGACAGGCTCAGATATGGTTGAATCTGAAATTAATTAGCATATGAAGCGCATTAGATGAATCAAACTTACCAATAGAAGACCACACCTCAAGACAATACTGGCCATCATCATGCCTGCAATATAAAGATTTACACACGGGGTCACCATTTCGGTTATGTTGGGTCTCCCTCTCATTAAACAGGGATATGTTATAATAATGCCTATTGCAGATTTTCATTTTAGCCTTTAAACATTACCATGGATGGGCAATTTTATTTAAATATGGAGAGTAAATTCGTGCTGTACATGGTCAGTAAAGTTATTTATTCTAAAAAATACCTGAACAATTACATTGAATCTAATAGACCACCACATTGTATCGACATATTTTATGCGTTTCTCATGTACAGCAAGAATTCTCTTGTAATATTCCATCCCTAAATTTGGATTATTGGCCGAGCATTAATTTCAAATGGAAGTTGTAATCGCACAATTCTACATGAAACAAAGTTAGATTTTTTTTTTAATTTTTTTGTCGGATGTGGCAAGAATTAATATTCCTTTGGAGACCAAAGAATATGGTGAAAAAAAGACGGCAAGGATTCCAAAATATACTTAGAACCGAGTCAGGAAAGGCCTTATTTTCCTATTTGTTGTACAGAGCACGCGACAGTAACGTAGTAGAGCAGAACCAATGCAATATACGTTACTAAATTTACTAAGCGTTGGCCCTTCATTTGACAATATTAAATATATACATTACCAAACTTGAAAGCATAATGTATTCATTTTCGTTAATTGTTATGTTCTAGACAGTTGCGATATTAATTTGACGAGATGCCACCTCGTTGTGATCTGTACAGCATTAGAAATACCGCGACAGAAATTTACAACGCATTTACTACAAACCCAATTTGTCAACCATTTTAGTTATCCACTACACGATACAATTACCTATTCCAATAAACCCACGATGACGAGTACACCCTAAAAGAGTATATCAATTGTAACCGCGAACAAAACAAGTTAAAGTAATGCGGTGCAATATTGTAGCTAGGAGATGCAAGGAACTGGTGTCAGTTGTGACGACTTGCCTAAATACATGTTTCAAGCCAAAATTTGTTCAGATATTAACATCAACTGCATTGCACGCAGAGTTTGAAACGGGGGGTGGGGGGTGGGGGTATATGATTTTATTTGGGGTAGAAGTGTACGGCTAAACTATTTCAAATCACTGGGGATAATCATGTAATCGACAGGTTTCCTTTGAAAATGTGTTGAGACATCCGGATGTTGTTACAATGCATTTTGAAGTACCTCGTGTCGTGGCAGTTACCACATTCGGAAATACGAACCTACAAATAGTTGCGTTTTCAAATAATGAAAGCCAATCATCTATTTAACCGAACATTCCGAATAGTAAACGCACGACAAATGATAAACTAACCCCACCCTATTAGAAATTGCACTGCAGTTCAATATCTACTTTAAACCAATACAGGATTTTGTTCAAAGAAAGATATTCAAATTGTAAATCCAATGACCATTTAAACTCTTGAAATACATGTACAACAAACAATAAGTTACACTAAAATATACTTACTTCCAACATGCAAGGCCGTAGTCTGTACTCGAGTCCACACTGATAATCGACAACGAGCTCTACTTATACAGTTTCATGCATGTGCATTTAGTTTCAGTGAGCCTGTTCGATGTCACAACCCTTGTCAAAACATGATTTGCGTTTTATCGAACCTTAAAAGAAAGCAGTGGCGGCGCCAGTGGGAGGGTGCGGGGGCGTCCCCCTTGTAAATTTGATCTGCCCTCTGTTTGCGCCCCAATAATTTTAATATTTACTTCTTCCATTTGAGGTCAATGCTGAGGCCCGGATCTAGGATTTTGTCGAGGGGGGGGGGCATACATTGGAGCAAAGGGTAATACGTTGCAACCTCGGATTACTTGGGCGGAGACAATGCGAAAATCATGTTTATATCATATATTAAAGAACAGATGTGAACTACAACTACAACGAAAATGAAAATCAACTATGTCACTGGGGCTGACGAGGAGGGGGGGGGGGGGTACATGTGCCCCATTTGTGTTTTATTTTTTTATCAAAATATTCTCGGGTCATGTGTCTCCCAAAAATCGAGGGTTAACGCTCCATAGGAACCGATATAATATGGCCTTTGAAGTAATCCGGATGATTTGGAAAGTCATGTTTGGGACGTCCCTCCTTCCCAGTGGCTTTGCTCAGTGACTTGGAATTTTAATAAATGGAAGATAATACGCCTGGTTATTGATCCGAAAGAAACGAATGGATTTTGATTTATAGGGGCCGAGATATAGGGCTGCAAACATGGCCACTCATTTCAGGCAATCACTCAAACTTCGCCAATTTGGACCAAAAAACACCCGATTTTGTCCTGTAAGCACCCAAATGCAAACATTGGGAGGTTCCGAGGTTGGCAATTCTTGAAGTATATCGACCCATGGGAGTCGCTCGGGGCCCTCACATTTCAGCCTCGGCGACCGGAAGTGGGGGAAATCAAAATGTCTGAAAGGCCCCCTTTGCCTGACCACAGCTTAATACATTGTTATGTCGGAATTTTTTAAAAAAAAATGGTCTTATCTCTTCGAAACTTCGGCTACCCCCCCTCCATTTCCACCTCGGGGCATCCAAAAATGGTCTCAAAGTTAAAATCGAACGTTAAGTTCCATCTCTATTTTTTTTAAAAAAATGGCCACCGCTCACTTCCCATGGAAAAATGTGTTTGGTCGAAAAATGGGTGCTTGGTTGGAACTCCTGCCCGGAAAACCAGGCGTATTATCTTCCATTTATTAAAATTCCAAGGGACGTCCCAAACATGACTTTCCAAATCATCCGGATTACTTCAAAGGCCATATTATATCGGTTCCTATGGAGCGTTAACCCTCGATTTTTGGGAGACACATGACCCGAGAATATTTTGATATAAAAATAAAACACAAATGGGGCACATGCACCCCCCCCCCTCCCCCCTCCTCGTCAGCCCCAGTGACATAGTTGATTTTCATTTTCGTTGTAGTTGTAGTTCACATCTGTTCTTTAATATATGATATAAACATGATTTTCGCATTGTCTCCGCCCAAGTAATCCGAGGTTGCAACGTATTACCCTTTGCTCCAATATATGCCCCCCCCCCCCTCTCGACAAAATCCTAGATCCGGGCCTGGGCAATGACCTCAAATGGAAGAAGTAAATATTAAAATTATTGGTGGCGCAAACAGAGGGCAGATCAAATTAAGAAGGGGGAGGCCCCCGCACCCATCACCCCTCCCACTGTCGCCGCCACTGCTTTCTTTTAAGGTTCGATAAAACGCAAATCATGTTTTGACAAGGGTTGTGACATCGAACAGGCTCACTGAAACTAAATGCACATGCATGAAACTGTATAAGTAGAGCTCGTTGTCGATTATCAGCGTGGACTCGAGTACAGACTACGGCCTTGCATGTTGGAAGTAAGTATATTTTAGTGTAACTTATTATTTGTTGTACATGTATTTCAAGAGTTTAATTGGTCATTGGATTTACAATTTGAATATCTTTCCTTGAACAAAATCCTGTATTGGTTTAAAGTAGATATTGAACTGCAGTGCAATTTCTAAGAGGGTGGGATTAGTTTGTCATTTGTCGTGCGTTTACTATTCTGAATGTTAAATAGATGATTGGCTTTCAATATTTGAAGACGCAACTATTTGTAGGTTCGTATTTCCGAATGTGGTAACTGCCACGAGGTACTTTAAAATGCATTTTAACAACATCCGGCTTTCTAACACATCATTTTCAAAGGAAACCTGTCAATTACATGATTATCCCCAGATATGACATAGTTTAGCCGTACACTTCTACCCCAAATATTCCCCCCACCGTTTAAAACTCTATGTGCAAAGCAGTTGTTAATATCTGAACAAATTTGAGCTTGTAACATGTATTTAGACAAGTCGTCACTACTGACACCAGTTCCTTGCATCTCCTAGCTACAATATTGCACCGCATTACTTGTATTGTTCGCGGTTACAATTGATTTACTCTTTTAGGGTTTACTCTTTTATCGTGGGTTTATTGGAATGGGTAATTGTATCGTGTAGTGGATAACTAAAATGGTTGACAAATTAGGTTTGTAGTAAATGCGTTGTAAATTTCTGAAGCGGTATTTCTAATGCTGTACAGATCACAACGAGGTGGCATATCGTCAAATTAATATCGCAACTGTCTAGAACATAACAATTAACGAAAATGAATACATTATTCCTTCAAGTTTGCTTACGTATATATTTAATATTGTCAAATGAAGGGCCAACGCTTAGTAAATTTAGTAACGTATATTGCATTGGTTCTGCTCTACTACGTTACTGTCGCGTGCTCTGTACTAATAGGAAAATAAGGCCTTTCCCCGACTCGGTTCTAAGTATACTTTGGAATCCTTGCCGTCTTTTTTCACCTTCATTCTTCGGTCGCCAAAGGAATATTGCCACATCCGACACAAAATTATAAAAATCTAACTTTGTTTCATGTAGAATTGTGCGATTACAATTTCGATTTGAATTTGGCCGCCTTTTTCAAATTAATGCTCGGCCAATATTCCAAATTTAGGGATGGAATATTACAAGAGAATTGTTGCTGTACATGAGAGAAACGCATAAAATATGTCGATACAATGTGGTGGTCTATTAGATTCAATGTAATTGTTCAGGTATTTTAGAATAAATAACTTTACTGACCATGTACAGCACGAATTTACTCTCCATATTTAAATTAAATTGCCCATCCATGGTAATGTTTAAAGGCTAAAAGGAAGATCTGAAATAGGCATTATAACATATAATAATGGAAAAGGAAACCCCATCACCGAAATGGTGACCCCATGTGTAAATCTTTATATTGCAGGCATGATGATGGCCAGTATTGTCTTGAGGTGTGGTCTTCTATTGGTAAGTTTGATTCGTCTAATGCGCTTTATATGCTAATTAAATTCTGATTCGACCATTATTTGAGCCTGTCTGTGAAATTCTTAGATGCATACGAGTTTTAAAATTAAAATATCGCCTTAATTGGGGGTAAATTCTTTTTTTCAGTTGACATTAATTGGTGGAGATGCCAAGAATTATATCTTGGATAGTAAGTATATATCTATAGGTGTTTCTAAACCTTATATAACGGGATGCCCCATTTATGAAGAAGCTTAAACACGAATTATTTGTTAATTTAAATCAACGTTGATGGTGGGATTCTGATATCCAATATTTAAGACAAAATCAACATTTTGCCATTGGTACACGAATCGTTTCTGCACCACTTTTTAACAAGGTACCCGAAAAACGAGGGAAGATGGGGATGTGCAATAGACTGGAATAACCAGACGTTTGAGATCTCTATTCGATTGAGACTTCTGGCGTATTTCGCCGAACACAACCGATTTGAAATCCGAGTAAAACATAAACGATTGAATATAAATCAGTTTATTCATATTACATTAAGAGTTGCGACCTATTTGTGTCAATTTCTAAGTCCAAAATATTGGCGATTTAGCTCCTTAAGTGTTGCGTTACAAGCTAGGTCGTCTTTGGATATGGTCGGATTTGTATTGCTTATTCCACTGCTTTTATGTTTTTATCTTGTCCTATAGTTACTGTCAATTGTGGTACAGCAAAGGGCAACAATCCTGTTGTGAATATATTAACGGATGTGGCTATTTCTGCTCGAGCAAGGTGTTATGGTGGCGATAAGACTTTTACAACGACCGATAAAGTTCATTACACCCTCCCTGGTACATTAACATCAGCCAAGAAAACGTGTAGATGGCATGTAAGTATTCATAAAATATTGATTTTACAATCCGTGATCTTTTAGCCAAAAATAAGCTACACTATATTTCCAATTACATTCTAAAATCGTAGCCTAAATGGGTCCAAATTACACTAAATGCGTGTTAACAATTAATAACAATGTATTAAAACCGGAAAGTGTTTTTACATAGGGCTCAAGAGTTTTATTAAGAATCGTTTGTTTCCAGAGTTTTAGGCCACCTTGCATTTTTAAAGGTGATATCATAAACAAGTTCTTGGGAATAAAATTGCCAAGTTTAATATTCATTCAGAATGAAACAGTACTGACAACGAATAATTCTGACGTATAGATGTTTTACATATTTGAAATCGACACCACGTATTTATATCAAATAGATATATACAATTATTAATTCAGTATTTGGTTATGGTCACCCTATAAACGAAGGACGTTTCAGTGGACTTATTTTAAAAAAAAAAAATTTTTGATTGGTCCGTAAACATTGGCTACAATCGCCAACAGGGCAGATGATTTGAAATCGTGGAATGGTACTTCCTGGAGATACAGATTATGTGCAGATAATGGTAACGTGGAAGTATTTTTTGATGCTATACAAACGCATGATTTTAAAATATTCGATGTATGCCACTGACTTAAACGATTTAATGCAAATCGTTTTTACTAAAAGGCCTAGTCGGCGATATGAGCGTAAACATGGCGTGTTTGTGGCGTCATTTGTTTTAAAGGTTGTGCGTTTTTACATTAACGCTTTGTAGAAACAAGCCGTAATTTTAAGAACATCAGTGCCCGTTGAAATGCCTTTTGCACAGTAAGTTTGAGCTTACTAAATGTTTTTGTTTTTTACAGAAACGCACAGGATCTTATACTTACGCTGTAGACGTATTGGTAAGATATGGTGAAGCTGGTAGTCTAATTTTAACCAAAGATAAAATAAGAACTGTCGTTTGTACATATGATCAATATGGTAAAGATGCCTCGCCTCAACATAATGTTCTTCCCAAGTACGTTTTATTTTGTCATCCCAACACTCAAATAGCTAACAATGCTCCCGTAATCTGGAAAAACCTAACAGTGAATGCAGTTTTGAGTAAACAAAGGAAAACTGTTTTAAGCTACCGAATATATAGCCAATTATCATTTTTAGATGGAGATAATTAGTGTCTAACTCAATTTTCACCAAAATTTGACTCGCTAGGTTTTTCCAGATAATGGGGTAGCAAAATTACTATTTTTCAAAAACGGATTGGTCATGTTCAGGCGATTTGGACTATCGCCCAATGTCTTAAGTGGGATCTTGATTAAGATTACTAGAAATAGTTTAATCCCAATTTAGAACCTGTAAATAGTTTACTTTTGATAGTATAACTTGCTCTAACTGTTTGGTATTAATCTCTCCTAATTTTGAATTTCAGCTTTATTGCACCGCGTGAACTTGGTACTATTGTTGGATCTATTGTACCCAGCAATCAATTGAAACTGAGTATTCAGGATGTTCATGATAAAGATGTTAAAGGCAATATGAATATGGATAGAAAATATACCATATATGGACAATACAGCGGACCCAGTAAGTAACCCTGGAAATAATCAGTGACAAATGACTGGAATCGTTCTGAAAGTATTAAAAAAAAAAAAAAAAAAAAAAAAAAATGCGTTTTAGTAGCTTTACACGGAGCACGAGAATACTCAATATTTTATTCATGAACTTATAAAAGGCCAAAGAACATTAAATGTTTTTTTATCAACTATTAAAACCGAAATCTTTTTCGATTCTCAATAAGATAGTTATAGATTGATCTAGCTTTCGGTAATGTTTCGCAGAAGAGGGTCTTGATATCCGAGCCTAATTTCCGACCACCGGCAGAACTTTACACTCAAAAATGACCGATTGTAATGGCTCCCCCTTAACTTTATCGGTCTATTTATTTAGGGACTATGAATGCGAGATTTTATGGTGGTAATTGTTGGTTTTATGTCGAGAGCGTAACAAAGGTTTTGATACTAAACGAAGACGTCAGAACGAAATTGTATTGAAACGCCGATTGAAGATCATACAACTTCAAATAAAGACCAAAACCGAACTTGCATTAATGAAATCGTGCCACTTTTTTAAAAAACTTTACGCAGATGTCAAAATATGACTTCGTATCTTTGTCCACACACCCTTTTCCGTTTAAACGAGGAGCGCGATGGTCCGCTACTGTTCATGTAGTTTTTACTAATATCATTGTATTTTAGGTAAAGGTGTTGGATTAAAGCCGGTTCATTGTGATGCAGTATCTCCTACTGGAAAACGTTATGCAATCTTGCGAGCTGGGTAAGTGTAACCTTGTCAGTTTTTAATTCGTGTCTCTATTCGTGCCTCGAATGGTCTATATCGACGAAAGTTACCAATCTTTCAGTGGTGTGGACACCACGTCTGAGATTTCTTCCACACCAAGGAATTAAGAGGAAAGTTCAGTTGTAAGGAAATGACGGTATATTAAATTGCTTAATTTAACGTTTTTAGATGTGGCGATGGATTGGTGTTTAGAAAATCCGACGGCTTTACGACTACTGGTAAAACATTTCGTAGTCCTTATTTTGAAGGATATCATTTAGATGACAGCAAAAGCGTATCGGTTGAATGTAATGTAACCTTGTGTACCAATTGTGCTGGGGTAAGTGTTTTATCTTTGAGGGGGTGGGGGGTAATGTCTGAAATCGTATTTATTCGAATAATCGGCATGGTGGCTAAGATCAAAGCACACATCGTATCATGACTACTGCCATTGATAACTTTACTAATTTTAAAATATTATCTTGTCGATAATATCTACTGTTGGAAGTATGGACTTACATTTGCATAGCGACAAATTCACCTTGTGTATTCATAATTGGAAGTCGGTTTCCATTAGGCCAGGAGTCGAACATGAGGACGTTAAACCTCATATTATATTTAGTAGTACATGTTGGATAATTTAGTATTGTACTGTTTCAGTCGTCGTGTGCTACCGTGTGTAATGGACCACCGACACATCGGGTAACTAACGGTAAACGAGGTAGCTGTGTAGGAGGATATAATTATAAGTCTACATGTACTTATGTCTGTAACCCTGGCTATGGTAAAAAATTCGCTGGTATTTCTACTTGTGGGCCAGATGGACTTTGGACAGTTCCACAAATCACTTGTATCGGTAAGTTGGTATTACACAATACCCCTTAGGGCGTTTTCGGAATTCCGACAGACTTTGTTGTATTTGACTATTAATCCTTAACGCTGGTAGAAAACTTAGTTGTTTTTTTCTCGCTTAAAGCAAAAAAAAAAATGTATTTACGAAAGTGCCTCATCCCCCGCCAATATTCGGTAAACCGTATATTGTTGGGCAATGCCTTTCCGTTTTTCGGGCATCAAAGTCAGGATGAGGCCACGTATCGAAATGTTTTTTGAATACAGTACTAAACTTCTCTGACAACATTTGTCAACCTATTCTGAATTCCGGTAACTTTCCGGAAAGTGGCTCAGGATTAACGTCTCGAGGAGGAATATTTTAAATTTAAAGCTACGGTTATTTTGGTCAAGGATATAAGGGATCATACTATGCAATATACAAAGTGTTAAAATGACTTATGGATATATTATCTTTCTAAGCTCAAGGATGTGGAACCCCACCAGCTATAACATATGGAAGTAGAACATTTAGAAGCACTTATTATCCCAATTATGCAACCTACAAATGTGGTACTGGATATAATCTAATTGGATCTGGAATAGTTAGATGTTTAGTAACTGGAAAATGGGCAGCAAGACCATTCTGTAGAGGTATGTGTGACTAAACTCCAAATAGACGGGGCAATCCAATAATCGACGTCCTTCGCTTCGAGGTTATTGGACATGGCAACGTACATTGGCCGATCGTATGCATTGAGGTGGGGGCGGTTAATGGATACTAGGTATTCATGCTTGAAAATGATGTACAAGTTCGGGTCGGCTAAATGTATCCAGTGGTAGGACACCCAACACCGTTAATGCTCACTTCCCGTTGACTTTTTAGTGTTAATTGTTAACCATGGTTTAATCGGGCTTATTGTCAGTTAATATTCAAGCTTGCACCAGATCGCCATTGAACTTCAAAACAACAAACTTTAGCGACAAACAATACACTATTCACTTTTTCGGTTTGAACTGAGCATATGAAACCAACTTTAGATAACGTGTCTTTTCTTGGTTGCGATCAACCAAATACTTGTGTATCAAAAGTAGCACAGAGAGAACTTAGTATAAGAGATTAAGGTTACCAGAAATGGCTCGCCGTGTAAAAATGAAGATTATTAAAGATGTTGCAATATATTGCGTTTAGAGATTAAATGGCATTTCCTAGTTTTAGATTATGAAATTACCTAATCACTTTACATTATTTAAGCCAAGAACTGCGGAACTCCACCAGGTATTTCAAATGGAGCCAGATCATATCGTTTTACTACTTACCGAAATATTGCAACCTATAGATGTAATAGTGGATATTATTTGGTCCGATCTGCAAGAGTTCAGTGTTTATCCAATGGAAAATGGGGAACCAGACCATACTGTGCAGGTGAGTATTGTCCCCATTAGTCCAATCGGGACAGAATATTAGAACGTACGTCAAACCCACATTTTATTTGCCGTGTGTTCGTATTTGTTTTGCGAAACGAGGCCTGGCAGTTAATCCGTCGTTGACTTTTACAAGAGTACTTTCAAAAGAGCACTATTTGTAACCAAGTACGTGCCTGTCCATGTCGGCCAAACCGGTTGTCGGGCTCTAGACAAATAGGTTTTACGATGCATGATTGTAAGGTTCAACTAGTCAAATAAAGACTGGATAATTTATCTAAGTCTAGTCCACCGGCCCCGTTACAAAAGGGTTTAGTGTAACTAGAGCTATATTTAAACCTAAAAATATGCAGAATTAAGCCAGTTAAGAACGGTTGGACATAAGTTGCGCAGTTTATTGTAGGTGACTTATACATTGCAAACCTTAAACGTTGTTTCATCAAGTAGGCTGGTCAAGATATCGAGCCCATCTTTTCACTAGCGATATTTTCAATGTTTTGGTCAAGACTTGATCAAATACATGTAGGTTAAATTATCTACCGCAATAACTAGTTATATAATTGTATTACAGCTCGAAACTGTGGAAGAGTTCCAACCATTTCAAATGGGAGACGATCGTATAGAAGCACTTATTACCCCAATTACGCTACCTACACATGTAATTCTGGATATAATACAATTGGATCTAGAATAGTCAGATGTTTGACAACTGGAAAATGGGCAACAAGACCATCCTGTAGAGGTAAGCACATAATTGCCTTGTCAAGTTAACCATCAGTTGCACTTATTTTAATAAATTGGCCCCAGTAGGTGCTGGTCTTATTCTTAGCTGGACCGTGACCGACTTTTCCAATATTACTAAAACTATAGGGGGTCTTTTTGTATTATGATGGCGTATTTTTATTGCATACTCATCGAAAATGCACACCCTGCTTTAAATTGAATATTCAGATTGTAATGTGTGCTTTTACAGCTAAAAATTGTGGAACCCCACCAGGCATTACGTATGGATCACGATCCGCTAGAAGCACTTATTACCCCAATGCTGCAACCTACTCGTGTAGAAGTGGGTACGATTTGATCGGATCTAGAACCGTTAGATGTTTAACAACTGGAAAATGGGGACGAAGACCATACTGTAGAGGTAAGCATATAATTGCAATGTAAAGTTCTTGACCATCAGTTACACTCGAAGTCCAATCTTTTGGGCATAGTAGCTCCATTTTAATTATCTGGCCCCATGTAGGTGTTTCAATACATAGTGATTGGTGATACTAAACCTATAGAACATTTGCTTTTGTATTATGATGGTGTGTTTTTATTCCATACCCATCGAAAATACACATCCTGCTGTATTTAACTGAATATTCAGATTGTAATATATGCTTTTACAGCTAAAAATTGTAAAACCCCTCCAGGCATTGCATATGGATCAAGAGTATATAAAAGCACTTCTTACCCCAATGCCGCAACCTACTCGTGTAGAAGTGGGTATGATGTGATCGGATCTAGAACCGTTAGATGTTTAACAACTGGAAAATGGGGACGAAGACCTTACAGTAGAGATATTTAAGGCGGAGAACTTTCAATGAAATGTTTAGAGTATATGTATATGGAAAACCAAACGGCTCTTTTGTCAGTGTTCTTAGTTCTAAATTCGGCCTAATTCCTACCTCTTTATTTGTATTTCGACATTTCTACACTAAAATTACATTTGTATCTTAAAATCAATGCGTTTCACAAATCGGACATTTGTCGTATCAGATTTGTAAAATGTATTAAGATTTATTTTAGAAAATCAAAAAACATTAGTCTTGTATTTCACGAAATTCGTCAAAATGGAACATTAGAAATCGACCTAGCATACAATAAATCATCATACAATAATGGGAATCATGTATAAGTACATGTCCGTCTTCATTAGCCCAGTTTGCAAATGGCATAAATTTATGGCAACCGCTTGTCGGAATTGAAAATGGCGTATCGAGTGCTTAATTGAGATTAGTTCACAAGACGCCATTAAGCCTGAAATAATATATACTTTAACAATGAATTGTATATTAAAATTTCAGCCAAAAGATGTGGTGTACCACCAAAGATTTCCAATGGAGCTAGGTCATATTCACGAACATATTACCCGTACTACGCAACCTACAGATGTAACGCTGGATACAATAGGGTTCGATCTTCAAGAGTTTACTGTTTATACACTGGAAAGTGGGGAACTAGACCATACTGTAGCCGTAAGTCTTTGATCTGGATGTTTAGCTATTTCTGAAAATCGTGCGTATTTTGTGGTGATAGTCTGTGTTTATTCCGTTGACTGGAAATGCATTGAAGGCACATGCTGCACTGCTTAAAGAATTGGACATTCGTTGCCAAATTTTACTGCTTGTTCTGTGTCTAAATGATATAACATATTTTTAATTTGAATATGCTTTTTCAGCCAAAAATTGTGGATCTCTACCAACTATTCGATACGGATCTAGATCGGCTAAAAGCACCTACTACCCAGCGGTCGCCACCTACCGGTGTGCGAAAGGATACAAGAGGACTGGATCTCCAACCGTTCGATGTTTGACAAATGGAAAATGGTCGACCAGACCTGTGTGTTCGAGTAGGTTACGCAGGACTTTAAATTCATTTACACCTGTACTCGCAAGGTTATTTTGCTTGGCCCATCATATAAATGTTGTCTTGTCATTTAAAGACTTTCCACGTTGAATTTTAAAGGTAGTCGTAAGGATGAAATCGGTGCCACAGAAGGCGCACAGGCGTCCGATGGGGTTCGGAGGGAGGGTAGTTTTCCTCCCAGGAAAACTTTATATTGAAAATTTACAATCGCAAACCCATTTCCTGATACAATTGGATAACATCATGACCTAAGAGCAGTATCATCAGATGAATTTGAGAATCCTTTCGAGTGTCGAATAAAAAACCCTTTTATTCTCAGTGTACTCAGTCCGGCACTGGATACAGTATACCAAGGCATGTTAAAAACCTATATGAATACAGTTGCGCTTTGTCTTTGGCATTAATTGAATGTTGTCCATTTTCCAGTGGAAAAAAATATAAAATGGCTGTGACACTGTCACGCGCTTTTAATAGAATGTTGTGAATGAAGATATCGTTGTCTAATTTAAGAATGTGGAGCGCCACCAACCATGACTTACGGAACTAGGAAATATAGCCGAACTGATCCCGGTTACTACGCCACCTACAAATGTAATAGTGGATATAATTTGCTTCGATCTGCAAGGGTTTATTGTTTAAAAAGTGGATTATGGGCATCAAAAAGACCATACTGTTCACGTACGTATTATAGGTTTTAATTATTCCCTAGGAATACAGCTATAAGCTGTATCGATGACTACCGTACGGCAAGCTAAAGCAGCAATTAATGTGCAAGAAATTCTTAGAATGGCATTTAGTACGCCCCCACCCAAAAAAAAATGTATCCCAATAAACTTTAGCCAACAACGATGTCTATCCCAAAATGGCAAGTGCCCATCTTAAATGAGAAATCGTATCTGCATATGGCCGAACAACCTTTTACAAAATGTGGAATTGGATATTCTAGCTTAATTTAAAATACGAACCAAATTAGAAATTGTATCCGCCTTAAATTTCATGAAATTAGGAATACAATATCCAGATCCTTATTAAAATAGCAAATTTCTGTCTTGCTCGGTTAGCACCGGCAATTTTTAATTGTAAAACTTGCTGTTACGTTACGAATTGGGGATGGAAGTTTGAAAATCAGTTAATAAGGTAGAATTTAAATATGAAATTGAAAATTATGCTCTTTCAATTTGGGAACGTTATTGCCCGTGAATCTCGTACAAAAATCTTCAGGGAACTGGCCCATGTAGGTTGTATACATGGCAATTATGTGATTAGTGATAAGAAAGCTGGTTTTTTTGATTTTTGCTTAACCATGGCTGACTTTGGAAATATTGCCAAAACCAATATAGGATAATTTTTGTATTATGATGGCGTGTGTTTAACCCATACCTATCGAAAATACGCACCCTGCTTTAAATAACTGAGTATTATGATTTAAATATATCATTACAGCTAAAAATTGTGGATTCCCACCAAGCATTACATATGGATCACGATACGCTGCAAGAACTTATTTTCCCTATGCCGCAACCTATTTGTGCAGAAGTGGCTATGATTTGATCGGATCTAGAATCGTTAAATGTTTAGCAACTGGAAAATGGGCAAAAAGGCCATACTGTAGAGGTAAGAATTTGAATTTAGGGTTAATAAGCAAGTGGGCAATGTCGGCGCTAAATGGAATCCGCAACAAAACGTGTTGGTCAGTTGTCATTTTTGTTGCCTAGTGATATAAAATTCGTCTTGAATATATACATTCATCACGATTAGGTGGTTCTTATCGGCCATGACATGGAATTTTGTTACTTAAATGTATGATTTGTAAGCCCCACCCATCCATCCCTTTGGATCAATTAATTGTGATTTATTTCTTACGGTTTACAAATTGACCTCATCTGTTTAATCGTCGTATTTACTGTTTTTAGTTATTGTCTTATTCGACAAAGTGAAAGATTTAAACTATAAAACACTGCGTTCCCACACTAGAGCTGATGCAATTATTCGGGGACTTGGGATTTTTATACTGAAATTTTCAGGTGGACGTATGTAGTCTCCCCCGTTCGTATAGAAATGGTTCCACTAATTTCTGACTTCAAGCACAGTAGTGGCTTTTCCTACAGAGTTCCTTTGCGCAAGTTTTTTAGTCAAATAATTACAAAAATAGCTCCCGTAATTGACACAAACTAACCCAAAACTATACTGCACATAGCTTAACATATAATAAATCAATTCGTATTGGAATAAAGGTGAAGCCTTATTTCATGATTTAATGAAACCCAACTGCTATGCGAAATTTCAACTGGCCGGTGTTAGAGCGGCATGTTGCGTAATACGTCATTAGGCCTACAAGATAACCATCGCTATGCAAAGAAACTGTTCGCTAACTATTTTAATGGTCCAGTCGTCTCTATTTGTGACGGAATTACTTATTCCAATACAAACTGTAATGTCTTGACAATTGTGCGTTTGAACCTATTTAAACTTGCGTAATCGTTCTTTGTCTGTATCAAGTGTAACCTTAACACAGTTTAAGGTTGCAAGTATAGTAACTACCGTTCGTAGTACCGCCTGTATCATTTGTTGACATTATCCGATTTTGACGAAGTTTGCAATAGTTTGGCATTTGAACATGCATCTGATCATAAACTCAGTTTATGGCACATGACTGTACGATTATCAGATAAAAAATGTCCGTTACTCCATGATGGCGGCGAGTTAAAATTTCGTGAAAATGGTCAATGTACGCACATGGTATAACATTTATAATAATAATAATTTATTGATTATAGTCAATCACATACATCTCGATGGACTTTACAGAGTAAAATACAAATAAAATGCAAAAATATACAAGATAAGACATATAAATAACATAATAAAAGTTAAGAAAATGATTTACAACATTGAATTAAATACTTAAAAGTTAAAAATTTACTGAGTAATATTCTTTAAAAAGTAAGGTCTTTAGGGCGCTTTTAAAAGTGTCTATCGTGCGAATATTAGGTGGCAAGTCATTCCAAAGAGTGGGTGCTGTAATAGAGAAAGCACGGGATCCATAGAAGTCACACCCGGTACATTCTGGTAGGTTTAGTCTAACCCCTTCTTCAAATGTAGCTTGACGGGTGGATCTCTGTGGAACCCATGTTAGCAGTTCTGAAATATAAAGAGGTGCTTGGTCGTGGAGACATTTTGAATTTTATGCGTTGACAGACAGGAAGCCAATGGAGTTCGTGTAAGATAGGAGTGACATGTTCATGCAATCTAGTGTGTGACTAAACGGGCGGCAGAGTTTTGAAGAAGTTGAAGACGCCCCAGATACCAATTCTAAAACTTGAAATGTGTGTTTATAGTCAAAAGTTCTAGTTTCCCAAAAAATCGAACGAAACTGTTGCAAACCCCCCTGTCGGTCACAATTCCAACATTGGTTACTTTCGATAGTCGTGCATATCGGACTATAATTTCATAGATTATAGCCTCTCATTGTACATTCTATCCCTCTCTTGCAAAATAAAATGGGTGCATCTTGCATGGCAAACGCTGGTCCGAATTGAAAATGGTGTGTCGAGCGTTAAATTGAGATGCGTGAACAAGGTGCTATTAAATGTTAAAATATCCATTTACAATTTTACAGCCAAAAGATGTGGTGTACCACCAAGCATTTCAAACGGAGGAAGGTCATATTCACGAACATATTACCCGTACTACGCAACCTACAGATGTAACGCTGGATACAATATGGTTCGATCTTCAAGAGTTTACTGTTTAACAACTGGAAAGTGGGGAACTAGACCATCATGTAGTCGTAAGTCTTTGATCTGGATGTTTAGCTATTTCTGAAAATCGTGCGTATTTGGAGGTGGTTTGTGTTATTTACTATTCCGTTGGCTGGAAATGCATTGGAGGCACATGCTGTGCTGCTTCATGTCCGCCAGAATTGGACATGCGTTACTAAATCATGAATTTGGCCCGTCGCCAAATCTAGCATGTCACCAATGCGTCTTTAGGCCCTCCATTCTTGTGAATGGAGCCAGTTGAAAACAAATTAAATTTTAATCTGGGATGCGATTACCCAGCGTTGGAAGTTTACTGCTCATTTTGTGTCTAAATGATACAAAGTAAAAACTCAAACACATTTCTGATTTTGATAATATGCTTTTTCAGCTAAAAATTGGATATCTACCAGGTATTCGATACGGAACTGGAACGGCTAAAAGGATAAAAATATTACATAATATAATAATAAAGATAAAAAAAATGATTATGGTATTCTACTTAATAAATTTCACAAGGATTTTATCATAAATTTATATATGAATTTAATATAACTCTATATTAAACATTTCGAAAAACTTGAGGCCATAAACGTAACTATCTTGAGATCCCTGATAGTTGGGAAATGGGAACATTTTTACGCGATGATTTTGAACGTGTACCTCAACATTTGCTTGACTTAGTTTCAAAAATTCACTTTTGGATTTAATTTTATGAACTTTTTGTATCTTACGTGTCCCTTTTGGAACAGTTGCTATATTATCCCCCGTTACTGACCCCGAATGCACATCTGCTACTTCATTGACTTGCGTAATCGTTCTAGGACTGTATCAATTGTAACCTTAACACAGTTTAAGGTTGCAAGTTTAGTAACTACCGTTCGTAGTACCGCCAGTACAATTTGTTGACATTATCCGATTTTGAAGAAGTTTGCAATAGTTTGGGATTTGAACATGCATCTGATCAAAAACTCAGTTTATGGGACATGACTGTATGAAAATCGCGTTTTTAGCTTCTGGCCCTTCCAGAGGTAAACATTTTTATCGGATAAAAAATGTTCGTTACGCCATGATGGCGGAGTTAAAATTGCGTGAAAATGGTCAATGTACGCACATGGTATAACGTTTGTTATACCAGTTTTGAAACTTGAAATGTGTGTTTATAGTCAAAAAAAAAAAAAAAATCGAACAAAACTATTGCAAACCCCCTGCGGGTCACAATTCCAATATTGGTTACTTTCGATAGTCGTGCATATCGGACTATAATTTCATAGATTATAGCCTCTCATTGTACATTCTATCCATCTCTTGCAAAATAAAATGGGCGCATCTTGCATGGCAAACGCTGGTCCCAATCGAAAATTACGTGTCGAGCGTTAAATTGACATGCGTTAACAAAGTGCTATTGAATGTTGAAATATCAATGAATTGTATATAAAATTTTACAGCCAAAAGATGTGGTGTACCACCAAAGATTTCCAACGGAGGAAGGTCATATTCACGAACATATTACCCGTACTACGCAACCTACAGATGTAACGCTGGATACAATATGGTTCGATCTTCAAGAGTTTACTGTTTATCTACTGGAAAGTGGGGAACTAGACCATACTGTAGCCGTAAGTGTTATTTACTATTCCGTTGGATCGGAATGCATTAGAGGCACATGCTGTGCTGCTTCATGTCCGCTAGAATTGGACATGCGTTACTAAATCTTGAATTTGGCCCGTAGTCAAATGTAGCATGTCGCCAATGCGTCTTGTGAATGCAGCCAGTTGAAAACATAATTTTAATCTGGGATGCGATTACCCAGCTCATTCTGTCTAAATTATACAACGTAAAAACCCAAACATATTTCTATTTTTGATAATCAAATCTTTTTCAGCTAAAAATTGTGGATCTCTACCAGGTATTCGATACGGAACTAGATCGGCTAAAAGCACCTACTACCCAGCGGTCGCCACCTACCGGTGTTCGAAAGGATACAAGAGGACTGGATCTCCAACCGTTCGATGTTTGACAAATGGAAAATGGTCGGCCAGACCAGTGTGTTCGAGTAAGTTTCACCTAAATTCGCGAGGTTATTTTACTTGGCCCCATTATACTAATTGTCTTCATTTAAAAACTTTCCATTTTTAAGCTGTCCATAGTTGAACGGATACAATTTACCAAAGCAATTTTCAAAACTATGATGTACAATCGTGTCGAATACGGTATGGCATTAACTTGAATGTTCTTTAAAACTTGTCAATTAATTATCCATGGCTGTGATACGGTCACGTGGTTTTAATGGAATATTGTGAACGACGATATCAATGTCTAATTTAAGAATGTGGAGTGCCACCAACCATGAGATACGGAACTAGGACATATAGCCGAGCTGATCCCGGTTACTACGCCACCTACAGATGTAATAGTGGATATAATTTGATTCGATCTGCAAGGGTTTATTGTTTAAAAAGTGGATTATGGGCATCAAAAAGACCATACTGTTCACGTACGTATTATGGGTTTTATAAGCTATATCTATGACTAGTTTACGTCAAGCTGCAATTAATGCGCAAGAATTCCCCCCCTCCCCCCGAGTTCACAAAACATTTACTCCATTTTGTTTGCCTTTTTTGTAGCTAAAACATGGCCCTTTATAAAACAATGCATTAGAAACTGTTTCTGCAAAGTTTTGGTTTCAGACGCGGATCTAGGGGGGTGGTGCAGGGGGTCCGGACCCCCCAGCTCAGGCTTGAAAATTTTTGATGCGATGTTATTGGCGATTTTTAGACCTGTAATTTTAGAATTTACCTTCCTGAAATACGTCAGAATGCACCAAATTGAATCTAATTTACCAATTTTTTTCTTGGGAGGACCCCCAAAACGCCCGTTAATTGGTTGAGCGCCTTAGTTAAGAAATTATCAAACCTAGACACCCCTCCTGCAAAAAAAATCCTGTATCCGCGCCTGGGTTTCTGGATCAAACATTTCTAATACAGTTATTGAGTAAGTTCTCAAGTCTAATGCTTTATGAATTTGTGTCCACAACGCTTTTTTTTTTTTTCTTTTTCGTGCAAAAAGGCGGATCAACGGCGAAATCGTCTCTTCGATTAGTGTCGTTCGTGAAGTTTCCCATGGTTACGTATTGTGTTGCCTAGTGAAATTTTTATCTGCACAGCATTTGTTGTCTTTTCTTTGTAAATTTTAGTTCTAGACTAAAAGAATCCCGATCATCAAGTAGGAGACCCGAACCCTACAATATTTGCTTGATAAATGAGGACCATCGTCCAAATATGGACTAAATTGCAGCTGTATTGCATCAGACATTAGCTGTCATAGCCCTATATTTGGGTGGTCCATGACATTAAAAAGTACTAGATGTGGAAATTGATACCAGACATTACGATTTTTCAGCTAAAAACTGTAAAACCCCACCAGGCATTGCATATGGATCAAGAGTATATAAACGCACTTACTACCCCAATGCCGCAACCTACTCGTGTAGATCTGGATATTATATGGTTGGATCTAGAACCGTTAGATGTTTAGCAACTGGAAAATGGTCAAAAAGACCATACTGTAGAGGTTAGTAATTTCAATATTGACCACAAAAAACGCAATATATCCTATAGCAGCTGTAATGGATTCGGTTAATCATCGGTCCACTAATATGGTGTCCCATACAACGGAACTTTACACTTTAGAAAATTGAACAATTCAGTGGTGATTTTTCGCTTATCAAGCAGTGCAATAACACTCGGCAAAAGACTCGATGAATCCCTAAATTCTCCAAAATATCTGGGTGGGGCTTAATTGGGATCACGGTGGGCAAGAACGAGAGTTCAGATTTTCCAGCGTTTCCCCGCTATCATCGGTTGTCGGGCGAGGGTCTGACACGGACGACTGTAGTGGAGATGGAACAAAAATCCGAGGTCACTATACACTGGTATGGATCTAAAAGATAAGTAAACCTATAGCCGCCTATCAATTATTGTATGGGTATAGCTACATATTGGCTGTACTTGCTTTCCATATTACCATCGCACAGATACTGATAGATGTAGGGTACCAGATGTCGGTTTTCCGAATGAAAAGCGAGTAGGATGGACTTCAATTGGTTTGGAATAACGTGCTAGTTGTCACTACATTGGCCCCTGTATTTGAACAAAAAGACTGCTTGCCAGGTCAAACTGAAGGCTGGCAATCGTAGCTACAAACATCAGTATATCAACATTTTTAGTTACCTTCTCCATAGCTGTATGATTTGTGTAAATAAAACAATCGCTCTTAAATAATTTGTATTGCAGCCAAGAATTGTGGAAGGGTACCAAGAATTGCAAACGGAGCTGGAACCACTAGAAGCACGTATTTCCCAAATGCGGCAACCTACAAATGTAAAAAGGGAACCACTATGAAAGGATCTAAAACTGTTAAATGTATGACGAACGGAAAATGGGCGACCAGACCGAAATGTGTAGGTGAGTATTAGGGGTTGCGTAAATGGCTTTCTGGGTCGGGTGGAGCAGTGTCGTCCCTTTCGGGGGCCATCTGAATTGCAGTGAAAATATTCAAACGGAAAAATTCTCATTTTGCTTCGAAACCTCGAATTTGCGTGTTTTTGACAAACCTACCAATTACTATATCGAAGTGAATTGAGCACGTACCCGTTAAAAATAAACCATGTCCATATTCGGGCGTTCCTGACCCCCGTAGTTCTCAAATCGACTTCTTCCCCCCGTTGAAGATCCGCTTGACAGGTATATTCGATATGAAATAAAGGCTTTTGGGTAGGCAAGATCGTGAAAAGGGTATCTCTGGGCTACGTAAGTCATAATAAAAGGCTACGCTAGATACTCGTGGCATATATCGGATGCCCTTTATAATCCAGGAGACGTACAAGTGGGAGCCCATTTACTTGGGGGGGGGGGGGGCTAGCATTGACGAACGGGCCCTTGTTTACTGATTTGGAACCTTTTGGGGGGGGGGGGGCATCTCTCCACCCAAGATTCAGTAACGATTGCATGGTCTCCATAGGGCCCAACATCGACCGGAAGACGCTACCTGGCAATGACTCTATTGTATAAACAAGCTTGCACGAGGATTTGGCTTTTGAAGGAAATGTCCCGAATGAATTTCGGTTGTGGGTACTGTTCTATTGCATGCATAGATGTCTTATCGACAGATCGACCTAAACTGCCAATCTGACTTTATTCAGCTAATAAAGCCACATGTTATTCGGTTATGCTGTAAAAACTTAAATGTGGATATAATATAATTTTATATTACAGTTACATCGTGTGCACAATTGAAGTTGTGTAACTCTGCTTATCGTGATGGGGAATATTGGATACATACCCCTAAACTGAACCGCATGAAGGTGTATTGTTATGGTTTAAAGGGAAAGAGGCAACAAGAATATATAACTCTTCGCCATAATAACACTGCCAGCAGGCCTACTTTACAATACCGCTCGAGTAAATGTAATCTGGGATCTGGTAAAGTCCCATCGAGTGGGCATACCATCTGGTATAAAATTGCATTGAATGTTTTGGTAAGTAGTCCTAGTGCATTTCAAGCACAGTAGCGTAGAAAGTTGCGATCTTTTCCGAGACATATCGTCTTTTCTACACGAAGCTGTAATCCTTGATCCCGTCTAAGGGTGGTGTTTGTGTTGTAATTTGTAGGGGTTACGACAACGTAAATACTCGTACTAAAATCTTGACCACGCTCTCGTGTGGTTCTCTAGCATTTACACAAGATTGCCGTTATCATTTCTATACATTTATAGGCGCTCAATAAATTAAATCGGACCTCAATTAAAATTCTCCAGTCGTTCGCTATTAAAAACAAGAAAGTCGAAGAGCGTAATGTGTATTCTTGTTCCAGCTTGATTTGGTTAAAAAAAAAAGGCAGTCTTATATTATCCCGGACCGTCAATCCAACGTTAAATGGTCTGTAGGCTTCTTTCATAAGACGGACACGTAACCTGATCCCGGATATCATGGCGGTCACTCGTACTCATATTTATAGAATGTAGATGGTTAAATGGCCATAGCTTATGAATTACATAGCTCATTTAGTAACTATAAATGTGAGGCTGACTTAAGGCTGGCTTGCGTATAAATTGATTAGTTGTAGAATTTGCCCTCAACAATAGGAAGAGGGGGGGGGGTCTGATTTTTATAAGTATTTCTATGTGACCTCCACTTTTATGCATTGTAGACTGCACAGATTTCGAGATACGATTATCGTTTTACCAAACAAGTCAGTGGATCCAGGCGAGAGTATGGTGCAGCTACTGGTTGTTCCTATAGGAGTAACTTCGTGAAATGTCCTACACGTGGTCATGCTGTGGTTGATCTTCGAGACACTGGTTTCATGTTGGATCCCAAGGTTAGTGTAAGATCGAATTAAATTGGATATTGTTCATCTGAACGTTGAATGGATCACATTTCTTGGAACGTTGAATAGACTACTATATACAGTGAATTCAGTTTTGAAATATTGCAGTTTTGAATACATATGAAATGCGTAAAACGGCTCAAATTGAATGGCGGTCGTTTGCGCCCGTTTAATAATTACTTCCACGTTGTCTTGTAGGATGTTTGTATATTGCCATTACAACATGGCGCCCGAAACCACAGCATAGTACGACACTATCGGGACTGACAAATCGGAAATACGGGTCGTTTTAGCTAACGACTTCCAGTACAAAACATTTTTTTAGTTGTGTTTGTAGATTATAATCAAGCAAATTACATTAAACGCTTTTTTAAAATGTTATAGCAAAAGTGGGCTGCTTCTTACTACAAGCCAAAATGTAATACAATTAGACGAACAAGCCATATATTTGAAGGTAAAGGCGATGGATACTGTGGTGGTTGCTATCCTGCCAAGGGCCTTACTCTGGCAGCAGATTTGAAGACCGGTATGTTAGAAATCATTTATTTTTGAATAAATTAAACGATACGAAGAGTGTATCGAAAATGCCCTTCTGGTTATGTGGCCTGGGTGGATATAGTATGACACATCAATTGTGTCGCCTTTTTTATGAACGGGTGGTTAGCCAGCCTTAAAATCGACCGTCTGAATCCTCCCAAATGCATCCCACATGACTTGAAACATCAGAATGGTTTCAAATCGATTTGTACATGTACAAAATAGTGCAATTTTTCTTACTGAAAAGCGAATTATCCGACTTGAATGCCCTGCCTATTTCTCTAGCTATTGTCTAACTTAAACATTTTATATTGCAGTTGCCAAATTAAAAGCCACGGAACCAGTCTGCAGATGATCCTATGGATCGTTCGTTGAATGTATAAGGTTTCAAGGAATAAATACATTTACAAAATATATAATTCCACGTTATTTTTCTTTAAAAATTGGGTGAAAGCATAAAATTTGAAGATTTCTAGTTTTTGATAACGATATTAGAGCAGTGGTAGGGTGTGTAATGTGCTTTCAGCAAAGCATACTACCCACAGCGATCCATCTACTTAATACCTTGAATACTGTTCTCGGGCTGGATGTGACAATATTGTACCAGAGAATATACAAAGAACTGGTTTCATCTCGTTTCCTAGGGGGTTGGTTGGCGTTCGCGCACTGTATCTACTACGGCCTGCAATTACGTCAACTAGCGTAGGTTCAAATCCCTGATTGTACGTGGCAAGGAGTAGGGTCGCCTGTCAAACCTCGTGGGTTTTCTCCGGTTTCCTCCTACTGCTAAATACCCCTACGCACAAGCTAATTATTGGAATAAAATTAAACCATGTTAGTCCCGAATTGACCTGGTTTGTGTCGATTTGGCGTAAAACCCCATTTCTCTAGATAACTGCAAACTATCGTAGTGTAGCCATAATTACTAGCTCTCCATGCCCCGCTTGCTTCTGTCGTAGTATACCCCCTGCAACTCTAAGCTAGAAACAACGTATTTAATATCGGGTAACATCTGGAACTAAGTCCAGGCAAGAGCGTAAGTGCGGGTAGTTGATGCAATAGAAATGCCACCACGACTTATGGTCTGACTAGACATATATTATCGCCCCAAAAAGTCGCAGTTTGAAATCTGCGCCCGGATCCAAAATAACGGCCAGTTTTTAGCCGGTACATACAGATTACCCAATGACCATTATGATCAATATGGGGGTATTCAAAATGGGGGGGGGGATTCGAATTTTAAATGGATAAGTGTGATGTCGACATAGTTGTCGAGGTTGCTGATTTTAGCATAAGCGATTCCTTATGTAATGTAAACGTAGTATAACTAAGCTAAACTCATTCGAGAGGCTTGCTGGCAGGTGCTAACTACCTGCCCTCATAAATGCAAAAACTGGAAATGGTCGATAACACTCGAATCCGATGAGATTTCCTAACGTAGTCTAGAGGCGGTGGCTAACTGACTGTGCCCACTTTCGAAAATATGCCCTGATTTATCTCAAATTTGAAATGTCCACCCACATGCAAACATTGTGCCCCCGTTTCTGTTGCCCGTCCCAAATCAGAATCGGTGAAGATGGTTTACAGTTAAGGCCCCATACAAGCTCGGTAAAACGAAGCATTTATATTATCGGATTGGGTTTTATTCGTCTAACTTATTATATCACAAAGGGTGCGTGTGAACACTACGGAAGCCCATAAGGGTCACTCAAATATAAAAAAAAAAAATCTGACTATGTATAGGCTGTTGTTCTTTTAAGCCGCAGAACGCTATTTCTATTTTTCGGAAAACTTCTTTAAATATTTTCAAAAAGGATATAATGAAAAATGTACCCTCCCTCAATGAAAAGGAGCTGACATGGCATAGCGTCTAAAATCAGTTTATTTATAGCTTGCGGTATGTCCTGACGAATACAATGTTTTGAGAGGGATTTGAAGCAAACGTTTGATAAATTAATTAGTTTGAATATATTTTTAGTCCAAATATATCATCAAATCACAGTTTGTACGCGGGGAAGGTATCTTTAAGGAGAACATGAAATCAATATATCATAAATGATATGAGGGAATGAAGTTAATGAGTATGAATAGTATTTAATGAGGGCACAACCTGGTGATGCTGATCCTGTGACATACAAAAGTACTAAGTTGAGCTGGAGGGTTGGATGGTCGTGCTTTACAAGATAGAATATTTTTTTTTCATTTGATTGACCCTTATGGGCTTCCGTAGAACACGGATAACAAGTTTAGGAAGACATTTAATTTGTAAAAGTCATCTATACTTGTTCGTAGCGATTACAACACCCATACCCAAACTCGGTATTTCTAATTGATGACTGGTTATATAATTTACTTAAATCCAGATATTATGTGCAGCGAAATGCGATATTGAATCCTTTGATGATATATCTCGACAGATGGAGAAAAATAAAAGCTGAAATGCAAAGTAGAAACTAGTCCAGTAAATTTGCTGCATTGGGAAACAAACGTTGATGAGTGACAATGACATTCGTTCAACAAGACACTGACTGGAATATGCTTCTGAATTCATTGTAAAGTACGATGGCTTATACATGTACATGTATAGTTTATGAGCAGTATTGGGACCATAGCGACTTGATCAATAGGGCGCCCAAAACGGCCCGATTGATGGGGTGCCTCATCCCGGACTGGAGCACATAATGCCGAGCTTGGAGAGCCGCCCACATTTTTTTTTTATGATGTTCATATCGAAATATCATATAATTACGCCAATATCACAAACTCGGCCTCAAAATTCAAATTTTCCGTCAATTTCATAGTTTTTCTCCTCGGGTGCCCTTCGCCGTGTAGGTACATCGTCGCCCCTAAAAGCCCTTGCTCCCCCCCCCCGCCACACACACACACACACATTTATGTGCTAGCAGTTTTTCTTCTATATACTCTTCCTTCCAATAAGTTCATTTTTCTCAAGCCCGTCTAGTTATTATCCGAACTAAAGCTACAGAGTGAGGTGACACGTTGAATGTACAGGCTTCAGTTGGTTAACTTGAACTGATTTCTGACAGTCTCGCACTCTCGTTGAGTCTATAAATAGCCATAGCACGTGAAATTCTCAACACACTATCAACTATTTCAGCCGTAAAAATCTATTGTTGATGATTCTGAATAGCAGTAATATTCAGCTTTTGGGTTATTACGGCAGCTTTTGAAATTACGCTAGTTTTATTTTTTAAATTACTTTATCATTACTTTAATTAGACCGTAGGAGCGGCATCTTTTGGTTTATCTCTGAATAACGCGGGTTGAGCACGTATATGATACCATTTACTTTTTCAAGTTTGTTAGTCGCCCACCGTGCGTTATTTCTAAATTCAATTTCTTGTTCCAGCTTTCTGTCATGTTTCTTAAAAAAAGTAGTCTTGATTATCCCGGCCCGTCAATGGTCGGTGGACTGGTTAAGTGAGACTTATTTTAAAACAAGGACACGTGACCTATTTTTTACTCAAAAGTGTCTGGATGTTAGGGACGACACTCCGAGCCATTTTTCTGTGTATTATTTATGGATGGGTAAATGGTCATCATAGCTGATTAAGTACAGCATGGTCGTTTATTTAGTGACTATAAATGCGTGAAACAGATTGAATGATTGGTATATATATAAATATTGTGGTGTAATTGTTGACCTATTTGAAGATATTTATTTATAATGGGGCACCCAAGTAAACTGGAATAACCAGACACCAAAGATTGCCATTCAATGTGGACTTTTCGCATATTTCGCCGAAGTTACGTTATTAACTACAGCGAAACAGAAACGATTGAATGTAAATCAATTTATATACATTCATAATACACCATTATATGCGTTGCGACGCCTTTGTGTCCATTTGTATAGATGTTAAGGTAATGAGCTAATTCGGTGTCACAAAGGGGTCGCAATGCATATACTAATGTAATATGAATCATTTACATTCAATCTTTTCCGTTGTTATTCTCCGCTATTGTATTTTTAGGCAGAGGATATTCGCCCTCCGGTATTTTTGAACTGAAACTCATAATTATTTTTAATGTGCTTTCTTCTAACAAAATGTATGCAGAGCCGCAGAGCAGTAATCATATCACTGTAATAGACCCTTTATAAATAAATTTAATATATTATCATTTTGTCATGATAACTATACTTGCGCCCTTTGTCGTTACATAAAATATACACCCAAACATTTATAAGACTAGAAGAAATAGTGAAATATTCATTCAGACATTGGCCAATAATTGCCAATGCAACAGGAATTAAACAATAATAGAAATATATTGCAGTACTAAAAAAGACCGAGGTTTTGTCAAGAAGCTACTCTCGTTAACCAGTCAGTTGTGAAAATTCGCCTGAGCGGTTGCTGAATACAGATCGGTCAAAAACATAAGTTTTTCGTCTCATTTCACCAATGGTGGGAATATAATATCTCACACGTTCACAAGCCGTTATCCCGGTTTGCGTTTTCTCAGGACTAAAAGTCAAAAAAATTCTACTGTTATTCTTAAGAAATATCATAATAACAAAAATAAAATAACCACAATGAAGATGAATAAAATTATTTTACTTTCACTAAATATTTTAATAAGTCTATCTTCTGTACTCCATAAGTGGGAATTCCCCCCTTATTTACTGTCTTTTTAAAACTGTGCCAATTGGTGTTGCATCTTGATACATTTCTGTTGTTTCTTAGGTGGTTTCTGGCAACCGGGGTACAGGGTTCTACTGATTGAAGATTCCATAAATATTTTGTTCGTTTATTTCCCAACAATATCAGTAAATGTCACGCCGACATAATTCAGATTAAAGATTGTTACGGGTTGTAAACAATCTTTACCACGCCCCCCAAAACAAAACATAAGTCAGGTGTAAATCGGTGAATAAATTGTTGGTCACGGTCTAGTGGAACGCCCTTTCATAAAATAGATCGCGGAGTGATCATTCACCCTATTAAGCTAGAAAAGTTAGTAATAAGATCATTCTGTATTTAGTGGACAGGCTATTCTCGATACAAAAAGTACCAAAAGCTGTGCTCGAGGAACGGAAAAAATATGGAGGGAGTGGACTGTGAGCAAGCATAAGATTCAAGATTATCTTTGTTCAAATGAGTGGCGATTTTTTCTCAAAACAGTCTGTCACTGTTCTAATAAGATAAGATGGCTTTATTATCGTTTCGCTCTGTATACTCTATTGTGCAGGCTATTCTCGTTCTTCAGGAAAATAACAAACGACGAAAGGTAGTGGAGTGAAAGCTATCATAAAAAGAATAAAGATTATCTTTGTTCAAAGTAAGTTACAATTATTCAATTTCACCACTCCCAGACATTATTGACATCACAAGGCTTATTAACGTCTTACTTTTTCTACCAAATTTGTAGTAATTTATGTAGGAAACTTTCCAATTTTTGGATCTATATACAAGTGTAACAAGTGTAACGTAAGTGTATACATGGGTTGAAATTATCTTTTATTTTGAATTCTTGCCATTTAGTCCTCGAGAGTTCAATGTTTTTGTGTTCTCTCAACGGATCATGATACATATTTATTTACATTATTTATTGACATTGGTGGTTGGGATGGCCTAGTGGTCTACAGTGCCGCGCTTCGACCTCTAGCTGGCCGGTCACCTCTGGCTTGCGGCTGTGATTTCGATCCCTGGTGTGAGCGTATGTGAAATAAAATTGAACCATATGTTAGTCCCAAAATGACCTAGTTTTTGTCGAGTGGCCGTTAAACCCCCACCCCTCTCTCTTTCTCTCCTCTCTCTCTCTCTCTCTCTCTCTCTCTCTCTCTCTCTCTCTCTCTCTCTCTCTCTCTCTTTCCAATTGCTTATTTAGGGAGTTTTAACTGCAATATCGGGAGCTCCTTTGAGCGTGACTTAACCCAGTCGCAATCTTGTAAACCTAGACATGCACGGTTATATCTTGTACATGTATTCAGTTTCTACTTCTTTGTTAGATTTTTGTTATCTCTTTTAATTTTTAATTTCAGATTTCACGAAAAGGGCACAATGGCGGCCTATCGAAAATATAAAATGGTCATCATCCTGATCATGGTTTTGACAGTAATACTTTACTCAACAAATATGAAAGCCACCAATGGGGTGTCCCCTAATTCACCCAAGGATGATACTAAAGCCACCAAGGACGTGTTTGTAACATTTTTGAAAGAAGCGATGTCTCTTAATACATCTAAGGACGATACGAATTCAACGAAAGCCAACAATGCGAAATCAAAACAATCCAACAATCTCAAGTCAGAACACTTCAGAAACCCGAAGTCAGAACATTCCAGGAACCTGAAGTCAGAACTCATGCAGTCAGAACATCCCAGCAACCCGTATATTTTAACAAATGTAGCATCGCGTATCAACACTAGAAGTTATAATAAATCTAGGTCTGACAAAAAGAGGAGGATTACAATGCACTGGCATAATAAGCAATCTGAAATATCTTCACAGTTACTAAGAAAATGGCTTTCTCCATGTAATGATTCTTGTATATACACTGAGGATATGAACAGTGATATTCTAATATTTGATGGCGACACATTAGCTGGAAACCCACCAGTCAGGAGAGATTCAAATCAAGTTTGGGTCTTTCGCGAGATGGAATCACCGGATATTACCTCTTCTCGCCAATGGGCCAAGCCGTCATGGCGGAATAAATTTAATCGAACGTTTACGTATCGCGTAGATTCGGATAAATTTTCTCCATATGGTCTTTATAGACTAAGAAAAGAGCCCTTAAAGAAAAATATCACGGCCATCATGAAACTGAAGTCAAAGCTTGTATCCATATTTTCCAGTAACTGTGGTGTACCGAGTGAACGTGAAAAATATATTAGCTTGTTACGAAAGTACATACCGGTTGATTTTTATGGACGATGTGGCAATCTAACGTGTAAAAAATCACACGACTGCTTTATATCAAACGCGAAAATTTACAAATTCTATCTGTCCTTTGAGAACAGTCTGTGTAGAGATTACGTATCTGAAAAGTTTTTTCGTCCTGAATCATTAGACATTGTCGCCGTAACTAGGGGTGGGGCAAATTATTCAAAAATTGCTCCAACAAAAACGTACATTGATACAAGAGATTTTAAATCGGTAAAAGATTTGGCTAATTTTCTTCTATACTTGGACCGAAATGATACAGCCTATAGACAATACATTGAAAATAAACAGAGTTACGAATCTATATATTGGTTATATGGAACTAGAGATAATTCCGTGTTTATGCACAGACTAGATCATTGTGGCTTATGTTACAAGGCCAGATCGTGGCTTAATGAAAAAAAAGTATACGAAAATATTGGTGATTGGTACGAGAAAGATATATGTCATACGCCTGCGGATATTCATTAAAATATGAAACGTCGGTTTTAAGATTCGATGGAGGGGGGGGGGGGTATTCATTTAACCTTAAAAACTTGTGTTTTTCTCATTCATGTTCGTGGCTTTTAGACAATAAAATGCATAGTACAATAATATAACGACCTCCCTACGCCAAATAGAGATTTGTCGGATCATGAACAGCCGTGACACTCAGCTCATTTTAAGTTACATATTGGGTTTTAGCATTTGGGATTTTTTTTATAAAGAAATATGTATATATGTTTGAGAAAAAGCTGCAACATTTACAGTCGTCGTGATTCATAACGGTGGTTCCAAGGCCAATATTTATAACACCACGCCCGCGCAACAGCAATAGGGTGTTGTTATTATTTCCCCAGTGTTCTCGCGATAATCGAACATTTCTATCGGTAATATATTACTTTTTTGGCGACCCTCTTTGGGTTCATTTCCCTGTTCATCACATCTTCTCTCATTTTTGCATCCCCTTTGTTATGTCGCGTTGAGAAACCGTACACATACAGGTGTTGAATTCCTATAGAGTAGTCATATACTGTTGTTTTATTCATTGTTGTTTATATGTTTCACATACATAGATGATTATTTGATAAAATGATGGACATAGCAGTTAGGCCTTGCTATCCGGGTAGGCGTAATCTCCCCTATCCAGATATTGTGGGAGCATATATTGCGATGTACAATATTATAGAAGGGAGCAGTTATCATACATTTAGTATGCGATATGGACACTGCATCCCTCCCCCTTTTAGATTTGATTAAACCCTTCATGTAGTATCATTCAACAAATTACTATTTTACAGCGAACAAAACGACACATGTCAATAGCGCGTGTGTCCTTCACTGGCTCTTACCCACGCTGTGAAGCGACGTAGCATGGGATTAACCATCCGTGTCATACTTTTGATTTTGACCCCTCTGACTGTGTACCGTTGATTACAGATTAAACATCCATAAGTGTACAAATGTGTTCCCATTTGAATATTGTCCACAATAAGAAGCAAAATGTTTACAGGATCATTTTGTTATACATGTATATAAATATTGTGACGTAATTGTCGAGATATTTGGAGATATTTATTTATGATGGGTTACTCTATCATTGCGTTAATATAGCCTTGTACTCCGATTAGGATGATTAAAGAATATATTTGCCCCAATTTTTCTGAATAATTATTTCGTTCCGGTGTTGAGGTGGAGCAGGAAAGGGGGTAGTAGTAATAAACTAATTTATGTTACTGTCTTTACAGATTTTTAACCGTACAGTTATGGATAACAGCTTCGGAAATAATCACTGGCAATTGTCAGCCCCCACACCGACACTGGGGTAGAGGGCATATGATACCACCCAGGGTCCACACATTGCTCAGGGGGTTAGCTGGTCCCAGGACCCGTAGGGGTGTACTAAGGCAAGGTGTTTGCCGCGTTGCGGTTGGGAGTGGGGATTTTTCCTATGTACCCCTAACCTTGGAGAACTCTTTGGTAAATTCGCCTCTTTAATCTTATGTGGTAATCAAACCAGTTCCTGTTATTAATTCTCTTCCTTCGAGCCCCGCTTTTCAGACCACAAGACGTCGTTTACAGGGAAGGGATCAATCTAGCCCCGTAATAGGTTGCCCAGTTATAAATAAAAAGAGGGCATAGGAATCCGACAAGGGTCCACACAGTCCGTAGGGGTGTGCTGAGGCAAGGTGTTTACCATGTTGCGGTTGGGAGTGTGGATTTTTCCAATGTGCCTCCAACCTTGGAGAAGTCTTTGATAAAGTTGCCTCCTACATCTTCGCCGTTTATTTAGAAGGAATCAATCTTGCCCCTTAATAGGTTGTCCGGTTATAAATAGAAATAGAGCATAGGATTCCGCCTAGGGTCCACACAGAGCTCAACGAGGTAGCCGATCCCAGGATTCGTAGGGGTGTGCTATGGCAAGGTGTTTACCACGTTGCGGTTGGGAGTGGGGATTTTTCCTATGTGCCTCCAACCTTGGAGACCTCTTTGGTAAATCTCAGGATCCGTAGGGGTGTGCTAAGGCAAGGCGTTTACCACGTTGCGGTTGGGAGTGGTAAATTTGCCTCCTACATCTTCTGTGGTAACCAGACCAGTTCCTGTTTAAATTCTGTCCCGCCAGGCAGCGCTTTTCTGACCATAAGTCGCCGTTTACAGGGAAGGAATCAACCATGCTCCTTAATAGGCTGCCCAGTTATAAGTAGAAAGATCAAATTCCATCGTTTTGAGTATCACATGCCCAGGTATATGACCCAGGAAACAATCCAGACAGCATTGACAGACAATCTCAGACCCTTAAAGCCCCAATAACACTCTTGTTGTAACTGAATAATATGTCGCAATCTTCATTCTGGTCAAAAAATCGTATTATTTTAGAATATTCCAATTAAATGATGATATAAATTTCATCTTAACACAGCTATTTTAAAAAATTGGAAAAAATCAACCAATTGATTTGAAAAGTCTAACGTAAACCTTTTCAAATGTGACTTGGATTTTAAAATATTTTCGAACCCTCTGGACAAGTAAAATAGGTTGTAATGGATAATTTACACAACAGGTAGAACACTTAAACATCTAGTACTTAGAATGAGGGTATTATTTATTTTCTGGAGCTACCAAGCCAGCAAGAATGTTATTGTCCCTTTAAGATATCATGCCCGATTGTTAGTGGTAGAACCCTGAGGCAAATGGAAATCAGCATTGGAAACACCAAACTTCCTGAGTCTAGATAACTGTGAGAAATCTTGGATTTTTTTGTCGATTCTCGTCTCAGCTTTGAAAACCATGTGAACATCTGTAACGTATGGCATTTCCATGATACAAATATCATTATTATTATTATTTCACTAAAATCACGATCATCGAGCGATTTTACTTATTGTATATCTGCTTGCTCGTTTCTCCTTTATTGTATGGTGACTTATTGTATGCCAGGTTGATTTCGGCTCATTTCGTAATAATGTTTTTGAAGAAATGTTTTTGGAGAAATATTTTGTAAGATTTCGAGATTTGTTTTTCGTTGTATGTCTATGATTAAATGTAAATGCAGATTAATTTATTGAATTACTAAACTTAATTTTATCTCAATATTTAAATACAATTGAATCAAACAAAAATACATTTTACAAATCTGATATTACAAATGTCTGATTTGTGAAACAAATATTGATTTTAAGATACAAATATTAATTCTAGTGTAAAAATGTCGCAATACGACAACAAATAGGGAAATTCGAGTCAAGGACTATGAATGAAGAACTTAGCATGAAGAACAGTGAAAGCTAGCTATCGCCATTAATGATTTAATTCGAAAGTGGAGAAGCGAGGATGAATCTCGATTATTCGGTAATTAACAATATTTTGGCACATCTTGTCAAAACTTCAAACAGTGTTAACTTATTGGCCCAGACTAAAGTAATTTGAATGAAATTTTCATTTTGAATTATCTGTTTTGGAACTATTATAGCAAGATTGGTCAGGTCTTTATCTACATCTTACATAATGTATGTTTAAGACATCAGTTAAATATAAACTCTACTCTAAATTATGCTTTCCGGGTTTAAAGGGGTTCATTGGTAAATCATAGAAGGTCTTTTAAAGACATATCCATATGACTATGCTTAGAAAAGTTCGCTTCATTTTCCCGATAGTTATTTGAAAAATACGAAACCGAAAGTCCTGATGTGACCCTTGCATTTTCGCCAAAAAGTCAGTTTAAGAATATATATTATTATAATTAATGCCAATGCTGTAATGAAATGTGTCCGTTCAGTAACATAATTAGCCGTTACAGAAAGATCCGTTACGGGACGGACATTACATACAGACACTATATTTTTTATATAAGCAGTTTTTTTTTTATTCAGATTAAACATTAAATAATTAATTCTCCCACAAAGCGGTTAATTTCTTTCATCTAGGCAAGATCACTCAAATTTATATTGTCTGAGAACTATAAAACGTGTACCCTGAATGTATAAAGTTGTCGAAAGGTTTTCACTGGAAAGATGCTTTTAAAAAAATACTCATTGATTTTAGTTACCAAATCTTGTTTAGTTTTTTTTGTAAAATATTGGATCCAGGCAGATAAGCTACATCCAGAAATTACATCATTCGTCAACAAAGGGATCATTTATTATTTTATTATTTAATACTCTGTTACAGGATGGAAATAATTTCTAGGGTCAGAAACGCTTTTGAAAAAAAAAATTAATAAAACTTATTTCTAACCAATACAAATATACTTAATCGTCTAAATAAAGGATTTATTTTTATATTAAACATTATACAGGTCTTTCTTTACGCCCAAAATGTTTTTAAATTATCAATTTGACAATAATCAACATATCCAGGTCATAATCAACTCTCAATGGGATCAGATTTCTCCGATATTAAGTAGATTAGAACAGTTCAGCCACAATTTGATTTAGGCTAAAAATGGAGGAGCGAGACTTAGCTTAGAACAACCAGTACGGTGGTTGAAATTATTGCACACTCCTCGTCAAGACTGATATCTTCGCTTGCAATAGAGTAATTTGAATGAGATTCTCAGATTATTCATGTTACATTATCTTAGTCGAACTATTAAAGCAAGAATGGCTAACACTTTATCTAAATCTTACATAATTTATCTTTAATTAATGTAAATTGTTCAAAATTAATGGAGACTTATTTGCATATTGTGTATGGTTGTTTTGATATAGATTGTGTTTGATTATTGTAAATACAGCTGGTTGCTAGTGTCGCCACAATGCCATTATTGTGTTATGTTATTTGTTGGTCCTACTAGGAAGTACGGTGGTTATAAAAGGGCTTTGGTTATAATGAGAATATGACGTCATATGCGCAGGACCGTATCCGATCTAGTGATCTCCTATTACCGTAACACGATTATGTTATGAGAACATTACAATTCAAATCTCTGTTTCTTATGACGCTATTTCTTGTGTAATAACGCGATCGAGGATCGAACGGTGCTAGAGCTGCTACCTTGCTTACAGATCGACCCACAGAAACTTGATGTTTAGTAAATAGGCTATAGGTCATCAGATATAATTGTTGATATAAGTTTGGTATCACCATACCCAAGTATATTATAGCACAAACATATATGCTATACACTATTGGCTATAGGACAACAGGTGTAACAGTGGATATAATACATAATGAAAGGGAAAGGTGTTTCATTACTTGTACTGATTTATATTGCTCTGAATCAAGGTAAGATCACCTACATAGGATTCTTAAATGAAATGAAATGACATTAAACGCCATATATTTGTTAATCGAACGGCCTGTGAAGACGGTCATATCAAATTCAAGCTACCAAGTGTTCTTTTCGGTGCAAGGAAATTTGTAGACGGGGCTTCAGTTTTCGCCTATTATATCCAAACGATGCCTTGCACCACTGAAGAAAAGGGAAACTCGCCTAATTATAGTTCAACTATGATAACTCATCAATTTAAGATTATTGAGATTTCAATTTTATAATATGCATTTATTGCAAGCTTTGGTGGCATTTGTGTAGATCTTTTCACAACAAGAGCACCTCAAGATATTGAACATGTGAAAATAAACAAATTCCATAATGTTTTTGGCTGCGGTGTTTTTTACCACTGGTGTTCCACAAGATATGGTACCATATTCCACAAGATTTTGATTTAGTGTTTTAGATCTGGTGTTTTTTACCACAAGAGTTCCACTAGATTAAAAAAAAACCCGATTCTTATCAGACCTCCCCATATATACCAACTTCAACAAGATTGTCGATAGACTGTTTTGGTCTGTGGTGTTTTTTACCTCAAGAATGTCATAGAATGTTTTGGGTCTGTGGCGTTTTTCACCACAAGAGTTCCACACGATTTTTGTTAAATTTCCCCTTAGACCCCTATATGCGTGTGTGGTTCCACATTACACAAGATATTCAAATGGGAAAAGTTAAATCAATTTCTAAACTTTATACTGATCTTTCGATTTCACATACTAATGTTGTGTAGATTTTAATAGTGTCCATAATGTATACTTGACTCACAAATACCGTATTTACAAACAAACCCATACAACCTAGTGTAATTGGATAATTGTCAGTATTGTTTTCACAATCTTATCAGATTTCACTAACTCACAAATGACGTTTAAACAAAGATATACCACCATATCACACACGCTATACTGTAGTTGATGTATATTTTCAGATGGTGAAGCCGCTAGGCTGACAATAACACCATCCCAGAGTCTACCAGCAGGTTCTGCATCTTTAACATTACGGTGTTCACCTATTTCTAATGCTGTTTATACTGTACTATACAGTATACAGATAAGCAAACGTACCCTGGTAGAGAATTCACGAACAACGGTCATGGCAGTAATAGATGGGACTGGGACTAAGTCTGGAACAGGAATAACAACACCTAAATATATAGTGACTGGTAATTATGATATAACCGAACAACCAACCCAAGCCTTCCTACAAGTAGTTATAAATAATCCTGATTGTAATGATGCTGTTGAATATCAGTGTATAACAAATGGACAACCTACTGTAGCTTCTAATCCAGCATCGTTGCAAGAAGATAGTAATGTCACAGTTCAAAGTAAGTATTTTATGTATGTAATGTATATCATGATTAGGTGACATTTTACAGTTCGAAGTAGGTATTTTATGAATATCTCATGAATTGGTGACATATGACAATACGGGTATGTCAAGGCTTCAATAATTTAGTATCCCATGAATTGGTGACAGGTTAAGAGTAAATATGTGTATAATGCTATTGCTCAGGGGCCGGTTGCTCAAAGCTCTGTTAACTTTTAACGATCCGTTAACATGGAGTAAACGGATCGTTAACTTTAACGGAGAGAAAGGTTGTTGCTGGAAGCCCCGTTAACTTTAACGGATAATGAAATTGACTTTCTAGCAACAGAAATTTAACGGACCGTTAACAAAGGACGCATGAAAGATAACGCTCCGTTGGTTTAACGGATCGTTAAAATAACTTAGTTTTGAGCAACCGGCCCCTGGACGGCACAGAAGTAGTATTCCATGTGTATGCAAACTTGGAATGTGATTTTATCACCCAATAACATATTGACACTGGATATCGCTTGTATTATCAATTACATAATCTAGTGCTCTTCTTAGGAGATATCGCTTTACGTGAATTTGATTCGTCAATCAAAAGGGGACTATTTTTTTTTTCTCAAAGAAACCTCTCATTTAAATAAAAAGTAACTTCTTTTTTGTTAAAAAGAAAGTGTTTTTATTTAATTGACCTTGACGGAAATACTGGGTCAATATATAGGGCGTCGCAATAGAATAGGTAAACTGCTGTCACTACGCTGTAATGTAATCGGATTCACTTAAAATGAAATCTATACCGAAGAATTATATTTATTTACTTGTGCGTGTAAGAAAGGATTTGGTGATAAATAAAATCTCCAAGTTGTCTTTTTTTATATTAAAAAAGACTCCTTAGGAGATTATTTATTTAGCACAATACGTTAGTAATTCTAGTTCTATGGGTGTTTCTCAAATTCAAGGCATGAGCAATTTGCTCGAACAAAGTCTTCTGCGACTACTCTTATTGAACAATAAACTGTTGGGGTTTCGTCCCAACTCAACAACTTGGCACCCTTTTCACCGTCTAATTAAGATAATGAGTGAAGACATGTACAAGAAAATGGTTTAAAGCTAATTTTATGTAAAGTGACTCTAATCTGTCCCTTTATATTAGATATAATATATAGAGAAGTGTATAGTGATTATATTGGGTATAATATGTAGAGAAGTGTTCGTGATTATAATATTGGATATAATATATAGAGAAGTGTTCGTGATTATATTGGATATAATATATATAGAGAAGGGATTGTGATTTTCAGATTTATCATATACAACCCTCGTGATTTCAGGAGAAATAAGAATAACATAATACATTATAATTTTGATGAGATCGTTCTAACATTTAATTTCATATATCATAGGTAATCCCGGTACGGTAGAAATGATCAGATCTCAGGAAAATATACAGTATGATGTTGGTGAAAATATTGAGATTATTTGCCAAGGAGATGTTGGAAATCCTGAAAAGCTTTGGTCCTGGGAATACAAGTCAGTGGGTGATTTATTTTTTAACCGAATAACAGAGAATATAACAAAAGGCCAGGTTGATCCACCAACACCAACTCGATGTGGATATTATTCTAGAAGTATATTGAACTATTACGTTGGTCAAGGTGATAATGGTCTAGAAATTAGATGCAAGGTTGATAACTCAGATCAGTACAGTGCCAATAAAACTATCTACGTAACATGTAAGTGACTGTACAAGCTATTATTATATTTATTTATCGGGGGGGGGGATCTAGGAATTTTGAAAAGGGGAGGGGGTCGCTGCAAAATAAGGGCACTGAACGCAGAGGCGGGGCACGCCGCTGAGAGGGGGGTTGGGGACCCCAAGAAAATTATCCGTCATTTCCTTGCATCTGTAGCCATTCCAAGGGCTATTTGGCTGATATTTTCGTCTAAACGTTCGGAAATCATTGAAAAAGAGCCACAAAATCGAGCAAAAAAAGCCAGTTGAAAGGCACTTTCAGTAGTAAAAAAGGGCACTGTCGAAAATTGGGGGATTGCGCCCCCCCCCCTGAATCCGCCTCTGCTTATTCCTTCACGTACACCTGATATCACTTGTTTTATAGAAACCTGGTATTCCTTGTTTTGTTCATGCTGCATATTTACAAGCAATCGTTTGAGGATTTGGATGACGCGGAGTTTTTCATTTCAGTCGTTATTTGATTAGACTTTGTATTTTTTTAACCGTTTGTTTTGGTTTGATCAAGTTTGATTGGTGTTTTATCAAATAAATCGGAAGTGTTATTAAGAGAATTCATACTCTACCTGCAACTAACTAACAATTTCCCCTTTCAATAACAACTGTCATTAAATAAATCGTTTAGAAAGCAACCCCTAGTGGAGTACATATATTTTCAATTATTTGAAGGGACGGATTGCGGATTTGGCCATCGGGCGAAGGGCCAGGCGGAGAAAAAATGAAAAAAATAATTTTGTCCAATTCGTCTTAAAAAACCCTGCTAAACATTATATGGGGGAGGGGGTATTGGACCGACCATGGAGCGATGGTGGTCATGTTGTATGTGGCTGGTGGTTTTAACGGGCCGCCACGCCATCTCTGGAGTCTGGAATGTGCTGGTATAATAGACTTTCTGGGCCGGTGTGCTGGGTGTGGGCCAGAATTTGGAATCCTGCAATGGGTATTCCGAATTTCATTCGAAAATTTAATCGGAGTTACCCGACACTGTCGCCTGCAAATTTACTAATTATTAAGTCACCTGCACCCTGTTTGTGGGAATACGCCAGAATCCAAAATTCCAAAAGCAGCTTTTATTAATTTCACTTTTATCATTCTGTACCAATGGGCATCGTGGCCTTTCATCACAGGAGGAATCAGCAAGCTCCCGGTAACAAAAGATGTGGGACATTTTTCAATAAAAATATTCATACTTATTCAATATTAATCAAATGGTCAAACTTTTCTCAACTAGTCCCATTTTTTAACCAGTTAAATTCTCTTGACTCTTGACGATACAATGATAATACGTTAATTAATAATATGACGATATGATAATTCCACAGGTTGGTGGTTGTAAACTGCTTACAGGTCGGGGTTTTGGCCTAAGTTAATCGATTTATAAAATATATTATTTGAAAGAGATTATAATCAGATATGCCACCAAATCGCACATTTGGGGTTCATTTTGCAAAAATGTCAAAGTCTTCTGCGACTACTCGTATTGAACAATAAACTGTTGGGGTTTCGTCCCAACTGAACAACTTGGCACCCTTTTCACCGTCTAATTAAGATAATGAGTGAAGACATGTACAAGAAAATGGTTTAAAGCCAATTTTATGTAAAGTGACTCTAATCTGTCCCTTTATATTAGATATAATATATAGAGAAGTGTTAGTGATTATATTGGATAGAATATATAGAGAAGGGATTGTGATTTTCAGATATATCATGTACAACCCTCATGATTTCAGGAGAAACAAGAATAACACAATACGTATTAATGTTGATGAGATCTTTCTAACATTTAATTTGATATATTATAGGTAATCCCGGTATGGTAGAAATGATCAGATTTCAGGAAAAGATACGGTACGATATTGGTGAAAAGATTGAGATTACTTGTCAAGGAGATGTTGGAAATCCTGAAAAGTTCTGGTCCTGGGAATCCAGATCAATGGGTGATTCATTTTTTAAACGAATAACAGAGAATATAACAAAAGGCCAGGTTGATCCACCATCATCAACTCGATGTGGATATTATTCTAGAAGTATATTGAACTATTACGTTGGTCAAGGTGATAATGGTCTAGAAATTAGGTGCAAGGTTGATAACTCAGATCAGTACAGTGTCAATAAAACTATCTACGTAACATGTAAGTGAATATCACAGTACAAGCTATTATTATATTTATTCCTTCACGAACACCTGATATCACTTGTTTTGGAGAAACCTGATATTCATTGTTTTGTTCATGCTGCATGCTTACACGAGATCGTTTGTTGATTCATTTCTGTCGTGATTTGATTGGACTTTATATTTTTTCAACCTTTGTTTTGGTTCGATCAAGTTTGATTAGTGTTTTATCTGATAAATGGGAAGTGTTATTAAGAGAATTCATACTCTACCTGCAACTAACTAACAATTTCCCCTTTTGTTTTGGTTCGATCAAGTTTGATTGGTGTTTTATCTGATAAATGGGAAGTGTTATTAAGAGAATTCATACTCTACCTGCAACTAACTAACAATTTCCCCTTTCAATAACAACTGTCATTAAATAATATTAATCAAATGGTCATATTTTCTCAACAAGTCCCATTTTTTAACCAGTTAAATTCTCTTGACTCTTGACGACACAATGATAATGCATTAATTAATAATATGACGACATGATAATTTCACAGGTTAGTGGTTGTAAACTGTTTGCAGGTCGGGGTTTTGTCCAAAGTTAATCGATTTATAAAATATAATATTTGACAGAGATTATAAGCATATTTGAGGTTCATTTTGCAAAAATTTCAAGGGGGAGAGACACCACCAACGCCCCCACCCCCTGTCCAGGCTCCGTGGTCAGTAAAGGGGGCCGCTCCGACACGGCTGATTATTTGTCACATTGAATTGTGTGCGATTAAAAATATATCAACTTTGTATATTTTGACCGAATTCTATAATAATTATACACAGGAACGGTAATTCATTACACATTATGTTTATATTATATTCAAGATATACAATTACATATTAATACCGAAACGGTAATTAATTACACACTATATTTTTTAAAATCTAGAGCCAAGCAGAAAATTGATTTAGATGTTTATTTTTATTTTAGATGTTGATTCTGGTAATGGCGAAAATCAGGGCCCAACTACTGACGCAGGTAAGAGGTTTTATTTTAAATATTTAAATATGGTTACAGAAAAAAGAGTCATAATTTGATAAAAGAAAATTAGCTGGTTCTGTGGGAATAAAAATATCATGTATTACACGCCATAGGAAATTTCCATTGCGTCATTTGGGTTGTTTAACTAAGCTCTCCAATTAATTACATTATGTTTGACCAATTAGATAATTCAGGTCCAAAACGCAAAGCCATAAAACTATCATACTTGTGAGAATTCGTCATACTTGTAAGAATTCGTCATTGTCTGCGATATCACTTATGTGGAAGCAGACGTTAAACACCAAGTAGTAGTAGTAGCAGGGGCGTGGTGAGGGCAATTATTGAGAAGAAATTATGAGTAACAAAAAAGATTTTGGCACAAAAACCCTTTTACTGACCGCGGAGCTGTGGTCGGCGAAGCCGACCACCGCGAGCGCCGAAGGCACGAGCCCGCGGCGGGGGGTCCGTGGGGCCCTCCCCCGGGAAAATTTCGAAAATTAGAAGCCCAGAAACGCAATCTCCAGCAATCCGAGACAATTTGATTGTGATTTTGGCGCAAAAACTTTTTGGCGCATGAGTATGGCTACTCATGAACTCATTCTCACCACGCCCCTGAGTAGTAGTAGAATTCGTCAGACAGCAGACAGATTCTGGAAGGGAAAGGATGTAACACTTTGAATCAGTAGGCGCGCCCAGTGAGTCTGGCTGGCTAGGGTTTGAGATTGAATTTAGTACTCTAATCTAAACTATGCTTATATCTATGTATCCGGCTATCATTATATGAAATGTAAACACGAACTGTTGCATTGTTATTCCTGGTAAGAAGTCAATACACGACGTGCAGGAGAAGCCAAAGAAAATCAGAAATAAATTCTAGACAATCACAAGGCCACTAAGACATGTAGTAAGAATGGGTGCATGGTGCATGGGTCATACGTTACATTTCACGTTCAATATTACTTCAGTAGAAATACGCCTCTCTCTCTCTCTCTCTCTCTCTCTCTCTCTTTCTCTCAACAGTAATTAATTACACACTATATTTGATAAAATCTAGAGCCACGCAGAACATTGATATAGGTGTTTATTTTTATTTTAGATGTTGATTCTATAAGCCCTATTGTAAGTGGTGTTATTGGTTTTATATGTGGTATAATGGTCATGGTAATTGTTGGCGTGGTATATTATTTCTACAAGAAAAGGTAACCAGTGTAAGTCATATCAAACGAGCTAAATCGCTTACATTTAGAACCTAGAAATTGACACAAGTGGGTCGCAACGCATAGAATACTGTAAAATGAATGTATCTAAGCCGATTTACATTCAATAGGTTTCCATTTTTTCTCTAATTTCAAATCAGTTATGTTCGGCGAAATAAGTCAGCAGTGTTAATAGAGTGGCTATTTCGAGTTGTTATTCCAGTCTATATATGTCGTTTGATTTGGTGCAATGCTACTAGCCTCGTTCCTTGAGTCTCTTGCTAGAACTGGGGCTGAAACGCATTGTGGTACACGATTCGTGTACCACTGGTAAAATGTTTATTTTATCTTAAATATTGGATATCAGAAGCCCGTCTTTTCCCGGTAAGATCACAACATCAATGTTGAAGATTTTGGATGATATTGAGTTAGAGACTTAGCCCCTTTAAATCTTACACTCTGTTCATAATCGGCTCAAAAGGGTTGGAGATGGCACTAAGAAACCTATCAAACTACTTGTATTTCTCTTGTCCCGTCACAACAAGTATGGGCGGCTCTATCATCTATCATAATATGAGATATGACTATTTGCTTTCACTGGTAACAGTTAGAGGTAATCTCTAGAGCCAGCGGTACCAAACAGTGGACATAGTTGAAGTGCCCACTTTGATAATCATCATATTCTCACAAGCCCCTTCTGTTTGGGGGTGGGGGTGGGTGGTAGGGGGCTAGTGGTCTTGAGTGCCGCGCTTTGACCTCTAGCTGGCCGGTCACCTCTGCCTTGTGGCTGTGGTTTCGATCCCTGGTGTGAACATAATTATGTGGCGTGGGTTTCCCCCCGGGCACTCCGGTTTCCTCCCACTGCTAAAAACCCCTACGCGCAAGCGAATTATTGAAATAAAATTAAAACCATATATGTTAGTCTCGAAATGACCTAGCTTGTATCGAGTGGACGTTAAACCCCATCTCTCTCTCTCTCGTCTCTCTCTCTCTTCTGTTTGGACGACAACGCTAGACCACATCGTGCGCGTGCTGTTGTTAGTCAGGCGCCCTGGCCTTAATCCAGTTGAGCACATATGGGCAATTCTTGAGCGTAAAATTCGTCAAAGTAACTCAACATAATCCCATTATATCGCCAGCTATCTTCCTTTGCTACTTCAGCGTTTCACAAAGGCTGTACAGAGCGTATATAATATAGCTAAGATATCTGATGAAACATTAGCACCATATCTAAATAGGCGTATGACAATACTTTTATCTTAGTCTTTACACCAAGGACCATTAAAAATTTATGTATTTCAGACGTCAGCTGAATAAGCCAAAGGAAGATAATATTCCTGATTATGTTTATAGTAATACATCTTTAACACCAACTTCACAGCAACCTACAAGAACAATATATTATACGGATATACCTAGTAATACAAATTACCAGGAGAATGAAAATCAATCATCGGCCACAAAGCAACCCACAACTACAATGGTGTCAAATAGTAATGTGCAGAACGACCAATATGTAAACCAGCCGTATGTAAACCAGCCGTTTAATCAACAAAATATAAGAAATGAATATGAAACATTGAATCACACCACCGATAATATAGGCAATACTTCTTCTCCATTACAATCACGTTAAAACTTACAGTAGAATTGGTAATACGTACCATTAATAAAACTTTCAAGACTGAAAAAGCAGAAAATGACCCCATTCCATGTGACAATCTTGAAATGACAGCATGACAGTCTTAAAGTAGCTAAGTTTCTAACTCATTATCATCCAAAATCTTCGACAATGAAAACACAAATGATTTGTCAATTTAATTCAACAATAATGCTGTGATTTTACCGGGAAAATATGGGCTTCTGATATCCAATATTTAAGACAAAATATCATTGGTACACGAATCCGTGGAGAACGAGGCTAGGCGGTGACGCATAGAGACGCAATTATGTAGAATGTAATAACCAGACGCTAGAAATTGGCATGCTATTGAGACTTCAGGCGTATTTCGCCGTGCATAACTGATTTGAAATTAGAGTAAAGATGGATTGAATGAATGTAAATCAGTTTATATACATTCATACAATATTATTTTATGTGTTGCGACCCATTTGTGTAAATTTTTAGGTCTCAAATATTAGCGATTTAGCTCCTTATATTGATCCTTTCCTATGTACAATGTCCAAAATAACCCAATCCCTTGTGACTATCTTAAAATTATCCCATCTCATGAAAATCTTAAAATGACATCTTTCTATCTGACAATCTTAAAGGATCTAGATTTCAAATATCTGGGACCTAGAAATTGACCCAAAACGGTCGCAACGCTTATAATAATGTAATCTGATTGTATATGAACTTATTTTACATTCCATTGTTTCCATTTTGACTCTAACAATTTCAAATCAATTATGGCCCGCGAAATACGACATAAGTCTAAACCGAATATAGATTTCTAGTGTCTGGTTATTCCAGTCTATTGCGCATGCTCTCCAGATAAATTAAGGCGTCGCCGTTTGACATGAGTTGTGGAATATGTCTAGCTTCGTTCTTTCTAGTCACTTGTTACAAATGGCACTGAAACGCACGAATTATTTTTTCTTAAATATTGGATGTCAGAAGGCTACCTTTTCAAAGTAAGTTAACAACACCAATACTGGTTAGAATTAAAGAATAATTCATGTTTTTAACGCTTAAGACTTTGGATGATATTGATTTAGAGACTTGGGAACTTTAAATTGATCTTTTTCTATATGACAATCTGTAAAATACTCTTTGTGTGTGACAATCTTTAATTAATGACCAAGTATGCTTCCTTTTATTTTATACCACTTACGATGCACTTTGCCAATGCTGCGGGTGGTTCGGTTATTTAAGATAATATTTCAGAAAGACTGCTATAGGTTTCAGCTTGAATAGCTGGCCTCTGGAACCTCTAAGCATGATATATTATTACGTTATATCTTATTTTTTTTTTTTTTACAAATGTATGTATGAACTATATAACATTTTAATTTGATAATTTAGTCTATCTATATAGAGTATAGGGTCACAATATAATTATCAATTTACTTTGTTTATATTAAAATTTATTTACTTTTATTAATACACTATAATTCGTTTCTTTCATTACCACAGTTTAATGGTATATCCTAAAAAATAGAACGATGATATGCGCAGTTAGAATTTAGGAAAATTTGGAACATTTGACGACTGCAAACGCGTTATCATGTCGTGATAGTGGAAACCTAACAATAAGACGGTTGTATAAACATCTATTTCTATGTAACACTTCACTGATTTACACGAAGTAAATGAATAGTCAGACCTTTAACGCCGCCATGTAAAAATGAAATAGCTATTTGAGTAACTTCCTTGTTGAAAAAGTATATCACGTATGTCAATAATCCGGATCCATTCACTCTTTTTTTATTTGTTGTTGTTGTGGTCTCTTAGCATGATGTCTTATCTGTATATTTGTTTTTGTGTAGAATTGTGTGTGGTGCAGCCCCCCCCCCCTGCACTTACTAATAAAGAAGACGATGTGTGAAATTGTATATTTATCAACGATCAATATATGGTTGGTGTCATTCATTATTTATATATTTGGGTAAAATGATTCCGTGGTGTGTAAAAAAAAAAATAAATTGAAATGGGCTCAAATGCCCGTAGAAATTTCGAGTTTCAGAGGGCAATGTCGGTAGTCTGCGAGAGGCGATGATGCGGAGCAAACCGTGTACCCCCAACCCCACCACCCGCCAAAGTATATTCCAGCCTATTAATACAGCATGTTCAAAGGAGCCCTTCGGAGCAGAACAGTAGGACGTTAACCCCATTTCATTTCGTTTACATTTCAAAATGGTCTGATGTAGTCTCCATTAGGTTGGCTGACTCAAATTACGATCAACAAATCAATAGTTTACAGTCAATAGAGCTAGAACAGTCACAAATACATCTCTTTTTCCTGCTAATATAAACCGCGAATACAGCAAATTCAAAGACCTCCAATATAGCCTCCCCTAAGTACCTAGTCTACTATTTCCCCGGGGAGTGAAGTCACTCGACAGTCGCTGAGCTATTAAAAAAAATATCATGTCGAATCTTATTAAAATTTTCGACTCCCCAGCAATTTTTGGTGTCACTAATGTGTCATTTCAGAAAGTTTTTACCCCTTTACCATAGAATCATTTACAAATTTGAAGGGTCCCAACCCCATAAAATTAGCACGTAGTCGATCAACCATCATTCAGACGTACAGACAGGAAAAGTATGAAAATTCCGAGAAAAAACATCAAAAATAATGGTTAAATTCCAGTCTTTATCATTGTTAAAGCCACGTGTAATATACACCTTCGTGTTATACCCTCGTCAGACCTGTATTGCGTTCTTATTGCGCTTCTACAGCGACCGAAATGGTCACAGATCGAGTCAAGATCGCCATAAAGCGTGGTAAAACGTGATGACAACGCTAGATATCGTGCTGTGGTCTCCATGGTCGCCAATGATCGCCGAGCAACGATGTTTGTTTTGAACATGCTCATGTGATCTGGAAAGCTGCGATAATGTGATGGGGTCGCAAAGGTCCGTACTGCACTGCTACGGCGACAAAAACATGGTTTCAGAGTGTGCCAAGATCATCATAAGCGTGGTGGAACGCGAGATATCGTGCTGTAGTCTCCATGGTCGCCAGAGATCGCTGAGTCACGGCGTTTGCTTTGAGTATGTTCAAAGCAAACGCCAGGGTTCTGCCATATAACCTGGGAAGCTGAGAGAACGTGGTGGGTCGCAAAGGTCGCGAGATAAGCGTGGTAACATCTCATGGACGGAAGTACACGCGTAGTACACGCGTGACAAAGACGCTGCGAAAATTGTAATATTTGCAGCGGTGCCTTCATGGCGTCTTCAACACAACGCTCACGTGTCGGCCGCGACTCCACCAAGCGTTCTGGGTCCCTATGGCGTTGTCATGGCGATGTTACGATGATTCCGCCACTGTTGCGCGATTGCATCACGACCTCATGGAGATACTTTTTAAAGTTTGTAATTTTGGGACATTTTTCCCGCGTTGTGTTCACGCTTGCCGGCGAGCTTGTGTATTTCCAGGTCTCAGAGCGCAGTAGGGTCACCACTCTGGTCTGACGGGGGCATTAGAGGATACAGATAGATTCATAAAAAAGCTATGATGTAACTTTTCAGCGTCTACAAGTAGCAAAAAAGACGATAAAAACAACCATGTTATATGGAGCTTTTCCGTATGAAAGCTGTTCGATACGTCCTGTCGTGTCCGTGTAACGTACCACGTATGAGAAACACACACATTGATGACGTCACATGGAAAATTCATACGGACACGCGATACGGACCAGGAATTTACGCTTGTCCAAAGTATCTAATGAGACATAAATATTAACTTTTTTCCACCGACATTTTGAATTCTAAAACAATTTTGTATTAGAAAAATAAGAAAAATGTTTGAAGTATTTTTATGTAATGTAAAAGTCATTTCCTATTTAGTTTAAATGGGTATTAAACGAGTACGCTGTACCATAGTAACGTCCTTTGTAAACAGTGCAAGCTCCATTGAACCAATGATTGACGCCGCGTACTGTGACGTCGCTTGTTGAAGACTCATCTTTTACAGAGATATTTAAAACACTTTCTTAATCCTCTGTGAAACAGATTGGGGTTAAATCTGATTCAGAAAATGACAGGAGAAGACCCAAACCGCTAGATGCATGTAAATGAAGTGTCAATAGTTTATATTGCCCTCTAACCTGTACAATCGTAATTTAATTCAACAAGATGACAATGGTACAGTGTTTTACACACCAGAATGTATATATTATGACCTAGTAACCATTAAAATAAATGTACTTCGTGCACCGAACTTAGAAGGTTTTATCATCATCATCACTTGGTGGGTGTTCAATTCCTTTCTGACTCTTATAAAGATCAGTATCTACAAAGTTAATTATGATGGACGACTTAAATATCCGATGGAGATCATTTTAATCTAGCTGAAGCCAAGCCAGGATAATATTATCTATCGCTGAAAGTTTCCACAAAATTCAGATAGAACGGTACTGTAAAACCCTGCTTCGTTTATCAAACACATCATCAAAATGTTCTAGATCATATTAGAATTTACCATTCTACCCAATAGGAGTTGCCTTTCCTTGAGGTTCACACTAACCAATGATAATGGCTCTTTTGACTGGCCACCAACATTCGTGATTTTGATAGACAATAATAAACAAATCAATGAAAATCAAATGAAAGATAAAATCTTTATTTATGTTATGCTAGTTTCCTACTATCACGATTCTCGCTACGATTGATCGTACCGACCCCACCAGGACTTGTCATACAGGTGTTCATGGTGGCTAAGAAAGAGAGAGAGAGAGAGAGAGAGAGAGAGAGAGAGAGAGAAATGGGATGTAACGTCCATTCAACACAAACTATATCATTTCGGGACTAACATAATATGGTTAATTTTATTTCAAATGGGAAGAAACCGGAGTACCCGGAGAAAACCTACGAGTTTGGACAGACGACCTCATGGTGGGAAAGACAATTGCTCGCTAGCCTGGAGGTCCGGTGCAGGGCGGAGGGCTTGATAAGGACAACTGTCTACTCGTTCGAATGGTACGAAAAATCGCGTTCCTGTGCACGTAAAAGATCCCTTGACAGCTGGAATTAGATAAGAGTAGGTCGTTAACTCCATTTCATTTAATTTCATTTCTTATCATACAGTGAAGTCAGTCGTGGCAATCGTGTTGATTGTATTGAAACGTTACCGAATGTATCTTCACGTACCAGATCGTGGAGGGACTAAAAATGATCCTTGCTTAACAAAGGCGTTTTATAGCTGAGGCGCTGGAGTTGAACATATAAAACGGGAGAAAAATGCTAAAACCGATGCGAAAAATGAAATGTACCCTAGTTAGGGAAGGCCCTCGTCTGACAAAAAGGGCCCCTCTGGCCAAGGGAAAGGGCCCCGAGTCCGGCTCAATCGTTTTCTTTATACTGTTACTGTCGAATCAACTACTGAATGAGAATGCAGTCATTGTACTGGTATGAAAAGCATCAATAAAGACACCACCCACACCCCGGACCACCGCCAAATAGGGCCCTTAAAATAGTATAGCCTCCACCAGCTTAACGCCAACTGTGCACGCCATCATTTTATCTTATGATACACAACTGTTATTAAACAGCGAGGTTATCAAACAGTGAGGTTCGTTTTTTTCGTTATCATGACATCGACTTATCTTTACAATCCGGTATTAAAATGAACAAATCCTACCTTCGCCACGATACTTATATGTCAGTTCGACAATCTCTAGTGTATAACAACATTATTCACACGATACGCCAAGTAGCAGAATTAGTCGAGAGAATGCCCTAGACCATTCCACTCAATTGTTTACCCTATCCCCACATCATGCACATCAGATGGGCCTCAGTCGACGAATTATTTGGACATAAATCACTGAGAATTAGCCTCATTACATCTTTTGAAAGTATTACTACAAAATAAACTTAACAACAGTAAACACAATAACGATATAGTATAGTTATATTATTCTTTAATTACTATAACATTATAATTATTTTAATATTATTATTATTATCATTAAGATTTGCTAAATAGAACCATTTTGATATAGCCCCCCCCCCTCCTCTAAAAAGCAACACGAATGCATGACGCAAATAAAATAAGGAATGTTAAATGTAAAAGTAAAATTAAACACATATTAAACAAACGAATTAATCTAATTAAGTTGATCAATTAGTTAATAAAACAAAATATATTTTAAAATAATAAAGTCAATATATTTTATTATAAAATGTCAATATATTTTAAGATAAAAAAAAAGTTAATATATTTTAATATAAAGAAAATAGATGTATTTTATTATAAAAAAAAGTCAATTTATTTTATTATAAAAAAAGTCATTGTATTTTAATATAGAGGAAATAAATGTATCTTAATATTAAAAAAGTATATTAACAATTATTATGTGAATCTAAACTAAATTACTTATTTAAATATTTACTATAAAGATTTTAAATATTTAAGACAACTGGATCGTCTTTGAGATATAGAACCAGCAATTTTAGTCACATTACCAATAATTTCAAAATAAGCCTGGTTATATAAATTATACATACATCTTTAGAAAGCATTACATAAGGTATAACATAATAATATATAATGCTTAAGTCTCCCCACGACAAGCTAGCTCAGACTAACACCCAAACCCGTCTTCTGAAAAATTGTCTGTAGGAAATATTGCGGGCTTCTACATTTGAATAAGCGAATCACCCAAAGTATTTGCTAAATGCATTGAGACTGTTTCATAAGTATTATAAAAAAACAAGCACACTAGGGGATTTTAAGACTGTCTCTTGGTGTTAAAGATGTATTACTATTAACAATAATCAGGAATTTTATCTTCCTTTGTCTTACTCCTCTGGCGTCTGAAATACATAAATGTTCTTTGGTATAAAATTATTCATATGTGTACTCCCCAACTCAAACAAGGGAGACAACACAACTAAACGGGGGGAAAATTGAAGACCAAACTTATGAAAAGATCATATTGCTGTAACTTAACTTAAAAAGGTTTTTACTTCTCAAGAGAAGGATACAAGTATACTTTAAAAAGAATATTCTTATATGTTAAAACACTTTATTTTATTGCTGTAAATTGATGTAAATGTTTTGTATAGCATGTTTTGTATAGTATGAGAAATCGTTTTGACGCCACACATATAAATATATTTTACATACTCTATATGGATACAATAACATCAAGTATTGCTGCTTATGTAAAATCGCTACCATAAACAATGATCATTGAGAAGTTGGACGACTGGATGTATTTGATTTACATATTCTACAGGGTGTAGAAGGTGAAGGTGAGATCCCTATAGCTCAGATCATTTCATTTTCATATTGTCCATAGAGCTGCCAAAACTTCGAAAGAAGGCAATATCCGTTGTAGCCTGTTAACCTCTCCGACTCATTGACTTCATGAGACGTCAGATCTGACCCTGCAATATTCATTCGATCTCTGATGTAGTGTCCGATCACAATCGTCACGATTCGGCACTGGTGGATCCCGCTGAGAAAAGATGATTGCTAAAGTTTGACATTACGACCCTGTTCAAATGCTCTGAGTCTTAGAGATTACTTCTGACTGTTACCAGTCCAAGCATACAGTCATGTGGAAGGCAATCCCATATCACGATAGAGGGACCACAGTTGTGTGGTTACATAACTCGAGAAGTAGCCTGAGCCGTTTATGAAAATGATTTAATATCTCTAACACTGGTTACCTTTCCTTGCAGCACTAATATACCACACCAACAATTACCATGACCATTAGACCACTTACATAACTAACAACACCACTTACAATATGGCTACCAGAGTCTCCTATAGTTCCTACAATTATTACAAAGAGTATGGCTTGTGGTATATAGTTCGATGTTGTAAAAAGAAAGTTAACCACAATGAAACCGTGTTGTGTTGCTAGAGATCAAATCAATTGGAATGGGATCATCGGGTATGGCATTTCAGCCAAGTATTGTCCTAACAATTACCGACACCCACAACACTGTGTTACAAATGAAATGACTTTGCATAACGTCAGTATCCACCAAAGTGATATCACCGACGGACCAGTAACATAACTTAAATTTTGAATCTACAATTATTAGGTAATAAATTACATATGCCCATAACAGCTAAATCGTCCGTGCAGTCAATAATATACCGTGTAAATGCATTACCATTTCTGCAGTTCCTTCAGGAACTGTCTCTGAGCGGACCATGTCCACTGACAGTTCCTGTCAGACGTTATGTAGCTGCAATATGGAAATACGGTAAAATACTGCTCTACATCACCTCTGTTCTCGGGCTGTTTTAGAATCCTTACCTTCTATTTTTCACCACGATTCGTTATTTTCTGTCAAAAGGAATTATTTAGCGATGAAAAAAACATGCCGTTTGCGCATGTTCGGATCTCGCAAGGGCTGTTCAGTTCAAGCGTATTTTGTGTAAGATTTTAATCGCAGAATTCTACTTGAATATAGTGTTGAATCATTACACATATGTGTCAGCTGTGGCAAGAAAAGATGCATTTGGCAAATAAAGTAGAATCAAGGTGAAAAATAGAAGGTAAGGATTCCAAAATAGCCTTAGAACAGAGATGGGGAAGAGCAGTATTTTCATACCTGGAACTGTCAGTGAACATAGTCCGCTCAGAGACAGTTCCGAAAGGAACTACCATTTCTGCAGAGATATTTAAATCTCATACATTTCAGAGTGGCAAATAATGGAAAATATAGTTCCACAAATAATGGTTTTTCTAATTCTAATTGTGCTGGAAAGTGGTAAATTTTGACCGTCCGACAATGTGTGTAATCATGTTGAAAGATTTAGCTATCGACTGGTTATGAGTTCTCGTAACAACTCGTCTGGTAGATCTAAGATCTATAAGAATCGATAAAAACGCCAATCAAGCTTGATCGATCGGTTGTCAACCAACATCATCTAATCTAACTGACTGCAGAAAGAATACACATGACGTCATCAGAATAAATCAAGTAATGACAGCCAGTAAACACACCACGTCATCAACATTGATACGTGATTCCAGGTGTCCATGAAACAGTACCTATACTAATTTCTTCACATACCTGTTAAGTAGATAGTTTCATTGGCACTGTACTGATCTGAGTTATCAACCTTACATCTGATTTCCAGACCATTATCACCTTGACCAACGTAATAGTTCAATATACTTCTAGAATAATTTCCACATCGAGTTGATGATGGTTGATCAACCTGGCCTTTTGTTATATTTTCTGTTATTCGGTTGAAAAATGAATCACCCACTGACTTGGATTCCCAGGACCAAAGTTTTTCAGGGTTTCCAACATCACCTTGACAAGTAATCTCAATCTTTTCACCAATATCATACTTCATCTTTGCTGGAGATCTGATCATTTCTACCGTACCGGGATTACCTATAAAATATTAAATAAAATGTTAGAACGATCACATCAAGATTAAAACGTATTATGCAATTTAGTTTCTCTTAAAAATTCTGGGGGTTTTACATGCTGCCATTAATATATAATGAGGATGTTTACGCTTGTGGGAAAGTAAATTATGGATATCGTGACCCACGGCAACATACCTAGTCTTTATCATCTAGAATTTTTTTTTTCTATTATTATAAGTCTGGATGCATTGTTCACATTTAAATTTGAGAATAATAGTTCATTGACAAGATTATCCGGTCTTTTATATTATCATAAATAAAGTCTAAGGAAGGTAACTAGTCCTAAAACAAGATGTTCACACGACGTAATTATTTCAAGAATGCTATTTCCAAAAATTCGATTTGATTGCATGCCAGTTCAGCATAAAAAACAAACTCCCGGTAACGCATCGGCAATGGACTTTTCGTCAAAATTGACACCCGTCCCAGACCCCCTCCCCACCCCGCACGTTGAAGACTAGGATATTTTGGATGACCGAGACTACAACACACCTATTAAAGATACATTATGTATGATTTAGATAAATAACTAGCCATTCTTGCTTTAATAGTTCGAAAGTAGATAATGTAAAATGAATAATTTGAAAATTTCATTCAAATTACTCTATTACAAGAGAAGATATTAGCCATAAAACGTTTGACAGACGTGTGCAATAATTTCAACCACCGTACTCGTTGATCGAAGCTAAGTCTCGGCCCTCCATATTTGATTAAATCAAAGTATCGCTGAACCTTTCTAATCTATTTAATATCGGAGAAATCTGATTAAGGCCTGGATCAGTTAATAAATGTCTAATTAATACTTTAGAAAATATTTCAGGCCTAAAGAAACACCTACGATAGGCAGATTTAGCTCTTGCATAATGCATGTTTAATCTTAGGCTTAAAACTAAATAATTGTATGGGTCTATATTGTAAGGTTCATATAAAAAACTAGACGATCTTGATGGGTAAGAATTTGCCAAATATGGAAAGTAGGCAATTACGATATCGTTTTAAAAACATGAACAGATATATTTGTTAACCTACTGGTCATTTTAAAATATCAAAATATCATCTATATAAACCATACCACATCGTCAAATTTGAGAATGACAAGTGGTACAACATGTTCACGAACAAGTAAATATATTATAATAGTTTGTACTGTGATATTCACTTACTTAATAAGCATATAGTTTTATTGGCACTGTACTGATCTACGTTATCAACCTTACATCTAATTTCAAGACCATTATCACCTTGACCAACATAATAGTTCAATATACTTCTAGAATAATATCCACATCGAGTTGATGATGGTGACTCAACCTTTATATTCTCTGTTATTCGGTTAAAAAATGAATCACCCATTGATCTGGATTCCCAGGACCAGGCCTTTTCAGGATTTCCAACATATCCTTGACAAGTAATCTCAATATTTTCACCAACACTATACTTCATCTTTTCCGGGGATCTGATCATTTCTATCGTATTTGGATTACCTATAAAATATCAAATAACATAGCATTAAAATGTATTATACAATTTAGTTTCTCCTAAAAGTTCTGGGGGTTTTACATACTGCCATTAATATATAATGTGGAAACTGTAAGTTTACGATTGTGGGAAGGTAAACTACGGATATAGGCCTCGTGTTTTATCTTTATATTAATATGACAAAGCGAGGGGTGGGGGTACCCGCCCTCACTTGTCTCGACAGCGGATTTCTACACCGTGTTTTGAACAGACATTTTGATATACATAAAATCAAATGCAATATCTCCCTAAAAGAATCAATGTGAAAAATAGAAGGTAAGGATTCCAAAATAGCCTTAGAACAGAGGTGGGAAAGAGCAGTATTTTCATACTGCAGCTATATAAGGCTCAACTTGAACTTTCAGTGGACAGGTGTTCATGAAACATTACCTATACTAATTTCTTCACATACCTGTTAAGTAGATAGTTTTATTGGCACTGTACTGGTCTGAGTTATCAACCTTACATCTGATTTCAAGACCATTATCGCCTTGACCAACGCAATAGTTCAATATACTTCTAGAATAATATCCACATCGAGTTGATGATGGTGGATCAACCTGGCCTTTTGTTATATTCTCTGTTATTCGGTTATAAAATGAATCACCCACTGATTTGGATTCCCAGGACCAGAGTTTTTCAGGATTTCCAACATCTCCTTGACAAGTAATCTCAATCTTTTCACCAATATCGTACCGTATCTTTTCCTGAAATCTGATCATTTCTACCATACCAGGATTACCTATAACATATCAAATTAAATGTTAGAACGACCTAATCAATATTAATACTTATTGTATTATTTTTGTTTCTAGTGAAGTTTATCGGGTTGTAGATGATGTCATTAATATATAGCGTGGATGCTGTTAGTTTATGGTAGTAGAGGAAAAATAACGAACAGCGTCGTACCAAGATAACATTGTGTGTGCCTCCATTTTGTACATACCTAGACGATATTGATGTGCTTCTCTATTTTATACAAAAATAGATGATAAAAATAATATTTATATTTTTTCCCGCGAACTAAATAAGTGTGATAATAAAAAAGACAGCATGCAACAATTCTATTTCTCAGATAGGTCTATTATAAAACAGTTACCGGTATAATATACACCATAATTTATTTTTGGTGTCTTCAGTCTATTTCCACACATATTACACAATATCATATTCATGTACCATATAGAATGATATAAATGACATTCCATGTTTCTTACATATTTGATAGGGTAATTTATATTACAAATTCCGGTAATCAGCAAGTGGAATAACCATACATGTGAAATAATTTATTTTTACTGTTAAATTTTTAATTTCTTTTGATAACTTTAATCTCCGGTTAATATATAGAAATGTTAAGGTACATAAAATAAAGAATTTTAACAATGTAACATTATACATATGACAGGCATGTATTTACTTTAAACAGTAAAATGTCACCTAATCATGATATACATTACATACATAAAATACTTACTTTGAACTGTGACATTTTTATCTTCTTGTAACGATGTAGGATTAGAAGCTACAGTAGGTTGTCCAGTTGTTATACACTGATATTCAGCAGCATCATTACAATCAGGATTATTTATAACAACTTGTAGGAAAGATTGGGTTGGTTGTTGGTTTATAACATAATTACCATCCACTGAATATTTAGGTGATGTTATTCCTGTTCCAGGCTTAGTCCCTGTCCCATCTATTACTGCCATGGTTGTTGTTTGTGAATTCTGTACCAGGGTACGTTTGTTTATCTTTACACTGTATAGTACAGTATAAACAGCATTAGAAACAGGTGAACACCGTAACGTTAAAGATGCAGAACCTGCTGGTAGATTCTGGGATGGTGTTATTGTCAGCCTAGCGGCTTCACCATCTGAAAATATAATATTATATCAACTTCAGTATAGTGTGTGCAGTGGGTGGTATAGGCTTGTTTTTAAAACGGCATTTGTGAGTCAATCAAATCTGATAAGATTGTGTAATCAATATTAACAATTAGCCAATTACACGCTTTTGCAGTCTACACAAAATAATTTTGTGAAATTATTACAACTTTCTGTGAAGGTATTATTTATAAAGGAGTTTATTTTGTATACAGTATACAAAATTTATGTAACTTTAACCAGACCTTTTTATAAAGCCCCTTTAAACATAAAGAATATCTCACCACGCGCTCACTATGATCAAATTATATAGAGCGGGATGAGGTCGCGGTGAATTGTGGTAAATGAACTCAAGTGTAAAGGCAACAGCGGTCTCAGTACGCGCAAAATCGCAGAATTTTCCAACCTTTTTCACGTTCTCATTACGCGTACACAAAGCCACCTACGTTACCTCCGCGCTAAACCACGTTGGCACAACACTCTAAAGATTTGGCCACGCAAGCACGATGCTCTTATCACGTGATTGGTAAGCTGTCACAACGACTTCACGCAGGGACATAGCCGTGAAATATATATTGGGGGGGGGGGGGTACCCCCATAAATTTTGTTTAAAGTCTCAGTCTTCTGTTAACATTGTTTGGCATATTTTACGGGGTTAAACTAAAACATCACACCAATACAACGTTTATCATGTTTACAGACAGCGGCACCGGTTTTCCCCGAGAGGCGAAGAAGCGTGGCTTACTTACCCCCACCTAAGAAAATTTTGGAATATTTGACGGCTGCAAACACTTTTTCCTGCTATTTCAGCCCATGAACAAAGCAAGTTCAAAGTGGCCTAATATAGCCTAATTAAGGAATCTTGCTGACTCGAATTCCAATCACTCGTTTACACCCACGAAGACAGGACCGTTGGGAGAAAATTTTGAAAATTGACCTGACACATACGCGTTTTCCTGCTATTCCAGCCTGTAGTCTGTGAATACAACAACTTCAATTTGGCCCAATATAGTTTACCTGGCTGCCAAGAATTCCAAACATCCAATCAATCGTCGCGAGCTATGGGAGCCTCACCCTCTCGGAGAAAATTTTGAAAATTTAACAACCGCAAATGCGTTTTCTGCTATTCTAGCCCGTGTGAGAAAGTCCAAAAGTATCCAATGGTTCTGTAACCGAAATCCCACTCTGAATTCCAACCATCCAATCACACTGTTGCAGTTGCATTCACAAAGTAGAGTGGCCCCAGACAAAATGTTTTAATCAATAGTCAACTCAGTACAAATTCGTGGTATTCAATTAAAAGAAAAGTGAAATAAGGACTCGATGACAGTTAGGAAAGAAAAACTAGAAATGCCCGAAGCAGGCTTACGGGCTGCGGCCAGTTTTCTTCGACCCCTCAAGAAAATTTTGGAATATTTGATGGCCGCAAACGCGTTTTACTGCTATTCCAGTCCTAAAATTACTGTTTTATTAGATTTCGGGCACTTTACTTTGTCAAATTGTGGGGGGTCCAAGTATATTCAGACCCCCCCCCCCCCCGGACCCCACCATGTGTGACGCCCATAACTTCACGGAATTCTAGTAGATAGGAGAGTTACCAGTTTTCATCCATCAAGAGGCATGGAGAATGTGTTGAGATGTTCGTTCGTTTCTGTAACACTATGGATTTTATCTTACCTTGAATCACAGCAGACAAAATCAGTAGAAATAATAAAACACTATTCCCGTCCATTACGTTCTGTATCAACTGTTACACCTGTCGCCTATAGCCTATAGTACAATCTACTTCCTGCATGCACGGCTTATATACGTTTGTATAACTTTGTATTATATAATATAATCCTAACTGGGGCTATAGTGATACTTTTACACCTGTTGTCCTCTCTAGCCTATATGTTACAATTTACTAAACTATAATTTCTACCTTTAGCCCCTTCAAAACACGAAAGTCGAAATGTAGAAAAGTAGAAGTTACGACAAAATGTATGGCGACAGCACGGTATACAAGCCAAAGTCGGAAATAGGAAATTAAGAAAAAACGAGGTCACTAATTATTTATTTCCTAATTTCTTATTTTCGACTTGCATTTTGGCTTGTATACCGTCTTGGCGACTTTCGACTTAGTCATATTTTTGTTTTTATTGATGTCAGTAAGAAGGCGACAGTACGGTATACAAGCCAAAACGCAAGTCGAAAATAGGAAATCAAGAAATAAAAGGGGTTGCATTTTGGCTTCTATACTGTCTTGGCGACTCGCTTTTAGCGACCTTGTTATTTCTTAATTTCTTATTTTCGACTTTCGCCTCGGAAGTTGTAGTAGTCACTACTTTCCAGATCACACTTGAATACGTACAATCAGGGCCCACACTGGCTTTCTTCTGTCTTCGCCAAAATGGATAAAACATTTTATTCCAAATAATTATTCATATTATAGCGACCTATAATTTTGGCTTGCTGTCCTATTGTCGACTTTTCGCCTGGGAAGTTGATGTAGGCCTAGCCTCTACTTTCAAGGTCACATTTGAATACGCGCATTTGCAATTGAATTTCATTTACTGTGACTTCATACTTCATACGGCATATAGAATATACAGGTTTTCCCGATTAGATGTCATTATTTTATTTCAAATTATATCATTACCATCATTAGGAAACGTAACTAAATACCGTACCTGCAATGAACAAATAGGCCTATTTTACATGTAAAACGTAAATTTAAGAGAGAGAGAGGGAGAGTGGAGGTGTTTCACCCGACGCCCACTAAATCATTTCGCGACTAACATGTGATTCAATGACTATTTCAATAATTCGCTTGCAAGTGTGTGTCTGTATTAGTGTGGGGATGGGGGTGGATGGCCGAATGGTTTAACGTCACAAGGAGTAGAGTTGCCTGTCCAACCTCTTATATAATTTTTTCGTACATGATTCCACTCTTATATAATTAAAACATATTTTCGTTTAAACGAAATATAATTCGTTATAACGAAATATAAATCGTTATAACGAAATATTTATTCGTTTAAACGAAAATATTAATTCGTTATAAGACGTCGACTATTGGCCCCAAAGCTCTAAGCACCGAAGTTGAAAAAATAAATATGTTAAAAAAGCAATGTGATCTCTATCGTTATCCATATACAGTCGGGATTGAGGCGGTAACCTTGCGACACAAACTAGGTCAGTCCATTTCGATATTCGCGGATTTCAGATTATAATTCGCTTTGTGTTTTTAACTTGTTGTCTATCAATCTTTTGCAAAATATGGGTGTATCTTGCCTGGTAACCGCTGGTATATTTGTATACGTGCTTACTACGCCCATAATTATATAGAGAGTGGTGAGTTCACGCTATGCGCACATAAAGTCCAACTTCCATCCACATTACAATAAAGTCCAACGTTCCATCCACATCTATAAGACGCTTCGCGCTAAACCACGTTGACACACTCTAGAAGTAAGCGTCGCGCTTACATGATAGGTACCAGTTTTCATCCATCAGGACAACAAAGTAGTGAGGTCGTATCCTACCACGCTCTCAACGTTCCTACCCAACCACAGCCATGACGGGGTCGTAGTGAGTGTGTGAAGGGGCTATATATAGAGCTAACCAAACTTTGACATAGATGTGATCTTACCTTGAATCACAGCAGAAAAAATCAGTACAAATAATAACACCATTCCGGTCCATTACGTATTGTCCTATAGACCATTTGGTAAGTCTACTTCTTGCGTGCACAGTATATATGTTTGTATTATAAAATAAAAACAAGTACGAACAATCCAAACCATTAGAAAAAATTCAAAGTCCTAAAAAAAACGCCATAGGCAAAATAGTGTAATCAGCAAATTAACGACAAACATTTGTAACAGGTGTCCGGAAGAGTAAGCTTACCCTGCCTGGCGCCAAACCCGCCATAGCGGCATCCAAACTATCAGTCGAAATCCCGGTAAAATAGCGTGATTGGCCAATGGACTATCGAAATCTCGGTAAAATAGCGTGAGTAGCCAATGGGCTATCGGTATGCAAAATGCACGTGATGAACAGTGTTAACGATGTAGTAGACATAATTAAATATATCTATAAGAATAGCTGAGAGAGACATGTTATATTTACCAATCAAGTCAATATGGCGGCCATAAAACTTTTTAAAGGTTTTTATAAGACTAGTGCGCAAGTATTCCTGCAGTTGAAGCCTAGATGACAAATGTCTCGATCTACTTAAAAAACAGAATAAAAAGAAAAAGCTCTCGCTCAACGAGTTAGCTGAGACACAGACACTCCATAAGCTGGTGATATTGGAATGTTACTACTAATATATGGAAAGTTAACAATCGGAAAGTCACAGTCATCACGTTTATCATACAATTGAACACTTAGTCTATGGCAATTGTCAAAATCGAGACGCAGATCCAAGTAGGAAGCGTAATTGTCACTGTCAGTAGTATTTTTAATTTCGAGCTCATCAGGATAGATGAATTCTACATAATCACTAATTTTAAGATTATTCAGTGATAGAACATCATCGATATACCGATAAGTAAAATTAAAATGTCTGACTAATCGTTTATTTGTTTTAACTAGCGCCTGTATGTACTCGGCTTCAAGGGAATAGATAAATAAACCAGCAAGCAAAGGTGCACACTTGGTGCCCATGGGGCACTTGATATTATTTTCCCTCCAAATTCAATAAGGATGTTATCAATTAAAAAATCCAACATCTGAATTATCTTGATTGCAGTCATGAATTTATTTTTGAAATCACTTTAGTACTTGAAATATGAGGAATTGTAATTAACAACTAAATATTAATATCTAGCAGTTCCCGATTTAGATGAAAAGGCGCTGTGAATAATGTCTTTCAACCGAGCTTTTAATTTGCGATGGGGAATTTTAGTGTACAAAGTAGAAAAGTCAAAAATAGATGAGACCGCAGCAAGGTATCTAGATTGCAAACCATCAAGTAATTCTTTGGAATTTTTAAATATCCACATTTGATTTATACCACTACGAGAGTATATTTTGTCACAGTATTTTTGAATAGCCTCTTTAACTGCAGTTAGTATAGATGTCAATACTTTTGAAAGTGGTTTTGTGGAACATCGGGATGAATCTGCTATAAAACGTTGTTGTATGGATTTTTTATATAGTTTAGGTATCTAATATAACAAGGGCAAATCTGTATAGGTATCTCTGCATGGAGTACTAAATGAAGTGAGTACAGATTTGTGATTGGATATAATTTCATCCTTACTAAAAGTAGATCATTTATACTGTAATAGTTACCAGATCCAATCGGCCAACGTATATGTGAGCCGTGTGAAGACTTGACCCATGAATGACATTATAATAGGCCTTTATTCGAGGTCTGTCTTTAAGCCTTATAGTGTATTTTCTAAATTGGTGAATGTTGTAATATTATTAGCCTTTTGGCAAAGGTTAACTGGGGGTTGGGATGGCCTAGTGGACTAGAGTGCCGCGCTTCGACCTCTAGCTGGCCGGTCACCTCTGGCTTGCGGCTGTGGTTTCGAGCCCTGGTGTGAGCGTATGTGGCATGGAGATAGGGGCGCCTTCTCAACCTCGTGGGTTTCCTCCGGGCACTCCGGTTTCCTCCCACTGCTAAAGACCCCTACGCGCAAGCGAATTATTGAAATAAAATTAAACCATATGTTAGTCCCGAAATGACCTAGTTTGTGTTGAGTGGACGTTAAACCCCATTTCTCTCTCTCGCAAAGGTTAACTGGATGATGTTACTGACCTTCTCTAGTAAGGCAGTGTATTGGAACTATGGTACGACGACAGCAAGTCTGGCAGCGAAGTCAACGATGTACAGCGTGTTGTCCATGTCACAGTAACATTACCACGCGTATCGGGAATAGAAATAATAATTACTTATTTTGATTGTTATGATGTCCATTCCTATTTATGAATTAGCATATTTCCTATTCAATGTATGTCCATATTATTAGTAGGACACAGGTTAAACGAAGTAGAACTTTATCTAACTCACTACTCCTCTTCACCCGCCGTCGTACTCGTAGAAATGCAAACATACCGTATTCATGAACCATAATTAATTGATGTGGTTAAGATGCTTATTTTACTAATTGTTGTGTTGGTTTTGTATAACACGTAATTTTATATAACTAGAGATACGGATTGACAGAGGGACTATATTGCACAACGTCACTTATCTACTGTTCCGCGTGAAGCGTTGTTGTGCATTTTTGTTGCTGTTTTTATTTGTTTCATAATTTATTTATTACTTGTTCGATTTTCATGGGTCGCAAAATATATATAATAGTTAATAATGTAAAAGGGCAAGTTAATAGTGGGGGAATAATGTTTTAAGTACGAATTAAAATATTGCGCCAAAGGGGCCTGAAAAAAGGCAAGTAATTATTGGTCACGACGTCCACGTGACACCCTAACGAAGGTTATAAATAGAGTCCCGCTACGGCTTTATGGCAGATAACGTCTCATCGTCTTAAGTGAAAGACTTGTCCTCTTTTAAGCAGTCGGAAACAACTTTTTACAATTTATTCAGTAATCCACCGTTGAAATAGCGGTTTATTGTAAACCTGAAAGTGAGATAGCAGGTTCCCAACAAGTTAATGGTGATATATATAAATACGAAATAGTAATTTCTTACACATGTAGTGTATGACGATCTTGGGCTTTCGTATATTTTATACTGGGGCGCGGTACGCTAGTATGGAGAACCCTTAGAGACATTCTTGTAAGACGTGATGTCCAACCACGCTGGATACCATTTCACTATTTTTATAGATTTTTACTTATTTTAAACTGCGTTGATGTATTGGTGATATTTTAATGAATCCAGCGTAATCAAAAGCCATTCCATTACTGGAGCAGAAACCGTTTGTTTGTCACTGCGCGGTCGCTAGTATGGAGAACCCTTAGAGACATTGTTGTAAGACGTGATCTCCAACCACGCTGGATACCTTTTCACCTATTTTAAACTGCGTTGTTGTATTGATGACATTTTAATGAATCCAGCTTAATCAAAAGCCATTCCATTACTGGAGCAGAAACCTACAAACTTGTACTGTTGTAATATGTTCATACGAGGATGAGCCCTAACGAGTTCGAAGTGTAGCTCCCTGGGGCACACAGAGGTTATAGAGCTGAATTGTAATGGGAGGGAAAACGAGATTTGAATGTGATACGACTTTATTATACCGGCCTGACAAAATGAGGAATCCCGTAAACCAACCGGCTTTGGCAGTGTGCTTGGGGTAGCTTCCCCCAAATTAAGTTCTTTGAACAGACAGTCATAATAATATCGTTTACATATAAACACAATGTTATTGGACGCTTTGTCAGCCGGAGCAATGACATACTTGTCATGCAAGGCTTTGAACTTTTCAACAATGCTAACATCATTGAAAATAGACTTAGGCCTTATGTCAACTGACAAACGTTGCATGTATGTTCTTCGTTTTAGTAAACGACTAATAGACTTACTCCAATCAGAGAGAGTATCAGAGATAACATCCTCCCCCTTAGCCCATGATCTGGCATAGTCCTCTACGGCAACCATAATTTTGATCCCATGAAAATGGTTGCGGTTCCCGGTATTTGGGCCCTTTGGACAAAATTCCACGTAGCCTACTATTCTGGACTATATTCAAATCACCAGTGATCACATGTCCAGCTGTCTGGTAAGGTAAAGGAAGGACGACGTAGAGCAAGAACAGGGTAGAGGGTTATCATATAAGTCTTTAGCATTGATGTCAGATAATGCATTTCTGTAATTAGATATTTTGGATGTTATGTATGGGTTTAGTAGAAGTATAGGAAATCCTAGGAACAGTAACAGTTTTGAAGTAAGGAGGGATGTGTGCTGTGAATTGCTTATGATGTAATATTTGGCTTAACCCGATAGCATCAATGCCTTTATTAGCAAATTTCAGTTTCAGAAATGAACTGTTGGTGGTGTTAGACACATCAGGCTCAGTCACATTGTCCAGACGACAGTGGGCAATGGCAAGAACAATGGATACAACCCTGTATTCAGTAGATGCAGGATCAGTACAATTTGATTCCAAACATTCAGATTTAAGTAATTTCAAAATAGTAAGTGGAATAGAATATGACTGCGTTTTCGACGCCAAAACTTTGGGAATAATATCATGACATTAACATCACTAAACAATACACACAGGGCTAGACAAATTTCCAATACTAGCTACATTGTCATGGCATCCATATCGGGTGGCCGTGCCTTATGTCCGTTTCCAATATTACTCGGTTTCTGCGAAAGGGAGTACTCAAAGTAGGGCTGTTGGTATGGTGGTAAATTTTCTCTACTATGGACACTCTCATAGATAGTATAGAGTGGTCTGGTTGGTTAAAATGTTTATAAATAATAAGGTTACTACCCTTATTAATGTTGTGACGATGCCCATTAATATACTAGGGTGATACCACACTTAAATCTACGCCAAAAGAAACAGGGATTTGAAGTGCAATGTTCGCATAACAGATCAAATTTTCTGGGTTATATAAAGCGCACAATAGTGGTGTATCCGGTAACGCTACTCAATCTTTATGTATTTGATGAACAAACATTCAGATGACCCGATACAAACTGAGTGCATATATTGAACAACGGGCACACCTAGCTTAGACTTTAAATATTATGACGGTCACATGCAAAATCGGCGTGTCGGGAATAACTTGTCAAACCGGATATAAAAATCATTTTTTGTCAATCACGTACATATTGATTTGTCTGATGTGTCGAAAAGTTAACCGAAAATTAAAGCGTAATTCAACCTTTATATTAATTTTCTGGGTTATGTCTCTCATTATATACCGGTGGAAGATAGCTATAATGTGGTATTAAATAGAAGATATATGTCTTTATTCATTATACTTGCTGTTTGGATGTTGAATAAACCATAGGACACGGGTTACAATCGCGTCAATATTGTTTCAATGCCTAATTCAATAGTTCAATTAGGTCGTTATTTCATTCTGGAAGCTATTGAAAAACGGAAATAAAACGATTTATCTAAAATAATGTGCGCTGTGATGTTATTTCTCAGCAAATAAACCATCAGTAATATTATCTTTGTTTACTTTAAACATACATTATGCAAGAGCTAAATCTGCCTATTGTAATTCTTTCTTAAAGCCATAAATGTTATATAATCTACTAATGAGACATTTATCAACATGACAAGACCATAATTCCGATATTAAATAGATTAGAACGGGTCGGCCATATATTAATTCAATTCAAAATGGAGAAACGAGGCTTATCTTCGAACAACCAGTGCGTTGGTTTTAATCAATACACACGTCTTGTCAATATAACATATTCTTTTTTTGCATTATCTATTTTTGACATATTACATCACGAATTACTAGCTCTTTATCTAAATCTAAAGTAATGCCCGAACAGCGGCTCTACGACCTACTGTTACATCGAATTCCAAACTGCCAAGGAATATGTTATGTGCACGTGAATGTGTTCACGGGACCTCGATGTTTCGCCAGTGCACCACTGTCTCGGGGAAACTACGTCAGTAAATCTCGATGATGTTTCTAGGCCAACACCCTGAGCGAACTTGCGACCTCCAGCCTAGCGAGCCAATGTCTAACCCACTTAGCAACTGTAATCAAACAAAGTTTTTAAAGACATATTCATCAAACCCGGTAGTTTGTGGTTGATGATCATCGAAACTTTGAGATAATCTGTTTATAATGTCGGTGATGATGTGTGAATTGCCCTTAACATCCTCCTAATGACCCAGATAGTATATACTTGGAGTGTATCTCACAATCAATGATATGTATAACGGTCTGAAGTAACGTTGCTTTCAGGATAAACTGATCATATATCTTGGGTTATTCAGTGTATGTATTATCCTGTGTATCGTTAAAGGTAAGAACGATTAAGTTTAGGCGATATAAGCTTCGTCTCACTCCTAGTTTCGACTAGGACTCTTTAGACTAGGCCTATATTAAGCAATAAACATTAATATTTATTCTCTTACACCGAGTTTAACTCGGGAGAAGTAGATGACGATTCAGTTGTATTTAGTACTAATCGTCAACATGACATTATTTTATACGGGAGAACAAAAACAATCGAAGGAGGCTGGTGCCACTTTCATTAGACATATTATTTCCTATATAAGTTTATTTGTTGTACTTTCAGATACGGGGGCCGCCGTTTTTGATATAACACCATCGGAAACTATACAATCAGGATCTACATCTTTAACTATACGATGTTCCCCAGCCTCGGGTTATTCTTCGATTTATACTATACAGATGAAGATGCGTTCTCAGGGACAAAATCCCCAAACAAAATTACTGGGGATGATTGATATATTAGGGCTTTCACCTGGCTCGAAAATAATTCAACCAAAATATGATATTACTGGGAATCATCAACTAATGTCACCAGATGAGTCATATTTACAAATCATCATCCGGGATCCTGATTGTAACGATGCTGGGGAATATCAATGTATTACAAATGGAGTCAGTGGTTCAATTACAAAACTCTTACAGCAACACAAAAATGTTACAATTCAAAGTAAGTTAACTAAGTTTTATTGTCGCCCAACTGGAGAAGCAAGCGGAACACTTTTAAAATGGATGAACGTCCGTCTAGTCTATATGCCCATCTGTCTGCATGTTGTACTTTGGGATACAGTGGTGCTGCTTTTACATGTAACCTGCTAGAATTTTGAACTTTGGTATAGTTTCTGGGAGACAAAAACTTTGCTTCTACCTCTGAGCTAGAATTTTCAACACTGATATAATTGTTCTTTAGGTTCTATTATGGGATTTTCTGATGAGGCTAAGCAAAGGTAAGTAGGTCCATTTATCGAGGATTTGGGATACAGTTAGGATACAAAAATTCCTTCTAATTGAGGTAGAATGTTCAAACTTGATGTAGATGTTCATTAAAATTTTATTGGTTAAGGTCGCTGACGTACGCTCTATACGTAGTCGAAGCAGCTTCCCATGTTTCATTCACAATATTTGAAACAAAATAACTCTGCGCCCAACTGGGATGAAATTTATATGGTTGTTTGCTATGTAAATTTCTTCCGTATATGCGATTGTGAACATTTTCTGATACTCCGACGCTAATCTATCTAACTGGTGTGTGGGGGGGGGGGGGTTAATGTATAGTATCGTTACACCAATACTTTGATTAGTTGGATAGCGAGTATTTACTACTTAGGTGAAGCATAGTGATTTGGGTGTTAACTGGTTTAGTGTTTAATAGTCAGTAAAAGCAATCAAATTCAAATTATAAGTAACCTAACCCATTTCTCTATGTAAGACACCTCGAAGTTACATACTGACCCTAATCTTGACATTTCATTCATACGAAAATCTCATTATATCAAAGGTAACCAAAGAGCGTGTCAATATGAATACATATTACATTGTCATTTAGAACGCTCTCACATTCAGGATGTTATTGTATTGTATAATATGTTTGTACCATCCACTCAAGACACACAGAAGCATTTCTCTTTAGAGAATAAAAAGCAATCGTATGAAAGATATCAGTGAATGGAATATGCAACGGGTTTAAATTTACTTCAATGAGGATGATTAAGATATTCATATCTCGAATGTATTTGGTCATAAATCGTATCCTCTTTATATTATCCATTATTTACATTTGAATGTGCCCATATTTCTGAGTGGGTGTACTGTGTCGTTTATCATGACAAATGCATTTTTAACGCGATGACACCTACAGTTTTGAGGTAACCGGGGTCCTGAGAATGGGCCCCTATCGATTTTCAACATTTTGCAACCTTCCCTTCCACAGTTATACTCCCTAACCAGAACACTATAGTTTTCATTGCATTGTATTTTAGTTTTTCAAATTTGAGTTGAAACGTTCCTTTCAGTATTTACAAAGATATATTTATTTTATATATGAAGGCGAACCTAATTATAGCTATATTCTACATCCGATTGAACTCAAGCCGATAGGTTATCTAACGTTGGTATTTTGATTTTGGTTTCTTAATTAGATATCAAATAATCAACCGTGGTACATATTACCATGGATTAAGCCGTGAGAAATTTCAGATTTTAGCCAAAACTGTCAATGATAAATCGTTACTTGTGCGTGAAACTTACGCGTCACATGCGTGTGTTCGGCAAAGTAGAAAATTACAGACGTTTGCTCCTGCACATACACAATTTTCACACGGTTTCTTGCAGCTGGTATACAGGCTACCAAACCTTACGATCCGTGCTTGATAAAACACATGCGGCAGGTTGTGGACTAGGCCTAACATGACTGTCGGGTTTTCTCCGACTGGCCAACAATACATACGCTTAAGCCCCCGTCAGACCGGAGTGGTGACCCTATTGCGCTCTGCGACCGAACGGCGGCCTGGAAATACAAAGGTCGTCGGCAAGCGTGAACACAACGCTGAAAAATGTCCCAAAATTACAACCTTAAAAAAGTCGCGTTCTTACTGCGACCTGTGCGTTTATATAGCATTCTCGCGGCGGGTTCGTCACGATCTCTCCGCGCTTATGGCGTTTCGATTGAGATCTATAAGCGGTCATCGCGAACCCGCGTCGCTCAACCACACGTCTTATCTGGACTACACGTGCGTTTCCACCACGTGATCACGGCGACTTTGCAAGCTGGGTTGTTTTTTTTTCGAAATTTCAAGATGACCTTTGAATCGTCCGTTTTCAAAGCAAGTCTTGCATGAAATGCATGGTCGGCATAAGCGAATAATGCAAGCTTGGTAACCGCGCCATGTTCGTATTAAGAACTCCATACACGTTGTGGGAACCTCATAAAATCGCCATATGCTTAAGAGGTAGCCCCATGAGGTCGTGATGCAGTCGCGCAACAGTGGTGGAATCATCGTAACATCGCTATGACAACGCCATAAGGACTCAGAGCGCTGGGTGGGGTCGCGGTCAACGCGTGAGGGTTGTGGTGAAGACGCCATGAAGGCACCGTTGCAAATGTTACAATTTTCGCAGCGTCTTTTCCACGTGTGTACTGCGCGTGTGCTACGTTCATAGAGATGTTACCACGCTTATCGCGCGACCCTCGCGACCCACCACGTTCTCTTGGTTTTCAATGTCATATGACAGGACCTTGGCGTTTCCTTTGAACATACTCAAAACAAACGCCGTGACTCAGCGATCATTGGCGACCATGGAGACCACAGAACGACATCTCACGTTTCCACAGCGCTCAGGGTGATCTTGGCACGCTCTGGAAACATTTTTTGTCGCCGTAGCAGCGCAATAAGGTCTTTTGCGACCACATCACGTTCTCGCAGCTTTCCAGATCATATGCGCATGTTCAAAACAAACGTCGTGGCTCGGCGATCATTGGCGACCATGGAGACCACAGCACGATATCTAGTGTTTCCACCGCGCTGTTACCACGTTTATGGCGATCTTGACTCGCTCTGAGACCATTTTTTGTCGCAGTAGAAGCGCATTAAGGACGCAACTCCGGTCTGACGGGGGTATTACTATTAAAAACTTATTCAATATAAGTGTCTCGGAATGACATAGATGTGTTGATGGGACGTTACATCTCTCTCTCTCTCTCTCTCTCTCTCTCTCTCTCTCTCAATATTAAACATATTTATTAGTATGTTGTTCTATTTCTCAGGTAATCCAGGTACCATAGAGCTGACCAGAGTTCCATATAAATCAATTTATGACGTTGGTGACATGTTATCAATAACATGTAGTGGCGAAGTTGGTAATCCCCATCAGTCCTGGACATGGGAATCAAAACTACCCCAATCTACCATGTTTAAAACAATAACAGAAAATCTAACAGAAGGTCAGGTAGTTCCATCCTCAACTAGTGGATGTGGTTATAATTCTACGAGTGTGTTGACGTACTCTGTAACTGATATTAATAATGGTACGGAAATAAGATGTCGTGTTGGCACGTCACAGCTGTACGCTGTTAGCACGATCATCCATGTGAAACGTAAGTAGTCTTAAAAAGGAATACCGTTGACATTCGATGACAAACTATTTTCCTACACCGACCCCACACTCTCAAAATTAATAATGAATGTTATGCTAGCAACCAGCTGTAGTGAAGGTCAAGTTATTACCGGAAGTTGAAGATATCACTTAATTGGTCACTTTTCCTACGAATCTACAAGGTACGCTTTCTAGTTGTCGATCCTTGCAAAAGGATCTGTACCCCAAAGTGATATACAGTTAAAACGTTAATGTAAACTTATTTCCTTTCAAGAATCCTACATATGCTTATTGAATGTTATTGTGTTGGAAATGTTTGAAACTTTATATCACTTCAGATTGTGATAACCCTGTTTTAAATAGATAGCTTGGAGAGATATCCTGACTTGGTTTCATGATCAGTGAAGCAATAAAGCTACAAGAATGAAATAGGGATTTAATGTCCTTCTTTTCTGTACTGACTAGGTTAACACAGGCAGACATATTCCGCGCGGTGTGCTTTGGTGGTATGAGGGGAATTATTTCCCGCCGGACAGCGGCACTACGGCCTGCTCTTGTTTTGAATCTCAACTGTCAAGGGTTTTATTTACACTGGACTTGATCGTATATAGGGTATAGCGTGTTGAACATGATCAATTGGCTTGAACAGGGACGTTGTGTTGAAATATAACGCCTTGAAGTAAATCGGCTTAAAAATGTTAATTATTGCGTTATTCTTGTTTTCCAGCTGAAACAACTGATGATGTTCAGAAAAGACGGCTACTTGCAGACATTGAACGGATCAAGTTAGAACAACAAAAACTGAAACTACAAATATCGTGTTTAACCAAAAATACAACAAACTGTAACTGTGGTTGTAATTAGTTACATGTGAGATTGTATCGACCAAACTGTAACTGTTATTGTAATTAGTAACATATATATTCCTGACAGATTTTACACGAACAACGTGTGACTGTGGTTGTAATTAGCAGCATATATTCATTGCAGACTATACACGACTGTTGTGGTAGTTACGAGCTAAATATCTAAACGGTTCCTCAAAATAAAGATTCTTTTCCACGTACAAACTGTCTGATTTGATGGTGTATATTAGATATATTATTGTTTGATAACTATTTAATCAGTTCGTCCTGTGACAAGCGGCTAAGGGGAGGTAACTCCAATTATTGTAAATTCCAATGAGCCTCGATATCAAGAGGGGAAGTAGGGGCCTCGTGCTTTTTGGTTGTTCGATCAAGTTGTAGGAATGCTTAATGTGTTTGTAAGTAAATAATTAATAAGTAGAGAAGTATCATTTTATTTTAGTAACTACAATTTGTAATTTACTTTGCACATGTGGGTTGCTGTCTGGTTTTGTTTCATGCATACTGGCACATTGTAAATCCCCCAAGTTGTCAAATAGAACTTGGTTGCAGAGCATGCCCGTCTGGCCTCGTTTTCTAAGGCCCTGTATAAGCAAATTAAGAGACATAATTAGTCATTGAATTTATACATTTTCCTTAAGATTGCTTTTTGTATATTTCAGAAACCGTAATCGCAATCGTAATTGTACCGGTAATGTAATGTTATCATCATACATCACCAATCAATCATGTATTATTATTTCGAATCATTGAATTATACGTCTTTATAAAAGAACATTATGTTGTTACGTGTTAACACCAATTCCTAAACGTCAAGGCCATATTCTCGTAGCAACGAAAGCGGCAGCTACAGTGTATTTAGATTAAAAACACTATTCAAAGTAATTTATCTGTCAAGTTTGATTTGAATTCCTCTAAAAAAAGTTTATCATTTTTTATAAGTTTGTTTTACTCGTGACTTGATCTGTGGCGAATCAATTGTTAGCTTTATTTGTCGTTAGTCGATGTCCGTTTGTCATAAATTTTGAGATAAATTCGTGGGGTATCCTAACTATTTTTCCTACAGTTTAATCGCGGAGTCTACTGGACGAATAATTATCTCAATGGTCTCACACCGGTTTGCAATTAGATTAATACATAAGATGCGTTCCTTACGTCAGTCATTGAGACTTGACTGCCTTTTCTGGACACCGTTACATTTTAGTCTTCTGTTTTTCAGAGATTCCAGTACTTGTCTTCTAAGATTGCATGTGTTTACAGTATCTATTTTCCAATCGGCGCAGATCAAATATCCCCCTTTTCACGATCTGGATTTCGTTTATTTACAGGCTGTCTATTAGGGGCACCGTTACATTTTAGTCTTTTGTTTTTCTGAGATTCCAGTATTTGTCTTGTAAGTTTGCGTGTGTATATCCCCGTTCGCCGCAGATCAAATATCCCCATTTCACGATCTGGATTGTTTTTTTTTTACTTTTTATATTAAGCATAGGTATACGAGCGGGGGTGGGGGGCTGGGGCCTACAGCCCCTCCCACCATTTTGGGCACCAAATGCTGGGAAAATTTGGGCACACATAATTGTACTTTGTAAAAGTTGTATAAAAAAATATTGTGCTCTTGCATGTGTCCAATTTAACAGCCAATTTAAATGTCATAATCATGTCATTATGGGCGCCTCTCCGGGATAAGGCACCCCACAGGTCAATTAATTCGTGGGCGCCTAACTAATCTCACTAGCATTATATCATGGGCGCCTCTCCTGGATGGAGCACCCCACAAATCATGTCGTTTGAATTTTGAAGATTATCAAGCCGTTTTGGGCGCCCAATTCATTCTTTTAGGGCATATATGTAAGGTTTAAATAGCCGCATTGGGTAGATCTCCTTTGTGTGGTTTATAAAGACTTTATTACGTCACAGAAATTTGATGTGTTATAAGAACATTGAGCTTCAAATCTTTGATTCTTAGGCCTTTATTTTTTGTGTAAGGACTCGATCGATCAACCCACAGAAAATTGATGGTGAATGTTAAGTAAATAGGCTAAAGTAAACAGGTTGATATAGGTATAGTGACGAATGTCATCATAACCCCTGTTAGGTTTATATTATAATACAAACGTATATAAGCCGTACATGCAGGAAATAGATTGTACCATAGGCTATAGGACATAGGCAGTTGATACAGAACATAATGGACAGGAATAGTGTTTTATCATTTGTGCTGATTTATACTGCTGTGAATCAAGGTAAGATCACTCCCATAGGATTCTTAGTTAATTAGTTCAATTAAATGAAATGACGTTTAATGCCCTACCTTTCTGTACAGACCGGGTTAAAGAAGACCAGCATATCGATTTCCAGCTTTTCTTTTACATGCACGCCAATTGTGTACACGGGACCTCGGTTCTTCATCCCGTACTGTAGCACTAACAAAAGGGGAACCACACATAATTAATGCAACCCTCGTAACTCATCAAGTTAACCTTGATGAGACTTCAAGTACAATGTGAACATTTCTGGGTTATAACATGGACTGGGAAAGGTTGAATTAATATCTATACTGTATACAAATATAAAATCAGCTCGTCAAGATATCACACAAGTTCTAATAATTTCATAAAATTATGTTTTGTGGATTGTAACAATGTTAATATTATACAAATAATCTTATCAGATCTCATTGACTGACCAATGATGTATTTATATACTTCCAGATGTTGAAGCCGCTAGGCTGACAATAACACCATCCCAGAATCTTCCAGCAGGTTCTACATCTTTAACATTACGGTGTTCATCGGTTTCTAATGCTGTTTATACTCTTCTATATAGTATAAAGTTAAACAAACGTACCCTGGTACAGAATTCACAAATCACGACCATGGCAGTAATAGATGGGACTGGGACTAAACCTGGGACAGGAATAACAACACCTAAATATACAGTGACTGGTAATTATGATATAACCCAACAACCAATCCAATCTTTCCTACAAGTTGTTATAAATAATCCTGATTGTAATGATGCTGTTGAATATCAGTGTATAACAACTGGACAACCTACAGTAGCTGGTAATCCAGCATCGTTACAGGAAGATAAAAATGTCACTGTTCAAAGTAAGTATTTCATGTATGTAATGTATATCATGATTAGGTGATATTTTACAGTTCGAAGTAAGTATTTTATATATCTCATGAAGTGGTGACATGTGGCAGTACGAGTAAGTCAAGGGTACAATAATTTAGTACCACATGAATTGATAACAGCTAAGAATAAATATGTTTATAATGTCATTATATAGGACAGCACTGAAGTAGTATTCCATGTCTATGCAAACTTGGAATGTGATTTAATATATCTTATCTCCAATAACATATTGACATTAGATATCGCTTGTGTTATCAATTACATAATCTACTGCTCTTCCTAGGAGATATCGCTTTACGTGAATTATTGATTCGTCAATCAAAAGGGAACTAGTTTCTTTTTTTTTCAAAGAAACCACTTATTTTAAATAAAAAGTAACTTCTTTTTTGTTAAAAAGAAAGTGTTTTTAATTAATTGACCTTGACGGAAATACTGGGTCAATATATAGGGCTTTGCAATAGAATAGGTAAACTGCTGTCAAAAAAAATCATTTATTAGTAAAAGTGAAATCTATACCGAAGAATTATATTTATTTATTTGTGCGTGTAAGAATGGATTTGGTGATAAATAAAATATCCAACTTGTCCTTTATATCAAAAAAGACTCCTTAGGAGATTATCTATTTAGCACAATAATACGTTAATGATTCTAGTTCTATGGGTGCCTCTCAAATTGAAGGCATGAGCAATTTGCTTGAACAAAGTCTTCTGCGACTACTCTTATTGAACAATAAACTATTGGGGTTTCGTCCCAACTCAACAACTTGACACCCTTTTCACCGTCTAATTAAGATAATGAGCGAAGACATATACAAGAAAATGGTTTAAAGCTAATTTAATGTAAAGTGATTCTAATCTGTCCCTTTATATTAGATATAATATATAGAGAAGTGTTAGTGATTATATTGGATATAATATATAGAGAAGGGATTGTGATTTTCAGATATATTATATACAACCCTCGTGATTTTAGGAGAAATAAAAATAACATAATACTTTATAATCTTGATGAGATCGTTCTAACATTTAATTTGATATATTATAGGTAATCCTGGTATGGTAGAAATGATCAGATTTCAGGAAAAGATACAGTACGATGTTGGTGAAAAGATTGAGATTACTTGTCAAGGAGATGTTGGAAATCCTGAAAAGTTCTGGTCCTGGGAATCCAAGTCAGTGGGTGATTTATTTTTTAACCGAATAACAGAGAATATAACAAAAGGCCAGGTTGATCCACCAACACCAACTCGATGTGGATATTATTCTAGAAGTATATTGAACTATTATGTTGGTCAAGGTGATAATGGTCTAGAAATTAGATGCAAGGTTGATAACTCAGATCAATACAGTGCCAATAAAACTATCTACTTAACAAGTAAGTGAATATTACAGTACAATTAATTATTATATTTATTCCTTCACGAACACCTGATATCACTTGTTTTGTAGAAACCTGGTATTCCTTGTTTTGCTCATGCTGCATATTTACACGCAATCGTTTTTTGATTTGGATGACGCAAAGTTTTTCATTTCTGCCGTTATTTGATTAGATTTTGTATTTTTTCAACCATTTATTGTTTTGGTTCGATCAAGTTTGAAGTGTTATTAAGAGAATTCACACTCTACCTGCAACTAACTAACAATTTCCCTTTCAATAACAACTGCCATTAAATAAATTGTTTAGAAAGCAACCCCTAGTGGAGTACATATATTTTCCATTAGGTCCGGTCGGACAAAAATTGAAAAAAATAGTTTTGTCCAATTCGTCTAAAAAAAACCCAACCTTTTCTGCTGAACATTATATGGGAGGGCGGGTGGGGTGGACCGGCCATGGAGCGATGATGATCATGTTGTATGTGGCCGGTGGTTTTAACGGGCCGCCACGCCATTACTGGAGTCTGGAATGTGCTGGTATAAAAGACTTTCTGGGCCGGGTGTGCTGGGTGTGGGCCAGAATTCGGAATCCTGCAATGGGTATTCGGAATTTCATAATTTACTAATTATTAAGTCGTCTGCAAACTGTTTGTGAGGATACGCCAGAATCCAAAATTCAAAAAGCAGCTTTTATTAATTTCACTTTCGTCACCCTCTGCCAATGCGCCTCGTGGCCTTTGATCACAGGAGGAATCAACAAGTGCTCCCGGTAACAAAAAATGTGGGACATTTTTTAATAAAAATATTCATACCTATTCAATATTAATCAAATGGTCAAAATTTTCTCAATTTTGAATTAGTCCCATTCTTTAACCAGTTAAATTCTCTTGACGATACAAGGATAATACATGTACGTTAATTAATATGACGACATGATAATTTCACAGGTTGATGGTTGTAAACTGCTTGCAGGTCGGGGTTTTGGCCTATGTTAATCGATTTATGAAATATATTATTTGACAGAGATTATAATCAGATATGCCACCAAATCGCATATTTGGGGTTAATTTTGCAAAAATTTCCTCGTCCGAGCTGCGTGGTCAGTAAAAGTGGCTGCTCCGACACGGCTGATTATTTGCCACATCGAATTGTGTGCGATAAAAAATAAACTACTTTGTATATTATGACCGATTTCTATAACAATTATACACAGGAACGGTAATTCATTACACATTATGTTTATATTATATTCAAGATATACAATTACATATTAATACCGAAACGGTAATTAATTACACACTATATTTTTTAAAATCTAGAGCACGATCATCCATGTGAAACGTAAGTAGTTTTAAACTTGAGCAGCGTTGAAATTCTATGACAAACTATTTTCCTACACCGACCCCACACTCTCAAAATTAATATTGAATGTTATGCAAGCAACCATCTGTAGTGGAGTTCAAGGTATTACCGGAAGTTGAAGATATCACTTAATTGGTCACTTTTCCTACGAATCTACAAAGTACGCTTTCTAATTGCCGAATCTTGCTAAAGGATCTGTACCCCCAAGTGATATACAGTTAAAAAGTTAATGTAAACTTATTTCTTTTCAAGAATTCCTACATATGCTTATTGAATGTTGTTGTGTTTGAAATGGTTGAAACTTCCGATTGTGATAACTCTGGTTTAAATATACAACTTGGCAGAGACACGTCCTGATTTAGGTTCATGATCAATGAAGCGATAAAGCTACAAGAATGAAATAAGGGTGCTTTTCTATACCGACTCGGTTAACGAAGGCATACATATTTCGCACGGTGTGTTTGGGTGCTATTTTGCCTGGATAACGGCCTACTCTTGCTTTGAATTCCAACTGTCAAAAGGGTCCATACTAATATTTATACTGAACTTTGATCTTATATAGTTTATAGTTTGTTGAAAATCATCAATTGGCTCGAACAGGGACGTTGTGTTGAAGTTAAACCAAGTTAAATAAATAGGCTTAAAAATGTTAATTATTGCGTTATTATTATTATTTTTTTAGCTGAAACAACTGATGATGTTCAGAAGAGGTGGCTACTTGCAGACATTGAGCGGATCAAGTTAGAACAACAAAAACTGAAACTACAAATATCTTGTTTAACCAAAAATACAACAAACTGTAACTGTGGTTGTAATTAGTAACACATGTCAGGGCGTACACGACCGAACTGTAACTGTGGTTGTAATTAGTTACATATATTTTCCTGGCAGATACACGACCGAACTACAACTATGGTTTCAATTAATTACACATTCCTACTACCGAAATATCTACTCCCTGATGCGATAATCGTTTTTAATACTTTGTTTTGCACGTGACGTGATCGGGGGTGAATGAATTGTGAGCTTTTTTTGTTAGTCGATATCCGTTTACAATAAATATCGCAGTAAATTCCTGGATAACCAACCCTCTGTTAACTACTTTTCCCTGGTTTTAATCAAGAGAGAGAGAGAAATGGGGTTTAACGTCCACTCAACACAAACTAGGTCATTTCGGGACTAATATATGGTTTTTTAATTTTATTTCAATAATTCGCTTGCGCGTAGGGGCCTTTAGCAGTGGGAGGAAACCGGAGTGCCCGGAGGAAACCCACGAGGTTGAGAAGGCGCCCCTATCTCCATTCCACATAAGCTCACACCGGGGCTCGAAACCACAGTCGCAAGCCAGAGGTGATCGGCCAGCTAGAGGTCGAAGCGCGGCAATCTAGACCACTAGGCCATCCCAACCCCCCCGGTTTTAATCAAAGGGTCTGCTGAACTTTTAATTATCTCAATGTTCTCATAAGCTTTATACAATAAGATTGACACATACCAATCTGATTAAAATACAGATCCTATTTCGTTTCGTTTTTATACTTCAAAATTTCGTTTTACTTGTCTTTACTACATTAGGATTATTTAACTCGTGTCCTGCTTGAAATGAGGGGTCAGCCGATCAAATTGTCTGTCGAGTCGAGGGTTTGACCTTTTTTGCGCGGAATTGTGGGTAGGCATTATCAGCGATAGAAATCAAAACAAAGCAACAACGATTCTGATTGGTAAATCGAATGACTGAGGATATAGGGTCAAATGTCGCGTGCTTGATATTTGAACTGGCTGAACGTGACCTCCAGCTATTACTTGTTAGATCTACATGTAGTGTAAGCCATCGAAATTATAAAAGCCGAAACGAAATACAAGATATAGATTTAGTGACACCGTTACCATTTAGTGCTTTGTTTTTCAGAGATTCCAGTATTTGCTAGTAAGATTGCGTGTCTATATCTACTTCTCGACCCGTGCAGATCACTAGGAAGTTTTCTTATTATACCAACATTGCCATAGATTTATTTGCAATAACCACTCGATAAATACTTTAAGGCCTAATATGAATAACAAAAACTCAAATATTGCATTGCCTGGTAATTAAGACAATCCGTAGTACAAAAAGAAACTAAAACCACAAAAAATATTTAAATATTATTACCACATATATACCAATTTAGTCTACCAACTCGGAACTCAAAATATCCCCTGGTCAAGATCGCAATTTCTTTTATTTACATAATATGATTTTAGGAATATCGCTTCCATCTAATTTTATACTCTTGGTAGATATGATTAATAATATTGCACTTGTTTCCCATTAGTATGTTTTTTTATTGTCATGGTACACTATGCGATGTGAAACTTATAAACAATATATGCATGCTAATTTTTGCTAATAAAAATGTCCAGATAAAGTATCTTTATTTATTGATTTAATGAATTAATTTTTGTTAAAGTTTCATTGTGCTACTTTAGTGTCATATAAATTTCTTGCATACTACAAGAGTACGAAAGATAGCCCGCACACAATGGTTCATTTCCGTTTATTTTTTTTATTTTTTTTTACAAAAATATGTTGAAGTGAAATTTATGCTGTTCGCTGTGTAACATTTGGAAAGGAAACTGAGTCTAAGCAGGAATAAGCACTTTGATCGCATCTTATTTGAGGGAACCTCCGGTTTTCTCAATGTAATAAAAGCTATTTTTAAAATAAATTGAAACATATCATAGTTTCGAAATGAACCTAGTTTGTGCCAAGTAAACTTAACCCTCCCCCCCCCTCTCCCTCCTTCCTGTTCTCGGGATTTACCCGCGGGGTTCCCCAATGTTAGTGATGCAAGACGAACAGCCACCAGCAACGTTTATTCCTAGTCGCTCGATTGGTTCCGGGTCCACGTTGGCTTGAACGTAATACTTTCTTAATTATTCCACTTTAAGTTGTGTACTTTTATTTTCTGAGCAACCCGATATTAATTAAGATATACTACCCGTTCCGCAAACAGATATTGATTGATTGATCATTGATTGTTTCATTTTACGAAACCAATGGATCATAAATGCAAGGAAGTTATAGATTTTTCGAAAGCATCGTATGAGTCGATTATTTACCAATATTTATAATGAATACTTGGCATTGATCAGTGTCCGGTATCGGCATTTGAAGTTTCTTTTCATCTTGTCCTTTTTTGAGGGCCCCGTGGCCTTCATCATTCGGGCCAAAGCCCATTTTTTTATGTGAAAGAACTGTCCAAAGGCATGGATAAAATTTTCTTCCGCCACCCTAAAAAAGTCTTTAACAGCTGACATGACGTCATCATTACCAGGAAAATACCGACAGTCTGGCTCCTTTTTCATTTATGGAAACAGGTCTCATTCATAGTTACAAATCTGGCCAAATTGTTGTCAGAATAAACTTCTAAAAGGTGCAGAATGTCATGGGACGTCAGAAAATACTGTGGAACAAGAAGGGCACCATTCCTTAAAATGGAGAACATGTTGGTATGTATCTGTTTTGGGCCTAGTCCTTTCAGTTGCCGGTACTTTATGACTGTCATTTAGCCAGGGTTTCCATTTCTGGGCGATTTCAATTGGCAGTACGAATACAACCATAACACTACAGTTGAAGTGCTTCATCTAATGATTGTACTTGGTATGAACAAAATTTTGTTTCATTCCAATTGAGCTATCCTTTTCAGAAACGCTCGTAAATAATACCTACCATAAAATAGAATATATATATATATATATATATATATTATATATATATATATATATCCAAAATTATTAGTACAACCGCAAAGCTACACAATGACATTATTTATGAATAGTCCCAAGACGGACGAAATTTACTTTAAAATGTTAAAATGTTATTAAACCAGTGTTGAAATCAGTTTGTGTCGGCATACCTTTTATCTTTTTATCATTTACCGTGAAACAAAGTAGCGCACCTTTGCGGTTGTACTAATAATTTTGTATATATATATATGAATTAACAGTTGTGTACTTCACTCTGGTTACCCTTACAAATAGGAAGCGCGTAAATTTCACCGCAAGAACACATCTTTAATAATAATAATGAATATTGATGCATTTATAATCATTATATTTAATCAATGTCAAAATCAATTATTTGATGATTATCGAGATTTATAGAATGTATTCAGTCGATATTTAAGCAATGATATAGTAATTCTAGTCATTATTAATTATTAATTATTCAACTATCGTTATTTACATCTAGTGCGTCCCAGGGAAAAAATGTCTCGAACATAAATTAACTGATTAAAACAAACTCATATAAAACTATCAGTTTCTAATTCGGGTTCAGTCGCTGTTGAATATGTCCGTTGTGTTTGTGTTGATTCTTGCTATCTATGTGCAGGGTAAGTATGTAATTGATGGATAATAATTTATATACAGGGTAAGTGTTATTTGATTGAAAATTTAGGATTAAAGGTATAATTTATACGCGGGACAAGAACATAAATTATATGGTAATAGCCGGAATAAGATACAATTTATACGCTGGGTAAATTAAATGGTAATAGCCGGATTAAGATACAATTTATACGCTGGGTAAATTATATGGTAATAGCTGGATTAAGATACAATTTATACGCTGGGTAAATATATAAATTATATGGCAATAGCCGGATTAAATATATGATCTATACACGGGGCAAGATTACATTGTAATTTTAGGATTAAAGACATTATGTAAATACAAGGTAAGTATGTATTATATTGTAACAGCGGATTAAAGATCGAAAAAATATTAATTTATATAAGGGTAAGTATATATCATTTTGAAATAGCAGGATTAAGGAAATGAGGTAAGTATATATACTATTCAAAAAAAGTAGGGGATATTTGATTTTTAAGTGTAATTAAAGTCACCTCATGAAACTGACGAAGAAACAAATGACAAAATGAAATGAAGTTCACATTCATCGATTTATTTCAAATGATCGTTAGACTAAGTAAGGCACAGACTGACCATTATAAGGGTAAAATGATACCCGGGGTCAAACAGCAAAGTTACCACAGCATCACAACAAAGTCAGTAACGGGTAAATCCTCCTCTGTTTGCCAAACAAGCATTGATCCGACGTGGCATACTCCTAATGAGACGTCTAAGGTCATTTTGGTCCAGATTGTCCCATTCCTGTTGCAACGCAGCAGCAAGTGCTTGGACATTGGCAGGACGTTGTTGACGTTGACGTAACCTCTGTCCAAGCATTTCCCAGACATGCTCGATGGGGGAGAGGTCGGGACTCAGTGCTGGCCAAGGTAATGTGGTGATGTTCTGTTGTTGGAGGTAACCTGTAACGATCCTGGCCCTGTGACATCTTGCGTTGTCATCCTGGAAGATGAAACGGCGGCCATGACGTCGTGCGAACGGCACAACATGGACTGCCAAGATGTTGTCCCGGTAGTACGTAACACGCCCTGCAACAACATGTAAAGTCGTTCTTCCAGCAACAGTGATGCCTCCCCACACCATAACAGAACCCCCCCCAAATCGATCATGTCTGATGAGGTTAACGTCTTGGAAGCGCTCGTTTCCTACGTCTGTCCAAAAAATCAACAGTGAACCTTGACGTCGTGCGAAAAGCACAACATGGACTGCCAAGATGTTGTCCCGGTAGTACTGGCCTGTAACACGCCCTCCAACAACATGTAAAGCCGTTCTTCCAGCAACAGTGATGCCTCCCCACACCATAACAGAACCACCCCCAAATCGATCATGTCTGATGACGTTAACGTCTTGGAAGCGCTCGTTTCGACGACGCCACACCCTCCTACGTCTGTCCAAAAAGTCAACAGTGAACCTTGACTCATCTGAAAACATCACATTGCTCCAGCGTCGATTATCCCAGTGTTAACGATCCCTACACCAACGACGTCTTGCCTGAATGTGATGATCTCTCAAACAAGGGATCACGCGAGGACGTCGGGCGTGAAGGTGACCCCTATCCAGTCGATTCCGAATCGTCTGGCCACTCACTCTCACACCAGTGTCTGTTTGAAGACGAGCGCTGATCTGATAGGCTGTGATGGCACGATTTCTCAAGGCCAAGGTACGGATAAATCGATCCTGGGCTTGAGTTGTCGCTCTTAGTCGACCTGAGCGTGGTCTGTCCTGTACAGATTGTGTATCACGGTATCTGGACCATAGCCTGCTTATGACAGACTGAGAAACATTCATCGTCTGCGCCACAACCGCCTGTGTTGTGCCGATCTGTAGCATGCCAAGGGCACGTAACCTTTCATTTTGGGTAAGCCGACGCATATCAAAATTTGTTTTCTGGTCACTAAAACAATTAAACTGATGTTTCCACCCTGGAATTCAATGTCACAATGACTGTAACATTCAAAGTCAGAGTCGTGCAAATCTTGGGTTGGACCCCCATGATGATCCCAAGCATCACCTGCATTCCATGCGGTAGCTATTGGTGCGTTTGGACGTCACATGTAACTGGAAATAGTGACTTTTTTCGTAGTCTTTTGCATATTTTATTATTATGCCCCCAAAATCAAATATTCCCTACTTTTTTTGAATAGTATATTATATTGTGATCGAAGGATTAAAGATATAAAAATATTATATGGGTGGTATGCATGCATTGTTGTTGTAATAGAAGGATTCAAGATATAATTTATAATGCTGTATAATAAGCATCTATTTTATTGTAAATTATTCAGTCGCATTTAGCAATTTTGTTATGTAATTGTAGTCAAAGAAATGATGTGTATGTGGGGTAAGTATTATTATATTGTAATGGGACTATGTATTATATCGTAATAGAAAGATTAAAATCAAGACTCGGTCTGTATAGATTATATTGTAATCGCAGGATTAAAATAATTTACCTGCTATTAAGAATTATTTTATTGTAATAGAAGTATTAAAGATATAATTTATATGCTTGTATACGGGGAAGTATGTATGATATCGTAATAGAAGGATTAAAGATATAATATATGCGGGGTACGCACATCTGCGGGGGAAGTATGTATTATATTGTAATAGAAGGATTAATTGAACAAGTTGTATGCGGTAAGTGTGTATTATATCGTAATAGAAGGATTAAATATATAATTTATATGCGGAGTAAGTATGTAATATATCGTAATAAAAGGATTATGTCGTCGCCCTGTCCTTCGGTCCACCGGTCCATCAATCAACAATTGGCTCGATAGAGGCTACCGTTTTTGACCGATTCTTTGCTGATTTAGTCTAAAACATAGGGAATATCCATACTCGAGGAGACGGGTGACCATTTAGCGAAATCCTCTCATCTGTGTTCTATGGGCGTTTTCCCGAGATTGCAGTATTTTTTGTCGGTTTACCATATATACCAACTTTGGAACATTTTTATTTGGGTAGACCTGCCCTATAAATAATTTAGTGGGAATGTATATCTAATACAAGCCACTTTCTTTGCTGCAATAGTTATCTTAACTCATTCAATTAATTATCAGAATTCTGTGTCGTTATGGAACATGTTTTCTATTTTGTTTCTGAACAGGTTTGTGTGCGTTAAACCTCACATCGTGTTTACAAGGTTCAATTCAGGATGCGGCCAATGGTAAATGCTACATCATCAGAAGTAAAAATGTAGAAAGAGATGAAGCCGAGAGAAACTGTGAAAACATGGGGTCTATTCTAGCCATTGTAAATAGTACCTCAGAACAATCTTTCTTGAATTCAAACACAAAGTAAGTTCATTTAACAAATGTATGAAAGAGAAGAGTTATAAGTCAAGCTCTATTTTTACGGCAATGTCCATTTACTATTAAAGATGCGTTTAATATTATAGAAAGAGCTGACTGTTCTTGCTGTAATTTATTGAACATTTCCGTCAAATCAGATAGTTCCGAGTTCCAAATACAATTGTTACGATAATAAACAAAGTTTCGATTATCAATTTTTAATTTAAATTATTAAATGGCAATCATGTTTTAATCCATGAAATATCGCGACCATCTGATGTTCTAGAGAGAGTTGACTATGGACCCTTTTGAACTGATATTTTAAACGAATCGTGCACTTGAGGGTCATCCGTTGAAGCCTATATATGTACAGACCGAGGAATATACAGCACAGTGGACGCGTACGGATAATTTTTAGCATGGATAATTTTCGTGTATTAATAGTTGGTGATATACTAATGTACTACTACCGTCAATATTGTGTTTTAAAGATACATTATGGCAGACTAGATAAAGAGCTGGCAGTTCGCACCATAATAGTCAAAAGACTAGATACCATAAATGGAATTTGTTGACTGCAATTTCAGTCAAATTGATGCACTCTGAACCGAAAATTTATTCATTGAATATTTGGCCTAGCCTCGTTCAATATTAATAAAGTCGATACGATAAATAAAAACATAGTATCGATTATCCAATTAATGATTAAATCATGAATCAAAGTTGGCCTAGTCTCGTTCATTATTACTAAAGTCGATACGATAAATAAGAAATTAGTCTCGATTATCCATTTCATGATTAAATCATGAATTAAAGTTGAGCAGGAAATCGGATCCTAATCCAGTAAATATCGCAGGCCAGTGATGACATTGGACGTTGATTATGGTTTACATAAGTAAATTAATGTCTAATTAATAATTTAGGTAACATTTCAGGCCTAAAGAAAGACCTGCAATAGGACGATTTAGCGCTTACATAATGTGTGTTTAATAGTTGGTGAAAATAATACCAATAGACTGATATAGCCAATATTGTATATAATAGGTTGGTGAAATACTAATAAACTACTCTAAACAAGATTGTATATTATTAGCTTGGAGAAATACTAATAATATACTGTCGAAAATGTGTATAAGAGGTTGGGAAATAACAATGAGTTATATTACATTTAATATTGTATATTAATAGGTCAGTGAAATACTGGATTGGTATTAACGACCAGGAAACCTCACGTGTGTTTATGAATCCCGATGGTAGTGCTGCTACATATTTTTATTGGTACTCAAGTCAAGGACAACCAAATGATGATACAATTTTAAACAATCAACCGTGTGTCCATATGACAGAAAATAAATTATGGCACGATGATGAGTGTTACAACAGAGAGAACTATATCTGCCAGCTCCATCAAACACGTCAGTATGCTTTTCACTACTGTACATAGGACGAAGTGATGTTTATCGTCCTACTTTTCTGCATCGCCTGAACTAATGAAAAAGGGCATACGCTATGATATGTGCTATGCGGGTAACTTTGCCCAGACAGCGGCGTTACGGCCTACTCTTATATCGACTTTTAACTATCGACTAGATAAATGTCCTTGTCAGAACTCGGTCCTGCACCACAGACAAGAGGGAACCACGCCAAAAATCCAACACCTCCATGCTAGCGAACCGGTGTCGTACTCACTGAGCCACCACATCGAGACTTCCCTTTCTGTTGTTGTATAGGGATAGCTCGGAGCGAGGATTAAGACGTGGTGGTGGTGTTCTTTCACTTTCACAATTATGCTACTTCCTGTGTATGGTTATACCCGTGCTACGTTAGTCTTTAAGTAGCTACGCCTATTTCCGGCGTGATTTCCCCTTGTCTGTGATACAGAAGGAGGGCCCGACAACGACGGCTGCCTAGTCGTTCGGATGGGACGAAAAACCGAGGTCCCGTGTACACATTGGAGTGCACGTAAAAGATCCCTTGGCAGTTGGAATTCGATATAAGAGTAGGCCGTATTAAAGACAAAATTAACGTTTTAACATTCGTACACGAATCGAGTTTCAGCGCCATTTGTAAAAAGGTACTCGAAGAACGAGGCTAGACATATTCCACAAGTCATGTTAAACGGTGTCGACATATTCTTTTCTCGATATCACGCGCAATAAATACTATCGACATAGACTGGAATAACAAGACGCTAGAGATTGCCATTTGGTTGAGACTTCTGGCGTATTTCGCCGATCATAACTGATTTGAAATTAGAAACGGTAACGATGGAATGTAAATCAGTCGGTATACATTCATTTTACATTATATGTTGCGACCCATTTGTGCCAATATTTAGGTTCCAAGTATTAGCGATTAAATATTAGAAATAAGAATTGGCCGCTGTACCACAACATTGTACCCAAAGCACACTGTAAAGCATAATATGACAGCCACCATTAGCCCTATTTTTTGCAGAAAAGTAGGACGTTCATTTCTGTTATCACCTTGACCGGAGATCTCTTAGATCTTGAGTCCCAAGGCTTCATACTGCCAAGTTTAAAGCTAAATCCTGCACTATTAAAAGACCTATTTTACCACAGAACAAAATTAACATTTGAACAAACTTTTGGATTATAATCCCAGTTTAGTCTGATAACATTGCTTTGAAATGTTCTTTTGGGACTGAATTAACTTCAGATTCACTTTTAAATCGAAGAGTTCATACAGTCAATATACATTGTTTTGAAAGAGGGTTAGATTAAAACTTCTTTATATAAGGGGCTAAACAAACATCCGATGAATTAAGAACTAAGAATTAAGAACACTGAATAAAGAGCCGTTTGGCCTTCCATAACTTCCCAATCCATCAGATCATTTAGTAAATGTACTTGTCTTGCACAAACACATATATAAATCCATCGTATTCTTTGTATATATATATATATATATATATATATATATATATATATATATATATATATATATATATATATAAACTAAATTAAAGAAAGACACCAAAATACTAATTTGACGGTTAGCGCTTTCTGTTCGTACTGAACATCATCAGACCATTTTTATTTATGAAGAATTACGTAGAACAATAGACGCAACGTCATGACGTTACTATAAATATATCAAATACACCATAAAATATTATTTACACATTTTTACATTTAGTAAATTATCACTAAAAAGAGAATTACTTCATTTCTTAGTATAGTATCCGTTTATTTAATTCGGGTTTGTACTTTTTGATGAAATAATTTTCTTTACATTCAAGTAAATCATTATTTAAAAAATTCAATTTGTACAAGGGAAATACATTGAATTTTCCACCTCCACATGTTTCGATGTGTGCACTTAAAGGTATCGTTCGATTACTGGGTATCTTAATTTGAGATCTATGAAGGTTCATTCGAAGGTTTAGTTGACCTTCTGTTTTACCAATGTATTTCCCTTTACAACCATAGCATATGATGAGATAAATTACATTTTTTGATTTGCATGTCATGCTTTGTTTTACATGAAAATCATTGGATTCATTTATTTTAATGGAGCTCCCTTCGACTATCATATTACAAGTTAAACGTCTTTCATCCCCACATTTGGAAACAACAGGTTGTTCAGTTTCTAAATCAAATTTTGAGGAAGTGAGAATTCGTCTCAAGATCGGGGGTTGTTTTAGACTGTTGACCACATTTGTTTTGTTGATAATATATTTAAGTTTTTCACTTTTAAATAACTGTGGTAAATGTGATCTAATTATGTCCATACCCCGTTCTTGAGAAGGATTATGTGTTGTAACTAAAGTCAAAATTTCATTTTGTTTACCTAAAACTTTAGGTTTTCTTAAAATTTCCTGATCTATTTTTAATGCTTGTTTAATACCATTTTCTATTAAACCAAAAGGATAGTTTTGATTTCGAAGGAATTGTTTTAATTCTTGTAACCTTATGAGTTTTTTCTTTTCACATGATACGATTGTACAAATTCTCCTAGCAAGATTAAACGGGATGTTTCTTTTTGTATGTGAAGGGTGACATGAATTGAAATCTAAATACTGGTGCGTGTCAGTAGTTTTATAATATAGATCCGTTGTAATGTCCCCATTTTCAGATAATGTTATCGTTACATCTAAAAAGTTAATTGATTTAAAGTTTTTTTCTATTATAAAATTTAAACTTTCATTTAGTGAGTTAAGCATGATATATAATTCATTTAATAAAACATTATCCTTAACAAATATGATAAAGCAATCATCTAAGAAACGTTTCCATGAATGTTCAATCTGTAAAATATGATAAAGCAATCATCTAAGAAACGTTTCCATGAATGTTCAATCTGTAAAAAAAGAAACATCCCGTTTAATCTTGCTAGGAGAATTTGTACAATCGTATCATGTGAAAAGAAAAAACTCATAAGGTTACAAGAATTAAAACAATTCCTTCGAAATCAAAACTATCCTTTTGGTTTAATAGAAAATGGTATTAAACAAGCATTAAAAATAGATCAGGAAATTTTAAGAAAACCTAAAGTTTTAGGTAAACAAAATGAAATTTTGACTTTAGTTACAACACATAATCCTTCTCAAGAACGGGGTATGGACATAATTAGATCACATTTACCACAGTTATTTAAAAGTGAAAAACTTAAATATATTATCAACAAAACAAATGTGGTCAACAGTCTAAAACAACCCCCGATCTTGAGACGAATTCTCACTTCCTCAAAATTTGATTTAGAAACTGAACAACCTGTTGTTTCCAAATGTGGGGATGAAAGATGTTTAACTTGTAATATGATAGTCGAAGGGAGCTCCATTAAAATAAATGAATCCAATGATTTTCATGTAAAACAAAGCATGACATGCAAATCAAAAAATGTAATTTATCTCATCATATGCTATGGTTGTAAAGGGAAATACATTGGTAAAACAGAAGGTCAACTAAACCTTCGAATGAACCTTCATAGATCTCAAATTAAGATACCCAGTAATCGAACGATACCTTTAAGTGCACACATCGAAACATGTGGAGGTGGAAAATTCAATGTATTTCCCTTGTACAAATTGAATTTTTTAAATAATGATTTACTTGAATGTAAAGAAAATTATTTCATCAAAAAGTACAAACCCGAATTAAATAAACGGATACTATACTAAGAAATGAAGTAATTCTCTTTTTAGTGATAATTTACTAAATGTAAAAATGTGTAAATAATATTTTATGGTGTATTTGATATATTTATAGTAACGTCATGACGTTGCGTCTATTGTTCTACGTAATTCTTCATAAATAAAAATGGTCTGATGATGTTCAGGGGCCGGTTGTTCAACTTTTAGTTAAATTTAACCATGTGGTTACGTATAACCATTGGTTATATATTTAACTAATCGTTACATAACCAGTGGTTAAATTTGTGTTGTTCAACTACATTTAACGACGTTGTTATGTAACCAAATGGTTAAAATTTAACCATTCCATAACCATTTGGTTAAAATTTAACCATTCAACAAGTATCCCATAATTCTCCTCACTGGCAACCAATTCAAGATGGATGACACTGTTAGGAGTGGTGGGGGGCAAAAGAAAACCAATTAATATTCTCAATCAAATATTTCTAATGTTTAAAAATATTCAGCTGAATGGGAAATTAGACTTCATGTAGTGTGTTTAGCAAACACTTTCAATCTTCAATGACCTAAGTGTCGCCTGCTAATCGAGACTGGAGAGGGGTAACTCTTGACAACAAAAATTGTTTCGCTTGTGAAGTTTGCGTTCTGTAAAATGTGGTAAGTTTGTTTGGTTTTTTTTTAGCTTTTTAATGTCTTATTTGCAGACCTTTGGCACTATTTTTATTAGTTCCCATGCAGACAAGAGTAGTTCGAGGCTTACATCCACCAAAAAACCCTGTAAAATTATGTGATGTCTCAGATGCTAGCGAAAGCGGTTGCTACGTGATGTCAATGAATGTAAGTTTACATAGGATAATGAACAAGTGTCAATTTCCAATTCCAAATGGTTATAATTAATTTGTGACTGATTTTCTACTGTTTTATGCATTTCAGGGATGTGTTTGGATATAAGATTGAAAATACATGTAGTGTGATTGACATTTGCAGAATTTCGGGGATGTGTTTCTTTTGATATATAATATAAGATGAAGCGTGATTGAAATTCACCATGAAAATCTATCTGCCTGGACAATAATTTTTATTAAAGGCTTTTATTTGCCTTATTAAAGCAGAGTGTTTTTTTGTGTGGTTTGTCATACTCTTCTACCAATAAGAAGCAAGGAAATTTCAGATCTGTGCTGCGATACATTTAAAGGACATAGACAATACAAAGGAAATAGATGTAATAGTTTCAAGTTACATGATTCTGACATAGAAGGTCTAACAAATAGCATGAGTTATATTATACAGAGATCGAAAAGTTCTAAATATTCATGTACCATCAATAAATCCTTATGCATTTAAATTATTAATTAATTATCTTTGTGAACTTTGATTTATGCTGAAGAAATCTGTTTATTTTCATTTTCAAAGTCGAATGGGACAAATAATTTAACGAGATACTGTTGTTTTGCATAAAAAGAATCATTTGAGAAATTGGATGTCATTGGGCCACAATTACCTAGCATTGGGGAAACTGGGTTATTTGTGAACAATGTCAATGATTTAGAGAAAGGAACCACTTGCATCACTTCTTTGATAATTAGTTGCACTCTTTAGCTCACTGCCAAAAAGTACCCCTGTCCTGTATACATTTTTTTTTCTTTTATTTGGGAGCCACAGTGGCACAGTGAGTAAGACATTGGTTTGCTAGCCTGAAGGTCTCAGGTTCCCTCCCCATTTCATTCTTTTTTTATGTTTAAAGTGGGAAACATGACCATGAGAACTTGTCCGGCAGCCACCTTGAGTGATTTAACGACCGGTTAAATAATTTAACGATGCCCTGCTAGGTGGGTTAAAAATGGACCATTTTAACGATGCCATAACCATGCGTTAAATTTAACGACGCAATGAACAACAGACTTTTTCTTTCGTTAAATTTAACGATGTCGTTAAATTATTTAACGACATTGTTAAATTTAACGACAAGTTGAACAACTGGGCCCAGTACGAACAGAAAGCGCTAACCGTCAAATTAGTATTTTGGTGTCTTTCTTTAATTTAGTTTATATATATATTAACTGGGAGTTGTATTTACCTATATTTTATTATATATATATAATATATATATAGTAAAAGGTTATAGTTAAAGCTACTCTCGTGTTTTAGATATTCGAAATAAAGAAATTTTATGAAAGAAAACTAGATTTTCCAGAGTATTTTCCGATTTATTAAGCCTCTTTAGGCAAACTTGACTAATTCCAACAATTTATATATACAATAATATTGTATGTTTCTCTTCCAGTTCCAGTAGTGCAAGTAACTTTTTCTCGTCGATCCAATCAACTGTTCAACGATGGTGAACTTTACGAGGTGTATACGGTTCGAAGTCGACTAACCTGTCAAATTGAATGTGTAATGTATCAAACATGTGTTGGTTACGTGTATAATATCTTACAGAAATATGACAATTGCCAGTTAATTACACCCTTATTGGACGCAGACCTCTCATTTGTGGATCCTTACAACCAGGTTTATGAAGCTGTTGAAAGATGATCAGAAATATATATCGTTTAGTAAACAATTATACCGGTTGACGAATGACTCATGGAATATGTAAAATGGGAAATAGTAAAACACAAATAACTGTGATTACTGTACCGGCCGAACTTAAAGATACCTTATGGGAGATTAGATAGCGAGCTAACAGAAATCACTTTAACAGGATAATTTCGGTCAAATTGATGAACTATGAACCGAGATTTTAGCGACTGAATTTTCGGCATAACAGATGTACACGAATTTGACAGGAAGAACATTTTAAGGAAGCAAACAAATTTAAAACCACAGCAAATGTTCGATAAAAACAGCTTACCTGCACAGCTCGAGTATAACAGCGCTCATAATAATTGAGGGGAGAGTGCGACACTGTTGTGCTCAACGTGGATATACCGTTCTACAGGCTCGGACATTCCGCCCCCACCCGGTTAGTTGCCGAGATCTGGATACCCGAATACCCGGATACCTGCATTCAGAAAAAGTCACCAGTTTTCATCAATTTTGCGATCAAGTAACATGTATTTGTTTTATTGATTTATATCAATTTATCACAATGCTTGACACAAGCTGTACCCTCTCTCGAGGGCCCTGGGTCGCCATTTCAGCATATTCATAATGCACCATTTTACATCACATAGTTACAAAATAATCATAAATTAAACATTAAAAAATCTTTAAAAACTTTATGGGCATATATAAAGTTGTATATATACTGTAGAACCAGTTAAAATTTGATTAAAGAAATGTGTTTTAAGTTGTTTTTTTTTATAAAGAATATATTTTAAAAAGTATGGACATATCAAAAATTGTATACACAGAGTTAGTTAAAAAAAACGTGTTGAAATAAATGTGTTTTAAGTTGTTTTTTACGAATATAGAGAAGTAAAATATCTTAAGCTAACAGGTAGATCACCCCCATAATACCTATATAATCTGTTTTTCATTTCTTTTTTTTTTTTTTTTTTTTGATTTGAAATACCTAAAATAATGTGATATGTGTTTGAAATTAACAAGTAACAATAATTTATGAACAATTTATGTCACAACTTAAAACGGTGATAGGATCGCTCAGAATAAAGTAATTTGAATGAAATCTTCAATAATTATCTATTTCGGAACACTTATAGCACGAATAATCATCTCTTTATCCAAATCTTACATAAAGTATATTTGATAGTCTATGATATTTGTTTTTATTTTTGTATATGAAATATTTTGTGATTACATTTAAAGGGGAAGACAAACGATTTTCAAAAAGGTTTCCATAAATCTGAAATATATATTCAGAAAGAATCCCCTCTGTAAAAAAAGTAAACGAGAAATTATTTTTTTTATTAAAACCGGAAGTGACATAGTTGGTTCAACACGCTCACTGGTCTCTATAGAAAGCATAAGTTTACTGATGTATTGTATTCAAGTCCCGTCCTTGGGCGAAAAATCTTATGAAATGGACTGTTTGTTAGGATATTAATAAACACGAAATTATGTTTTTTTAACGTTTAGTATACAAAGCCGTCGCGTAAATTCACTCACACTGAACAGTATGCTGTGGCCCAATTCACAACGCATGGCTAATTATTTACATCACGTGGTTTGATTGTCAGCTTACAAGTGACATATATATCGTCTGCTTCGGTGTTTTTGTGCTTGTTGACAGCGTTTATCAACATAAACAGACCAAACTTATGGGCATGTGAGACATATAATAATAGTGCATTTTGGCACACAATTTCGACATGAGCTGCTTTTCCTTCTATTTCCTCTTGAGAATGAGTGGGTTCGCATGTTTATACGGCATTAATGTAGACCCATAGAATAGATATTTTATATTCCAATGCGTTGGTGCCAGACGTTGACAAACTTTTGGAAATTAATATATTTATTCGAATATGCATGTGTCACAAGTCCGTTAACTCAGCACGCATAAAAACATCGAAGCAGACGACATACATCTCACGTGTAAGCTGTCAATCAAACCACGTGGTGTAAATAATTAGCCATGCAGTGTGAATTGGGCCACAGCGTACTGTTTTGTATGGGTGATTTTACGCGACGGCTTTGTGTACTAAACGTTAAAACACCATAAATTCGTGTTTATAATATCCTAACAAACAACCCATTCGATAAGATTTTTGGCCCAAGGATGAGGCGTCAACGCAATACGGCAGTAAACTTATACCAAATCGGTATGCTTTCTATAGAGCCCAGTGAGCGTGTTGAACCAACTATGTCACTTCCGGTTTTAATAAAAATTAATTTCTCTTTTACAAAAACTTTTTACTTGTGTTACAGGGGGGATTATTTCTGAATATATATTTCAGATTTATGGAAACCTTGTTGAAAATCGTTGGTCTTCCCCTTTAACTCGTCGTTGTATGTTTGACCAGATTGGTTCTGCTGTCGCATTTAAAATCATTCTGTCCATTCTTAGTCATTTGTTGTTGACTATCGAGAAAAATATAATGCGTATATAACACATCCACACTTGGTGACTATATTGCTCTAAGTTCTAACACTTAAAACGAAAACTGTAAGAAGTACACTTATGTTGCAGATCAAGTTACAAATTTTCTGAAAAATTTCGTGTTTGTATCCTGTTTGTTTAATAAAATATTGAATTTAAAAATACAAATACAATATGTTACACATAAATTCTTACATACAATTGCCTACAGACAAGAAATCTGTGATGTGTGGTTCATTTTAAAATTAAAACAGTAATTATTTAGCAAGTTATGATCTATATAAGACTATCCAAAAGTCATCCATTGTATATCATTTACGTTATCGTAGAGAGAAGAAAGAAGACATCCACAGGGTGAGTGAATATTAATATTTTGTATTCAGATTTATTTAAATTATAGCAATTTTTGTTTTATTACATATTATATTGCCGTGTATTTGAATGTGCATGGCAGAGAGTAGGGTAGTATGCATAACCTTGTGGGTTATCTCCGGGTCTACCAGTTTCTCGCTACTGCTAAAAGCCGATATGCCCAGTCGTATTATTAACATAAACTTGAACTAAATGTTAGTCACGAAATAACCTAGTTTGTATTGAGTGGATGTTCATCTCTCTGTCCAACTAAAACATGTTAATACGCGGAAAACGACTTGGAACTCAAATGGTGTGTGCCGAATAGTAATCCTATACTTCACTAATTCACTCGGGAATGCTTTTTACTTGTCAGCCGTGCGTAAAAGAAAAAAAAAAGGTAAACCGTTCTAGGTAGCGAAATTTGGTTAACCCGCTGTCCGGGCAAATTATCACTCATAACTCACCGTATGGCGTATGCCTGTCTTCATTAGCCCAGTCGGAGCAGAAGGGTAGGAAGTTAAACATCGTTTTATTGCTTCATTGGCCCTTGCAAAACAAGATATTATTTAATGCACTATTGGTAGTCTTTGTCGCTCAAGGCAATACCATCTTTTGAAATACTATAGTTCTGGTTCCTTTGTTTCATTTTCCAGATGAAGTTAGGATTTACCTTATTAATAGTTGTTGTTCTGGTAGCACTGATGTCAATGCCTACTGAGAGCTGGCGTAGAAGACGGAGCTGGCGAGGAAGACGAGCATGGGAACGTGTTAAACCAGTTGTCGTCCCTGCCGCTATAAAATATGGAGTAGGCTTGGTCGGACGATCTACTGAAATAGATCTGATTAGCTTGGCCAAGTCACTAGACTTGGATCCCCAGTCTCCCGAATTTGCGCTTATAGTTGCATCACTGGACGCAGATGGTAAGCTATTAATACTACTAATAATCCTTTATTTATATTGTGCGATAATAATTTTCGATTGTGCATGTTCAAATTTTCTCTATTGGACTATGGAAAACGCCTCTGTAAACAGGGTTTTTAGCCTAGATTTAAATGCATTCAAAAGTATAATATTGTAAGGTACTGAGATGAGCAGAGAATGAGAACGATCTTTTTTGTGATTTCAAGATTCTTTGATGCAGATATTGCTTATCTGTGGGGATCTTAGAATTATTATAGATTTGTTTTGCTCATTGTAATGCTCAGAACATTAAAAGTAATATATTGAACTTAATGTGAAGATTTGCATCAGTTCTTCACAGAATCTGATTATTGTTCCAGGACTTATTGATATACTAATAAGGTGATCTTCGAAGTAATAAACTTGAGATAGTTTATAGATGCATAATATACGAGTTAAACCTTGCTATTAAAGATCTTTATTTTGACTAAAAACGTGCTAAATGAATAAATTTGAATGACATTTTCAATATATTCATTTAAACTATGTTTATACACCAATCTTGCATTAATAATAAATTTATACAATTTTTTTAGGGAGACGGGTTTTAGATAGGCTAAGCCAATCTGTTTCACAGAGAATTACTTACGAATTAACTCTGGAACAGATGAGTGTTCATAACACGTGCGTTGACTGCAGACGACGCCAGTCATTGGCTCAACGGCTCGTGCAATGTTTACTTAACACCTAACTGCTTCGGGCAAAATGATGCATTTTACTCATTTTATTACCCATTTACACGTAATAGGAAATATTTTTTAACTTCAATTACTTCAAACGTCTTTATTTATTTTTCTTTTACCTCAAAAAAAATGTTTGAGAATTTAATTTGTCGGAGTGAAAAAGTTAATATGCCTTACTTATTAAGCCTCGTCGATGTCATGCTTATCAGTGATTGTAGCGGCCAAGCGAATATTCACTGCGGGATCAGTTTGAGGTTAAGCTTGTTCCCCAATCCCATTCAGACTAACTGAATAAAAATATTGTTTATAAAAATAAAAATATATACATTTAACATTATCTATTTTTGAACGCGGAGATGCGGACCGAATGGTTAACACGTGAACGTTGCACCATAAGGTCTATCATTATGTCAAATGGCGTTGTTTCGATTAGATCTGGCCTGTGGAGTGCCTGTTCAACCTATAGGTGGCAATACTATCGGAATAGGTTGCCATTTGCTTTATACTCCAATATCCTGTAACAGACGCCGTTGGAAACCATGCCAATATACCCTAGAGTAGACACTGGGCTGGATTAGTTTGTATGGGAGGTGGAAGTACTGTAGATAAATGCGGATATACTGTAGATAAAGTGTTTAAAAACACAAAACAAAAGATGATATAAAAGCATAAAGTAGGTTTAGGGTTTTTGAGTTTTGAACCTAATTCTAATCTGTATTATTTCTTTCAGGGGACGGGATAATCACACCGGAAGAACTGAAACTATCACAGACTTTGAAATAACTAGCAAGTATTATTATCGTAAGTACAGTCCAATTATCATTATGTTTCTTGGGATAACTGAATTTTTGTTACCAAGAAAGATAAACTTGTCGCATTGTTTCGGTTCAGACCTTCAAAACCTACGAACAAATAACATCAGTTTATTCCTCATTACAATTTGAAGCAGGCGATGACTAACCTATACTATCATATCTTGTTTGGGTGTTATTTGTTTTTAATGTTTATATGATTTACATTAATGTATATATATATACTAATTTCAACCCAGGTTTAATAACATTTTAAAGTACTTTTCATATATGTATATATTTTTATACGCCCACATTTTCATGTGGACGTATATTGTCGTCGCCCCTGTTCGTCCGTCCGTCCGGACGTCCGTCCGTCTGGACGTCCGTCCGTCCGTCCGTCCACAATTGTTTGTGAACAGTCTACAGGTCACAATTTTTATCCGATTTCAATGAAACTTAAAACATAGGTTTATCACCCTAAGAGCTCGGTTCCTTTCGATATTGGCATGTATCGGACTGTAACTTCATGGGTTATGGCCCCTGATTGTACGAAAAATCACGTTTTTTAGCTTGTGAACAGTGTAGAGGTCACAATTTTGAACCGATTTTGATGAAACTTGAAATGCATGTTTATAACCCAAAGATCTTGGTTCCTTTCGATATTTGCGCCAATCGGATCGTAACTTCCTGAATTATGGCCCCTGATTGTCTGAAAAATCGCCCTTTTTAGCTTGTGGTCCCCCTGAAGGTCAAAATTGTTATCCGATTTAAAAAAACGTTTGATTATATCACCGTTCCATGGTTATGAAGGTTGAGTTCGAATTTCGTGAAAATCGGACCAAAATTGACGGACAAAATGGCCGCCATTTGTACGTGAATAGTGTGAAAATATGTTATATCAAGGTTGTGAACAGTGTAGAGGTCACAATTTTGAACCGATTTGGATGAAACTTGAAATGCATGTTTATAACCCAAAGATCTTGGTTCCTTTCGATATTTGCGCCAATCGGATCGTAACTTCCTGAATTATGGCCCCTGATTGTCTGAAAAATCGCCCTTTTTAGCTTGTGGTCCCCCTGGAGGTCAAAATTGTTATGCGATTTAAAAAACCGTTTGATTATATCACCGTTACATGGTTATGAAGGTTGAGTCCGAATTTCGTAAAAAATCGGACCAAAATTGACGGACAAAATGGCCGCTATTTGTACGCGAATAGTGTGAAAATATGTTATATCAAGGTTGTGGACATTATAGAGGTCACAATTTTGAACCGATTTTGATGAAACTTGACATGTATGTTTATAACCCAAAAATCCTGGTTCCTTTCGATATTTGCGCCCATCGGATCGTAACTTCCTGAATTATGGCCCCTGGTTGTCCGAAAAATTGCCCTTTTTAGCTTGTGGTCCCTCTGGAAGTCAAAATTGTTACCCGATTTAAAAAAACGTTTGATTATATCACCGTTCCATGGTTATGAAGGTTGAGTTCGAATTTCGTGAAAATCGGACCAAAGTTGACGGACAAAATGGCCGTCGTTTGTACGCGAATAGTGTGAAAATATGTTATATCAAGGTTAGTGGACCTTACAGAGGTCACAATTTTGAACCAATTTTGATGAAACTTGACATGTATGTTTATAACCCAAAGATCTTGGTTCCTTTCGATATTTGCGACCATCGGATCGTAACTTCCTGAATTATGGCCCCTGATTGTCCCAAAAATCGCTTTTGTTTGCTTTTGGTCCCTCTGGAGGTCAAAATTATTATCCGATTTAAAAAAACGTTTGACTATATCACCGTTACATGGTAATGAAGAGAGAGGTTGAATTACGTGAAAATCAGACTAGAATTGACGGACAAAATGGCCGCCGTTTGTACACGAATAGTGTGAAAATATGTTATATCAAGGTTGTGGACCCTATAGAGGTCACAATTTTGAATCGATTTTGATGAAACTTGACATGTATGTTTATAACCCAAAGATCTTGGTTCCTTTCGATATTTGCCCCCATCGGGTCATTACTTCCTGAATTATGTCCCCTGATTGTACGACAAATCACCCTTTTTAGCTTGTGGTGCTTCTGGAGGTCACAATTATTATCTGATTTTAAAAACCAAACAAATTCTAATGATTTTCTGATAATTCCTTAATATGTGACAACTCTTGTTGACTGCCCGGACGATTTGGCGTGTGGGCGTATGTTTCGTTGCCTGGCAACCTATTTTTTATTACAGACAAACGCATCAAGATCGTCAGTAAATAAAACATTTTAACACCAACCCATGGATCCATGGTATAGCTAGCTATACGTATTATAATAAATAATCAAGCATTCTCATAAAGTGTTAATATTTTGTTCGGCACACTAATCCAGCAACTATTCCAGTGAGGTGATCAAGGGGAGTAGAATGCCCTTCCCACGCCCTCTCTGTCCTTCTTAAGCCTTGGATAGACGTAAATGCTTCGGCGGATAAGGTGCGCTAAATTTGACATTCAGAGTTCGAATCCGCTATTGGCCGTGATTTTCTGGTGTGGTTTCATCGTGTTTGTGTCCTGGCAAGGAACAGCGTCAAATCATTCGGATGTGATGACAATCCGAGGTTCCATGTACGTATTGGTGTGAATGTAAAAGAACCCTTGATAGATGGAATTCGAACTAAATGTATGCCGTAGTGCCGCTCATCCTGCAAAATGTCCGTCATGGCACACGGTCGGTTATAGAGAATACCCGTCTTCATTAGCCTCGAGGAAGCGGAACAGTAGGACGTTAAACCCGATTCCATTTCATCATATGGAGCAAACATGAACTAGAATAGTGGCCATAGAGTAAATCTACCACGCCCTTGCAAGAGCGATACGTGAGAAGGATCGGGTCTAAAATTTTCAGCAAGGGATGGGTTTGGGCAAAACTTTCAGATCTCATTTAAGGTGGTGTGATGATTAATACTCGATCGCCAAAGCTGTGAATAACACGACCCCCCCCCTCCACTCATTTTGGTTAAAGTAACGCTGTAAGTTGCATTTCGGATCCTACTCCGAAATAATGTTCAGTACTCCACTCATAGTAGTACGCAATTCTTTTCCCTCAGGTTTGCAATGCTACAACACAAAAACCTAAAAGAGCACATCTGCTAACACAAAAGGAGTCAAGGTCTGACTTACAGAAATGGATTTATCAGTGATTTTACCCTTCGGAATTCGAGGAAGATTTGAAGGCGGGATATTCAAGACATTACGATGATGAATGTATGAGAACGGACACCACACATATGAATCTGGGCAGGGCGTCTGAGGAAGGGGTTGGTGTGAGTGGTCTGCGCCTATCCGCGTAAATCCATCACACCCCTGTCGTAGCTAAAGCTCGTGAACCATTTTTAAACATTTTCAGTTTTCGGTCCAAATGTTTGAGATTTTTTTTATATTCACTCAAATATTTTGAATGACTAACGCGTCCGCTTGTACGTGACAAGGAGAAGGGTCGCCTGTCCAACCTCTTGAGTTTTTCTCCGGGTCCTCTGCTCCCCCACCCACCAAATGCTTCAAACCCCAACGCGATTAAAATACTGGAACATGTAGAGTACATTTACACGGGCACATTTGCTGAAATCTCGAGTCGATTGCATCAGGTCGTAACAAGAGAAATTAATAATAATAATTATAGTTTATTGTTTAAAGCAGACTACATACAAATTTATCTCAGCTCGCTCTACAGTATAACAATAAAAATAATAATAATAAAAACGACATAGAATAAAACAGATAATCTTTAAAAATTGCACAAACTAGTAGTATAAAATAATTTTAAAATAGTATAAAATAATTTAGAAAAATAGTACAAAATAATTTAGAAAAATAGTACAAAATAATTTTAAAAATTGAAAGGAGACTAGGAATATTCATAATGCACCATTTTACATCACATGACAAAGTTACAAAATAATCATAAATTAAACATTAAAAAATCTTTAAAAACTTTATGGGCATATTAAAAGTTGTATATATACTGTAGAACCAGTTAAAAATTTGATTAAAGAAATGTGTTTTAAGTTGGTTTTTTTATAAAGAATATATTTTAAAAAGTATGGACATATCAAAAATTGTATACACAGAGTTAGTTAAAAAAACGTGTTGAAATAAATGTGTTTTAAGTTGTTTTTTTTACAAATATAGAGAAGTAAAGTATCTTAAGCTAACAGGTAGATCACCGTATAATACCTATATAATCTGTTTTTCATTTCTTATTTTTTTTTTTTTTTTTGATTTGAAATACCTAAAATAATGTGATATGTGTTTGAAATTAACAAGTAACAATAATTAATGAACAATTTATGTCACATCTTCAAACGGTGATAGCATCGCTCAGAATAAAGTAATTTGAATGAAATCTTCAATAATTATCTATTTCGGAACACTTATAGCACGAATAATCATCTCTTTATCCAAATCTTACATAAAGTATATTTGATAGTCTATGATATTTGTTTTTATTTTTGTATATGAAATATTTTGTGATTACATTTAAAGGGGGAGACCAACGATTTTCAACAAGGTTTCCATAAATCTGAAATATATATTCAGAAAGAATCCCCTCTGTAAAAAAAAGTAAAAAAGTTTTTGTAAACGAGAAATTATTTTTTATTAAAACCGGAAGTGACATAGTTGGTTCAACACGCTCACTGGTCTCTATAGAAAGCATACAGATTTGGCATAAGTTTACTGATGTATTGTATTCACGTCCCGTCCTTGGGCGAAAAATCTTATGAAATGGACTGTTTGTTAGGATATTATAAACACGAAATTATGTTTTTTAACGTTTAGTATATAAAGCCGTCGCGTAAATTCACTCACACTGAACAGTACGCTGTGGCCAAATTCACAACGCATGGCTAATTATTTACATCACGTGGTTTGATTGTCAGCTTACAAGTGACATATATATCGTCTGCTTCGGTGTTTTTGTGCTTGTTGACAGCGTTTATCAACATAAACAGACCAAACTTATGGGCATGTGAAACATATAATAATAGTGCATTTTGGCACACAATGTCGACATGAGCTGCTTTTCCTTTTTTCTTCTATTTCCTCTTGAGAATGAGTGGGTTCGAATGTTTATACGGCATTAATGTAGACCCATAGAAGAGATATTTTATATTCCAATGCGTTGGTGCCAGACGTTGACAAACATTCGGAAATTAATATATTTATTCGAATATGCATGTGTCACAAGTCGGTTAACTCAGCACGCATAAAAACATCGAAACAGACGACATACATCTCACGTGTAAGCTGTCAATCAAACCACGTGGTGTAAATAATTAGCCATGCAGTGTGAATTGGGCCACAGCGTACTGTTTTGCATGGGTGATTTTACGCGACGGCTTTGTGTACTAAACGTTAAAACACCATAAATTCGTGTTTATAATATCCTAACAAACAACCCATTCGATAAGATTTTTGGCCCAAGGATGAGGCGTCAACGCAATACAGCAGTAAACTTATACCAAATCGGTATGCTTTCTATAGAGCCCAGTGAGCGTGTTGAACCAACTATGTCACTTCCGGTTTTGATAAAAATTAATTTCTCTTTTACAAAAACTTTTTACTTGTGTTACAGGGGGGATTATTTCTGAATATATATTTCAGATTTATGGAAACCTTGTTGAAAATCGTTGGTCTTCCCCTTTAACTCGTCGTTGTATGTTTGACCAGATTGGTTCTGCTGTCGCATTTAAAATCATTCTGTCCATTCTTAGTCATTTGTTGTTGACTATCGAGAAAAATATAATGCGTATATAACACATCCACACTTGGTGACTATATTGCTCTAAGTTCTAACACTTAAAACGAAAACTGTAAGAAGTACACTTATGTTGCAGATCAAGTTACAAATTTTCTGAAAAATTTCGTGTTTGTATCCTGTTAGTTTAATAAAATATTGAATTTAAAAATACAAATACAATATGTTACACATAAATTCTTACATACAATTGCCTACAGACAGGAAATCTGTGATGTGTTGTTCATTTTAAAATTAAAACAGTAAATATTTAGCCAGTTATGATCTATATAAGACTATCCAAAAATCATCCATTGTATATCATTTACATTATCGTAGATAGAAGAGAGAAGACATCCACAGGGTGAGCCAATATTAATATTTTGCATTTAGATTTATTTAAATTATAGCAATTTTTGTTTTATTACATATTATATTGCCGTGTATTTGAATGTGCGTGGCAGAGAGTAGGGTAGTATGCATAACCTTGTGGGTTATCTCCGGGTCTACCAGTTTCTCGCTACTGCTAAAAGCCGATATCCCCAATCGTATTATTAAATTAAACTTGAACTAAATGTTAGTCACGAAATAGCCTAGTTATATTGAGTGGATGTTCATCTCTCTGTCCAACTAAAACATGTTAATACGCGGAAAACGACTTGGAACTCAAATAATGTGTGCCGAATGGTAATCCTGTACTTCACTAATTCACTCGGGAATGCTTTTTACTTGTCAGCCGTGCGTAAAAGAAAAAAAAGGTAAACCGTTCTACGGTAGCGAAATTTGGGTAACCCGCTGACCGGGCAAATTATCACTCACCGGATGGCGTATGCCTGTCTTCATTAGCCCAGTCGGAGCAGAAGGGTAGGAAGTTAAACATCATGTTATTGCTTCATTAACCCAAGATATTATTTAATGCACTATTCGTAGTCTGGGTTGCTCATGGCAAATACCATCTTTTGAAAAACTATAGTTCTGGTTCCTTTGTTTCATTTTCCAGATGAAGTTAGGATTTACCTTATTAATAGTTGTTGTCCTGGTAGCACTGATGTCACTACCTACTGAGAGCTGGCGTAGAAGACAGGGCTGGCGAGGAAGACGAGCATGGGGAATTGCTAAACCAGTTGTCGTCCCTGCCGCTATAAAATATGGAGCAGGCTTGGTGGGACGATCTACTGAAATAGATCTGATTAGCTTGGCCAAGTCACTAGACTTGGATCCCCAGTCTCCCGAATTTGCGCTAACAGTTGCATCACTGGACGCAGATGGTAAGCTATTAATACTACTAATAATCCTTTATTTATATTGTGCGATAATAAGTTTCGATTGTGCATGTTCAAATTTTCTCTATTGGACTATGGAAAACGCCTCTGTAAACAAGGTTTTTAGCCTAGATTTAAATGCATTCAATAGTATAATATTGTAAGGTACTGAGATGAGCAAAGAATGAGAACGATCTTTTTGTGATTTCAAGATTCGTTGATGCAGATATTGCTTATCTGTGGGGATCTTAGAATTATTATAGATTTGTTTTGATGATTGCTCATTGTAATGCTCAGAACATTAAAAGTAATATATTGAACTTAATGTGAAGATTTGCATCAGTTCTTCACAGAATCTTGAGATAGATGCATAATATACGAGTTAAACCTTGCTATTAAAGATCTTTATTTTGACTCAAAACGCGCTAAATGAATAAATTTGAATGACATTTTCAATATATTCATTTAAACTATGTTTATACACCCATCGTGCATTAATAATATATTTATACAATTTGTTTTAGGGAGATGGGTTTTAGATAGGCTAAGCTTGTTCCCCAATCCCATTCAGACTAACTGAATAAAAATATTGTTTATAAAAAAAAAAATATATTCATTTAACATTATCTATTTTTGAACGCGGAGATGCGGACCGAATGGTTAACACGTGAACGTTGCACCATAAGGTCTATCATTATGTCAAATGGCGTTGTTTCGATTAGATCTGGCCTGTGGAGTGCCTGTTCAAACCTCTAGGTGGCAATACTATCGGAATAGGTTGCCATTTGCTTTATACTCCAATATCCTGTAACAGATGCCGTTCGAAACCATGCCAATATACCCTAGAGTAGACACTGGGCTGGATTAGTTTATATGGGAGGTGGGAGTACTGTAGATAAATGCGGATGTACTGTAGATAAAGTGTTTAAAAACACAAAACAAAAGAGTCAAAGGATGATATAAAAGCATAAAGTAGGTTTAGGGTTTTTAAGTTTTGAACCTAATTCTAATCTGTATTATTTCTTTCAGGGGACGGAATAATCACACCGGAAGAACTGAAACTATCACAGACTTTGAAATAACTAGCAAGTATTATTATCGTAAGTACAGTCCAATTATCATTATGTTTCTTGGGATAACTGAATTTTTGTTACCAAGAAAGATAAACTTGTCGCATTGTTTCGGTTCAGACCTTCAAAACCTACGAACAAATAACATCAGTTTATTCCTCATTACAATTTGAAGCAGGCGATGACTAACCTATACTATCATATCTTGTTTGGGTGTTATTTGTTTTTAATGTTTATATGATTTATATTAATGTATATATATATACTAATTTCAACCCAGGTTTAATAACATTTTAACATTTTAAAGTACTTTTCATATATGTACATGTATATATTTTTTATTACAGACAAACGCATCAAGATCGTCAGTAAATAAAACATTTTAACACCAACCCATGGATACGTGGTATAGCTGGCTATACGTATTATGATAAATAATCTAGCATTCTCATTAAGTGTTAATATTTTGTTCGGCGCACTGATCCAGCAACTATTCCAGTGAGGTGATAAAGGGGAGTAGAATACCCTTCCCACGCCCTCTCTGTCCTTCTTAAGCCTTGGATAGACGTAAATGCCTCAGCGGATAAGGTGCTTACTCGCTAAATTTGACATTCAGAGTTCGAATCCGCTATTGGCCGTGATTTTCTGGTGTGGTTTCATCGTGTTTGTGGCCTGGCAAGCGTCAAATCATTCGGATGTGATGACAATCCGAGGTTCCATGTACTTATTGGTGTGAATGTAAAAGAACCCTTGATAGATGGAATTCGAACTAAATGTAGGCCGTAGTGCAGCTAATCCGGCAAAATGTCCGTCATGGCACACGGTCGGTTATAGAGAATACCCGCCTTCATTAACCTTGAGGAAGCGGAACAGTAGGACGTTAAACCCGATTCTATTTCATCATATGGAGCAAAAATGATTTAGAATAGTGCCCATAGAGTAAATCTACCACGCCCTTGCAAGAGCGATTCGGGTCCAAAATTTTCAGCAAGGGATGGGTTTGGGCAAAACTTTCAGATCTCATTTAAAGTGGTGTAATGATTAATACTCGATCGCCAAAGCTGTGAATCACACGACGCCCCTCCTCCACTCACTTTGGTTAAAGTAACGCTGTAAGTTGCATTTCGGATCCTACTCCGAAATAATGTTCAGTACTCCACTCATAGTAGTACGCAATTCTTTTCCCTCTGGTTTGCAATGCTACAACACAAAAACCTAAAAGAGCACATCTGCTAACACAAAAGGAGTCAAGGTCTGACTTACAGAAATGGATTTCTCAGTGATTTTACCCTTCGGAATTCTTTGGAAGATTTGAAGGCGGGATATTCAAGACATTACGATGATGAATGTATGAGAACGGACACCACACATATGAATCTGGGCAGGGCGTCTGAGGAAGGGGTTGGTGTGAGTGGTCTGCGCCTATCCGCGTAAATCCATCACACCCCTGCCGTAGCTAAAGCTAGTGAACCATTTTTAAACATTTTCAGTTTTCGGTCCAAATGTTTGAGATTAATTAAAATATCTTTTTGTATATTCACTCAAATATTTTGAATGGCTAACGCGCCCGCTTGTACGTGGCAAGGAGAAGGGTCGCCTGTCCAACCTCTTGAGTTTTTCTCCGGGTCCTCTGCCCCCCCCCCTCAAGGCTTCAAACCCCTACGCGATCTCAGCCCCCCTGTACAGGATAACAATAAAAATAATAATAATAATAACGACATAGAATAAAACATATAATCTTTAAAAATTGCACACACTCGTAGTATAAAATAATTTTAAAATATTGTAAAATAATTTAGAAAAATAGTACAAAATAATTTTAAAAATTGAAAGGAGACTAGGAATAAGTGGAGCTAAATAAATGAGTTTTCAGTTTACATTTAAAAGTGTTAAAGATTTTAATAGCACGAATAGAATCTGGTAGGCTGTTCCACCGCCGTGGTGCACAGACTGTAAAAGATCTTCACCGTACGTTAAGGGCACATGGACACTCACGAGCTCGGTCAGGTAGGCCGGTGCACCTCCATGTATTGCTTTGAATGTGATGCACAGAATTTTGAATATGATGCGGGTATCAACTTTTAGCCATGAAGACTGTACAGAACAGGAGTGATATGTTTACGCATCTTGGTTCTGGTCACGAGTCGAGTCGCCGAATTTTGAATAATTTGAAGTTTCTTGATCTGCTTAGAAGGAAGGTCAAAAAGCAGACTATTGCAATAATCTAAATGCGATGTCACAAAAGCATGGATCAGTTGTTCAGTCGTCTGCAAGTTCAAAATCTTACGAAGTTTTCCTATTCTCCACAGAGCATGGGATGCCGACCTACACAGACTGACAACATGAGTCATCAAGGTACCTCCTGAATCAATCGTGCGACGCGGAGGTGGTGCGAGTATCGTGACGTAATTAAAAACAACGAATATGTTTCAGGTTGCTAAAAAATTTCCTGATGCTCTAAATGTATACGTTGCACCCCGAAATCCACGTTTTCGCTAATTTTTGAATTGAGATACCCCAAGTCCGGAACCTTCAATAGGGTATCGTTACTGTATCGATGTATGGTGATTCGATATGGCCCGTTGGCTCAGGTTGGCCATTATCACCATGAACCAGACAGTATGCAGGATTGAAGCATGCTTTTTAAGCGCAGAACATCTACTTGCCACAATGTTGGAAATGTCCCATACGTAGCCCCCACCCACCCCACACAAACAAGTTGTGGGCCACAGAATTGCATGTAAAATAATTTATATCCGATTATCTCCCTTGCATTTATATTGATATACTCGATTGAAAGTCCCGGAATTGAATTCTTAAATCAATCACCATAGTAATAATCGAGTGAAAAACGGTATTTCCAGCAACAGAGCATGAACTGTCTGAAAAAGACCAGCAATGACCACTGAAACATATTTGTGTTGCTTAATTACGTAATCGATTTTACTCACACCACCTTCGCTGATATGTGTACACTGCCCCACAAAAGAGAAAGGCAGGATCTGCAAAATAGTCATTTTGAGAAAATCGACTTTAAAGTTTGTCACTTTCCTGTACTCATAGTTTTGTATAAAATAATGTAATTTCTTCAACGTAAGGAAATATTTTGGTTCTCTTTCGATATATCTTGTCGATTTTCGTGTATGTCTTTGAGGGACTGGGATAATGCAGATACTGCCCATTTTATGGCTCGGGACCTTTTGTAAAACCAAGGTACAAAGCAGCATCTACACATGCTGTCTAATTGTTTCTGTGATAAACAGTTTACAAACTGCATATTTATGCATAAACATTGTTCTAGGCATTTCCCCATTCAGTAGAGTCCAAATCCTTGACATTACATGTATATATTGTTTTTTTTACCTTAGTTATTCCAGGTCACTTTACATTTACTGCCAGCACCTTATCTTAAGGTACATACCTGTCCCAAGGAGAACGGCAGTATCTACATTTACTGCTTTTCTCCTTAGTTATATAAGTGAAATTTGCATTTACTGCCAAAATTTCGCTCTGGGATGTAATAGATGTATCAAGGAGAACGACAGTATCTACACTTACTGCTTTCCTCCTTAGTTATACCAGGGCAATTTACATTTACTGCCCAAATCGACACTGTAAATCTCTTTACCTTATTGATATATAGCAATGAAATTTTTACATGTGACAGAGCTGATACTGCCGATCACAATGATACCAAAAACGTATTCTGGCCAAAAGTGTAGATACTGCCTTCTTCCTTTGCACGGCAGTACAGCCAGCATGTCTAATTTATAACTGTTATCGTTTAATGCAAAGGATAACCGATTAAGATGGTGGGAAATCTTGAGTCGAATGCATCAAGTCGTAACAAGACATCTGGCTTGCGGCTGTGGTTTCGATCCCTGGTGTGAGCGTATGTGGCATGGAGATAGGGACGCCTTCTCAACCTCGTGGGTTTCCCCAGGGTACTCCGGCTGCCTCCCACTGTTAAAGACCCCTACGCGCATGCGAATTATTGAAATAAAATTGAAACCATATGTTAGTCCAAAAATGACCTAGTTTGTATCGAGTGGACGTTAAACCCCATTTCTCTCTCTCTCTCGACATTGGAGGTGGCGTATTAAAAACAACGGATAAGTTTCAGCTGTCATGGTCGCTTAAGGTATTTTCTTCTGCTCGCGTTGTAGTCCGAAATCCCCGTTTTCGCTTGACTGTCACTATTTTGGGGATTTAAAGTATCACTGATGTATCGAGGGAGCAAGGGAACATAACTAATCGGTGAATACAATTTACCACAATTAGTTTAGCGATGGATAATGAATCACTAAATAATCCCATCCGAATATACCAGCGGAGATGCTTAGTCTTCAGTTGACAATTCTTTGCCGGATAAGATAATGACGTTGTAGCCTATCTACATTATGTCGTCACAGAAGACACCCTGACATCGATGCTACTTCCAAAACCATTAAAATATAATTTTATTGGATAATCTAGTTTAAATAATCAACATTCAACAGTCCACTCATTTAAATTTGAAGTGGTTGAATTGATAATAGCTGAAATTGGGAAAACCAAGTCTATTCAATATGACGTCGAATATAATAATTTAAAATACAGATGTGACGTCACCCTTTGTTGATGTTGGCGTACCATTATTTCAAATAATGGTACGGTAACTTGATAATCGTACATTATTGATACTAATAAAATATTGGACTAGTGTGACGTTTTTCACGTGTGGAGTGTCTGTATTTTAAGTAGTTTAATGGCATAGAGCTTAAGACATTGCGTAATATATTGTAAAAACATTCGAGCCTGCGGCCCTCATGTTGTTACAATATATTTCTTAATGTCTCGCTCTCGGCCATTAATCCACACATAGTCTGACTGTAGTAATTTTTAATGTACATAGATATTGCTACTGAGATATGAGGGTCGATGGGAAGAGTTACACTTGACAGTGCTGTCCACAAGAGTCCACTGCGGCCCCTGCATACACTACCTGGAACAAAAATGAAAATTGTAGATAAAATTAAACACATTTTTATTGCATTGGTACCTTCATAAACAGCCAGTGTTCAAACATACAAAAACACCATGTACAGCAGAGATTATGGTCCCTGTAGGGCCCCAGGCAACTGCAGCAAGATTGATAAAAAATTTGCACTTTAAATTTAATGATAGCATTATATTGTATTAATTAATATTTCTTTGGCTAATTATTAGATTTACACATGTTGTAGAAGTCATATTGTCTGTTATGCACTTCAATCACAATGAATGAATGATTGGCGGGTTGACATATAAACCTTTCTACTGTTATATTTGACCAATTGGATAATTGAACGTCCAAAACAACAAGGCCATCATATCTTTGGGCATCGTCAGGCAGTTGCTTGATTATAGACGGAAAGGATGTAACCATTTCTGGGGTGAATTGGCATTGAGAGAATGACTACTGTGATCTATTATGCATTGTACCATATGTAAGCAGCTTGAAATATAAAATGTAAAAACGAACTGTTGCATTGTTTTTCCTGGTAAGACAAACGTTGCCATGTCTATAACCTACGGTAACTTCCCAATCAATTTTATATTCTTCAAACTTTGTTCCACATAAATTTGGTATGATCCATTAAATTTAAAGCTGTGATATAAGTTATAACTTAGGTACATATCTCTTGTGGTATTAAAGATATGAAATTTTGAAATTAGCTTAAAAATGACCAATTTTCGCCATAAATCTAAAATGTTCTCAGTCTTGCGTGATCCGAATTAAATAGCAAAGCTCGTGTTTAATAAAATTACGGGGGTGTTTTTCATGGTGCCAGTTATAATGCCAAAATTCCAGAAAATCATAAATAAAATCATAGGTCGTTATGTAAACTGGTCTGAAATATCTCATATAATTACAATGTTATTTGGAAAAAAAAGGACAAATATTATGAAATAGCAATGAGTAGACAATGCCGCTCCTGTCTGTAGTTTATGAAAAAAATATGATATATTTGTCAAACAAAACAAAGAAAACGAATAGAGTCATTTTTCGCTATTGGTAGCTGTCAAAAAGACTGGTAATTCAATAACGAAGGAATTCCCACCTAGTCTAGTTTGTGTGTACCAGAAATGACCAAAACCAGGCTACAGAAACATAATTCATTTCAGAAACAAAAATAGACGAGCAACTGTACTTTACCATTACGTTCAAAACAAATTCAGGAATTCGCTCCCTTTGAGCGACTTTCCTGGCCTATCCGCGAAGTGAACGTCTTTTTCTGTTGAGGATTTATGTTTTTATGGGAAAAGGAGACAGGTACTAAAGTATCACCACGAACTAGTTTGAAAAGTCAGTGCGAATCTTAGACACGGCAACGCCGTTCACTACCGAGAAGACAAACTATATATTTATATAAGAAGATGAGAATACACAACGTGAAAATGACATTTGGAAAGTCAATGAACAATTACAAATTCTAGACGATCAAGGGCTCTTCTAAAAGATGTAGCAGAAGAGAGTTGGTATCGCAGAGCACTGCGTGCCCATGGAGGGGGTGCACTGAAGGCCAATCTTATTTGCACGATATTATTGATGATTAACCCTCGAGATAATACATAAGGTAGGAAATCTAGTGGATGTGATCATTCTCCAGTAAAAAATATCAAGAGCCATGATGGCCCTGTAACTAAGACGTTAGTTTGCTAACCTGTGGGTATTGTGTTCGATCCCTGCGTGGCCGAGAAAGTTCATAGGGATTTCCGCCGTGGTTCAGTGATGCAAGACAATGGGACTGGCAAGCAATAACGGGCTTGGCACGTAAAAGATCCCGTGATAGTTGGAATTCGATATAAGAGTAGGTCGTAGTGCCGCTGTCCGGGCAAAATTTCCCTCACAACTCACTGTTTCACTTCATTTCATTTGTAATGAATCACAAGACATTTCCTGATTTAGATTCCAGTCATGAAAAGTAATTAATTTTGTGCTTTTATTACCTTCACGAAGGAAGAGACTGTAGGTATATTTGATTTGGCTAACTTTCTATTACTTGGTCTCGGTAGATATAAAGTGCCACCTGCAGCGATTTACTGTCCTTGTCATTATAGATATTAAGAAGGCAATACGCAATGAGTGTGAGTTGGGTTTTTTTTTGGGGGGGGGGCATTCTTCCTAAGATCAGTGTTTCCGCGTACTTTTCATCTAATTTCAACTGTCAACTTATAATCAGGATCTCGGGTTTCCGACTCATTCGAGCTACTAGACGTGATTCCTTTCCTTTCGTGGTGCATAGCTGATAAGCGGAGACCGGGGTTGAATGTTTCGAGAAGCTTCTGTGCCAACATAGTTAGCCAGCTTATTAGTCATTGAGCCACCCCGGATTGTGAGACTTTATCGGAACACAACGATGACTCTATGATATCAAGTTTTGGAGGAGGTAGAGAGGGTTTGAGGTGGGAGTGGCATTTTATGCAAATTTATTTTAGAAAAATACGTTGCTGGATCAGGGTGCCGAACAAAATAGAATACCACTTTCAGAGAATGATCAACTATTTATTAAAATACGTATAGCTAGCTATACCGTGGATCCATTGGTTGGTGTTAAAATGTTTTGGTCAGTGATGATCTTGGTGAGTTTGTCTGTAATAAAATATATACCATAATATAAAGTCTATTAAAGAAGTAACCTATTAAGATGCATTATGTAAGATTTAGATACAGAATCGACAGTTCTTGCTATAACATTTTAAAAATAGATAATTAATAATTTGTATAACATTATTAATAATTTGTATAACATTATTAATAATTTGTATAACATTAATAATTTGTATAACATTTAAGGCCAACAGCGAGATCTGCAATAGACAGGGATTGCTCTTACATAATGTATCTTTAATTAAGATTAAAGGCAAAAATATGGGAAATTTAGTTGGAAATTCCGGATAACCCGACTTATTTTAAAAAATTAAGACAGGTATACTTTTGTTTTACTGTTGTATTTCTAGATAACTTGAATAATATCAACTTCCTGCATCATCCCTTCTGCATTAATCCAACCGTCTTTATTTATATTAATGTATTCAGCTGCCTGTATTATCCCGTCCTCATTTACCCAGAACGACTTTATTTATAGTTAAGTATTCAGCATCCTGGTGCTGAAACGTGGGTCATTAAACCCAATTTCATTCGAGAATATCCAAGTCTACTTAGTCGTATGCTTGCCCTAAAACTACCGTGATGTCGTGTTGTCTGGTTTTGAATATCTGCATTAGAAAATCTTGAGTGGAAATTCGAAATTGAATAGTTAACATTAGAAAGCCGAAAGTCAAAAGTTGATAGTAAAATGAAAGTAGAATTCTGACGTGTTAAAGTTGAAAAGCTTGATGTTTTTGCAGATTCAATCCTTATAGTTTTAGGTGCTTACTGCTCACCACCGAAATACCCTTTTAGATAAGAAATTACTGTTTTACTTTTCTTCGGTTTACTCAAGATCGCATTTTGAAACATTGTATCAAGTCGTAAAAACGGGTTTGATCGCGTTTAGGGCATACAAACGATATCATTTTATTCTGGCAGCTAAATAAATCAAAATATTTCACACAATGAAACAAAGGTTATTCCTAAAGCACATTATACTCCACTTACCATATTTGTTAGTTAATCAAGGGTCTGTAATAATATGTCTAATTTTGATAGCTCGTCCTGACTGATTTTTCCGTCCCCTGTAAGAAAATAGTTTAGATTAGAGATACCCTCAAAACATAACAGCAGGATATCAGAAATATGTTTTATTTTCTAGCCCACATTTAAAAATACCAAACTTGTGTTATGCCTCTACATCATCCTTTGACTCTTTTATTTTATGTTTTTAACCATAATAATATGTATATTTATATCGCGCACAGTTCCATGATAGTAAACATACAGTACCCCCCCCCCCCGCCACATACAAACTAATTCAGATCAGTGTCTACTCCTCTAGGATATATTGGCATGGTTTCCATGGACATCTATTATGGGATATTGAAATAATATGCGATATTTACTGGATTGAGATCCGATTTGATGCTCAGCTTTCATTCATGGTTGGATCATGAAATGGACTATCTACCACTGAGAAATCGGTAAGGATGAAAAACAAAATTTGCTTCATAAAAATCTATGTCAAAGTGTCAATAACGATGTATCTGGATAAAAACATAATATTCGGATTATAACTCCTCATTATGGCTTAAAATCTCTAGATAAGGTGTGTTAATTAACAGGGGGTGAAAATGGACTGAAAGGCGAGTTAATTATCGGTAGGGTTTAACAACTCTCGGACGGTGCGTTTTCTGTACTGAGTGTGTTAATTAACCGACGGGTAAAAAACGAATGACACGGTGTTTATTGTTAAATTGGTGTGTTTTCTCGAAAGTTGTTATAACTGCACCAAAAGGGTATAATCAAGGACCATGAGGCTTTATTTGATGCGTAATTGTTAAATCAAAACTTGGGAAGGAAAACTGTTTTTACCGTGCGATTTTTCATTCGTCGGTGTGTTTTACGCAAATAGGTCTTTGTATAAGGATCTTTGTATGTCCAGTTGTACGGGGCTGTTTCTTCTATGCGTATTTTGTATTTGTTGATGAACGGAAGACACAGTACGTGTTTTATAGTCACGCCATTTATAAAATTGAATAATGAAATATAAATATAGACATTCATCTGTCGTAAAAAGGCGAAAACAATGTCGTCATTTATACGTATCCAGCAGTCAGACCCCAATTTGATTATATCTAGGTATATATCGATCAGCTTAATTTTCCGTATGTCTATATATTTTCTAATGTTCTGACAATTTATTGTTGTGCGTGTTGACATGAGTAATACGTCAACAGTAACTCATTAGAGACTTTTGGCAAGCGTAAATTTCTGGTCCGTATCGCGTATCCGTATCGATTTTGTGTGTGACGTCAACAATGCTTGTGTATTTCTCATACGTGATATGGCACACGGATACGGCAGCACGTATCGAACAGCTTTCATACGGAAAAGGTCCATATAACATCGTCGTCTTTTTACCATACTTTTTGCTACTTTTAAACGCTGAAATGTTGTGTCAAAGTAGACACTTGACTAGTACTGAAGATCTTGGTAGATAACTGCCACCATGCTGTATTAGAACTAAGCTCAGCTCAGCTACCCATATGTACACGCTGCGAAAATCTGCCAAAACTCTAAAACTACATTGACGCAACGTATCACGTGGCGATACGGATACGTGATACGGATGCGGAAAATTCCACTTGCCAAAAGTCTCTATTGTCAGTTTATTGTTTTGCGTGTTGAAATGAGTACGGCGCAACCCGTAACTCATAGCCATTTTATTGTTTTGACTGTTGAAATAAGTACAACGTACGCAACACACACTTGTTTCATTGCAACTTATTATAAAAAAAAACTCTATACAAAAAACAATAGAAATGTTAGCAGTTCAATAATAATTATTCGCGGGCTGCAATTATTTATTTTTCTTGTCTTTTTGTGGATTTCATTTGTTAACATTATTGTGGTACCACTGAACTATAAATGCATGTGTCTTAAAATTGGTCGCATGCAATATCGCTATTTACCGATATCCCGATAAACCTCCATTTGATTATCCGATACATGTATTAGTCCGAAAATATTTTGCTGACTTTTTAATTTCGGCACAAAAGAGTGTGGATGGTTGCATACTGTCAGTCAGGGTTCAATAATGTGAATTGAAACGTGGCATCATAAGAAACTGATTGACAGAATATGGACGCCCCTTTATCAACACATTGTTGCCTTGTAAACTTTAATTGTAGATTGCCAGTAGTTATAATTACAGTAGGCCTACAAACAAATTTTGACGCATTATTGAACAATCAAAACTGTTACGCTATCACCAATGATTACTAAAACCCCTTTCCCATGCATTCGTAATTTTATGTCCGGTTAAAATTCATGTCTCACTTAGCAGTGTTACATTCTTCTAAATATGAAAACGCTTTAAGTTTTAGTTACAACTCTATTTATGGAGTATCTTACCTTCATCGAAATAAAATCCATAAAATAGAATTTCCATGCATATGAATATTATCAATAACGTTGCGTTGATCTCCTCACAAAATTTATATTGCTAATGCAGAACACAAAGTAATTTGTATGTGATTGGCTTCAAAAGAACTAAGTTGTCAGTCATCCTTTGAACTCTAAGTATTCCTGTGATCGAAACTAATACCAATGTAACAATAGCCAACTGCACGATTCTTTCAAGACAATGTTCTTTGATGCGTAGACATGTCGTCTCCCATGTTGAACCAATGCTGTTACAAACGACATTGTGGATTTGATTATGTATTAGTAATATCTGCTGCATCGTAGACATTTACCTGTGTTAAAAAAACAAAGACAGGTCACGTGTCATTAAGCTATTTATATTTTGATTTGTGCGACCTGGGTATAATCTTTGTTGCAGGATCAACCGACGAAATTAATTGGTCGGAAACCTTATAATACCACCATTTTCTTAACATGGCTTCCCCGACTATGAACTTTTGATGTCAGACTGACTACAAACTTGTATTATGATATTACCAGCGCCAAAATGCTTGATGAGTATAATTGTAAGAATATATTACAAATAATATCAAAATTCAGTATAATTGTCAGCATATATCTTACAAATAATATCAAAATTTATATCCTATCTGAGATTTCGATTCCTATACCTTCACGTACCAGAAAACAACAAGAGGGGTTGTAAGATTAAACATATAGGATGAAATACTATGACATTATTATCATGTCGTACTGAAAATTAGAGGACTAAGTTATTTTACTACAGTATATTTCAAAATAAAAAAAAACTTCGTATTGGAAATATGCGAAAATTTAATGCCATTGGTTGTTCTTCTTGAATTGGTTAAATTATTAAACATTTCAAAGTTCCATATTACTACACAAACTGACATCAAAGCAGGAAGTACGCTTCGCTGAACACTAACTTGGATCAACGCTGACCTAGATATTATATAACAGCTGCTAATTGTCAGACTTTATTGGGGGTAATTAAATGATCATCGACCAGCTCAGCTATTTCAGTGAATGTGTATTTTAAACCTCTTTCAAGATTTTATCTTGATTTTAACAATATTTATGTCAAATAAGATAGATTTTATACACTGTCAAAAGTTAAGGTTTCAAAAACAAGCCAAAGGCTTAAATTAATTCGCCTCCTTAATTAATACATATACTAAAATAAACGTATAATATATACACTTCACATACAAAATACATTTAACAGTACGGTATTTTGTATTCACTATTAATCGTGCATGCAAGTAATTTAATAGTTTGTGTCACAAAAGTGCTTCACCATTTCATAATACGTTTTCAGGACGTCAGATGTATATTAACCGAGAATTTAATTACCGGTAATTCAGCTAGTATTTTACGATGGTTATTAGAAATAGAGTTGTAACTAAAACTTAAAGCGTTTTCATATTTAGAAGAATGTAACACTGCTAAGTGAGACATGAATTTTAACCGGACATAAAATTACGAATGCATGGGAAAGGGGTTTTAGTAATCATTGGTGATAGCGTAACAGTTTTGATTGTTCAATAATGCGTCAAAATTTGTTTGTAGGCCTACTGTAATTATAACTACTGGCAATCTACAATTAAAGTTTACAAGGCAACAATGTGTTGATAAAGGGGCGTCCATATTCTGTCAATCAGTTTCTTATGATGCCACGTTTCAATTCACATTATTGAACCCTGACTGACAGTATGCAACCATCCACACTCTTTTGTGCCGAAATTAAAAAGTCAGCAAAATATTTTCGGACTAATACATGTATCGGATAATCAAATGGAGGTTTATCGGGATATCGGTAAATAGCGATATTGCATGCGACCAATTTTAAGACACATGCATTTATAGTTCAGTGGTACCACAATAATGTTAACAAATGAAATCCACAAAAAGACAAGAAAAATAAATAATTGCAGCCCGCGAATAATTATTATTGAACTGCTAACATTTCTATTGTTTTTTGTATAGAGTTTTTTTTTTATAATAAGTTGCAATGAAACAAGTGTGTGTTGCGTACGTTGTACTTATTTCAACAGTCAAAACAATAAAATGGCTATGAGTTACGGGTTGCGCGGTACTCATTTCAAAACGCAAAACAATAAACTGACAATGAGTTACTGTTGACGTATTACTCATGTCAACACGCACAACAATAAATTGTCAGAACATTAGAAAATATATAGACATACGGAAAATTAAGCTGATCGATATATACCTAGATATAATCAAATTGGGGTCTGACTGCTGGATACGTATAAATGACGACATTGTTTTCGCCTTTTTACGACAGATGAATGTCTATATTTATATTTCATTATTCAATTTTATAAATGGCGTGACTATAAAACACGTACTGTGTCTTCCGTTCATCAACAAATACAAAATACGCATAGAAGAAACAGCCCCGTACAACTGGACATACAAAGATCCTTATACAAAGACCTATTTGCGTAAAACACACCGACGAATGAAAAATCGCACGGTAAAAACAGTTTTCCTTCCCAAGTTTTGATTTAACAATCACGCATCAAATAAAGCCTCATGGTCCTTGATTATACCCTTTTGGTGCAGTTATAACAACTTTCGAGAAAACACACCAATTTAACAATAAACACCGTGTCATTCGTTTTTTACCCGTCGGTTAATTAACACACTCAGTACAGAAAACGCACCGTCCGAGAGTTGTTAAACCCTACCGATAATTAACTCGCCTTTCAGTCCATTTTCACCCCCTGTTAATTAACACACCTTATCTAGAGATTTTAAGCCATAATGAGGAGTTATAATCCGAATATTATGTTTTTATCCAGATACATCGTTATTGACACTTTGACATAGATTTTTATGAAGCAAATTTTGTTTTTCATCCTTACCGATTTCTCAGTGTACACTATGGTTATGTCTATGGTTCCGACTTTAGTAATGATAATCGATGCTAGGCCGAAGATTCAATCGCTAAATTCTCGGTTCAAAGAGGATCAATTTGAGAGAAATTTTCAGCAAATTTCCTTTATATTAGTTTTTTTAACCATTATAGTGAGACCTGGTAGTTCTTTAACTAATATCCGATAATGTATCGTTAATTGATATTTCCAATAATTACACTGAGCTTGACTTCCCAATAAATCTACAGTCAGTATATTCAGATAGTTCATCTCATTAAAACCACTGCTTAAGTTAATTATTTCGAAGATCAACTAGATGCTCTTATATTCTTACGAGGTAGAAACAAAAACCCGACCTCAAACACCTTCGGACCAACAAGCCTCGGACCAATGGGTAGACACCAAACATCGTTACTTAATTATTTAATCTTAATTAAAAGTATTAAATTAAAAGTTTTCATTTATAGGATTTATATCACCGTCATAAAACGTGATTAATAACATATTTAATACTGTTAAAATAAAAATATTAAATTAAAGATCTTTCTTTACGTGGGACCAAAGGGCAGACCACGAACGTGATTTATGAAAAAATATTTAATATATAAAGTAAAAGTATTCAATTAAAAATCATTTTAAAGGATTTTTCTACTGGAAGGTTTGGATGTGCACGAAACAGGAGTGTGATTGCTCTATACAGAAGGTCAGATAACAGTTTCTACGGGTGATCAATGGCTTACCATCTGTGTCCAGTTTATGAACTATATCTTTAAATTCTGGAGACAGAGGATCTAATCCCAATGAAATGGCCAAGTCATCCAGATCAACATCGGCCTGTCGACCAACAACCTTGATTATAGCGGTTTTGATAACAGCTGGCTTAACGTATCGTCTCCACAATCGCCGCCCACGCCAGCTCTCAGTAGGTACTGTCAGTGCTGCCAAAACAACTATCAGTAACGTAAATACTAACTTCATCTGGGGAAATGAAACAAAAGAAGAGATATGAACGTATATTGAGTTTCAAACGAAAGCATTGGCCCAGATGTATTTATATTAATAAGGGAACTGAAAGCACTTAGCTGTGATAAGGCATTCAACATAATCGAGTGGGTATATTTCTCTACCAATCCTGTATCACTCGGCTAATCTCGACAGATTCCGTAAACTACATCTAGTCTCGGATGTATGACAGTAAGTGATATGTACCTACGCCCATACATTTGCGATGCGGCTATTGGTTTACTTTAACAGGAAAACTTGACGCTATTACACAAATTGGGAACCTATTCGGCTAGCGACCTATTCGACCGATCGAGCTGCAACCTGTTCGTTGGAAACCTATTTAGAGTAAAGACAACAGTCTCTATTTATCAACCAATAAAATCCAACGTTATGTCTATCAAATGAAAGTAGAATATATTATTTTTTATCCAAATAGGTCGCCAACTTGTGTTTGGAATGAGCGCAGCCATGTTTCATCCGGGACCTTTAAAGTAGTTCCAATATGGCGGAATGCATCATACAGCCGAGTTTAGATTGTCCGAAATCTTCCGAGGTTTGCCGAGTGAATCCTGTATGTGAAACGATTTTAAGTCATTTGCCCAACATTGTGTCCCCCGTCCCTGCTAAAGACACCTTTGTTCAAGCGAATTATTGATATAACAAATATGTACCATGTATTAGTTCAGAAATGCGCTAGTTTTTACCGTGTGGAAGTTAACCCCTATTTATCCCTTTCTGTTTTCACAACCTTGTTGCCCGAAAGGCGTAGGGTCGTCCGTCTAATCTCGTGCGTTTTATCCGGGTCCGCAATCTAAAGATTCATAAATGCGCAACCGAATTATTGAAATGATCAATTTCTCTCCTTCTCTCGTAACCAGAAGTACCCGGGTCAACAATTTTTGTGACCAATACTTTATCATATTATACATGTACACTATAAATTAAATCAAAACCAATATCAGCATTCCGGTCAATTTTTAAAATAGCAAACATAACAAGATTTAGAGCCATATTCAAAGAGCATCAGTTCTGATGCATAAGGCCAGAAAAGGAACACAATGGCGGTTATCGAAATAAATTAATACAACCACCAGACCCAACGTTGTGATTGACTGGCCGTTGTCAGTGCATTATTTAAGAGACAAATCTGCCTATTGCAGTTCTATATTTTAGCCTTAAAATGTTATATACATTATTAATTAGACATTTATTCACATATAATCAACCCTATAGATAATCGGATTGTCGTGATTTTAGTGGACTGAAACACGATCGCCATTTAATAATTTAGTTAAAACCTGTATAATCGAAACATTTTTAATATCGTAACAATGATAGAAAAGTAAAACGAGTCTACACTATTCTTATCAAAACTACACACAGTAACAATTTCACAGCTCAAATTAGTCAAATCTGTTTTGCATTCAGTAACGAAACGGGAAAGGTTCATTGAACTATTGACCCTAGCGCGTGAGCATGACATGACGGACATGGTCGCCTTTTTTTTTATCACCGATCGGTTGTCAAATCTGACCAAACGCGGGCGCTTGATGGAAATATGAGGACATTATCATACCTTTGCTGATTACACTATTTTGCCTCGACCGTTTATTTAGGACTTTTAATTTTGACAAAAGGTTTGGACTGTTCGTATTTGGTTTTATTTTATTTGCTAATTAAATTGATATTCACAACGACAATATATCGAAGAAACTAGGTTCATGTAAATGATGTAATTATTATCACTTTCATAAGTTGTCGCTGATTTACAGTACATTGTACGTTCTTGTAAAATTCTTATTAAATAACATGAATTCCTATGTAGAGAACTCAAGTTTACTCATGTTTTACCTGTTTTCTGACAATTAGAATTCTGCAGGAAATGTCATGTCAGGGTCTCTAGATTCACAATTTTCTGTGGAGGCGCATGCCTCGGACCCTCCAGAAAGCTCGCACTAACCGTGCTCGACTCGTACCTTTATAATTCTTATTAGGAGCCCGTCCTTGCTTTATCCTAATGTCTGGGGTTTATTAGACATAAGGGGGTTGGGTTGCCGAATGGTGTTATGCATACGCATGAGATCATGTCTGTCACTGAGTCAAGTGGCGTGGTTTCGATTTTCTGCTACTACGCTAATATATTTCACGGGGAGCAAGCCAACCACCCCCCCCCCCCCCGACACACAAACACATACATGTACATACATTAGAATGCTCGCATGCTGTGTATTAGGTGCCAGTACATCAGTTGGTCTCATTTGCTAAGCGGCTCTCCACACACCAAACAATATCGATATGTACGCCCCTACGTACATCCATCTTGAGCCACCGCGGCTCACCAAAATGGAGAATATGTAATATTGGCCTACCGTAATATGTAGAAAGTTTCTTCCCTCTTTGTACGATAAGGTATCTGCTGTAAAAAGGACGATTTCGGGCGGTCTTATATAGATCACAACTTGCTAAATAATTACTGTTTTAATTTTAAAATGAACAACACGTCACAGGTTTCTTGTCCGTAGGCAATTTTATGACGGAATATTTGCGTAACAGATTGTATTTTTATTTTTTTTAAATTCACCATTTTTTAATAGAATCCGGGTAAGAACGAGAAATTTGACAGAAAATCCGATATTTGATCTGTATTGGATGGCCATGACTAACAGTTTCAATGTAAGTACTACAACCGATAGCAATATTATAATTATGTACAACACCCATCATGGATTATATGCGCAATTTATTTTTTCAAAATGGGTTTGCTGATGGCAAGAAACAAATCCACTTTCTGAATGTAATTTATTACTTATGAGCCCATCCAGGCAAACAAACAAAAATGACCCGATCAACAAAGCGAATGGTGATATTTGTTCTGTTGCGTGATGAAATAAATAAGATAAATCATTTCAGATCAAATAACTGCAGGATGCCATCCACTTTTTAAATCGGACTCGAAACCACACCACACCGCTAAATAGTAAGTGCAGGGGGATCGCAAACCAAAATCTACCAGATAAACTAGCGGACGAGACAGAAAACAGACATTGCAATAATCCGGATAGAATCTCGGAAAACGCTAAAATAAAACTATTTGCCCCCCCCCCCCCCCCCCCGAAGGCCCCATTTTTTTCCTTCCAGGACACGCTACCCCCTCGGCAGCGACGGCCACTCAGACAGCGTAAACATGTGGTACTAAACATGGGGTCCTTGGATCGAAACCCGTGTTCGATCAATGTTGACCGAGAAAATTCAATGGGATTTCCCAGCTTGTTTCTGTTTCTCCTGGTCAGTGGTAGACGACGGAAATGACGTCTCGCGCACACTTTTACATGCGCGTAAAACAAAAGTCGTGAACAGCTGGATCTATCACAGCGCCGCAGACCCCGACATAATGGAGTTTATCGTCCACTCGACTTAAAGTAGGCCATTTCAGGACTAACATAATGGTTCTTTTTTTATTTTAATAAACCCGAAGGACCACATTCATACATGTGGAATAATACTGCCCAAGTTCTTTCTCTACCGCTCTCTATTATAATTCATTCATGCTAAGGCCGATTTAATGACATATAGAAATATAAAAACGCGGCGCGTGAATACCAACCTGATGTCACGTGACAAATAATTGAATACGTCAGTATAAAGAAGAAAAGAAGACTATAATATTTGTAGAAGATTTGGTTAACTGAAATGCGTATAAACATTGTATCAATCAGTATGGATAAAGGCAACATACTTTTATCGTTTCTCTTCTTCAGTTTGTTCTTCACATCAGGTTAGTAAATGGGCGGGTTGGGGTTAGTGCCAGTGGATGATTAAACCAGAGACAGAGGGATAGATAGATAGATAGATAGCCAGCCAGACGAGATAACATAAATGTTGCAATAAATTCGCTTGCCTTAGGATCTTTAGCAAGGGGGGGGGGGGTTCCCCAGAGAAAACCCTAGAGTTAATGCCAGGGACCATACATCTTGTGACGAAAGCCATCAAGAGCTGGATCGAAACCACATTATTTGACTAAAACGGAGATCCAATGATCACTCAGGACCGAAACTCTAGTCGAAGTGTTAAGAATAGTACCGTGGGTAATTGTAAAATTTACATCTAATGTGAATGAAGATCTAGACAGTAACCCTAGTGTGGTGTGGTTCGTATGTGTGTGTGTGTGTGTGTGGTGGGGGGTATTATATTCTTATATTCGCTTAGCCGTTAAATCTAAATATTATTTTTTTTTCGTGTCACGTCACACGTAGAACTTTACTAGTCGTGATCTTAAATGTCAGTCATGTCGTGAAGTTAAACAAAATTTGTATCAATTGTATAAAATTATAATTTTGTCAGTGATCAGTTTAAATCGATGTGTTAAGAAGTGTCCAAAATTCATTGGGTGGGTTCGGCGGTATGTGCACGATAACAACTAAAATGATGTAATCCTTTGAACTGATTTCCACCCAAAAGGTATCGTTATCGATGTTTAACATTTTCGCCCCCTAAATGTTAGGATTAAGTTTAAGAATTTGGGGCAGAGCTTAAGTCTTCACATAAGCAGTGACCTGGGTTGTGAAATATTTAGTTCGTTATATTTCTTAGTTTTATACAAATACACACACATAAGATTTATACAAAGTTGATTTCGCTGGGGTTTTGGGTGGCGGTGATGATAGCCTTCTTTTGATGGCTATTACAGTATTCTGGTATTTTTGTTTCTGAAAAATAAGGTATAACTTATTTTGTAATTTAAGAAAGTTTCCATAAGACCGGTTATACTTATAATTGTGCACATTAAAGAACCGTTGACATTTGGAATTCGATATAAAAGTAGACTCTGTTATTATAGGACAATGCAGTGGGCGGACACTGGCGAACCCAGAGAAAACTCACGAGGGTTGTACAAGCGAACCACAAGTTGGGAATCGAAGCCACTTCACTTGATCAGACAGACCTGGTGATACAAAGAACCCTTTGTTCGCCCATTCATAAAAATGGAAATATACGGTAAACAAAACACGTCAGCGCCACCCATAATCTTCGCGAAGGTCATTTGATGGGCGTCTTTTAAATCCGATTTTAATCCAGATTAGTCATGGTTAAATATTAAATGATATATTTGGATACAATTAAGAATATATGTAAGTCTTAAATGAGGATCAGAATGTTTTATATAAAGTTAACTTCATAAACTAATGTATAATAAACAATTGCCGACAACACAGAAACATTAAAATTTTATAAATAACTGGAGTCAAAATGTTGAAAAAGCTTTAAACAAATAGCAAGAACAATAATTATGTAGCCCTGTATTATATAAATGTGTAGGCCTATATTATATAATTATTTTGTATCTAAAAGTGTAATAAAAAAAAAACCCGTAAAAATATATCATGGGGAATTAAATTGAAAATCTGTCTGGAAAAATGGAATCCGGTGTGAGCATTGGGCAGATGGGTATTAGTTCGCTCCCGGTGTTGCCCGAGAAAGTATAGTGGGATGAAACCGTGGTAAATATTGGCGTGCAGGTAAAAGAACTTATAACAGAGGGAGTATATAACTTTAAACTATGTCAAACATTAACAGAATTATATTAGGCACCCAATAGACCCAATGGCCATTAAAACGACACAATGGACTGTACAGACACAAAATATATAGGTTGAAGAAAGTTATTATAAACTGTAAAAGGTGTGGTATGTTAAACATACTGGCTTATTGAATTTACAGTATACATTCCTGCTATCATATTGTCGTTAACTATTGTACATTATTACAATTTACACGGGTCATGTCAGCCCGTAGAAACATTAACCTTGATAAAAGCGACCCTTGCAACACCACGAGAAAGAATTAGATCCCACTGTCTGTCATTGAGTCGAGGGGCGTGCACGTTACGAGGAGTAGGGTCACCAGCCCAATCTCGCTGGTTTTCTTCGCACCCCCATAACCTTCTACTGGTAAAGACCCCGAAATGACTTTGGGTCGAGTGGACGTTAACCCACCGCCCTCTCGTACTACTAAAGACACTAGCGAATCTGTGGACCACGGTGACTAAGTGTGTAAGACGCTGGCTCGCTAGCCTGGAGGTCGCGTGTTCGATCCCTGCGTTGCCTGAGGAAGTTCATCCAGATTTTCCGGCGTGGTTGCCCTGGTCAGTCACGCAGTACGGCTGGTGTGACAAGACAGCTGTCTAGTCCTTCGGATGGGACGAAAAACCTGTGTACACAATGACGTGCACGTAAAAGATCCATGGCAGTTTGAATTGGACACTGTATGGTGTAGCTCTCTCTCTCTCTCTCTCTCTCTCTCTCTCTCTCTCTCTTTGATTAAACTTTGAATAGCCATAAATCAAGATAAAATTTATTGACTGATAATGATTTGGAACTAAAGGATTCATTAAACCACTGACAATATAAATACCTTGCTTATTAACTATTTCATGGCATGATGTAATGGACTGTCTTCCTTTCTTAAATTACAAAATCAAATTCACTAACAGCACTCTAAACCATTTTAGAGGAAGCACTGGCTCATATGTCACCGATGAACCATACAAATAAACAATATTGGCTGTAATGAAAATTATTAAGTAGACTTTCCTCAGTGAATTATATATAGAGCTATCTAGGACAAAGAAGAATAATAGAGACAGTGGTGCATAGAAAGCTGAAATCACTTTCCTTGATATACTGCCGACTCATATGATATTGGTTATAAATAACCCATACATTGCTCACATATATTTTAAATAACCAATAGTGATCCGTTAATTGACCTATTGATAGTTACCGGGTCGTGGCTATATTACATTGCTTTATTGGAGAGTTATCGGGGAGGGTGGGGTGTTATTGTGTGCTTATGGATTTGTTTGTTGTTATGTTTTTTTAATTAGAGTATGATCTGCACTCTTCTGTTAGTCCGTCTGTCATTTGCACTATTTTACTGTGTGGCTTTGTTTGTTTTCCTTGTTGCATGTAGTGTTGTTTATTGTTTGTTTGGGAACTTTAAATTGTTGGGGTGGGGTGATTGGTTATCACGTGCGCGCGGTATCATATGGTCTGTTATTGCGTCAATGGCGTGGTTTCTATTGCCTGATTGCACGTGGTAAGCAGTAGGGTCGCCTGTCCAACATTGCGGGTTTTTCCGGGTCCTCGGTTTCCACCCACTGCTAAAGACCCCTACACCCAAGCGAATTGTTGAAATAAAATTTAACCGTGTGTTAGTCCCGAAATGACCATGTGTGTGTCGAGTGAACGTAACACACACACTCTCTCTCTCTCTCTCTCTCTCTCTCTCTCTCGTTGCTCGTTGGTTTCCTCCCACTGCTAAAGACCCATACGTGCAAGCGAATTATTAAAATAAAATTAAACCATATGTTATTCCCGAAATGACCTAGTTTGTGTCGAGTGGAAGTTAAACCCCATTTCTCTCTCTCTCTCTCTCTCTCGTTGGTGGTATTATTTGTTTTATTAAAGTATAATGTGTTTATGATGGCATGGTCGTTTTGGAGTTTTAATTATGGTGTGACCTGTACAACTCTATCTATCTACATATCCCTCACACGGCCTTTTTTTTATTTATAGTGTGTTATTTTTGTGTGTACAATTGTTTTCTGTGGCCATTTTTCATACATGGTGGGAGTGGGGATATATCTGTTTTATTGGAATATGGTAGAATATTAGTCGAAAAGTGGCGTCGAATGAGTATAACGGTCCTCTAAATATAATTGGCGACTCATTGCGAATAAATATTTCCTGGGTAAGTAGAAAATTCTACACCCGAGAAATCTTCATGAGATTTTACTTGTATGCCATTAACAGTGAAATTCAACTGTCGACTTACCGAAAAAATTCAATGTTGGTCTGATAATGATGGTTGCTACGAGATGGTAATTATGTTAAATTCGAAGATTTTCAACAAGTTTATAAAATATTCCAACTCATTGAACTTCCACATGGCCGGTAAAAACTGATAATGATATGACCGAGGAGTGAGGACAGAGACAATATCAAAAAAGTCACAACCGCCCAAATGACAGTTTCGGCGTAATAACTTACTCATTACGCAACCCAGCAATTTATCTACACAATCACAAGAGTGTATAGGCACCAATTAAAGCTGAACTCCGATTACAAAACTACAGAAATGATCAAATAAAAAAAATTACTGCCAAACATAATCGCCATACTTGTTTGGCCGCTGTACGGTGTATGAAAACAGAGGCAGGCCACGCCCACATCCAGTATACACTTTGGCCACCACACTGTCCACATCCGGCTAGCAATATTTCAACTACCAATTACCTACTGAGTGAGCGGTTTTTTCTCTATAAGTTTACTGAAAATGTTATTGCTACACAATTATTATGTCTGATCAGGTACATATTATTTTACTAATTGTACGAAATAAGTAACCTACGGTATATTTTTCCTCTAAAAGTATGGGAAAAATTGTCTTACCCCAAACAATCAACAAATCTACCGACATCATCCAACCATGTTTATTCTTATTTCTTGAAAGGCTTTGCACAACATGTTAGAAACACCACATGATTTCTAGTATTATAAAGATCAGTATTATCGTTTCAAAATATATCCAAAGCAGCAACAAAACAACTGTTCTCTCCATCGAAGAAGTATGTCTTCACTTCAAAATACTTTTCATCTTGTTGTTATTTATGACGATCAAGGGACATAGGTGGTTATGTCAACATGTTAGATGTTATGTCAACAACATAGATTTGTTGTTGTTTGGAGTAGTTTTCTTTTATTTTTAGAGCAAAGGTACACCGGACTTTACTTATTTCTTCTAATTAGTAAAATAATGTGTACCTGATCAGACATAATAATTGTGTAGCAATAATATTTTCAGTCAATTTATAGAGAAAAACCGCCCAGTCAGTAGCTGGTAATTGGTAGTTGAAATATTGCTAGCCGGATGTGGACAGTGTGGTGGCCAAAGTGTATACTGGGTGTGGGCGTGGCCTGCCTCTGTTTTCGTACACCGTACAGCGGCCATACTTCTTCTGCAAATAGAAAACAAGTATGGCGATTATGTTTGGCAGTAATTTTTTTTATTTGATCATTTCTGTAGTTTTGTAATCGGAGTTCAGCTTTAAGCAAAATATACAATTTCGAATCTTGTCACTGGTGGAGTTGGAAATCATTTAGAAAGTAGGCTTTCATAAAAAGGACACTTTGACTTACAAAGTATGTTCGTATGTTCTAAAATTAGCCCAGAGTGATCACACTTTATAACAAAATGTCAAAACCGTATGTAACTAACGTACGTAAATTAAATGGTAGCTGGCTTTTTTTTCGCACGTATACAGTGAATGGCCATTTTGCTCAGTAATCCCAGACAGAATTTGGCTATTTTTTTTTTGTTTTTTTTTTTTAAATTGCGTTAAAATTTGAAATTTTTGCTTAGAACTGAAATAAATTAACTATTAGTCAATCCCAACACTAAAAACATTAACTGAATTGATTGTGTATATCTGAAATAGACACGACCGAAGTACAAAATAGTGCCAATATGCCGACGTGAAATCTAGAGTTGTAGATGTTAAGTTTTGTGAAAAGTCACTGGAAGACGTTATGGCTGTATGGATTAAACAGTCCTAAAGGATGCAAGAAGGCTATTGTTTACAATATAACATTGTGTCTTGTAATGATCACAATGATGGTGTTGGCATTTGTTTGTTGATGTGACCTCATGACTTGTGACGTTTAGATAACGTCATATGGATCTCATGTCTATTCACTATGTCAGAGTCACTTCTCTGCAGGTAGGGTGAGTCTGTCGTTCAGATTGTGCCAAACCCTGTCGATAAGTACACAGATCACTAAATATTCTACGCCGTCGCCCACGAATGTAGGACGAAAGTTATTTTTACTATTTCTCCACCTTTCCACCCTTTTGCATGGCGATTTTTGTTGAGTTTTTGGTGTAGAATGTAGGGCGAAAGTTATATTTAGTCTTTCTGTCCCTTTCCCTTTTGCATGGCGATTTTTGTTGAGTTTTTGGTGAAGAATCGAAGAAAAGGGTTTGAAAATACATTTTCAGACAGGTTTTGGTGAATATTCATGATTTTGAGGCGGAAGGATACAAGAGTTGTGAGGTTGCTTACGTTGAAATGGAGGACCGAAAATTGCATGTTTAGCTGTCTCTACTTCCAGCTTGTGTATGTCAAGTTTTTGGTGAAGAACCTCATACATTCTTTTGGGCAAGAGTTTGACACATGTTACTCCATCTGTGGCAGAAAGCGTTCTACCCAACGAATATTTCGGGAAAAGTTACAAACGGTCTAAGAGACGAGAATTAACATTAAAGTCAGTGAGGAAATAATTAGTTATCTGTAGCCATAAGCGAGCCACAAGGAACGACAGCAGTTTGTAATCTTATTAAATCCAAACTGTTTTCTTCAGTGGATCATTAAAGCACATAAATTATCGTCAAAGGTCGGGAAAGAGAATTCCCATAAAAAAGGTCAAATATTTTGGAATACAATACCGATAAGCACTTTTATAGGACTGTTATTGCTCATTTGATACTGCTAAAATGGTTATTTTATAGGGAATTACCTGTATTTTTATGTCTGTCTGCCCCCCCCCCCCCCCACACACACACTTTTTGCGAAACGGCAACTCGGTTTGGACTGTTCAAACTTGGTGTAGGTGTTTTTCTTGAGTGTGTTTGGGTGTATATATTTGTTTTGTTTGTTTCTGCATTCTATATGTATAAATCCCCCCTCCCCTTTCTTTATATTTCAGGTTTTGACGGAGCAAAGCTTGATATTTATCCATCGAAAACTTTAACGACTGGAATCCCAAAACTGATTTTTAATTGCACAGTTGATCCAATGGCTAATTTGATGTTTGTAACAACACTGGCAATTAGAAAAAAAATAACTAATCCGTCTGCAGTTTTAACATATGCAGAACTCTCTTACACTGCTTCGACTCCAGTTTATGGTTCAGGAATAACACGATCTAGATATCTAGCATTTGGACAAGTTATAAGAGACGACGTGCCATCAGCCTATTTACAATTAGAGGTTACAGATCCAAACTGCAGTGATGAAGGAACGTATGAATGTTATAATTCTGGATCTACCAATCAAGGGACTGTCACAACTCGCAAAAATGAAGACAATGTCATAATCAGGGGTAAATATATATTTAGCACAAATTATGTATTTTCATTTCGCCAACATAAATTTTATTTATATACTGTACATATTTTCCGGAAATATTATCTAAAGTATTTTAATTAGACATTAATTAACTTATCCAGACCATAACCAACTCCCAATTCCATCGTCAGTCTGTGATATTTAGTAGATTGGAACCCGATCTGCTGATCGACGCTCATTGATGATTAAATCAAAAAATAGATAACTGAGACTGTTTAGTAATGATAATCGAGACTAGGCCTAAAATTCAATTGCTAAATTCTTGGTTCAGAGGGGATCAATTTGACTGAAAATTTCAGCAAAGTTCCTTTACTTTGTCTAGTTTTAAACTATTACAGTGGCAACTGCCTGTTCTTTATCTAACCTCCCATAGTGTACCATTAATCAAACATATCGGAGCGTCCTTAAATTCCAGTTTAATTTATAGCAAGTTTGAGCCTTCAAAAACATCAGTTTATTAATAAAATAATTGAGCGTCCATATATATCAATTATAATAAAATGTTGAGCCTCCAAAACTTCAGTTAAATTGATTTTAAAAAATTATAAATTATTAGTCAAATTATTTTTGAAGAACCGGAGCGTCCATAAATTTCAGTTAAATCAATATTAATAACAGGTGTGAGCCGCCAAAGATATCAGTTAATTTGAGGGGTTTTTTTTTGTTTTGTTTTTTATTTTGAAAAAAAGAGCGTCCATTAGTATCAGTTAAATTATTTCAAAGTTCACCAATTTCAGTTAAATCAGTCGACAAATTTGAGCGTCAATAAATATCAGATTTGGCTTTATATTAAATTGATAACAAATTGGATTGAGCGCCTATAACTCTCAATGGCTTTATGTTAAATTAATAGCAAACCATAGCATCCATAAATATCAGTAGACCTAGCACTACCTGAAACTGATGACAACTCGGAGCATTTTATGTTAAATCGATTTAAATCGGTTTTGTATCGAGAATTCAAAATGGATTGTGGTTATTATAACAATTATCTTTATTATGAAGATGCACCTGTGAATTTGAAGATGTCTGTCTTACCAGAACAACAAACTTACTCAGTAGACTCTGTGATGAATATTGTTTGTAGCGGAAATGTTGGCTATAAACAACAAGACTGGACTTGGCAATGGAGAAATGATACTGACGAAACATGGTTTCCGTACCCTGATGCTTATAACGTAACTTATGAAGACATAACACCTCCAGATAGTCGGTGTGGCTATGTTTCAAGAAGTATGTTAAAATATGTAGTGGAAGACAGAGAAAATGGTATACAATTCAGGTGTATGGTGGGAGATCTAGAACAATTTAGCTTCAATTTGACCGTTTACTCTACAGTGCCAGGTAAAGTCATTAGTAAAACCATAGGTGTTAAGTCGTCGCGAGTAGAGTCGCAAAGAGAACCACGGGCGGTCAGTTGTAGCAAGTTCTTTATAAGTACGAGGAAGCCTTTGGGCAATCCTACACTTGGTCACATACAAGCTTGGGATTGAAACTACACCACTCGACTCGGTGGCAACCTACAACCCCACATCACCAAGTACAGTATGTGAATTATTATGGGAGGCATATGTAGGCGAAAAAGAAATATAATTTATTCGTCACGAAATCTCTCCGGCGAGAGAAAAACAGAATGCTTATTTGAATCATACAAATGGACCAAGGTGGCGACATTCGTTTAAAGGGCATATCGCTTTATTCGCTGGAATCTTACAATAGTCGATGATGGGTTTTAAAGCTCATATTAATGTAATTGAATGCGTATAAAGTGATTTGTATTCATTTTTTATTTTAAATTTTATATTTTGTAATCACTTATGATCGATAGAACGAGAGTCGTTGACCATTGCTTTGTCCATTCTGCACGTTGCACGCTGTTTTATTATTATTTTGTCGTTTGTGAATCATCAGCAATTATTAATTACTCCCGCACTATCTCGCAGGAAATGCTTTTCTTTACTTATTAAAATACACGAATCTTGTACTGATGATAACATGTTCATTGCGTCTTGAATATTAAATAGTGACACCAATATTTATTGAACCAATAGCGAATTTTAATTTGTGTTTTTAATTTCAAATATCATGGAAAATATTGAGTTAAGGGATTTAGATCCTTTAATTCTTTGTCAATATCCACATAATAATATTTGTAGTTTTATATAGTATATATTTATTAACAGCAAGTGACATCGTACATATTCATGGGGCCTATATCCTCATGGAACCCCGGGCTCTTGCCCAGCGTGCCCATATGTTACAACAGCCATCACTTTGTTCCATAGTATGATAACATTAAGATTTTATTTACAGTAGTGAATCCGACGCTTGGTCCTACAACGGTTCAGCAACCAGGTGGTGAGTAATTTTATAACAGTAGGCGAACTGCGTTGATTCATTGAGCAAGACTTTGGCCCGTTCACCTGCAAGCGTCCCGTGTTCTATCTCACTCCAATCTAATTGAAATTCAGATCTATATTTCTTTTCGGTTTTTTATAATTTCGATGGCCTACACTACATGTAGATCTAGCAAGTTATAGCGGGAGGTCCCGTTCAGCCAGTCAGATGTCAAGCACGCGACATTTGACCCTATAACCTCAGTCATTCGATTAACCAATCAGAATCGTTGTTGCTTTGTTTTGATTTCTATCGCTGATAATGCCTACCCACAATTCCGCGCAAAAAAGGTCAAACCCTCGATTCGACAGACAATTTGATTAGCTGAACCCCTCAGTTCAAGCAGAACACGAGATAAATATTAAGTCTTTCCGATCCTAGTGTAGTAAAGACAAGTAAATCGAAATTTTGAACTATAAAAACGAAACGAAATAGGATCTGTATTTTAATCAGATTGTATCTCACTCAGAAGTCTCCTCATAGCGCACTGCAAAACGTTAATCCCATTTCATTTCAATTCATTTCATCTATTATAGTAGTAGCTTTGTTACTGATTTTCAATTATAACAATTTTAACTATTATAGTAGTAGCTTTGTTACTGATTTTCAATTATAACAATTTTAACTATTATAGTAGTAGCTTTGTTACTGATTTTCAATTATAACAATTTTAACTATTATTGAAGGGCATTTGTAATTCAGATAGTGGTGGTGGTGGTGATGATGATAATTCTGGTATAGAAGTAGTTGGAATAGCTGTCGGTCTGGTATTGGTAGCCATAATAATCATAGTAGTAGGTGTTCTACTGTATGTCATCATTTGGAAGAAACGTAAACTTAAAGGTAATTTGGAAATATTGTTCAGAAAAAAAATAAAGTTTCACCTCGTCTCATCGAGTGAGGTGGTGGGGTTGTGTCTAATGGTTAACGCGTGAACTTTGAATCATAAGGTCTGGTAGAGTTCCGACTTGTACATCACATAGAGTAGGGTGGCCTTCACAGCCTCGTAGGTTAGTCTCGAAATGGAATAGTTTGTATCGTGAAAACGTTAAATTCACCGCCCCCCTCCATTCACACATATTCTCTCTCTCAGTCCGTCTGCCTCTCTCTGCCTCCCTCTCTCTCTCTCTCTCTCTCTCTCTCTCTTTTTTGTGACTCTAGGATTAATGTTATTATTTACTTTCCTTTCGCATGCAATGACATCGAGGAAACCATCTACTTTATACTTTGAGAGTAGATCTCTCTCCACAATGACCGCCATATTCAAAACTGTTTTGTAATGCGGTTCTGCTCCATTTCACGTCTGTAATAATCTCCGCAGAATACTTAGTGTTTTCGATTAAAATCTTCGATTTATGACTGAAGATGTCGGTCAACTCTTAGTCTCTGTTCCCAAACGGGGTTAACTGTAGACAGGCAGCCTAAGTTTAGTATGTGAGCAGACGTTTGCTCCTGGAAAGTCTATACAGGAGAATCTCGGTTTTTTGTTCCACCCGAATGACTAGGCTTCCATTTTTCGGAACCCCGCAGTCGAATGTTTAAACGAAGTTACGATTCATTTAATTTTTTTTATATAATTCAGTGACAGACCAAGAATATGATATGTAAGTATTTCGAATACCAAATAAAATAAAACCAAGCACGAGCAATCCAAATCATTAGACATAATTTGAAGTCATAAAAAACGGTTTAGGCAAAATAGTGAAATACGGCAAAATAGTGTAATCAGCATACCAAAGTTATTTCCGATACAAATACGTACAACTGCAATATTGTAAAAGTTGCAATTCGAAAATGAAAATGATTCAATTCGGTCTAGTATTTACAAAGATTTCCATCGATCTTTGATGCCCCCCGTGTAGCAATACGGTCACCATCTTTATTTGTCATGGACCAAATCAATGGAACTGTTTCAAATCCGAATGACACCAAGACAGGGGATTTTCTATCGTTGATATTTTGAGTTTGTTTTACAGATGATAAATAATCAATCTAGTACATATTTCAGTGGATTATGCGATGAAAATTTTTCCGATCAATGCAAATCGTTACTTTAACATATTATATTGTTTCAGTGGAACAAGTAAAATACCGGTTGTCTCTAATGGTGGTAAGTACTTAACAATTATGAAATATTGAAATGAAATGAAATGGGCTTTAATGTCTTACTCATGATCTGCTCCTAAACTGGGCTAATGAAGATGAGCAGATGGCGCTACGGCCTACTCTTATATCGAATTCCAACTGCCAAGCGATCTTTTACGTGCACGCCAATGTGGATACGGGACCTCGTTTTGTCCCACCCGAAGATTAGGTTGCTGTCCTTGTCAGGCACCCCGTCCTACATCACTGACAAGATGAAACCACGCCACAAAATCTGGATGAGCTTTCTTGGCCAATGGATCGAAAACCCGACCTACAGGCTAGCAAACCAGCGTCTTACCTACTTAGCCACGTGACCCCACCCCCTCCATTGTGAAATAGGATTTAAACGTCCTACTGTGCCATATAGTTCTGTAATGTTCACACCAATACCTACAAGGGACCCCGGTTTTGCGTACCATCCAAATGCCTCTGCGTTTTCCCCTATCAGACTCTATGTGCTGAACCACTCCGGTAATTCCATATGAACTTCCTCTGCAAAAATTAGGATCGCCCCCCCCCCTCCACAAGTTAGCTAGCCAATGTATAACTCATCGAGCCCCGATGGCTCCGTAAAAAGTTAAAGTAACTAATTTCTTATAATTGATGACTTATTGTTGATGACTTACTCGTGTATCCGGACACATACTCTACTATCCTATATGTGGGTGTGGTGTTGGGGTTGGGGGTGAAAAAAAACTTAATCGGGAGATCCTGTACTGTTGCTACTTTGAGTAAATTTTAGTGTAAATTATGCCGCGGACAAATCGATATTGACCGACAAAATGCAGATGAAGATTAGCGGCATTGATTGTTTAACTTTCGTATATTTTGTTTTATTAATTGTATTTTCAGTGCCACCCTCATCGACAAAAATGTGATCAATGCATTCTGGCATTCATCACAATACATCTAGCATAGATAATGTCCTGACCAAATCATCTCCAAAATTCTCCTCAGTTGTACAGTGAAGACCAGTGCTGATAAACTGACATTGGTTGCGTCCCTTTCTCTTCAAGTCTCGATTGTAAATCCGTTCTCTCGTGACATTTAATTACAATGTCATGCATGGATGAATGCAATATGTTTACCCACCCTAAAAGATTTATTTTAGTATTTCGAGTGATACGGCCGGGTGTGATTGGTGCAATCAGAACATTGATACAAGACTGACAGTATGGGCACATTTTAAATTCCTATTGTTTCCTTTGCGAACTACACTATTGTGAAAGATCAATCTCCAAAGGGAGTATTTGACAAAATTGTTTCAATTCCGTTACGTACTTACACAGATTTGTTAAATTGAAATTTGCCGTCATGCTGTTGTGCCAATACATTGGATGTCATCGTGTATTAAGACACAGGGGGGTTGGGATGGCCTAGTGGTCTAGTGCCGCGCGTCGACCTCTAGCTGACCAGTCACCTCTGGCTTGCGGCTGTGGTTTCGAGACCTGGTGTGAGCGTATGTGGCATGGAGATAGGTGCGCCTGCTCAACCTATTGAGTTTTCTCCGGGCACCCCGGTTTCCTCCCACTGCTAAAGACCCCTACGTGCAAGCGAATGATTGAAATAAAATGAAACCCCATGTTAGTCCCAAAATGACCTAGTTTGTGTTGTGTGGACGTTAAACCCCACCTCTCTCTCTCTCTCTCTCTCTCTCTCTCAAGACACCGAAAACTACAAACAATATAAACAAGGTTATACAGTATTCGGTCACATTGATGATAATCCGGTCTGCTTCTGCGTTCACAATTTCGAACATATCGAACAATATCCACCCGCATTCTCGTTTGATATAGATGTAAGAAATCAGACAACCACCAACCTGAATTATGATTGTGAAATCACCAGATATCTACTGTTCCAGGAATATAAGACTCCAGATACATATATTAATCTTCCAAGAAGTGCCACAATGTACTCACCTGACCTGTCATTCGAATCTGAATATACTACTGAGAATTCACGCGGATGAGGCGTTTAGAAATTTCTTTTATGAAGATTGTTTTCAGATCTGTGTGTTATCATGGTATATATTGACCTTGTCCACCTTATTTTAGAGAGTTGGCCATGATCTATGTCTGCACGTTGTTCGGGGCTGAGGCGTTTTGGGTTCTCTTTTTTTAAAGATTGTGTCATATCAATGTGCAGTCATAGTGTATCTTCGCCTTTCCCAACTGATCTGGTAGAGTCTGCAATTATCGATGGCAGTGTGGTTCTTAGGGTTTGGGCATCTTGGATTTTCTTGATTGAAGATTTGAACTACATCAAACAAATATGGGTCATCGTTCCACGCCCACATCCATAACCATTCCCGCCCTTTTCAATATTAATAAACAACGTTTCTTTATTATTGAGTTTATTATCATTGTATGTTCTATGTAAAAATGTATATATGTGTAAATGTACTGTATATAAATCGACTGATCCTCTGAAACACTGGTAATATTTTATTAGAGTTATTGCCCTTGGCATTGGAAATACTGGAAACGCACCTGTTTGGTTAAAATGTTAAAGAATAGCTTTCATATGAAACACGTCCATCACGAGAACTTGGTGTGTTCTTAAAACACTTTTTGCAGCATTGGGGTATGGAATGGAATGAAATGAAATGAAATGGGGGCGGGGGGGGGGGGGGGGGTAAGGTCCTACTGAGGAATATGGTAAGCGTCTTTGCAATTTCAATAGAATGGAGTCTACCTTGAAATTAATTAATTTTCCGTTATAATGGACAATTTTCGTCAAAAAAGGAACAAAAAAAAATGATTCCATAAACTGAAAGCCCTCGCTCAGGCAAATAAATATAATATTTGGACAAAGAAAGGGGCATAGTCCATAACTGGTGAAATGAATTGTATGGATTATATAATGGAAAGTTGGCTACGCGAATTAGTAGTCTTCTTATTGTATGTTTAAAAAGTGTATTATTAATAGTGCCCATGCAGAGAACTATTTAACATTTTCCGGCTTAAATAACAGATTCAGACATCAACTATGGCGTTATGCGGGGACTATTGGTTAGGGTTTGTGACCAAAGCAAAAGACTTGTTTCAAATATACACATGTGTAACATTATTCGGCTTCAATTAGCAACTTCAGATATAATATATGGTGTTATAGGGGGGGGGGATGTCGATCACGGTTTATAAAAAAGGATTGTCCGTGCATCATACAACCACATGTAACAATCGGGGCAGACAATCGGTCTCTTTTTTTTTTGCCCAGTTAAATAACGCACATAACACAAATATTCACAACACGACACAACACAACCACGTGTCTGCCACAGCACGTGCTACGGGTTTGTTTGTAAAAGGAGACTGACATAATGACGTCACAAACGTCCATTTAAATTGCCAAATTAAATAAAACAATTAATACAGAAAATAGAAATGACAGCTTTTTTTAAAAGTTCGTTATTCCCATGGACTCCAAACACCATCGTGTAATTCTGGATTAGATTGAGGGTCAGGATCAGGATAACGGACAGGAACGGCGGTATTACTGTAATAATCGAGCCTATCCAACATGGATTTAACTATATCAGGATATACAGCTGATAATTCTATTCTTTCATTTGGATCATCTTTAATATTAAATAACCAAAGATTCTGATCTTGATTGTTGGTACTTGGTATTGTCAGGTTCTTGTCTACTTGTAGATGTGGTGGTGGAACCCAGTGACTATCACCTATGATAAAATTATGTACAATACTATAAATCCGTGTCCTTTGTAAGATTATCACAGATGTGATGTAAAACGTTGCGGTTATCACCTAAACAACATTATGTTCAAAAACTATAGACCCCGTCCTGACGATATCTCAGATGTGGTACTGGAATCCAGTGGCTTTCATCTTAAAGAACATTATGTATAAAAACTATAAATCCTCGTCCTTGCGACCTCTCGGGTGTTGTGCTGAAATCCAGACGATGTCACCTAAAGCAACATTATGTACAAAAACTACAAACCCCCATCCCGACGATCTCTCTGATGTGGTGCTGATATCCAGTGGCTGTCACTTAAAACAACATTATGTACACGCCAGTTTAAGACAGAATTGGGCAAGACAAAACAATCTAAAGGTCACACTATATGACCTGTTTGTCAGTTTTCCACGCTAAACTGACGCAATGACAGGTTAAACGGTAAATAAAAATAACTGCAGGATTATAATAATACAAGAATATTCTTTGAATGGCTTTGAATGATTGAATGACGTAAGGCCATAATCAAATGAAATAAAATGGGGTTAACATCTGACTGGTCTAAACAGTGTGCTATGGGGTATTACTTCCGTAACATACCATACATAACACAACGGAATGTATATTTGAATTAAGAGAAAAGCACCGTCCACATTACTAGTTAAGGTCTACGCGTCCTATCTAGTAGATTATACGTACAATAATAGAATAATGTGCTTACCTGGATTACCGGTGAGTATTTTCCAGTCACCAACTCTAAGAGCAGCTCTAATTCTATTATCAAATGTGTCAGGATACATTCTTTTACCAGCCAGATTCGTCATTGGATCAATGTTGTGTAACAGTTCTTTTCTTACTGCAGAGGCATTTTCACTATAGGGGGTACAATGGTACCACACAATTAATCAACAAAATTTAACAGCCCATAATTACAAAATTTATGATAATCTAGCCTGGGTTTACATTCGTTCGTTTCTGGAGTTTAACGTCCACTTCCGTCTGGGTTTATATCATAGACAATCTGTGTTTACTGAATGGAACCCCTAATAACAGACATCATAGTGGAAAGCCCCTCTTATAATATACAGCATAGTGGGAAAATCCGCCTATTAACATACAGCATAGTGGAAAATCCCCTACAGTTGATGGTCGAAAATCACCCTAATAGCACACCGCATAGTGGAAATCCGCTAATAACAACAAGCATAGAAGACAACCCCCCCCCCGCCCCCTTAGTAAGAGACAGTGTAGCGGAAATCCCTCATAACAAATAGTATAGCGGAAAATCCCCCTAATCACAGACAGCATATTCCCTCTAAGAACAGACAGCATAGTGGAAAATAATCGGATGTTAAAAAGACTTACCTGATAGTTTCCCATTGATCAAAGCCATCTAATGGTAATGTACCATTCAGATTACCACCTCCTAATTTCACTAATGTAGGATACCAATCAGAAACATGGATCAATGCATCATTCACATATCCTTTATTCTTTAACGCTTGACCATGTACAAACCCTACTCCATGCATTCCACCTTCCCACAAGGATCCTTTCCATCCTCGTAATGGCCAGTTATTACCACCTGCATGTACTTGACCTCCATTATCTATTAATATAGAATAATACAGAAATGAATCTCAAAAACGTTATCAGCCTTATCGCAGTCACTATTAATGGGAGGTAATTGCCTATTTAGGGTTATAAATATTTCTCGAACATTATTGTTTTAAGAAACTTACAAATTACCCCCATATATAAATATGCATGACCATTTGTTACAAACTGACCTGTTGTAAATATCATGATTGTATTATTCCATAAACCGGCTTCCATAAAAGCATCAGTAACATTCTTTACACCTTCATCCATACACGTTACCATACCTGTCATTGATTGAAATATACATTATATACTATCAGGACAGGAAATAGTACACAAATTTATTCTAAACATTAACAAAGAAACGTAGATCAGATAAAGTGGGTCCTGGGGCTAGTCGTAAGGGTCCACTGGGCTACACTAACTGTCCCCGGACTATAATGATAACAAAGGTTAAATGTCCCGTCGATATTTCTGCAGAACTGTCAGAAGTGTGGTTGGACAGCACGTTTATCCTTACTCTTTTTTGTATTCCGACTACCACATCTGTCGGCATGAACCAGCTCAGACTGTGCAGCTTCTCGGGGACATAGCATACCAATTAGTTCTGAGGCAACAGATAGCACTGTTAAAATATCTATCTTTATCAATCACCTACCAGCGTATATTCGTCTATTTTTATCTTGAATAAAATCATATTGTTTTATATAACTATCAGGAACTTGAAGTGGGGCATGAACGGCTTGGTATGGTAAATACAGGAACAATGGCTGCGAGTAAAACAAAATAAAAACAAATTATGGATTATTGACATTTTATGCAAAGGAATGGTACGTTAAACCTCATTCCGGTGGCTTTTAATTATATCAACTTGGCAAATGTAATCAATCGTTTAATAAGTACATGTATTGTACTTTATTGTACCGGTAATCATGCCGTTGTAACTTTATCAAATCAAACAAATAGAAAGGGTTTAAAACTGAAATGTTGCTGATAAACAAACATGGTACCAGATCAGATTACATTATCCACGGTGTATCTGTTGCGTTCACTGTTCTGGTCATGGTGTTTAATACTACCAGTAATGTACCATATTTTGGTCATATTGTTTAACTATATCAGTAACAAACATTATTCTGGTCATGTTGTTTAACCATCTTAGTTACAAACTTTATTATGGCCATGCTGCTTAACTATTTTTAACTATATTATCAGCAACATACATTGTTCTGGCCATGTAGTTTTACTATATCAGTAACGTACTTTATTCTGGTCATGTTGTTTAACTATATCAGTAACGTAGCTTATTCTGGTCATTTTGTTTAAATATCATGGTGGTTAAATATGTCCGTAACGTACCTTACTTTGATCATGATGTTTAACTATAGTATCAGTAACTTACCTTATTCTGATCATGTTGTTTAACTATATCAACAGCTCGTTCTGTAAATAAATGTGTTGAATATCGACCAGTTTGATTGGTTACCGTCAGATTATCTCGCAAGTCGTAACCACAGTATTTGGGTAGAGTTGAATTCGAATATTCGTGGTTGTCGCATGAAGTATGCAAATAGTACTGCTCACTGCCACCGAGGTAACCTACACAAATGATGACAATAATATAAAATAATGATTGCCAGTGGAAATGACGGTTCAGGGGTATGGGGTTTTATGTCCACTCGACACAAACTACGTAATTTGGGGAGTATCAATTGGTTCAATTTTATTTCAATAATTCGTTGGCGGAGAGAACCCACGACGTTGGAAGGCGATCCTACCCCTAGTAAGGCTAATTAACCCAAATGACAGTCTATCTAGAACAAAGCGTGGTTTCCAGCGAAATGGAGAAACGAAAAGAACCCGGGAGGCATTTAAGGCCCGTATGGTGCTTGAACCACGGGATAAAATATAAGATTGAATATCACTGATTGTTAACTTACCAAAGTATGAATCAAAACCTCTACTTGTTGGTAAATATTCCTTTTTATAGAATCCAAGATGCCATTTACCTACAGCATGGGTTGAATAACCTACTTCCTTTAGTTTATCAGCAATAGTCGGGCTGTTCAATGGTAGACCATTGGGTTGAGACCACCATATTATACCATGCTGTAAACCTGTGTGTATCTAGAAATATTATTATATTTAAGTTGAAATTATCATTTAGCCTGCTGTGTGTATCTAGAAATATTATTATATTTCGGTTGAAGTTACCATATTAGTATACCATCCTGCAAACCTGCGTGTATCTAGAAATATTATTATATTCGCTTGAAGCCACCATATTACATGTATACTATGCTGTAAACCTGTGTGCATCTAGAAATATTATTATATTAGATTGAAACCACCATATTATACCATATTATATTAGGTGTAATTTTAAAGTGGCATATAGCGACTGGTAAACACATTAACATAACATAATTTTTTACGTGAAACAATTGTTGGTTTTACTTATAAAGCACGACGTCGCGATAATTATCTTCCTATCGTGCAAGCACAATGTATTTAGTTAACTTGAGTCTAATATTTATAATATTCGTGTATATTCATCTCTATCAGATTTCATAAATTAAAATCATGTCTTTACACACGGGAAGCTTATGGTGGTTCTTAAAGAATGTCGGCATACATCTTTATATTTTACAGATCTTAACACATCGCTACCTGAAAAGAAAGAAGTTATGCCATGCCCCTGATAGAAATTGTGCTTGATACCGCTAAGAGGATACTTATCGAAACTAGTGATTATTAGGTGTGATGTTTTGACTTCCATTTGCTAAATCAGTGTGTGTATATCCCATTCCTACAACCGTTGTTAGCGATGTTATTTCAGAATAATCTAAATGGATGTAATACCCAAAATAGACAGAATGAGCCGTAAAACAATGTATTAATAAACCTTGCATGTTCATTTGTCAGTATTACATTAGAAGGGTGGACACTCTTTTTAATTCTGTCATAGCATCTACCCCAAATAATAAAATAAATAAATACCTGATATCGCCCTGATAATAACTGACTTCTAGTTGGTGTACAGATCGGTTGAACATAGTAATTCTCTAGTATAACCCCTTCCTCGGCCAGTCTATTTAATGTTGGCGTTTTAATCTCTGAATTATGGTAACCAATATCATGAAAACCATAATCATCAGCTACTACCAGGAGAATATTGGGTTGTTTACTGGAAACACAGTGGATGATACCAGACAATAATAAAAGATTTATAATACTGAACATCTTCCTGTAACATACAATTGTATCAGAATATAATACTGAACATCTTCTTATAACATACAATAATACGAGATTTATAATATGGAACCTCTTCCTGTAACTGGTAATATTACCAGATTGCTAATGGTCCTGTTTCTGTATTAGACGATGATACCGGAGTTACACTATAATAACAAACATATATACTGCTAATCTTCCTGTAACCAATAACAATAGTAAACTTCTGCTCGTATCTAGGGGAGAACACCAACTGACAATGACAAACTTCTATCCAGAGTAGAGTGACCATCTTATGTAACAGTGGAGAACATCTACTGGTAATAGTACATCCAAAGTATAATAATCATCTGTAACAACCGGTGAAAGCAAAAAGCAAACGGCAATAATAAACTTTTACCAATTAATTTATAACAACAAATACCAATTTATAATGACAAACTTCTACCATCTGGTATAAGCTAACTTATAATTACTGTTGATAACCAACGTCTGCCAGTTGTTTATAACAAACTTATACCAACTGATACTAACAATCTTCTTCCATTTGGTAATAACAAACTTATACCAACTGGCAATAAAAATCTTCTTTCAACTGGTAATAACATTCTTATACCTACTGATAATTTCTACTAACTGATAATAATTAAAGATAAGTTCCCGGGTACAAACTGGGTGATTTGATGATATATTAGGACCAAAATCATTAAAAATAATTAATTTATCATAATTTCTAATTGTCAAGTATATGGTACCATAAAATTCAATTAAAGTGGCCATGTTTGCGCCAGAGGGACTACCTTTCTCCGTACCTATAGCGACGGGGACAGGGGGGAATTCAGTGCATACACAATACGACGTTGTCTGTAATCGCTTACTTTTTATTACAAATATCGAATCCTAATTAAATTCTCTGATCATCCACTGCCCGTGATAAAAAAAAGTGTGTGTGGGGGGGGGGTCGTTAACCCGGTTTAAACTTTCTCTTCTGAAGGTAAATGTGGGGCAAATAGACCAAGTTAAAAACCCGACTCTAGTCCGCTTTGAGCATGCGCATGACGAAGTAAGTTACATTCCTGGGAACATGTCTGGGCCAGGCAATCCAGTGTTACCGCAAGCGTGCGAGAACCGAATAAAGAATGTGAAGCTGCCCATGATTTTTGTGTGCGTGAACGTAACACCGTCCTGTCTTAAAAACCCCACCAATTTAGAACTGGTTTAAAGATAAACGCCCGAACGGTATATTACGTTCAGAGCCCATAAAGGTACATTTAAATACTGCGCTCACTATCCTATCTTCTAACTTAATTCATTAGTACATAATATCATATGCCTTGCACCTCAGAATTTACCGTGATTAATCATGTACATGTTGTGGATTATTAGCCATATCATACTTACATAATAGCATCTCACTGAACATTCATACACGTATTTATTAACAGTAACCCAAATAATATCCTTTACTGTTGTGTTGATGTCCAGAGTTTTGAGGCGATCTAAGTTGCGATAAAGGTCAAGGCCATCTGATAATTGTTTAAAAAGAAATATAAAGTGTTTACTCCTGTGATAGTATTAGGTATTTTTATGTCGATAGGATTTAATATACCGATAAATAAATCTATAATTAATTCATATACTCCAGTTAGAGAAATGAAGATAAACGAAATGGGGTTTAACGTCGTACTTTTGTACATCGACTCAGCGAATAAAAACGTTCATACGGTGTGATATGACGCCGCTTGAGCTTAACCTTATTTAGTCTTCGGGCTAGCCCTGTGAAGTGTTGCTTTACGTACACGCCAATGCCAAGGTATAGACGAGACCTCGGTTTGTCGTACCATACTAACGACTATAGGTTTGCCCCTTTCAGGCCCTCTGTTCTGCACCTCTGACAATGTGGGGGGGGGGGGCAACAAATTACGATGGACTCTCTCGCGCCAAGCTCTTGTGTTTTGGGAAGAGTGCGGATGGCCCATTAAAATATTTTAACTATACTTATTATATAGCATATGCAGGTGATGCTGACTATTGACAAATTTTCAATTTATCATATCTTTATAAAAAAATAAGCAAATGACCCATCTTGAGATTGATTCAACTTTTAATCAAAATAATACAACATAATAATAATTAGATTTGGTACATAATAGCTCTTCGAAGTGGTACATAATAGTTATTAAAATTGGCATATAATAGCCATTGAATTTGGAACATAATAGTTATTAGAATTGGTACTGAACAGTTATTAAAATAACATACTACAGAGATTTTAAGAAACCTGTATCTACCATTGGTTCATGACAGGCTCATGTCTTGCCAAAATCAAATTTCTGAAACACAAACCATAAATATTGTCCTTCAGTGCAAAAATTCAATAGCAACAAAATACAGAATAAGCACAATTTATTTTTCTAAAACATGCTTCGTTGATGTTTAAGAATACTTTATCAGCGAAGAGCCAATTTCCAAGAAATATAAAATTTATTTACTCCTATTATATCCTCTACTTACTTATGTTTTAGTCTAACGTCTTCCAATAAATCAGTTGTTTTACAAATTGACCTAGAGTATCCTGTTGGACCCGATGTCTGTACAGTTTGGTGTACTTTGAAACGGGTATTCGAGGTCTCTTCCTCAAATAAACCCTCCAATTTCTTCTTGTCGAACATACACATGTTACACACAATGCTAAAATTACTACCACCACAAAAACTTTCATCTGGGAAAACAAAAATAAAATAATATTGATGAGTGGCTTGGTTTGAGACCGCCATTCTCTATCAGACTTTGACGCTTTGGAGGCCGCATGTTCGACCCCGGTGACAGGATTTTCCGGTGTGCTTCCACCTTGTCAGAGGTCAATGTATAGTCGTTTGCATGGGACAACAGTCCGAGGTACCGCGCTGTACACATAAGTGGACATGTAAAGTAAGCATTGACAGTTGTAATTCAAAACAAAAGTAAGCCATGGTGCACCTGCCTAGGCAAAATTCCCCTCACGCCTTTCACTTTCATCATTAGCCAAGTCGGTTCAGAAAAGTTGAATGTTAACGCCTACCCATTTTATTTCTATTCATATACATGTATTATAATTAAAATAATCCCCATTACCTTAAGATAGTCAGCTTGTGTGTCAAACCTCAAATTCACCGTTTCACTGGATACCAATGGATGGACAAGGTGGTGTGCAAAACGTGTGTTCATTAAAATACATACATATTCATTTATACAAAACTGAGTCATTCCTTGCCTAGCTGTTAGTTTCCATTATCAATATCGCTAGAAGTGTATTGTGTCTATAATTAAAATATAAATTAAATTGCTAGTGGCAATGTTCTTCTGTCAGACAGCAAACTGGTTGTACAACGTTATTGATTGTATATCTAGTTACCTTGAAACATAGGAACTGTGGTGGCTCAGTGAGTAAGAGGTCCCATGTTCGATTCCGGTGTTGGCCAAGAATGTTCATTGGAATTTTCGCCGTAATTCCCGAGAACACTAGAAAAATAAAAAATAGTCCTTATTCTATACGTAATAGAAGCATGGTAATGCATCGGCTTTTTCTATAATTTTTCCTTTTTTCTTTTCTAGTGACAGTCAATGTCTGTTTTGAAATGTCAGACATCCTCTCACAGTCTCCTACAACAACTGTTGGCCTTCGAAGGAATTATTAGTGAGCAGAAATTCGCCCGTGTTTCTATTATCACTCGTCACTTCAGCGAGTTATATAGAAAGATAACTCGTGTTTTCTTTTTGCGTTCGTCACTTCGGTTTGTAGAAACCTTTATTACGCATTCACCTATGATCTCTGTGTTAAAAAATTATATTTTATGTTAAACGAGTTCTATCACATATGTGATTATGACTGACACCAATATTGTCCTTTATTTATCTTGAAGAGTACTGTTCCATTTATTACCCAGATTAATCATGCACATTCCCCACGGCCCATGTCGCCCACGGGTCTTTGACACTCTGTTCTAATACTATTTGAACCATCCATTGAGATATTGCACAACCTAGGTCAAAACAGTATTGCTCCTGGTTGAAAACGTACATCAATTATCTAGTGCGTACATTACCAGAGTCATCAACCTAACTGAAATCAAGTGCAGCATTAGGCTGGTCATGCCCCACACCAAACAGTTAATATATAAGACAGACGTGCACAAAGGGATTATGGCCCCATCAACATGTGTGTATCTTTCACACACAGCAAAACTCATGACTGGCTTGGTATATCTCTATTTAAACATACGGCATGCAAGAGGTAAATCTGTCTATTGCAGGCCTTTCTTTAGACCTGAAATGTTATATAAACTATTAAATAGACATTAACTTATCCAGGCCATAATCAACTCTCGATGTCCACGCTAGCCTGTGATATGTGTTGGATTATGATCCGATTTTCTGCATAATTTCCCTCACGATTTAATGATTAAATGGATAATCGAGACAATGATTTTTGTCTTACCGACTTTAGAAATTATGGCCAGACGGAACTTTCAATCGCTTTATCTTATCCCCCATAATGTAATTTTAAACAATGCGCTTGGTCGCAACAGATTTCACAGTGGGAGATAGTATAGCGTCCTTCGTCAGAACAAACAGCAGTCCAACATTGTACTGTTTGCCCCAAACCAACACAGAGGTTGAGGCTGCTATTCAAGTCCACCGTTACGATACCCGCAACTGCGCCGACCGGAGGTACTAATTCATGGCGTGAACAAGTTAGAATAGAGAGGGCCAATAAAAGTAAATATTCACCACATCATACATATAGTTTTATCGGGGATCTAGAACCTATTGCATCTACTCTAATAACCTTGTCCTTTATTATATTTTATCATGATCTGAATTGATTAAAATTGACCTAATTACAGCTACTTACATAACCTTGTCCTTTATTATATTTAATCATGATCTGAACGGATTGAAATTGACCGAATTGATTTTAAGGATATTCCCTTGCGCTTCATTATATAACGATTTACACGAATTGTGATTACACTGGACTCGAAATGTTTTTTGACGTGTATCTGTTCATATAGAAGTATAAACCGAATGTCTGAGATCTATCTACTAGCAACTATTTTGGACAATTCGGTTTTGTCATTTAAAGAGTTGTTGTCATATGTTGTGACCTTCAGATATTTAAGTGTCGATCGACAATCTTAAGAATATATTACTCTGATTTTAAAATAATCTGGTTTTAAAAATTGAATATTTGTATGAATTAGCACTGTATGAGCATTGAGCTAGACCATCTGATACCATTTTTGGGGATCATGGTAGCTAAGTGGGTAAGACGCTAGCTCGGAGGTCGGGTGTTCGATCCCTGCATTGGCCGAGAAAATTCATCCAGATTTTTCGGCGTGATCCCCCTTTGTCAGCGATGTCTGGTAGTTCGGATTTGACAAAAACCGAGGTCCCGTGTACACATCCCTTGACAGTTAGAATTCGATATAAGAGTAGACAGTAGTTCGGCTGTCTGGGCAAAATTTCCCTCATAGCACACTTTATGGCGTATGCCCGTCTTCATTAGTCCAGTTCGGAGCAGAACAGTGGGACGTTAAACCCCGTTTCATTTCATTTATACCATTTCTCATTTGGAGACAATACATATAGCTAAAAATATTTCAATGCCTAATGATTTGTATTAATAATTTCCAAAGACCGGCTTCGGGAAATAGAAAACAATATTCTAGGTCAAAGCAAGGAAGTATACCGTAGTACCACCGGCCTGACAAAATATCCCTCATAGTACACTCTGTGGCGCAGTGGTCTCATGTACATTGTACTCGAAAGGTTAAACAATGGTGTATGAAGTTTTAAGTATTTTTATCTGCTGGTCCTATTAATGTGCGGTTTACTGTTATCAATTGTATTTGAACATTGATCCTCGACATAAATAATATCAAAGTAGAATGTGATACAGAGTCAAGATGGTGTTATATTTAATAGCCATTGCTTTGTTAATCGGCTATAGTGGATGTGTTTTGGTTATTTATCCATACCCAGAAGGAGTAGAGCAGTCTGAGAAATTCCAGGTCCGTCTCCAGCAAGACAACCAACCATCGAGAAACTCATTTGTTTACATCAGCCGATCAAACAATCGCATGGGCCAAGATAAATCGGTCAAACCAAACAGAACCGTATCCTGGACATCCTTTGCATTTACAGGAACACCTGTTAAAGCGGTTGTCTTAGCGCCGGAAGATTTTACACGGTGTATAATCCGCCCGAAACAATATGGGATTAACTGTCAAAAGGCTAACATCAAAACCGCTATTTTTACTATTCTCGAAAATACTAAGATGATGTCTGTGGAATTCGACTACGACTACGGCAGTGTTAAATCGGACATTGTAGATAAATTACTAATTTTTGCTGATCCTCCAGAAGAGAATGTGCCTGATGCAAATGATCCAAATGTTTTGTTCTACGGCCCAGGAGTGCATTATCTTGGTCGTCAACTACATATAAACGAAACTATACGTCACGTATACCTGGCACCCGGAGCTTATGTTGAAGGTGGATTCAGAACGATGACTCCACAGCCTGTTAAGATAACAGGCAGAGGTGTCCTTTCAGGAGCTAAATACCCTTTTCATGATCCCCGATTCTTATGGGGGATCATAAATGTTGATATTGGTTTGAATCAAACAGTTGAGGGTATAACTATGGTTGATTCACCACAGTTCTTCTACCGTGGACAGAGTGCGTATAATATTGTTCGGAATGTAAAAACAGTTGCACCGTGGACGGTCAACTCGGACGGGGCAGGAATCGGGGCATATGGAACAATAGAAGACTCTTTCTTTCAGACAAACGATGACACATTTAAGGTATGTAATCTTTTCTGTGGTTTTATTTGTCAGTTTATCCACACAGTCTAGTGATGGAAGAATGGAACATGTGAAAGCTGCTTGATGGAAAATGATATGCTTCCGGCACAGTGAGGATAGAAGAATGGAACATGTGAAAGCTGCTTAATGGAAAATGATATGCTTCCGACACAGTGAGGATACACGGGTTCTTGTAGGTTACTACCCATTTCTCTGACTACTATCGCCCTCTGTCTTTTCATTGACAATTTTCGGGCCTGAAAATTCCATGACGTATTCAATGCGCTGCCGTTGTGGGTTTATTCACAGTCTGATAGAAGAATGGAACATGTGAAAGCTGCCTAATGGAAAATGATATGCTTCCGGCACATTGAGGATACACAGGTTCTTGTAGGTCACTACCTATGCCTGTGACTAATATCATCCTCTGTCTTTTCATTGACAATTTTCTGGTCTGAAAATTCCATGACGTATCAAATGCGTTGCCGTCTGTGCTTCATAGAATTCTTAAAGTCTTCGGTTCCACATACTACTTACTCGATCATCTTGCATTTCGCCATATGGACGCTTTCTATATTGTCCTAAATATAAACATACAATATATCTGCGATTAACCAAATACACTCAACCAATCTTGAATTGTCGTATTTTTTAACTTTTCACAAAATGACAGTATCATATACTTTCAGGTCTACAACGACGGCCTGGTTGTTCGACGATGTGTCGTTTGGCAGTCACAAAATGGTGCCGTTTTTCAGTTCGGTTGGTGGCCATCACGAAAAGCAAGAAATATCTCAATAAGTGAAATTGACGTCATTCACACTGACTGGTGTACCTTTCACGGCGATCGCTGTGCAACTTCCGGTAATGACGCTGTATTTGATCTGGCTGGTAAAACAACCGCCTTCAACACTACTAATGTAACCATATCGAACGTGAGAGTGGAGGGTGAATGTCCTCGAATATTCAACTTTGTCATGGATCCGATGGCGAAGGGAACAATGACTAAAGTTTATTTAAATAACTGGACTATTGAAGGTTTAGCACAGTATTCCGCCATGGATAATGCATTAGGTGGGGCATATCTTGGTGGACGGCTAGCATCATGGTTTATAAAAAATATGACTATAGAAAACCGGTGTATAGCAGATCCTTCTCAAGCTAAAATAAAAATAGATGCTAAGACAACCAGGAATATTACCTTTTCGTGCTGATACGTACACAATTATGATGTCAATGACCGACATTCTTTGTCATCTTAATTCGAACAATATCTTGGAGTCTGTAAATGAATCTTATGAAATGATACCTTAACAAATAGTCAAGCATGGTCCAGGAATAATGATACAATATAACACTAGATATTTTGACCACTGGTAAACATGGTCCAAGAATCTTGACCTTTCGTGCTGATACATACAATATAACACTTGATATTTTGACCACTAGTCAACATGGTCCAAGAACTTTAACCTGTCGCGATGACATACAATATAACACTAGATAACCAATGTTATAACTGATTCATCTAGAGCTAGAATAACAATTGGCATTAATCTATATACATATGTTTTCAGAGAGAATGAGAAATGGGGTTTAACGTCATTTCAGTACTAACATATAGTTCAATTTAATTTCAATAATTCGCTTGCGCGTCGGGATCTTGAGCAGGAGAAGGAAACTGGAGGACCCGGAGATAGCACATACCCTTTTATACGCCCACATTTTCATGTGGACGTATTATGTCGACGCCCCTGTCCGTCCGTCCGTCCACAATTTGTTTGTGGACTCTCTACAGGTCACAATTCTTATCCGATTTTGACGAAACTTGAAATATATAGGTTTATCCCCAAAAGATCTCGGCTGCTTTCGATATTGGCATGTATCGGATCAAAACTTCATGGATTATGGCCCCTGATTGTACGAAAAATCAAGTTTTTAGCTTGTGGACCCTATAGAGGTCACAATTTTGAACCGATTTTGATGAAACTTGACATGCATGTTTGTAACCCAAAGATCTTGGTTCTTTTCGATATTTGCGGCTATCGGAATGTAATTTCCTGAATTATGGCCCCTGATTGTCCGAAAAATCACCCTTTTTAGCTTCTGGTCCCTCTGGAGGTCACAATTATTATTCGATTTAAAAAACCGTTTGATTATATTACCGTCACACCCTACGGAAGGTTGAGTTCGAATTTCGGGAAAATCGGACGAAAATTGCCATACAAAATGGCCGCCGTTTGTACGCGAATACTGTTAAAAATTGGTATATCAAGGTTGTGGACCCTGTGGAGGTCACAATTTTGATTCGATTTTGATGAAATTTGAAATTCATGGTTATAACCCAAAGATCTTGCTTCCTTTCGATATTTGCGCATATCGGATCGTAACTTCCTGAATTATGGCCCCTGATTATACGCAAAATCGCCTTTTTTTTAGCTTGGAGGTCACAATTATTATCCGATTTAAAAAAACGTTTGATTATATTACCTTTACACCGTAAGGAAGGTTGAGTTCGAATTTCGGGAAAATCAGACCAAAATTGCCATACAAAATGGCCGCTGTTTGTACGCGAATACTGTTTAAAAATGGTATATCAAGGTTGTGGACCCTGTAAAAGTCACAATTTTAATTCGATTTTGATGAAACTTGACATTCATCGTTATAACCCAAAGATCTTGGTTCTTTTCAATATTTGCGCATATCGGATCGTAACTTCCTGAATTATGGCCCCTGGTTATACGCAAAATCCCCTTTCTTTAGCTTGTGGTCCCTCTGGAGGTCACAATTATTATCCAATTTAAAAAAACGTTTGATTATATCACCGTTACACTGTAAGGAAGGTTGAGTTTGAATTTCGGAAAAATCGGACCAAAATTGACAGACAAAATGGCCCCCGTTTGTACGCGAATACTGTTAAAAAAATGATATATCATGGTTGTGGACCCTGTATAGGTCACAATTTTAATTCGATTTTGATGAGGAAGGTTGAGTTCTAATTTCGTGAAAATCGTACCAAAATTGCCGGACGAAATGGTCGCCGTTTGTACGCGAATAGTGTAAAAATATGGTATATCATGGTTGTGGACTCGCTACAGGTCACAATTCTTATCCGATTTTGATGAAAAGTCACATTTCTAGGTTGTGTACCGTCACACCATAATCATTGTCGGTTTCGAGTTTCATTAATATCAGACTGGAACTGACCAACTAAATGGCTGCTCCCAATACAGTATGAAATACAGGACTTAAAGATGTAGGAAAAATCACTTTCGGTATTGCTTGTTCTCTGTCCATCTCTCGAAAATGTGGGCGTATCCTGCCTGGCAGTGCCAGCCTATCTTTATAGTCGAGTCAATGCAGCAAATAACACCAGCAAAATACCTACCAATTGTACTTGAAATGCATTATTCAAGAGATACAGTAGGCCGTGGCGTCCCTGGCTGGACATAACTTAGCACACTGTAGGCCTGTCTTCATTATCCCATTTGGAATAGAACATTAGGACGTTAGAACCCATTTTCCTTTTATAATTTGTGCTTCATCATTTTGTAAAATTTAAATTTTGGTCAATTGAGTAGTTTATTACCTTTTAATTAACCATAGGCTTACAACCGGTGTCTGAGTGGCATTGTAATTCCAAACAAAGTATTATATATCTTTGCTCTATTACACACGTTACTTTGAATCTTTAAGATCACAGATACTCATGTCATGCTTTGTTATATGACAGAAGATGATCTGGTTTATTGAATAACGTGAAATATCTGTTTACCTATCGAAACACCATCGATTATTTAGACGTGTTATTTAATGACTATTTGAATAGTATTATTGATTCCATTTTTCGAACTTTCTAGAAATAAATATAATTGATCAGATAATTATTTATTTTAATATTTAATGATATCGCATGCTTTCGCAATATTTGTGTTGGCTTATGGATAAACACCAGCAACGTGATGTTGCGGCCACCCCCACCCATAATAAACCTCATCCCCTCCTCGGTCCACCCTCTGTCCCTCGGACGCATTACATGCCTCGATGAAGGGCATATGCTGCTAAGCTGATATTAATCGATTCCTTTGATCGAGCTTTTGAAATATAATAACTCTGCGTATAACTGCGGTAGAATGTTTCACCTAAGTGTACATGTTCATTAGTACACGTTAAAGGAACTTCAAATAGCGACGTATCATTAAGATCTCAATGTCTATATGCATGCATACACGCGGGTGTCTTGATAAATCGTCCTTTTACTTTTGGATTTTTTTCTATCCATATATGAGACATTTAATATAGAAAGGATTGGGAAGAATCCACCCCGGAAGAGATAATACGATTATACGCAACAGAAAATAAATGAGGCATCCTTTCAGCACGACTGATCTTTAACAATCCAAAATAAAATAAAACCAACAATGCCGGCAAATAACTGAACGCACTGGAGACATGCTAAGATAATATTTGATCTGTGTTTAACATCTAGTTGTCGATTGATTGTTCTGTACATGTAAATCAATTACAACACGTTAGTATTTTCACAGTTTACATACCAATAATCTGAGTTGTTATGGTCGTTATTGAACTATGGAGATGTTTACATACCAAAAATCTGATTTTGTTATGGTCGTTATTGATCTTCGGAGATTTTAATATTTCATGCCATTGGTGTATACACGGTGTGGTATTGATTCAATTGAAATCAGTTGAAATAATAAGAACGATTACTATTAAGTATGACGTTAAAACGCCATACGGATTTGTCAAATTACAGATTATTTCAATGATCTGTTACGACTCTATGAGGTCTACAAACATTGTTTTTCAAAGATTAAAGGTCCACGTTACAGCACTGTAAGACTACCTAAGTACGTATGATCGCCTAGAGCGTCATTACCAACAGACCCTGGCATAGCACACAAGGACACATTTCAACTGCATCATTGCAGATCGCTCTACGGCACAAGGGTCAGGTAGTAAAAAATAACTTTTCAGAAAGCTGCTTAACAGTTCCATGACCCGTTAACTATTAGTGTACGGGTCACGGCAATAAGAAAACAGACCACAACACAACTAAAGGATGATTTACTCAAAGCAAACATAGCTCACGGTTTTTCATAACAACGACATCTAAACATAGACTCTGAATTAATGAAATCAGAACTAAGCAATATGCAATAATCGGGAATATGTTGAGATTTTACATTGGAATGTTATTTCTAATAGCATCAAAACATGGTAATATTACTTGTTCCAGTTCGGATATATATGGGACGCTATTTTTATATAATATTACAACCCGGGGTTTGATCGACGCATGGGGGGGGGGGGATGGTCTAGTGGACTAGAGTGCCGCGCTTCGACCTCTAGATAGCCGGTCACCTGTGGCTTGCGGCTGTGGTCTCCAGCCCTGGTGTGAGCGTATGTGGCATGCAGATAGGGTTTCCTCCGGTTTCCTCCCACTGCTAAATACCTAGACTGGTCCAGTCTCTTCTATTAATTTTACATTTCGATTTATATAAAAGTATTAATTTTTAGTAAACCAACACTTTCGTTTCCATTTGTATAAAAAAAAAAATTGAGTAAACCTGTAACCAGCACCAGAGACTGGACAATTTGCGAGCTTCACAATAAAATGGGCGTTCCTGTCCTGTTTTACGTTGTTCCTTATTTGGAATGATTGACAGTTGTCAAGCAAGCCCCGAGTCACGTGACACGAATTTGTAAATAAAGTCTCGATTATCGTGGCTTCACATACACGCCGTTGTAATTGTGGAATCATGTCCGAATTAGCGGAAATTGACGAGGCGATTGCAAATGTTTTACCGGCTCTTGGTTATAAGGATCCGTTCATTCGACAGATATTGTCCGTCAACAAAATTCTTAGATCGTTAAAGTATCACTAAATAACAATAACTGTTATCCACAACAAACATCTCGCACCTACACCAGTTTGCCAGTTAGTCGACAGCCATGTTTATTATCACGTGATGTTAGATATGTCGTGATCACGTGCACGACGTCACGCGACCTACATAATGCAGATTGACCTACTAGATGAGAATGAAGCTCTATTTGCCCAGTCTCTAGAGATTACGTTTTTTTTTCGTTTTTTGAGAGGACTGGCCAATTTTTGGTGTGTGGAGAAGACTGGCCACCAGTCTACTAAATACCCCTACGCGCAAGCGAATTATTGACTATAAATAAACCATGTTAGTCCCGAAATGACCTAGTTTGTGTTGAGTGGACGTTAAACCCCATTTCTCTCTCTCTCTCTCTCTTTGATCGACGCAGTGTTCTAGACAATGTTTGTACCACACCAATTGGCTTTGCAAACGGGCATATTACCCTCAACATAAAGATTAAAAGAAATGTAATAATAGTTCATTTATCTATTTTGATTCATACCAAGGGACCATTTTATGAATTTAAAATTCATATATTGGGATAGCTTAGCGGGTTTTTACGTGACAGTACCCGGAGATAGCAAAAAAGAACTTCAGATATTGCATGATAAATAATGCCCTTTTGACGTTTAGAAATGACTGTTAGACTTTTTTTTTACAGTTAACAGTATGATATTTCCACCTTATAATAACTTTGAATGGGACTGTTTTTTCCATTATTTTTAAAATTATAGATGAATTATTAATTGCCATTACTCGGATGGAAAATAACAACTGTTACATCGCTACAACATTTATTTTCTTGATTTAATTATTTACAATATTTTTTATTCAATCTGTGAATTATGTATTAAACAAATAAATAATAAGATAATCTGTTGCAAAGCTTTCATTGAAATTAATGCTGTTCGTTATATTAGGTGGAAAATTAGTAACGTTATCAAAAATGTAACGGATGGAAAATAACGTTATCAAAAATGTGACCGATGGAAAATAAGGGTATCAAAAATTATAGTGATTGATATGGTAACAAATACAATGGAGATTAAATCTGTAAACGTGATATAGAGCGAAATAGTAGAATAGCAGATACCGTCCCTGGGCCTCAATCTAGTCGGAACCAGGAACCCGGTGGTTTACATTGTTACTATATGCACCAGATTCGAACTTCGATTTTAAAAACATGAGGGCTTGATAGATTTACCAATGTCGGTTTTTGCTCTCGTTATTCTCCTTAATGACAAGTCTTATTTGCTTCCGTTTTCGCAAAAAAAAACTGTTCCCTCTGAGTAGTTCCAAAAATTTTTAAAATGCATTTATCCGAAGTCAACGTGATGTGTTTGCGGATGGATTGAATATTACGTGACGTTCGACATTTTGCTACATCAAAAATAACATGGAAATGAGAAGAAAAAAAGAGATCGGTGCAATACTTTATGCCAAATTCTACCAAATTTTACCAATGTGAGAAAATTTATTGTAAAACATCAACACTTAGACACTATACAAAATGTCGAGCGTTGCGTTGTCGTCTCAGATTGAAAGTGGAAGAAAAGTATTAGAACAATTTTATCCAGATAAATCAAACATACACCAAAGTTTTGTTGAATTTTAAAGAAACCACTTACTTTAAAAAAAAAGAGTAACTTGATGGAAACACTGGGTCAATGTAAATGATTTTGCAGTGGTTGAACTGCTGTCAAAAATGATGTATCACTACGCTGTAATGTAATCAGATTCAGTAAAAGTGAAATTTATTGCAAAGAACAAGATTTATTTATTTGTGCATGCAAGAAAGCATTGGGTTATTAATTAAAAATCTCCAACTATGTCTTTTTGATATCAAAAAAGACTCGTAGAACATTCTCTATATTATATTGTTTAAAAATCGTCAGTCCGGAGCTAAGATTATCCTTTATTTTAATGAGTACATAGTACTATTATTTTTATTATAGCTTTCCGAAGACAAGACAGAATTCTTGTAAGAAACAGAAAACATCAGTAGGATCAATTAACATTATCAATGATGATTGTAATTCTATGTCAGCAGAGAGTAGGCCTACTAACGCAGAAACATTAATTGAAGATTCTTGAAGATAAACCCAATCATCATTTCCTACAAAGGAGTGGCTGATTTGATGATTTTCATTGGTTACACTATGACGAGGTTGGTGGTAAAGTTTTCTGCCATACGGGTGTCCTAGGTGGAAGACGAAAACCAAGTTCAGTCCGCGACGTTTCGTTTTCAGGACTTTGTCCCGCAATTGCCAGACCCCACCCCCCCTCCCCCACTTCGGAAACCTCCCCGTGACCTCTGAATATGATTATACCAAAACAATATGAAGTATTTACGGATGCGTAATAATTCAGCACGATTGATCCTATCAACCCTATTTAAACTAATATCAACGATGTCGACAAACACTGGAGTGGACTGAAGACATTCACAGATATTATTTAAACTGTGTTTAACATGTAATAACGGATTGATTATTTTAATCAATTAAACCTCGAGGGACTCTTCACAGTTTCAATAACAATAATCTCTGTTGATTACGGTCGTGATTGATCTTTATGCATATCAATAATAAACGAAGGTTTTTCTATTTGTTTTACACGTCATTTGGATAAACACGATGGGGTATATAAATTCATTTGGCCCATACCGACAGAAGAATCGGTTGAAATAATTGTAAGAACTATTACTACAAGGAACCGCCCTGGCTGCCAAACTACAGATTACTTTACAGCACAAGGATCAGCTACAACAAAGGAACCCGTTACAACTCAAGATCACGTTACACATGGAGATCAGTTACAAATGTAGCATCACCCTACAACAAAGGGGTCCGTTACAACTGTAAGATCAGGTTACAGTACAAAACTCAGTTACAACCGAAGGATTACGTGGCATCTATCAATGACACGTTATAGTTTTTAGATAATAGACCACATCACAGCTGCAGGATCAGTTACAGTTGCAAGATCCAGTTTAAGGACATATAGTACAAGGCTTCTTGTCATATCTAAATATTGAATCTGAATAAATCAAATAAAATATAGTCAAAAACCGGGAAGATGTTTAGTCTTTATATTGGAATGTTATTTCTAACCGTACCAGCAACACCTTATCAATTTACTTGTGCCAAACTCAAACTCTTTCAGTCCGGATATTTAACATACGCTACTCATTTGGATACTATTGCAACACAAGGTTTGCAGCACTGTTCCAGAGAATGTTTGTACCACACCAATTGCGATTCTGTTAACTTTGATACGACGTCTGGACAATGTGAACTTAACCGATACAAAAGTAGTACGAGCCTCTCTAATATAATTCCTGGATCCATTTACATCAACAAGAGGAACATGAACCCAGCTATAGCTGGTCCGTGTTCAGGCGTGGTGTGTCAAGAAAATTATAAATGCGTTCCTTTGATTAATGGTACAAAGTGTGCGCTGGTAGATTGTGGTCTTCTCCCTAACGACAAAGTAAAATATAACGGAACCGTGATTGGAAGCAAGGCCACTGTGTATTACCTGTTTGGTCATAACCCTAAAGAATTTATTTGTAAAAACAATGGCACATGGGTGACCCTGCCAAGTGGATGGTGGTGATATGTTCCCCAAATAACTGGAATGTTGATTATATGGGAACCTAAATTAGCGGCAAGGCGAATATATCTTTGTTTTCTTTTACGCGATGTAGTTGTTCGTAATGGAAATGGAAAGTGGGCGGATATTACGCTTAGACCTTCAAGATGTCGAATATTTTACATTTAATTTGAACTACCAATACATATAGTTATAATATTAACTTTAATTTTGGCTATATATTAAAGCGACATTAGATAAAGAGCAGTCGGTTTAATAGTTAAGAAATGGATACCGATAATGAAAAGAGAATATACTATAAATATCGATAATAAACAAAGTCTAACAGTAACTGTATCGACAACAAACTATATTTATATATACTTATATTGTAGCCATGTCCGATTTGGTAAATTAATATATGTCTAATTAGTAATTTATATAACATTCCAGGCCTAAAGAACGACCTGCAGTAGACAGATGTAGTTCTTGCATACTGTATGTTTAACAGTTGTTCATAAACGGAATCTGTAAACCAAACTACCGATATATTGTTGTCTTATGCATATTCTATTACAATAAAATAATTTAAGCAATATACTAGTTTCATCTTGCTAATTATAAAATTCTTGGTTGGATGATATTTATTTATTCCGCTTTTTTTTCTCAGAAACCGATAAGATACATTTATGAGGTGGGGTGGGGGAAGTAGAACTAGAGTACCCACATTACCCAATTAGGTTGAGAAGTCACCCGTGCTACCTCAGGAGAACAGAAAATCCCAGATGGCGGCCAAATCAGGTTTGAAATTAAATTTTGATTGTTGACGAAATGACTAGGATATGTTACAAAAGTAAAGTCACCTCCTAACAGCACAAGGTTTCGTGTCAACCGTAAGATCACTAGGTTGCGTTACACCTCTTAAAGATGCGCGAACTGCGGGGCTTCAAACGCCGATTTTAACGACTATCGATAACTTCACGGCACAGGGATTCTGTACAACTGAGCGATCACTGAAACTTACCTGACGAATCATTACAACTGAAAGATGATAGACCACATCACGACACAAAGACCCATTCTCCAGTATAGGAATCAGTTTGAACAAATTCGAGAGGACAAGGTCCAATTACGAATAAATATTGGAGCGGAATTCAGCAAAAATACGCAATAGCGGAACATATAGGGTCTTTATATTCGAATGCTGTTTTCAACCGCACCGACAACATCACATCAATTTACTTGTGCCAACCCCAATCTCTTTTCGGTTCGGATGTGTAGGATACGCTTCTCATAAAGATAAAATCACAACTCGAGGGTAGATGCACTGCTTCACTGCTTCAGGGAATGTTTGTATCACACCAATTGTGGTTCTGTTAAAGTGCCAATCCCGATAACTTTTTGGGGAATAAAATTGCTTAATTTTGTGTTAAAATCTTTTAAAATCCATAACCTAAGGCCCACCTACTAACCCGATATTTGTGATACCCTTGTAAATAACTTAAACCTGACAGTCTTCATCTGAAAATGGAGAACCAGGGGCGTAAATTCCATTATAACATCATTCTTCTACTCGGTTACATATCTGGAATTTTTTCGCGCTCGATTCCGTTTTAAAATCATTTTTCTACTCCTCAGTTGTATTATAGTGAACTGCCCAGTTTGTAGTACCACTGGTGTGTGGGGCGGGGGTAAGTGCATCAGTCGGTCGCATTTTGGCTAAACACCCCCCCCCCCAAACGAAATCGTTATGTACGCCCCTGTGGAGAACGTTTTATTATACAGTATCTGGATAAAACCAGACTTTTTTTCTATAAAAATAATATGTATGTGAAATTTACCTTTTGTTACCAAGTACAGGGCATGAGTCATTCACTGTATATACCTCTCAATAAACATTAATCAATTATCAGGTCACCCAATGAAAAAATTGACCCGAAATCTTAAAAGGGTTACGTGTCCGGATAAGCAGTGTTGATGTTCACGTCCAAACGATTCAATATTTTGAGCTGAAGTTTTGAGACAAGGTAAATACACCATGCCGCTATATTTTGGTCCATAAATTTCATAAATACTCGGACTTTAATTTTTGGGACTCTGTTCTTATCGGGATTGTCCCTTTAAGTTTAACAGCAATGCCAATAAAACAACGATGGGAGTACACACCAGGCTGCTGACCGCGGATCCCTTTACGTCGACAAGAATAACACGAACCCAGCATTAGCTCGTATATTTTCACTCGCGGTATGCCCCACAAATTATAAATGTATTCCAGGCTGCTGACCCCGGATACCTTTACGTCGACAAGAAGAACACGAACCCAGCTTTAGCTCGTATATTTTCACTCGCGGTATGCCCCACAAATTATAAATGTATTCCTTTGCTTAATAGCACGAAGTGTGGACTGTGGGCGGTTCCCTGACTACAAGAAGGTCAAAGAACTTCCTAACTTTAACAACAAGTTCATCCGTCGATTCACCGTCTCGTTCGTCAATGCCAGATATGCGAAAAGCTTCACACTTGCTATATTGTTAAAGTTGATCTACTTTATCTTTGAGAATGTCTATCTCCCCCACCTTCTCTGTCACTTTGTGTTCTAGAACTTTTACTTTCATGCCCAAATGGTGTACAGTTGCTGCAATTTCATTGCTAATAGCCCTGAGAACTGCCATGGTTTGTTTTATATTAGTTATTTGTGTGTGTTTATGTATAAAATTCATCTTATCTGGTATATATATATATTTTACATGAATCAATATATTTTGATAACAATATAAGTAAATTAACAATATTGTTTTGTTTTTTTCATTTTTTTTTAAAAATTCGTAATCATTGTTTTATTTATTGCTTAAGCATTTATCGTTTGTGATATTGCTTCCCTAAATCTTAATTTTTTCTTTCTGTAAAATTCATTAGCAGTGGATTGAATGTTTTAACTTTTTAATTCTGGTATCTCAGTTTTTAATAGCATTTATTGCAAGGTCCGATTTCTTTAAAATTTCTAAAGTTGTACCAATTTAAAATCGTTTAGTAAACAAGTTTGTCATCGGCGAAAGCGATCAGTTTTCACTGTCCAAATGCTATGCCTTCAATATATTTAAAGTGTCTAATATTCTGACATTTTTCTAGAATGAGTTTTAAAAGGTTAGAAGTACATGGATGACCCCTGTAGTCTTAATCCACACCAAAATGGCTTTTTGAAAGCCAAATATTTCAGCACGGAAAACAGATAATTATGATTGGCATTGTCGTGGGCTTTCTGGAAGTCTTACGAATGATATTCCAGTGATTTTTTTGTGGGATGCTGGAGTAAAACAGTCAGTTATTATCCTGGTATTCTCCTGTATGTACCTTCCAGGCACTCGGCCAGTTTGGTGAGGACACATAAGGTCGGTTAGAAACGGTTTTATACCATGCATTTCAGTTAAATTTCTACGTGTACATTAATTAAGCTAATTGGTCTCCAGTGAAGTAATACCAGACTTCCTTGTTGTGTTTCCTTCGCTATCGTAAATAATACTAGGTTAGTTGTTGATTGTTTAACCGAATGGCTTCCAAGGTCTCCCGTTTTCAACAAAGCATAAACGATAGTTGCTCGGAATATCTGGGTGAGCTTTGACCTCGTTTATGCCTCCTATTGCTATACTGATAGGTTGACATTGGCGACGATTTCCTTCCCAAATACGGAATAAACACCCCCATTCTCCCAACACCGGGGGGAAGAGAACATTAAATTATACAATTGGTCTATCATCCATAAACTATAGAATGTGATGGATATTTTGACAATGGTAATGGTTTTACCAAGATATCATTATTTTTATAAAACTGTCATTCATTTTCATTAGTGCATGGGATTTGACTCTAGTTTTAACCAATAATTAAAGATGCAAAATGATCTAAAATACAGAGACTTTTTTTTCAGATTTTAGAATTAGTTTTATTACTGTAAAGTAGATAGGGTTCCATTTTCGAAGGTAGAATTGAACGAATTTTAGTCCAGTTGCCAAACCCCTTTTTAAGCTTTAACCTGTAAATATAGTCCACCTGTGTTTTAATGGATTATAAATCTTCAGTGTGTGTAGATTAAGAATCCGGATGCTGCCATCCTGGTATCCTTAGGTAAATTTAAGTATTCAAGATGGCCGCCATGAGACATTTTCTCTTTATTTAATGGGGTGAAATACGTTACATACTTTCGGACCACAGGTTGAAGATGGGTTTTATAATAATTTGACCCACTGAATCCAATGAGCATGGGTATTCCTCCTTAAAGTGACGGTTTATTTTAGTAGTAAATGTATAAAGTTCCCCAAAACGGTGTGCAGTATATTGAAATTATAGGTTTTTGCTCTTTGATATATTTTCAATATGTGTAGTTTCAGAATCCGGATGATGCCACCCTGGCGTCCTTAAGGAAAATAAAAAATTCAAAATGGCGGTCATGGGGCATTTTGTAGTCATTTACTTTAATTGAGTAGGGTAAAAGTCGGGGACAGATTCTCTCGGACCTCGAGATACAAATGTGATTTCCGTCAGAAAATGGCCCTCTGAATCCTATGAACTTGGATATTATTCCTAAAAATAAAAAAAAGCTGTCCAATTAAAAATGGAGGCTATTTTGGGGGAAAATTATTTACTTCAACATGTTTGGACCAAACAGTATTCCAGATTGAGCTTAGATTCAAAATGGTGGCCATATTTGGCAAGACATATGAATATTAATAATGTATTAAACTGTAGGATTTCGGATTCGACGAATTCTTATCTGAATGGCGAAATATGCCATGACCGAACGAAATGCCAATATGGTTCCCAAATTCAACAAAACGAAATTTAGTAGGCCATGGAAGATAATAGAACCGTTAACGTAAAAACGTATCACATGACTAAGAGCACAAATTACAGAGCCATATGAACAGAAGCTACGGAGAGTGAATTGTCAAGCATAAATTATGATCCACTATGACACCCATCCGTGTCACCTTTTCTACAAGAAAACAGATCGGAATAAGGGATGTTAAATGTTTCTCCGCCTAATACAAACCTGAATTGTACCCAATTAAATTAAATAACCAGAAAATGCTTCATAACGACCATCTTGAATATTTTAATTATCCCAACGATGCCAAGGTGACATCATCCGGATTCTGAAACTACACATATTGAAGGTATATAGTACACCAAAACCCTATATTCCAATATATTCCACATCGTTTAAGAGAACTTTGTAAGTTTGCAGCCAAAATAACTCCCCATTTTGAATTTGCCCCCCTCGCGGAATTAGCCGCCACTTTTTGGGGGAATGCACATTGGATTCAATTGGTCGAATTATTATAAAACCCATCTTCAAACCGAAGTCCGAGAGAATCTGTCACATATTTTACCCCACTAAATAACCCGCGTAATTTGGCCATCTTAAATATTTAAATTTCCCAGAGGGTGCATCATCCGGATTTTTAATCTACATATACCGAAGATATATAATCCACCAAAAAACATTAGGTGGACTATATTTCCAGGTTTGTCGACCTGCGCCCGGATAGGTTTGGTATTCATAAACAATTACCAGTTGTTTATTATTAAAATATTTTATTGTTTTGCTGGTTTGTGAATTCAGTTTTTCATACAATTTATCAATTTAAAACTGTATTTTATTACAGACGGAATTTAATTATGTTTTGTCGTTAGTCGTAGAATAACTGGGGTTTTTTTCTTATTCTGTTGCGTGTTCTTTATTATGAAGCATGTCATTGAATCAACTGGCATGGTTTCGAATCCCCGGTTGACGAGTAGGGTCGCCTGTCCAACCTCGTGGGTTTTCTCCCTATCCTCCCACTGCTAAGGAACCCTGCGAGCAAGTTAAGTGTTGAATTTAAATAAGTCCCGAAATGACCTAGTTTGTGTCTAGTGGACGTTGAACCCCATCTCTCTAGTACTAGTTCTCGTATTGATTAAGCTCATTATTCCAAATTTCTTTACGAGTTTGTCAACGTTTGGAGTACAATATTGTGTAGCTTTGTTTTTATACGTCCACAACTTTACATTCTTCTTCTTTATACCCTCAGAATGATCCCTATGACCTGTGGTACATACCCAACATCCAGGGACAGAGCTACGCACATTTTTTTCTTTGTGTGTCGCCTACAGGCTGTGTTGTTTATGCCAATCACCCAGGGCAGAGCACCACGCTCAATTATTTATTTGTTTGTCGTATACTGGCCGCATATCTTAACGGGTCATCTTGAAACTTTGCGTACTTATCCCTTGACCCTAAGGATCATCCCTATTGCTTGTGTGTGGCGTCTGTTTTTCTTTAAATGAATGGGGTAGGCCATTGGAGCAAGACTCGTTGCCACGTATAAGCATCGACTTGATTTGATACGTGATTTAAAACTACGCCCCTCGACATCTATTTGTTATAAAGTGTAAACCCCTCGTCCACCTACCCAAGTTCTAGGCTGTTCAGCTGCATTATACACAGCTTAGTAGAATAAAATGAGATTTAACGTCCTACTGTTCTGCACCGACTAGGCTGCTTAAGACAGGCATATGCCATACCGTGCACTGTCTAAACCTCCGAACGATTACACCTTTTCCTTGTCGGACCCTCGGTTCTGCACGACTGACAAGGAAGGAAAATCATGATGAAACTTTCAAGGCCAAAGTGAAGTATTTGTAACAAAGGTAGCCAGCACGTTGTGTACGTAATGGGAAGGTAGAAAAGGGTGGACAATTTTGCGATTTTGTGCGTATTGAGAGCTTAGTTGCATCGAAACCTAACGGCTTTTTTCTGCATTTCATTACCGAGCCCTATAAGCGAGGTTTACGTTGTGGGTGAAGGGAGCTTTATTTCGCAGAATAAACTGGGGCCGTTTTATCCTATGGTCAAGGAAAAGCTGGTACATGACTACATGTTAAAATTTACACTTTTCATTTTACAATGTATTCAATGTAGGTTTAATTCATTTCATATCCCTACATTTCAAATTAATTCCTATCATTCTAAATTAATATTCTTATCAATTTCAATATAATACGGCATTTCATCTCATTGCATTTAAAATTATTTTGTATCATTCTAATTTAATTTTCTTATCCCTTTCAATATGGTATGACATCTCATATCACTGCATTTCATATTAATTTGTATACTTCTAAATTAATTTTCTTTTCACTTTACTTGGGTATTAAAAATTCATATCATTGCATTTGAATTTTTTTTGTATCTGTTAAAATGATTTTTGACCTCCCCCCCCACACCCGCCTTTCGAAGAAAGCAGGGGACTATTAAAATGGGTTCATCCGACTGTCCATCCGTCCGCCTGTCCGCCATACTTTGCGGGACAATAACACTGAGCAAGAATGTTCAAGTGTAGGTGTTTATTATGCCAATGCCTTGATGGAGTTCGAATATCAGCAGTTTCTGCTTAGGGTAAGCAGAAATGAGCCATTTGATTTGTTGGTGCTTTGGGGCACGATAACTTTAGTTCTAATTAAGTGAGAGTGATGAAACTTGGTGTGTAGTTTCATTACATCAATACCTTGACTATGTTCGATAATGAGCATTTCATGCTAGGGTAAGCAGCGCGATAAGCAATTTGATTGGACGAGACATTGGAGCACACTAACTCTACTTCTAATCGAGTTCAAATGTTCAAACTTGTTGTGTGTGTTTAGTAGGTCAATGCCTTGTTTTCTTATCACTTTAAAACGGATATTATAATTTATGTGGAGAGTGAGCTATTTTCTGCTTTGGTTGAAAGCCGAATTTTTCTGTACACCTTGTCGTAAGAGCAGTGGAAGGGAGGGGGCACATAGGCCCAGTAAAATAGACGTTGACTCGCTTACCTGTTAGTCCCGTAATCGATCCTAGTGATGGTCAAGAATCTTCGGGCGTGGTTCCCCCTGATCAGCGGTGCAGATGGGCCGGCAGATGGGACGATATAGCTAATTCCTGTGTATACATGGGTCCACACATAAAGGATCCCTTGGTAATTGGAAATCAATATATTATATGAGAGTAGGTCATAGCAGCAATATCGTAGCCAAATTGCTCTTATGGCACACATCACACTGTATAGTTATTTTAATAACGGATAGTCAGAGATAGATATCTCTGCCCGTAATTGATCGTCCCTATAAAACAAGTAGTATGAAAATGAGGCTTTTCTCCATCTCGGTTCTAAGGCTATTTTAGAATCCTTACCTTCTATTTTTCACCGAGATTCCTCTTTGATCACTAACACTATTTTCATGTAGAATTGTGCTCTAAAAAACATACACAAATTTAAATTTAAATTCGCCGGCCATTGAAACTGACGACTGCGCAGACCGGTTCATAGATGAGCTCAACCAATATTCCAAATTTAGGAATTAAAGTTTTTTGTTGTTTTAGGTTGAATGGGGACCAAGCTATCCAAAATGTTAGGGTTCAAATTTTCTAACCCCTTGACTCTTAGATCTTGCACCTGTAGCTGAGAGTTACTGATGGAAAATACATGTTTGGTCACATGACGCGGATGCTAACACAATTCTCACGGACCTTGTCTCCCGGTATCTAGAGATAGATGTGATTGAGTAAGTGCGTGTCATTGGAAGTAACAAGTTTAAATAGACTTCGTTGCTTCTCTGGTGCTGACTGTAGACATAAACTTGTGGGCATCTAAAAGCCTGAAGAATGTATCATCTCAACTGAGCTGTTGAAGGGTGACATGCCTTCACAGGTCAAAGAATTCATCTGTTCCATTGAACCTACAGTTCAGAAAACTGTTGAGTGAGCTTTGTTTCCATTGACTCGTGTTGGATTGTCGGTCCATATCACAGGAACAAAGTACACCGCGATACGCAACAAGTCGTACCTAACCAGATACTACTGATTAATGAAAGCGGCTGGCAGTTTTACGAGAGCATTTATGTTCCTGTGCAGAATCTTGACCTGCCTGTCCATCTTGCTGTAATTGAACTCACAAGATGTGGTTGTAAAGCAGGCTGCAGCATAAATGGTCTGCCTTATACATTTCTGATAAGGCCGTATGATTAGGGGTGTGCAGGAGGACGGGGATGATAAATAACTGATTTATTCATTCCCAACCTATCGTTTTGACCGTTTTGTTTCATTTCTGGCAACTTCTGACTTTTTAAGATTCTTTTTGTTTATGCCATTAAACTTATTTACTTGTTACAAATGACAAAGTGTCATGACTCATAACAAAGCATTCCAGTCACACAAAAGCCACTTAAAGTGGTAGGCTGGCGCACCTGAAATTGGCATTCACCACCGGAATTCAATGAAAACTGTTCCCATTTGCTTTCAGTGTGGCATAGATGAGATGTGAATGATGACAAAAACCCAGAATGAACTTCAGATTATGAAAAAATTCAATTATTGGCACAGAGATAGTCATGTATTCGGGCCAGAGGAGTCCGAATTTCAAAAAGGCCCCTCGCACATAGTTCAAGATTCGAAATTTGAACCCAAGAATGGGGTCCGCATGATTAACAAACCGCAAAATGAACTTCAGATCATGAAAATCCAAAGATTATCGACTGAAATCAATCCGAGTTTGACACCGGAAGTCAATGGAAACTACTTCCATTCGCTGAAAGTGTATCATACATGGGGTCGGCATGATAGAAAAAAACAGAATGAACTTCAAATCATGAAAATCCATAAATGATAGGCTGAAATCAATCCTAGTATGATACCGGAAGTTGGTATTTCCCAACGGAAATCAATTAAAACTACTTCCAATAGCTTAAAAAATAAATTATGATTTAAAAATTTAACGATATGGTATTCATATACTAACATCTGGTGAATAAAAATATGTAAAAGACAGTAAAAGTGATTTTGACTAGAAAGATATTCGTCACACGATTCGGATAATTGGTCACCAAGTGAAATGACACTTGAAGAGCATGGTTTTAATTGAGCGTTTGAAACTATCAATGTCAGCGAATCTCACCAAGGAGCGTATCTCACCAAGGAAATTATTCCATTATGACGGTACACAGTGCCGAAAAATCATATATCCATAAATCCTATTTCTCTTGTGTTCCCTGTTGGGATACTCCAAAGATGGAGCTTTGTTGAATCTGGTAGATTTCGTTTGTTGTTTTACGGACACGAGTTAGGCTGGATCCATACTGTTCACTGCTTTGAAAATATTGGGAGCAAATGGAGATTAAAAAGCACTGGTCTTTTTCGTTCGAGTGACTAACATCGCTGCTGCATTATGTAAACCCTGGTGTTTCGTTGTTTGTGAAAGGCTAATGTTATGAAGTGATCATGACATGCATTAGTTTCTTAGTAGTTTTCGGACTAAGAAGTCTACGGATATGTGCTGTCTTGAAGAGTGCGTACGAAATACCACGACAGGTCTGTTGGACAAAACAATCCGAATTAAACATTACACCAACGTTTCGAACTAAATTCGAAGGTAGAATAAAATCATCACCGACTCAATGAATTAAGTGTGAGCAAAACGATATTAGAAATTAATAATTTCAGTATTGAAAACATCTTATCTCATTGATACAGGCTTCAATGGCTTCTAACGATACCGATGGAACCTTGTACGTAAAATACAATTGACTATCATCGGCATAGATCATAGCATCCAAACTATGTTTAGTAGTAATTATTGGATCGACCCTTGTACTTAAAATACAATTGACTATCATCGACAAAGATCATAGCATCCAAACCATGTTTAGTAACAATTTCTTCGGTTGGAAAGATATACATGGTGAATAATGCATGGCCAAGAACTGTTCCCCGAGGTACTCCACGCTTTAATGTCATTTAGTGAGAAATATTATAACCAACAATAAATAACTGACTTCTATCCAAGAGATATGACCCAAACCAATCTGCAACTGTTTCTAACAACCCAAAGCGGATCTCTAGTCTATGTAATAGCTTCATGTGATCCAGAGTGTGGAAGGCGACACGAGGGTCGAGGAATGAGAGAGAATATCACATGAGACCGTGCATGAAGGGCAGCGATTACAGCATTGTGCACGCGGAGTAGAGCCAGGCCTGCAGTTTGTTCATCTTATTTACTGTTTTTATAAATACCAGAATCTGCGATCGTGGATTTGTCGCTTATTTATTCAACATGTTTTCCAGGTAAAATAAATCATTGGAATAATTATTCGCACACAACATATCAAATTTAAACATAGACGAAATATTTTTATGAAAACGTCTACCATCCTGTTGGATTATTAAATACTTATTTAACTATGATGATAACTAAAACGTTTACGGCAAACCGAACAGTAAATATGTTAGCCGACATTCAAAATCAATTTTATACCGGCGTTGTTCTGCTGATGTTAGTTAAATATATATTCTGGGTGTGTTCTGTCTTTCAGTGGTCGGATAATTGCATAATCATCTGTTCATTATTGATAATGGTTCTCTAGTCCTATAAATATGTCTGTCTGTCCTATTGACGATACAGATTGTAAAGAACAGTTATTGGTCATCATGCAAGTTTTACCGTTAGCTCTTTGTTTCATCGCACTTGTATCCAGTAAGTATTATTAGCATTTTTAATCTAATGTAGAAAGCAGGTCTCGACAGACGCAGTAAAAATAAAATGGGATTTAACATCCCACTTTTTCTGCATGTGTCAGGACAGTGGTGCGTCATCTGGGCATCTGTCTACTGTCAAGGGTTCGTTTACGTATACATGAATATGTGAACGTGACCATGGTTACTATGGCACCGGCATACTATCAAGTAGGTGCCGGGTTCGATTCCAGTCGGTTGTCCGATCTGTGCAGGGCAGACGACAAGAAAATTGTTTGGATAGCCCAGTCGTGCCATATTGGTGTTCAGAATCGTTGACAGTTGGGAACTTAATAACGGTAATAAATCTACGCAAGCCAGTGTTTGTCATTATACGTATTGTTGAATATGTATAAAATAAGAAATCCCAACAGTCTAAGCTGTGTTACTCGCATTCTTTTTGAATAATGTCCATTGTTTATCTCTGTATCATAGAACTACTGTTAACAAACTATGAACACGTTACAATCTTAATTTCTCGCTCGCTCCTTCATCCTTGATTTCTCGAATTTTTGCTTTGTTGCGTTTAATAATTATTAACCCCCGGTCCCCAAATGTAAAATGGCTACAATTGGCTTCCATAGTACCGCAGTAAACAAAGATTATTTTGGTAATCTACCAATATAAAAATTTGATTTTTCAAACGTTGCATTTGGTAAATTATGTGGAGGTTTGGCAAGATTCTATAAATATAGCATGTTTTAACTTAATACAAAGGTTGGTTAGTTTTTATAATTAAATAACAATATTGATACTTTAAGATATACTTTGAAATAAATGTTGTTTTGTTTTCTATTACAGGTGCAAGTATACGAAGTGATGGTGTCGGATCACTACAGCCAGGTATTGTTATTCATTGTTTCGTAGTGGCTCCTTAGAATTTCATTGCGTGGTTTCCCCCTTGCAAATGGCGCAGGACATATTGGCGTGCACGTAAAATAACCCTTGACGATTGGAAATTGATATAACAGTAGGTCACAAGAAAATTTCCCGTCTTCATTAAGGTAGGACGTTAACACCCGCCTACTTCCTGCCACTGTAGTGTAGGTTGACGAGAACACCCGATGCCCCTTCTCAACAAATATTAAATGTAATCAATTTTTGTCAGTGGTGCAGGACTTGCTATCAATCGTTCTCTCCCTAGCAACTGTAACGATTGCCAGTGGTGTTCATGTAAATCAAAGCCTGGCAGTTGGAATTTAAAGACGAGTAGCTGAAAACACCACTGGTAGGGGTGGTGGTTCGGCGAACATACTCTTGTGATAGACATCATGCCGCTGAACCCAATGACAGGTCTTATTTTCTAAAGCGCACACGTGACACGTATTTGATAATATAGTCTATATATTTATGTTTCAGGAAAAAGACTCGTTGAACGTAGCCGGGAACAGTGTTTTATGAATGGGAAGGCGTACTACCCCGGCGACAAAGTTGACGACGATAATTGTGATAGGGGTTGCGTTTGCGTGACACGGATGAGACAGGCTATGATAATGTGTACAAGACATGATTGTCCGGCCTGATTGAAGTAGATTACAGTTGTTACATGGATGTGTTATGTTACTTATTTTGTCAATTCCAAAACGTGTACCCATATTAACTACTTGATATCATGTAATAAATTATGTTTAAAGCATTTATACTAGTTGATAAATTGTTTTAACAGGAAAAGTTGAGCGGAGCTGAAATCAGGCGAAGAAAACGATCCTACTAAATGCGACCTGCATCGATCGTATCATCACAAATACTCGTCAGTGATTGATCGATAGAATGGAGCTGGCTGACTAGTTTATGTTCGTGTGTCCAATGACAGGCCTTATTCGTACTCCAACTGTCAATAATCTTTTACATACGCTACCATCCCCACCCACCCCAGTGGTCGTGTGGTTACTGTGACTCTATACATTCCATTATCTATGGGTTATCCAGGAAATGAAATGGGGTTAAACCCCCTACTGTACTGCTCGGACTTGGCTAATGATGAAGGACATACGCCATACAATGTGTTACGAGGGAAATTTTGCGCGGACAGTGGCAATACGACCTACATTTATATCGAATTACCACTGTGAATGGGTCTTTACGTGCACGCCAATGTGCACATGGGAACTCGATTTTTCGTCCACGGGAACTCGGTTTTTTTATTCCATCCGAAATACTAGACAGCTGCCCTAGTCCACCCTGCATCACTTACTAAGGGAACCACACCGGAAAAGCTGGATGAACTTTCTCGCCCAATGCCGGGATAGAACACCCAACCCCAGGCTAGCGAGCTAGCGTCTTACCCACTTACACACCGTGTTCTCTAGACGAGAGAGAAAGAGAAATGGAGTTCAATGTCCTCTCGACACGTATTATTTTTCATGTCCCTTATCAGCCACCGTATGATCCACTATGACACCCGTCCGTGTCACCTTTTCTACTAGAAAACAGAGCAAAATAAGGGATGAAAATGTTTCTCCGCTTAATACAAATCCGAATTGTACCCAATTAAATTAAATAAAAAAGAAAATGCTTCATAACGACCATCTTGAATATTTTAATTATCCCAAAGATGCCAAGGTGGCATCATCCGGATTCCGAAACTACACATATTGAAGATATATAGTACACCAAAATTCTATATTCCAATATATTACACACAGTTTAAGAGAAATTTGTAAGTTTTCTAGCCAAAATAACTCACCATTTTGAATTTGCCCACCTCGAGGAATCAGCCGTCACTTTTAGGAGGAATGCACATTGGATTCAATTGGTCGAATTATTATAAAACCCATCTTCAAACCGAGAGAATCTGTCACATATTTTACCCCACTAAATAAACCGCAAATGCCTAATTTGGCCATCTTAAATATTTAAATTTCCCCAGGTGTGCTAGGGTGGCATCATCGGGATTCTTAATCTACATATACTGAAGATATATAATCCACCCAAAACATTAGGTGGACTATATTTCCAGGTTTGTCGACCTGCGGCCGGACTAGTTTGGCATTCATAATCAATTACCAGTTGTTTATTATTAATATATTTCATTGATTTACTAGTTTGTGAATTCAGTTTTTCATACAATTTATCAATTTAAAACTGCATTTATTACAGACGGAATCATTTAATTATGTTTTGTCGTTAGTCGTTGAATAACTGTTTTCTATCTTATCCTATTGCGAAGGGGGGGGGGGCTGAACGGTTGTAGTACTACTGCTTCTTTTATAGGACTTCTTCTTGTTGTGTTCTAGTGATCGTAAAATAATACCACAGTGTTTAAAGTATAAGAACTTTATTGCTGGCTGAATGGTTTCCCAGGTCCCTTGTTCTCAACAGGTATAATGGCTGCTTGAATGTCTCGGTGAGTTCTGATGGGGCCTGGTCTACACTCGAATTTATACCCCCCTCCCTGCACGTCCAAGACTCAGCCTTGACGTCATCCTCCATTCCAAAAGCGTGGGGTCAAAACCCGCCCTTACATGGTTATGAAAATTTACTCCAGAAATTGTGCATAAGATATCTGTTATCATGTTGTTGAAATATAGAACCGGTATGCTCTGCCTCTATAGCCCTTTTTATATAACAATACGTCAACCAAATGTTAGTTGATCTCAGTACACCTGCAAATATGTGAATATGTTTAGAAACATCAAACTATATCTTATCTCCTCATTCCTTGTCCATAATATGTCACCACGACTATATTGCTACACGGTTAGCACTTGCGTTCTTTATCATGAAGCATGTCATTGAATCAACTGGCATGGTTTCGAATCCCCGGTTGTACGTGGCAAGGAGTAGGGTCGCCTGTTCCACCTCGTGGGTTTTCTCCCTATCCTCCCACTGGTAAGGACCCCTCCGAGCAAGTGAAGTGTTGAATTTAAATAAGGCCCGAAATGACCTAGTTTGTGTCAAGTGGACGTTGAACCCCATCTCTCTAGTACTAGTTCTCGTATTGATTAAGCTCTTTATTCCAAATTCCTTTACGAGTTTGTCAACGTTTGGAGTACAATATTGTGTAGCTTTGTTTTTATACGTCCACAACTCCACATGCCATCGACCCTCTCTGCGTGTGTGTATGTGTGGGTGTAGGACCAATTCTTCAGGGATTGTCTTGCAACTTTACATTCTTCTTCTTTATACCCTCAGGATGATCCCAATGACCTGTGGTACATACCCAACATCCAGGGACAGAGCTACGCACATATTTTCTTTGTATGTGGCCTACAGGCTGTGTAGTTTATGCCAAACACACAGGGTAGAGCGCCACGCTCAATTATTTATTTTTTTGTCGTATGCAGGCCGCATATCTTAACGGGTCAGCTTGAAAGTTTGCGTACTTATCCCTTGACCTTAAGGATCATCCCTATTGCTTGTGTGTGGCGTCTGTTTCGTGTGTTTTTCTTTAAATGAAAGGGGTAGGCCATTGGAGCAATACTCGTTGCCACGTATAAGCATTGACTTGATTTGATACGTGATTTAAAACTACGTCCCTCGACATTCATCTATAATAAAGTGTAAACCCTGCGTCCATCTACTAAGTTCTAACCTGTTCAGCTGCAATGTACACTGCTAAGTAGAATAAAATGGGATTTAACGTCCTACTGTTCTGCACCGACTAGGCTGCTTAAGACAGGCACACGCCATACCGTGCATTGTAAGTGAAATTTGGCCCGGGCAATGTGTACACCTCCGAACGATTACACCTTTTCCTTGTCGGACCCTCGGTTCTGCACCATTGAAAAGGAAGGAAAATCCTGATGAACTTTCACGGCCAAAGTGAAGTATATGTTACAAAGGTAGCCAGCACGTTGTGTACGTAATGGGAAGGGAGAAAAGGGTGGACAATTTGCGATTGTGTGCGTACTGAGAGCGTAGTTGCATCGAAACCTAACGGCTCTTTTCTGCATTTCATTACCGAGCCCTATAAGCGAGGTTTACGTTGTGGGTGAAGGGAGCTTTATTTCGCAGAATAAACTGGGATCGTTTTATCCTATGGTCAAGGAAAAGCTGGTACATGACTACATGTTAAAATTTACACTTTTTATTTTACACTGTATTCAATGTAGGATTAATTCATTTCATATCCCTACATTTCAAATTAATTCCTATCATTCTAAATTAATATTCTTATCAATTCCAATATAATACGACATTTCATCTCATTGCATTTAAAATTATTTTGTATCATTCTAATTTAATTTTCTTATCACTTTCAATATGGTATGACATCTCATATCACTGCATTTCATATTAATTTGTATACTTCTAAATTAATTTTCTTTTCACTTTACTTGGGTATTAAAAAATCTTCATTTACTTAATTTTCATATCACTGCATTTCAAACTATTTTGTATCTCTTAAAATGATTTTTTGCCCCCCCCCCCGCCTTTCAAGGAAAGCAGGGGACTATTAAAATGGGTTCGTCCGTCTGTCCATCCGTTTGTCTGTCCGTCACACTTTGTGGGACACAATAACACTGAGCAAGAATGTTCAAACTTAGTGTAGGTGTTTATTAGGCCAAGGCCTTGATGGAGTTCGAATATCAGCATCCTCTTCTTAGGGTAAGCAGAGATAACCCATTTGATTGGTTGATGCTTTGGGGCACGATAACTTTAGTTTCAATTAAGTGAGAGTGATGAAACTTGGTGTATAGTTTCATTACATCAATACCTTGACTATGTTCGATAATGAGCATTTTTTGCTCGGGTAAGCAGAGCGATAAGCAATTTGATTAGACGAGACGTTGGAGCACACTAACTCTACTTCTAATTGAGTTCAAATGTTCAAACTTGGTGTATGTGTTTATTAGGTGAATGTCCTGTTTTCTTATCACTTTAAAACGGGTATTATAATTTATGTGGAGAGTGAGTTATTTCCTGCTTTGGTTGAAAGCCGAATTTTTCTGTACACCTTGTTTAAGAACGGTGGAGGGGGGGGGGCACATACGCCCAGTAAAAAAGACGTTGACTCGCTTGCCTTTAAAAAACGTACACAACTATCATTTGAATTCGCTGTCCATTGAAACTGACGACTGCGCAGACCGGTTCATAGATGGGCTCAACCAATATTCCAAATTTAGGAATGGAAGTTTTTTTGTTGTTTTAGGTTGAATAGGGACCAAGCTATCCAAAATGTTGGGGTTCAAATTTTTCGACCCCTTGAGCTCTCTGGGAGGGTCATTTTTGAAATCGGAACCTATCTGAACGAGAACGTGGCTATCTCCGCCAATAATGGTTGAATTTTCATGATCTAAAGTCTATTCTTGTGTTTTTTCATCATGCCGATCCCATCTATGATACACTTAAAGCGGTTGGAATTATTTTTGATTGACTTCCGACGGGGAATATCAATTTCCGGTGTCAAACTTGGATTGTAGGCCACACAGTTTCTGCATGAATGGTGGTGTCTTCAGCCATGGTAAAAGAATGAGAACTTTGGGTGATGTAGCCTGTAATGTATCAACCAGGCTAGCATATAGCATAGCCTGTTTGATACATCAAAGGCTACACCACAAATTTATTAAAGGGTTATCATTATTGAGAAACTCTTAGATCTTGCATCTGTAGCTGGTGGAAAACACATGTTTGGTCACGTTACGCCGATGCCCACACAATTCTCACGGACCTGGTCTCCCGGTATCTAGAGATAGATGTGATTGAGCAAGTGCGTGTCATTGGAAGTAATAGGTCTCAGGGTCTAAATGGACTTCGTTGCTTCTCTGGTGCTGACTGCAGACATAAACTTGTGGGCATCACAAAGTAAACAAGGACTGGTGCATACAAGCATTAAAAAGAACACAAGTTTGTGTAGATGCAATGCAAAACAACACAAGTTTGTGTAGAATAATTTTAACACAAGTACTTGTGTTGTGACCGAACACAAGTTTTTTTTCAGTGTACCGGAATATGCATAATATAAAGTTTGGATAGAAAGCCGATAGGTGTAGACATCTTCTATGCAGAGCAATTACATGTAAGTGAATTGCTTAAGCAGTGTTTAGTAACTAAATGAGAATAACGCATGACACAATCATATGAAATACAAATACATAAAACTTTATTTCTGGCGACGTTTCGACGAGGATTTCTCGTTTTTATCAAGAAGAAGTGACAAACATAGTATTTTGAAGATTATACATACGCAATATGTAACCACGAAAACATTAATATACAAGGATAATCAATTAGGAACCATCAATGTTTCTTTCAAGCACTTTGAGATGATGATCAGTTAATCTCATAAGGACGAATCTTTTCCGTGTGTAGCGTTGTGCTCATATCACGTTCTTAGCATATGTTAAACAGCTGATGTTGAGCGTCGAACTGTTGCATGTGGGGCATATTATACGGTTTACGTTTCCTCGAGTATACTGGTAGCCAATAATTAATTGACTCTGTCCCTGTGATTGATCATTGGTCGACAGAAAACCACGGAGAAGTGACCGACAGCTTCGCAGATTCTCTAAAAGCCCTTGTCAATATTTAAACATAACGTATATTTAGTGCTAGACCCCCCCACCCCCGTATGAAGAAGACACGTACTTCTTATGACATCAAACTACCCAACTGGGCTGTCTGTCTCTATAATCTCAGCTACTGGCGTAAACCAGAGTTGTACCAGAGTCGTGTTCTAAGACCAACACTTTTTAATGTTTACATTAAAGATCTTCAAATCTATGTAACATATAATGCAATTTTGTTCAAATTTGGATATTTCCCGCAAAGTCCGTGGTTATTTTGGATTTTCGTCAATTTGTCCCATTCGGACGCCGTTCGGGTTGGACGAAAAGGCGAGATCCCGTGTACACATTGGCGTGTACGTAAAAGATCCCCTGCCAGTTCGAATTTGATATAAGAGTAGGCCGGGCAAAATTCCCTCATAGCACACTGTATAGCGTATGCCCGTCTTCATTTGCCCAGCTCGGAGCAGAAGGACGTTAAACCCCATTTCATATTATTTTATTTCAGGTCAGTATCACGTTCATACACACTTGCTTGGATTCCACTTATTTGGCATAAGATTGATTATTATTACTATATGAACCTGAACTAATTGTCGAAAATAGTGTTAAAGTGCCAATCCCGATAACTTTTTGAGGAATAAAACTGCTTAATTTTGTGTTAAAATACTTTAAAATCCATAACCTAAGGCCCACCTACCAACCCGATATTTGTGATATGCTTTTAAATAACTTAAACCTGACAGTCTTCATCTGGAAATGGAGAACGTTTTATTATACAGTATCTGGATAAAACCAGACTTTTTTCTATAAAAATAATATGTAGGTGAAATTTACCCTTTGTTATCAAGTACAGGGCATGGGTCATTCGCTGTATAGACCTCTCAAGAAACATTAATCGATTATCAGGTCACCCAATGAAAAAATTGACCCGCAATCTTAAAAGGGTTACGTGTCCGGATAAGCAGTGTTGACGTTCACGTCCAACCGACTCAATATTTTGAGCTGAAATTTTGAGACAAGGTAAATACACCATGCCACTATATTTTGGTCAATAAATTTCATAAATACTCGGACTTTAGTTTTTGAGACTCTGTTCTTATCGGGATTGTCCCTTTAAGAAAGGCTAGGAAATTACCACTATGAAACCCGGCCCAGTGAGTCATAGACACATGACGATATTTAAACATAGCTTATATATATATATATATATGTATTGATTATAAGCTTGTACACAAGTATACACATGAACTTATTAAAGGCAGTAAACGGACAGCTATTGTTATTATTTTGTAGTCGTTCTGCATTGATGGATACTGAAAATTTGATACGAATGGTGCTTTAACTTTGCACCCTAATGTCTAATATTGTCCATTATCGATATAAGTACAGTGTTAATAATAATCGGTTGTGATATATGGACCATGTGTATGATTATCTAATCTTGATAAGCGACTGTTTTGCTATGAATGTATACACTGTTATCGTATTGTACATTTGGTCATGTGACTCCTGCTTACACCGCGATAGAATAACATTGAAATAGTAAGATAACAAGCAGTTTTTGTAACCGACAGGACGGTTAAACAATATGTCAATAAATGATCACATGTATGCGTTTCAGTATACAGCTTAAAGGGGTGTTGTTACTTAAAACAAAATAATAAATAACATTGAATAGAAGATAAAAGTAGGAAGGTTTTTAGGTAAGTATGTATTTACTTTATACTATACAGTTTTAAAGGGGCACTGTCATCCAACACAAGATAATAATCACAAACAAAGGAGCTAAACTGCTTTAATTTAGATCAAACTTAGTTATTGTAACACACAAAGGAGCTAAACTGCTTTAATTTAGATCAAACTTAGTTATTGTAATCTATAAATGTGTATTTACACTGCAATATACAGCCCTAAAGCAGTGATGTCACTCAACTCAAAATATAAAAAAAAGAACATCTTTGGTTTGGGCCAAACCTAGTTATTGCAAACTGTAAGTATGTTACGGGAAGATGTTCAGTATTATAGATCTAGTATTAGTGTATGTTACAAGAAGATGTTCAGTATTATAGATCTGGTATAATTGTATGTTACAGGAAGATGTGCAGTATTATAAATCTGTTATTATTGTCTGGTATAATACACTGTGTTTCCAGTAAACAACCCAATATTCTCTTGGTAGTAGCTGATGATTATGGTTTTCATGATATTGGTTACCATAATTCAGAGATTAAAACCCCAACATTAAATAGACTGGCCGGAGAAGGGGTTAAACTAGAGAATTACTATGTTCAACCGATCTGTACACCAACTAGAAGTCAGTTACTATCAGGGCGATATCAGGTAGTTCAATAACATCTTTTAATTTAAATTATGTAGAATAATTGAAATGAATATACAAGCGACAATTCTATGGAATACAATTACTGCTTATTACTGAACTTGATCAAAAGCTGCCATTTGGTAATTAACTAGTGTGGATCGAGATAAGCTGCGACACCCAATCCACATTTCGGTTATAGAATTACTGTTATAAAAAAAAATTCAAGATGTACACAGCATGGTATAAGATGGTGGTTCGAACCTAATATAATAATATTTCTAGATACACACAGCAGGCTATATGATAATTTCAACTTAAATATAACAATATTTCTAGATACACACAGGTTTACAGCATGGTATAATATGGTGGTCTCAACCCAATGGTCTACCATTGAACAGCCCGACTATTGCTGATAAACTAAAAGAAGCTGGTTATTCAACTCATGCTGTGGGTAAATGGCATCTTGGATTCTATAAAAAGGAATATTTACCAACAAGTAGAGGTTTTGATTCATTTTTCGGTAAGTTAGTACTGTAATTAATATATATTTGTTTATTGTTACTGTTGAAATCTGAGATTGCTACTACTGGAAGGTGATATTGCAGAAATACGTTTCCTGAGAAAGTTCCAGAAGATCAAGTTATTATAAGTAACAAGTCCGACATGGAGTAGAAATGAGAGCACAAAAGGAAAATCGCGGTCCGTCATGGCGCGTTCGTGGCTAATGACTTGCTGGACCATATCATGGTCGTTGTTTGTTGTCTTTTAAACACCATCTAGAATTGAACTATTGAGCACGTTACGTTGAAAATATACTCTTCAAAAAAAGAAACGTGCAACCCATTTTTCATCTTATTATTTTTACACGAAGTCGTTCTTTCCATAAATATTACTTTTTTAATGTCGTTATGTAAGGATAAAAGAAATAAAAGAAATTCATTATTGGTTTTAAATGTAATGATACTAATTGTGACTGGTCATCCTTTTTGTCGAAATTTGTTATCGTTTGATTGCACCAAGAAACATACATTTAACAACTTCGCATGGAAAATACATCTAAGGTCTTTAAAATCCCGGGGTTCTCGGTTCCCAAATCAGTTGCACATGTAAACACTCAAGGAACCAAGTGATGCCACATCTGAACGAAGACTAACGCAATACAAGCCAGATTTAGCCAGGCTGCTGAATTTTCCCCTCAGTTTCATTTCTCGCCTTTGGGATAGCTACCGACAACGAAGTTTAACACGTGACCGCCCAAGCTCAGGCCAAACAAGGGTGACCCCACCTGTCCTGGATCGTCACTTCCGGTTAAGTCATTGGCGTAAATGATTTTCAACAGCGACTTCTACTGCGGCAGTAATTCCCGGACGGCGTAAAATCTCGAACCGGACAATCCGTAAACGCCTACATGAAATCGAATAACGACGCAAACGTCCCCGTTAGAGCTTCTGTTTTGAAATACGCCGACACCGTGAAATACAACTTTAATGGGTTCAGACACTGAGGGTATGGCCACAGCAACACTGGATAACTGTTTGGTTCAGCGACGTGTCGCTGTTCTTGTTGCAACAAGGCGATGGTAGAGCCAGGATATACCGACGACGAAATGTAACTTTGCGTTTCTTTTTTGGAGAGTTTATATTCTTTGCAAATTTAACTTGTGACAGTTTTAATTTAATAGTTAACCCTCACGGTAATGGATAATCGAGACTAGGTTTTATCGTCCCGACTTTAGTAATGATGATCGATACTACGTCGATAATTAAATCGCTAAAATCTCGGTTCAGACTGGATCAATTTGACTGAAAGTTTCAGCGAATTCTCTTTACATTATCTAGTTTTTAACTATTATGGTGCGAACTGCCAGTTCTAATCTCCCATAATGTATCTTTAAGTTAGATATTTTATTTTATAGGTTATCTTGGTGGCAGTGAGGATTATTATGCACATACTACGTGTGATTCTCTCATTCCAAATAGTTGTGGTTACGACTTGCGAGATAATCTGACGGTAACCAATCAAACTGGTCGATATTCAACACATTTATTTACAGAACGAGCTGTTGATATAGTTAAACAACATGATCAGAATAAGGTAAGTTACTGATATAGTTAAACATCATGGCCAAAGTAAGTTACGTTACGGATATATTTAACCACCATGGCCAGAATAAGGTACCCTACTGGTATATTTAAACAAAATGACCAGAATAAGGTACGTTAATGATACAGTTAAACACCATGACCAGAATAAGTTACGTGTTACTGGCGTAGTTAAACTACATGACCAGAATATGGTACGCTACTGATATAGTTACACACTATGACCAAAATAAGGTACCTTACTGATTATGTAGTTGAAGATAGTTAAACAGCATGATCAGAATAAGGTGCGTTATGGTTATAGTTGAACAACTGATATAGTTAAGTTACAAAAGCTGATTACATAAAGTACGTTACTAATCAAACCGTTGGTATGATTATAACAGCATGATTGCAACAGCATGGTTACATTAAAGTGCGTTACTTATCAAACAGTTGATAAAATTACGAAAGCTGCCACAATAATGTTAGTTACTAATAAACAGTTGTTAAAGTTACACACAAATGTACGTTATTATCGATTAAACAAGCTACTATGTTGTACCATATACCCTTCTGAAAAAGGGTACAAACTATTCAAATAATTGACAATTCATATTTTGCTACTATTTGGTTTAACTTGCAGCCATTGTTCCTGTATTTGCCATACCAAGCTGTTCACGGTCCACTTCAAGTTCCTGATAGTTATGTAAAACAATATGATTTTATACAAGATAAAAATAGACGAATATACGCTGGTAGGTGATTGATAAACATGGTTGCTATGAACAGTTTGACTTTTATCTCTAGAAATTAAATGAAATGGGGATTTAATACCCTACTCTAACGCACCCTTTGAGCTAATGAAGAGGGGCATAAGCCATGCAATATTTAACATGGAGAACTGAGATCGGGCAGCGACCCTAGGTTTATCAATGAAACCAGAAGCAATCTAAAACGCCCAAACTTATAGAGGACTGTATTGTGCAAAAACATTCTGTTTTATTAAGGAAGTCTCCATCTCAAAGCATCTAGGAACAAAATATTTCAAAAGTCACTGTGCGTGTATAAAATGCCTCTAAATACTTTTGTTTTTTAAATAGGTGAAATGATAGATGACCAATGAATGAAATTGGTTGCATATTGACATTTATTACAGGCATGGTAACGTGTATGGATGAAGGTGTAAAGAATGTTACTGATGCTTTTATGGAAGCCGGTTTCTGGAATAATACAATCATGATATTTACAACAGGTCGGTTTGTAACAAATTGTCATGCATATTTATATTCAAGAGTCATTTGTCCCTTTCTTAAAACAGTAATGTTCGATAAATATTTATAACCCTGATAGCGACAAAGTTACCAACGTTTTTGAGATTCATTTCTGCATTATTCTCTATTAATAGATAATGGAGGTCAAGTACTTGCAGGTGGTAATAACTGGCCATTACGAGGATGGAAAGGATCCTTGTGGGAAGGTGGAATGCATGGAGTAGGGTTTGTACATGGTCAAGCGTTAAAGAATAAAGGATATGTGAATGATGCATTGATCCATGTTTCTGATTGGTATCCTACATTAGTGAAATTAGGAGGTGGTAATCTGAATGGTACATTACCATTAGATGGCTTTGATCAATGGGCAACTATAAGGTATGTATCTTTAACATTCAATATCTACAATATGAACTTGGAAACAAAATTTTCAACTATGCTATCTGTAATTAAATGAATTTCGTTCATGAATCCTTGACTAGGTTTTTATAAATTATGCAATCAAGGGTTGTACAATTTCCAGAATTGTATTACAATTCAGATTCTTCAACAAACCTACAGAAGGGACTTTGTTATATGTGTTTTGCCATTTTACCCCATGTAGTGAAGATGCACCTGCAGTAAGAAGTGAGCTATTACACAACATTGATCCGATGACGAAGTTAGCTGGGAAAAGAATGTTTCCTGACACTTTTGATAATAGAATTAGAGCTGCTCTTAGGGTTGGTGACTGGAAAATACTGACCGGTAAACCAGGTAAATATACTAGTAGTAGTTAGCAAAAGGAGTTGCTCGCTGACGTTCGGTTCGTTCCCGGTGTTGGACGAGTAAGGTCATGTTTTTCAAGTGGTGCAGGAAGTAGGAGCTGACAAGGAACATTGATCATTCGTTCACATGGGACGAACAACCAAAGTCCCTTGTATATGTTATTGCCTGAAAGCTTTAAATCGGAATAACAGTTGGCCGTAGCGCCACCAGCCGGTCACAATTTTCCTCATAGCACACTGAATAGTGTATGCCCATCTTCATTAGCCTGTTTGGTACAGGATGTTAGAATGTTAAATTCCATTTCCTTTCATCACATTGTGTACCTGAAGTACAGTCCGAAAGGCAAGATATCCCAGTTGAAACTAATGGTGCCAGAAATGTCGGTGGTATAGATTTTCGTACGTGGCAGTAGAGGATATAAAGCCATGGACTATATTTTCACATTTTGTGATAAGTCTGGTTTTAGTTGGAGACACCCATCGTCATTAACCTTAATCCCGGGGACAAAATAACATGCAATGACAACTACATGTATATTACGAATGAAATATTTCATTCATAGTTGTCATTGCATGTTATTTTGTCTCTATGATTAAGAGACTACGCCGTGTACCTCTCGCCCCTTAACAAGAATGTTATCATTATTTTACCGCTTTTACGAAATATTTGAAGCTCCTTCCAGACGATCATACATGCATAACATCATTCCAATGTATGATCATGTGTGTGATCTCCATCTCTCCTCATTAGCCCAATCAACGCAATAGGGCATTAATTAAACACCATTTTATTTATGTGATCAACAGGATGGGGCTTTTGTGCTTTCTTTTATTATGTATTTAAGTGATTTTCCTTTGATGTTTTTGGTGCAGCCAGTACAAAATTTTCACATCTATCAGATCGAGGGTACATAAAATTACGTTCCACCGTCAGACTGGTGATGATCTTACTAAGAACGGTGATTTATAGGTTTTATACGTAATGTTATTTTAAGTGATTCTAGCCACTTAGTTTTGCCATCACATCTGTGATAAATTTACGAATGTTATTTTAGGTGATAGCCACTGGGTTCCACCACCACATCTACAAGTAGACAAGAACTTAACAATACCATGTACCAACAGTCAAGATCAGAATCTCTGGTTATTTAATATTAAAGATGATCCGAATGAAAGAAGAGAATTATCAGCTGTATATCCTGATATAGTTAAATCCATGTTGGATAGACTCGATTATTACAGTAATACTGCCGTTCCTGTCCGTTATCCTAATCCTGACCCACAAGCAAATCCTAACTTACACGGTGGTGTCTGGGGTCCTTGGGAATAAATCTGTTTTAAAAAATAATATTGTGATAGATCCGGAGTGTGGCCTCCGTTGTAATAAATATGTTTTATTAAAACGCCGACGGTTGATTGATCCGGGAATTTTATTGTTGCAAAATGGGTGTTTATATATTTAAAAATGGGCACAATAACGTTGACTAGTGTGTATTTCAGTGTTGAAAATGTTTACAGGGGCGGATCCAGGAATTTTTGCAGGAGGGGGTTTGCCAGGTTTCTGTCACAGAAATCTGCCATCATCGTCTCTAAATTACATAGGCATACATACAAATTAAGCTTTTTAAACAGAGAAATCATTTTTTATACTGATGTATAAGATCACTTTGTGATGTAATTTCATTGAAGCAAGGCATTATTTTTTTATGTAGCTGAGCAGGGGGGGAGGTGGACCCCCCCCCCCCCCTGGATCCGCCCCTGGTTTACCTTCTCTGAACCCTATTTTGATCGCTAGGACGACACATCCATCGTCGCTACGTCGCCAGATATAACCATCTAGCGAGTATCTCGTATTCCGTGTACTTGTGAAATTTACGCCACTTTTCATATTGATGCTGTGCCCCTTTAATTGTATGGTGAGTGTGACTGGTGCTAGTATAACGAAGCCCCAACGAATATGTCAACAAAACAAAGGCGTCACAATTCCTGGCTATATCTACGAAAAGTGTGTAGTAAAAGGTGGGGACAAATATCGAAGTGAAATTTATTCACGGAACAAATACACACCCAGTGTAACTGGTCGATTCATATGAGTCCCGATCAAACTTTTACAGGTTGAAATCTCGTCGTGTCTGAAACACAAAAACCGTTTCGCAATCATGTCTTCAAAGACAGGGATAATAACAAATATGAAACAATGACTTATTTTAGTCGAACGTTCCCGGAAAGTTTTTAAAAAATCGGATATAAAGTTTAATCAAATCTCATTACAGTTAAAGGAAATGGACTCAGACTAGTAATTATTTGGCCATTGACTTCGTTGTTGAGTGGCTATAACATCACAGGCTATAGCTTTATACTCAACCTTCCGTTGGTTCCAATCTTTATAAGCACGTAGAGGACCGCATTTGGTAATCTCCACATCATAATTTTGTTGGGGGGTGACCGTTTAGATTTTTTGCTACGAGGATTTGATGTTGATTGGGATCAAATCTCTAATCACACTCAATGAATGCTCTGCAGAAAGAGACTTTACATCACCCACTATCCCTCTGTAATATCATCAGTATTGCCCAAAACTGCTATGAAAGTGCAAAGTTGATCCATTTTCTCCAATCCTAGACCAAAAAAATGCAGGTGAAAAATGTAAGGGAAAATTTGTCTATTTAGAACTCGCAGTAGTCTTAATCCATATAGATTATGTAGTTACTTCCCTTTATTTATTTCTCGTATAGAGATATGACATGGTTAACGAACTACTTTTCTTCACCAACAGGGCTAATAGAGACGAACATTCGACATACAATGTACTACGAGGGAAGTTTTACACCCTACTCTTATTTCAAATTCCAACTTATGCGAATGTGTAAATGGGACCTCAGGTTTTCGCACCATCCGAACGACTATATGTTGTTTCTTGACAGACCCTCCGTCATGCATCACTGGCAAGGAGAAACCACTCAGGAAAATCGCGATGAACTTTTTCGGCCAACATCCAACATCTTACTCACTGAGGAAACAGATGTGCCTTTCAATAAACCTCTTTGAACTCATCAATACCATACACACCAATCAAAATAATTTAATACATCCTGTATTCATTATTATCGTAGTTATCTCCCATTACATATCGCAATGCATTGTTCAATTGCACATATATTTGTACTGTCGAGTGTTCTTTTGCGCACATTTGGATGGTTCTCCTGTATTTACAAACAGCACAAAGCGTTTAATATGTATATTGTATGTACATATAGTGTAGTTTCTCTGTCTTTCCAATTAATGGTAAGTATTATAGTACCACTGACGTCTAAAAAGCATCCCCGTATCCCAGTAATATCATTCCGTCTTACTCCACTAACCCCAAAAGTACCTAATTCAAATCCATAATGTCATAGTGGAATTCACCAATGGCAAAGTGGCAAGTGTTTCGAAACCAGTAAGAATCAAAGTCGGGGTAAGAGTGTCCTTGGTGTCGGGAGATCTTTTACGTGCACGTGAATGTGGATGTATTCATCATATCCGAACGAGTATATATATACGTTGCCACTTTCCGGGCCCTCGGCTTTGCCCCTGTGACACGGGGAAACCCTACGAACTTTCTCGGACAACACCAGGAGCGAACCCCAGACCTCCAGGCTAGCTCGCCAACGTCTTACTCTCTTTGCCACTGCGACTCCAATACAATGAAAACCGCATTGATAATTCCTTGCGCGTATTCAACGTGAAACAAGTATCCATGAATGGGCCTCATTGCCCCCCCCCCCCCCGCCATATTCTTGGGTTATAGTAAATCAAACACCATCTGAATAGACAACACCATAGAAAGATATACATTGTTATTTCTCCCCACTTGGGAGACCATTGACCTCCACTTTCTATCTGTTAAAGTGTCGTTTAAATGTCTCAGAATAAATGTCGAGACGTCAAAAATTTATGTTTGTGATTGTTGTCTGTTTTATTATTATTGAGCAACCACTGGACAGGGACCCCCAGAATAGATATTAAAGAGATATAGAGCGGAAATAAGAACGCTGTCAGACCTCGACACAATGAACTTCTATTATCAGATAGACCCCACGTAAAGAAAGATATATTAAGAATCGTTAATTCTGACAGGGGGGTAAGAGGCACAATTATAGTTTTGTTTCTGTATTCAGGGGCATGTTCATAAACTTGAGTAGGGAAGGGTCCAGGGTGGAGATAATGTCAAGTTTTGAGTGAGGTTTGAGGGATGTCAGAAGCTCAAAGACAATACATGTATGTCTTACCCATTTAGATGCATACATGTGTATGGTTAGAAAAGAGTGGGACAGTGCCGGCCTAGGCAAATAAGGCGCGTCCCTTGAGGTCAGCCAAAAATCCAGGCTACAAACATATCAAGTTAAAATAACTGTAATCTTGGTTCTGATTTTTTTTTTTTTTTAAATAAATTTTCTGTTGCTAAATTTAACTTTCTTCCTTTTATCTGTATTTTCAGGCCACCTATCAAAATGTGCCTAAGAGCCAGCAGAGTCTTAATCAGGCACCGGAATAAGGCCAATGTGGTGGCAATGCTTTACACTTCTGCTTGTTCGACGTAAATTCGATGAATGTAGGAGGACTGCACCAGCTGGGGGGTCCGTACCCCCAATTCCTCCCTATTGGAAATGCGCATGATTTTTTTCAGTCTGACAGGTGTGGTAAAAGATACAATTATAGATCTGTTTCTGTTTTTATTCCACACTGACCACCTTGACACCATTTTGTTTACCTTCAGTCAATAAAAGCTAATCACTTAACACCAGGGGGTATATTGTTCAATACTGTATTATTTTGTGATTTATCACGATTTGTGAATTGTTGCCATCATCACTTGGTGAGTCAACAAATACCTTGAAGTGTTGACAGTCTCACTAAAATTATATTTCGCTTTATTGAAGATTATTGAATTATTGTAACACTACATACAGATAACAGAATATCAGCATAATTGATAGACCTTTATTGAGAGGACGAAATAGGCATACTCCGGGAGGAGCGCCATTCTAAGTCTTCTGAAACTAACAGTAAACTCTGGCTTATAAAGCATACAGTTAATTAAGAAAAGTGATACACAAGCGATGTACATATTTGGCATTGTTTATTTATGAGATTATAGTATCTGTAACTGCACTGCATATTTAATAAGATCGTGAATGAGATCGTGCCTATTGTCAAAACGAGCAGAGGCCATTCGTGTGTAGTCCGTAAATAACATATTGAACACATTAGCTGTTTTATTAAGTCCGTGTCTTGAAGAAGTTGTGTCGAGTTGAACACGTCAATATCATTAATGATCAAAAATCAGCAGAGGTCAGAAAGTTCCATCTGTATATTTATATTTCAATATGATATAGAGATCACTTTGTCACATTCCATCCCCACCCATTTAAGTTATTTATTAAAAATAAACAACTAATACCATTCTCACAGGTGGGACACTGTCTTCGTCTCTATCAATTGAAGGTACACACAATTAAGTTAAATCACACACGAATTAAGAAGAGCACACACGATATAATAATAGTAATGAAAACACACGCGATTATATAGTTATATGATATTTTCGGAACACTAGGTCCTAGACTTTTGTAGGACGATACCATTATACCATTAAATTCTGGCATTCCTCTTGATTAATTATGACAAAGTGAATGACACTTGTTTATTTCTTGGTGCTGGTGTGGAAACATCTGTTCCATGGAGCGTATTCTCGTCCTCGGTCTCAACCGACACCATCCCCTTAATTATCGTTATCTAACATACATTAAATACAATATCAATATCAACACTTACACAAATATAAGTTCTTGACGTGTACAATACATTAGTATGGTTTTACGTAACATTACTCATGACATAACAGGGAATTTAAAATTTATTCGACAGCTAATCGCACATTCAAATCAAACTTTAAATTATCCATTTTACCACGTTATACTTTTTTTTTTTTTGGTTTGAACACATCCTTTAAACTTATTCTCCTTTATATTTCTTTTAACAAAACGACATGAATAATCCAGAAACAGTTATATTGCATAAGCTACTCGCTATATATTGCAATGCACCCTGTTTCAATTTAAAACATTTTTTAAAACCTAATACCAACCCACACAAAGGGCTATTAAGTTTAATTTTTCTTGGGCATTTTCCTTTATAACCCTAAAACCTAAACGCGATTTTACACATATTCATACCTTAACCATACCCGGTTAAACACATATACATTACTTGGACATAACACTGCATTACATTATTACGATCTATAACTTTATAGAACGGAGACTTCATTTTATTTCTTTTAGCTTAGTTATACTGTTTCAGTTTTAGAATTCTTACCGACGTTTATAGAAATTATTTACCCATGTGTAAAACTAACTCTTATTTAAACTTAATTATTTACTTGTTTGACATTTTTTTCGAAAACTTTATATTGATCAAATCCCTAACCTTTAAACAATTTTAAAATTATCCCTTGGTCATTTTTGGCGTTCCATTGTCAGTTACAAGGAAATATGTACCTACCTTAAAAACGACTGGAATCTTTTTCTTCCATGGGTTTCCTCCCGGTTACGAACCTGGACGTCAGTGATTCCATGACTGATGGCTATGGCTGTAATTATTGGCCCATGGTCACTGGTAAGACTTCCCGCTGGTATGGCGATTCACTCCCAGGGTCATATAGTCACGGCATCCAAATCTGATACCACCCAGGACGGTCACAGCAACCAAATCTGATACGACCCAGGACGGTCACGGCATCCAAATCTGATATCTGTAACACTATATACAGATAACAGAATATCAGCATAGTTGATAGACCTTTATTGAGAGGACGAAATAGGCATACTCCGGGAGGAGCGCCATTCTAAGTCTTCTGAAACTAACAGTAAACTCTGGCTTATAAAGCATACAGTTAATTAAGAAAAGTGATACACAAGCGATGTACATATTTGGCATTGTTTATTTATGAGATTATAGTATCTGTAACTGCACTGCATATTTAATAAGATCGTGAATGAGATCGTGCCTATTGTCAAAACGAGCAGAGGCCATTCGTGTGTAGTCCGTAAATAACATATTGAACACATTAGCTGTTTTATTAAGTCCGTGTCTTGAAGAAGTTGTGTCGAGTTGAACACGTCAATATCATTAATGATCAAAAATCAGCAGAGGTCAGAAAGTTCCATCTGTATATTTATATTTCAATATGATATAGAGATCACTTTGTCACATTATTCGCAGTAAACTACTTATTGTTATATATAATTAGTGTATATTAATAACGTTGTTGCCTTCATGTCTTAATGCACCAGTAAATTTCTTGAGTGTTGACATCATAAGTACAGTTGTATGTCAGTTATATATCGTTTAATTAGATTAAATTTCTACTAAATGTAGTTTACATATCGGAAGCAGAAGAAATATAAGAAGACAAATTGGTGGAAAATTGTAATTTGACTGATTTCTTCCTAATCAATATGCAAAAAAAAACAACATTAACCCTATTTATGGAATAACAATTACTAGTTTATTAACCTGCAACGTTTCGACGATGATACTTTTGTCTTTATCAAGCGAATGATAACATTATGTAAAACATCAAGTATTTCGAATCGAATGACAAATCGGTTGTACTCGGAAATTTAAGTCCATTCTGGCTCTTGTTTATTTTGATTTTTGAATCATTAATAATATAAACGATAAGAGCGTGAGATATAGAATCAATTAATCAGATTATCACAGTCCAATAAATCACGACCGACATCTATGATAATAAGGATGTCAAATTCGTTTGATTTTAGTGTTTATGTTGTACTAAACATCTGATATATTTCCTTTGAAGTCACACGTGGATGTATTGACCAATAGCAACCAATACAGGTGTACGGTAATTAAAATATTCAATATGGCGGTCTCCAGGAAGTTTTGGAGGTGCATTTTAGACATCATGTATAGGAATGTGACACCAGGGAATGCAAAAACTGAGTAAAATAAGCTAAAAAACCTAATTTTTTTTTAGCAATTGCTCAAATTTGCCAACAATTTGATGGCTTGCAATATGTCAATTAAAAGTTTCGGTTATCGCTGAATTTTTCAATAACGGCATAAAAAATGTATTTAGAAAATTTAAAATGGCGGGAATTCAAAATGGCGGCAAAAAGTCCTCCACGTGGCCATTTTTTCGGTAAACTTGCATGTTTGATATAACTTGTAATATGTTATTTATAGGGTTCCCTGTGCCACGGAACTAAAAGTCTAAACCACAAATGAGTTTCCACAATCCAAGATAATCGCCAACCTTTCTCTTAGACTGACTTGTAATAGCCGCTCGGATCTATCATACCGCATCTTAAATTCATAAAACAAGAACAGCCCATTTGCTGATTACACTATTTTGCTTATACCGTTTTTTATGAATTCGAACTTTGTATAAAGGTTTTGATTGTTCGTACTTGAGTTTTTATTTTATTAAATATCCTTCACATTAATTTCCGAAATTGTGACAAGGCATTCTTTATATCCAGTTTCTAAGAATTAACACTCTTCGGGCGGTTCAGAAATGACAATTTTAGAGCCATTTTAACATCAAACACTGTGTCGTACAGGATACATGAATGGGGAGGTGGGGGTAGTCTTGGCCTATGTAAACACCCTACCCATAGGCAGACGAGGACCCGGGATTCATGAGTAAAGCAAATATTGCGATTGTCATGGTTATTTCATTGAGGTCAGAGATTGTAAGTGCATAATCAACTAGACTCTGTACCAGACAGTGCATTACCAATTTGCTGATGGTTCTCTTCCGGAATGTCCTGGCCACTTGAGTTCACAGGGCGTTCTCAAACTTACGATAGAAATTTACTCAAAATTGTTTGTCTTATTTTAACTAAAATATAGCCTTTTATTAAACTTTTGTTGTTTTAATGTATCAAATACATCAATAAGACACTATGTGCCAAGTATTGTGTTTCTGAATCAGAGATATTTCTCATAAACAGTAATTGAAAGTTGAGCTACTTTTTAACCTAAGTCTGAGAATGCTTTGGAACTTGGGGCCTGAAATGGCCAAACTAGTATTAGAATGATGTTGAGGAGACGTTAAACCCCATTCCACGTGTACCGAGGAGTAGACAAAAAAAACGTGCCACTACCCTATACGTCCACCATGCCTTTCACTATACGGGTTGATTTATTGATAGGTGGACACAAACCTGGAGGTCCTGTGTTCGAAACCCATGTAGAACTAGAATGTTTGTCTGGAGTTTCCGGCGTGATTCCCCTTGCCAGTACGGGGGACTTTGCAAGAGACGAAATACCGAGGTCCCGTATAAACATTGGCGTGCACGTTAAAGAACCATTGGCAGTTATAATTCGATATAACAGTAGATCATAGCGCCCCTGTTCAGACAAAATTCCTCTCATAGTTGCACGCTATATGGCGTGAGCCCGTCTTCATTAGCCCAGTAGAACGTAAAACCCATTTCATTTCATTGATAAATAAAACAACGAACCGTCAACAGACACAATGAACAGACGATAATTTAAACAATATTATAAACAAATGGTTACCAACCATAAAATGATGTACGTCATTTAATCCCGTAATCTGGTCGATTAGAAGGAGTTTTGTTTTGATTAATGCTGATTTATTCGTTATAAATCTCTTTTGAAGTATTAATTATAGGTGATTATTGAGAATTCAATTTATTACATAGTTGTTAATAATATTATGACCTACGATGATTTAACCACAGAGATATCTCAGGGACACCGGTATGTCAAGGTATTGATTAAAAACATACAAACGTCAATCCTATAGGGCAACCGTAATACAAATAAACAAGAATATAAAAAAAACAGAGTCACCTTCAATTCTGGAATTTCGGGTGTGTTAAAATATCAACACACTAATGAAAAAGTTGCATAAAAATTCCACCAAAACATGACGGGATATGGTTGGTTTAATGTGGCAGTGTCGTCGGTTAATGTGGTATGCTTACTCTTAGGAACTTCAAACAGTTGTCAAATTATATTTGAATTCTTGTTATGAATTAACACAAGATTATCTTTGCTTATTTTACATGTATTTTGTCATTGTAGAGGCCGGCCTCGCGCACTCCTCAATTTATACAACCCTTTTCGGAAAACGTGCATATAAGTCAAAACAAAAATCAAAATAAAATGTGTTAACAAGTAAACATTCACTACATCCACCGACAATGTCTGAATTGTATCAGCTTGTTCTACATGTAGTGTAGTTCAGCTTCTCGTGTATGTTGGCTTGTTGTGGTTCTGCTTGTATTATCAAGCTGTTGACATGATGTTCTATCAGTTGACATCTGTTTATGTGAAGAAATTTGTAATTTTATTTTAATAAAGTTACATACGAGTTTATTGAAAACGTTAACTAGCCATCATATATTGTCAGATATTAAGAGTCTGGTAAAGAAGGGTACATAATTTTCGGATGGGACTAAGTATCGAGGCCCCGTGTACACCTCGGAGTGTACGTAAAAGAACCCACAACAGAAGCGTAAACGGGCTAAATTTCAATCATGGCACACTACATGGCATACTAATCATTATAATTAGACAGATTGATCAGAAAGAAAAGACGTTAAACCCAATTTCATCTCATTCATAATTTTAAAAAGGAGTAACTGTTTCTAATAAACCCATAGTTTGTGGTGACATTAAGATATAATACGACAAAGTGTAAAGTAATAAACGTTCTCAACAACCGGATAGTTTATTATTTGATAAAGACAAAAAAGTAGATATAATTATTTACCGTGCACTCGTGTGCGATGATGTAATGGAGACGATAGAGTATCTAGGGCACGGGTGTGTTTATATACTTTGGTCGATATTTAGGTCTTGACGTAAAACCAGTAGAAATCACCAATTGAATTTGTGGGTCAATATCCATAATATTGATAAGAAAGGTCATATATTACACGGATTTGTTTATTATCATTTCATCATGATATAAATGTCTAAATCAACAAAAATATTTGCTTGGTTATTGTCTTCGTGTCATCGATCACATACTTTATATTTCAAATTCAATACCAAACATAGATTGGCTAGGATTGGGGGTTTGGTTTTTTTTCTGATGTTATTTATTTTCTGTTTATTATTGAAATGTCGTGTATTTCCGTTGTAAAATATTCATGGCTAGAGTTTAGTTTTTGCAAATGTTCTTTATTTTATATGTATTATTAAAATGTGATGCATTTCTTTAGTTAAAATATGAGCTATTGTTTTGTCCCCCCCTTCCATTCCCACGAAGGCCAAAAGTGTATTAAATTCTGGAAGTGACATCAGTGGTTCAGTTAGTATGGTGTTTGGCTTCAGGGTTCAGTGTGTGTGTTGGTCGAGAAAGATCGTCAGACTTTCAAATCTGGGTTTAAATGAACAGGATGGAACAAAAACCCAAACCCCCGTGTATTGAAAGCACCTTAAAGGTCCCCGGAAGTAAGAGTAGGTCGTAATATTTTTGAAAATATCTATCTGAATTCAAAAAGTCGTCGGTCACGTCTGTCTTTATTACCCCAGTCGATGCAGAACGGTGGGACGTTCAACTCCCATTCCATTTCATTGGTCACTCTTAATCAGATCCGCTTAAACATTGTCACGTATAGATATCTATATTACAGGTGCTCTGTTTTACCCATGTTATCACACCCCCTCTTAATATAATATCTATATAACTCACTGGGTATATGGTGGGTGGTATATATAATTATATATATCAGGAACTTGGTATATCACGATATTAACCCTGTTATCATTATATGTTTCATATATATATACACTCCTAATTACAAATTACTGTCATTCCGTATGTTTATGACATTTTTATTATTATCTAAACTTTATCATATGTTTGTAGAATAGGTATACCATTTGCATGTTTCGATAAAATATCCAATTTCTCACGACTCAGCGCTAATAATTATGTACTCAGATTATGTAATATTTAGTTGAGAAAACAAAACCAAATACAGGCGTTAGATAATGCACAGGCTTGAATTCAATCGGATTTTAAAATGCGTACCATTAAATTTTCGCGAGCAAAAAATGGTGAACGGGTTATTACACACAAAAAGCAGCATAGGTCGTTGTTAGATATGGCTTGAATGCAGGCGCGGATCCAGAGGGGGGGTCCAGGGGGTCCGGCCCCCCACCCACCTGCTCAGGCTTGAAAAAATTTTATGCGATTTTATTGGCGATTTAGACCTGTAATTTTGGAATTTACCTTTCGGAAATACGTCAGAATGAACCAAATTGAACCTAATTTACCAAATTAATCGGTTGAGAGCAATTAGTTAAGCAATTATCAAACCTAGACCCCCCCCCCCTGCAAAAAATCCTGGATCCGCGCCTGGAATGTTGGGGTCTTTATTAGTGGTATGACAATATATGATTGAGTATTCGTCTGAAAACGTATCACTTTCCATTTTGTTTTCGTTTTCAATTCAACAGAACTTATATTGACTCAAAAATGGCGAGTAGTTGGATATAAACAATGACATTCGCGTGCATCCACGTGATTATTTCGGCATTTTTCGTTACTTGGCGGAAATTATCGAGCAATTACCTAGTCTCGGTCACCCAGAACCCCCTAGTCTTCAACGCACGGAGGGTCTGGGTCGGTTCTCAATTATTGAGGAAAATTACTGGATAATATATCACTTAAAAAACCAAACTCCCGGTTACGCATGGGCAATGGAACCTTTTGGCTCAAGTCTCGGTAAGTGATAGATATTATGGAGCCGGGTCAATTTTGATAGATTCTATAAAGCGAGGATAAAATATATCCCACAATTCACTTGGCACATCTATTATTAGAAACAAAATAGAGACGATACAACAGCTTGCATCGCGATTAAGGAGATTGTGAGAAGCCATACGTTTGATTCATGACGAGAGAAAATTACCATTTCAATTAAAACCTTTAAAACAAAATTTTAGAGAGTGTCATTGTTGACAAGCGAGATGTTTTGATAGATTCAGTACGTGGTAACTTAAAAGACTGGATAATCCAGACAATGACCGACTTTCTGTCAAATTTTGAGGACCCATCCAGACTAATATTCGTAGAATATTTGTTTGGATTATAAGAGACTAGCAATTACCCAATCATTGTTGCCTTTTAATGGAAGAGTCCATTTAATTTAAGGGTGATTAAAGCTGTGACGTTGTATATGTCGGATATAAATCTTCTCTCCCTCGGATTGACATGATAGAGAGGAGTAAGACTTCGCCCGCGTGTTCTCTATCATATCAACCACGGGTATGTTAATATCCTATACATAACATGTTGATTCGGGGGTGGGGTTGAATAATTTAAACTAGTATTCTATATGTTATGTTTACTGCCTCACTTACTGTAGTAATTCTATGTTAAGTGTTTGGGTTCGGCGAGTCCAACCCAGTAGTCATATTACCCCTTCGCCCATACATAGTACAACTGATAATATCACCAATAAATAGAATCTAATCACGTTTTGTTGTTATCTTTACATTTCTAAACACAGCTAGTCATCATATTCAGTGTTTACAGTTTACCATATATGGGCGAATGGAGTAGATGATCCGCCCTCTCTTCTCACGACAGCCAATTTTACCAAGTGACATTTGGATACACAGGATTTTTTTTATGTATTTTTATATTCATTTGTAAATTAATTAAACCAACCTGTCCATAATATCATCTATAATGTAGAGAACGTTAAATTTGTAATGAATAAATACTACATAGTCGTTCGGATGGGACTGAAATCCAGGTTCAGTGTACACATTGGCACACATGTAGAAGAACACTAATTCCGCTGTCCGAAAATGTTCCGCGTAGCAAAGTGTAGGCCAATCGCTGCAGCAAATTATAGCCTCATCTTATGGCAGATTTGTTTTCTACTGGTGGAAATACTTATATTTCGGACTGTTCTGTTGTTTCAAAATTTATTTTTGTAATAATATTTTGTAAATGGATTAAAGATACGACATGTCATCAGCATAAATAATTCAACATCCGCGATGGAACGGAGTTGAGTATAAGTAACCGATACCTGATGCGACTGAAATTTAAAAAAAACCAAGCATAATTGCATATTAAACGTAGGTATGTGTCGTGTTATGCATGAGTTCAATTCAATTATGTTACTGTTAAAAGCTATTACGATTCTATTAATACAATTTATAAGTAAAGGGAGGTAACGTACTTACATATACAGTACATGTTAATTCGTGGGTGTAAAATTTTCCGAATACACTAGATGTGCATTCTTGTTTCACCGACTAATGCTTCATATATTCAAATTTGAAAAATTCCCCAAAACTGGATCTTCTATAGTTTTTAATTATTTTGTAACTTTGTAACATCCTCGTTGATAAATCATGTATACTTTAATTGAATACTGAAGGTCGTTTAAAGAATGAATTTTTAATACATTATAACTTCTTAATGTGGCTACAAAGGGTTAAATACGGATCGTGTCGATATTATGGATTAGATTATTAAAAGTTTTTATGCTTTTATTATGCAAGTAAAAGGGGGCGACGTACTATACATATTATACATATTTCGTATACAATTAATTAACTACTGGGGGGGGGTCTTTTAAAGAATACATGTTTAATTATAATATAACTTTTTTATTGATAAATAATGATTCACATTCTTAATATGGCTATTGAGGATCTAAATAAGGATCTTGCGGATGTGTACTTTATGTTTTAAAATATGTATACTATTTGCGGTATGTAATTATCTATATTAACATTATGTTGTTATGTAGAATATCTATGAACATTAGATGCCCAAATATATGAACTTGAGGAGTAAAACGCCCAAAGATTAAACAATGCCAAAAGATAATTCGTCAACCAATTGATACAGGGCTATGATAAGAAAGTTCTGGTTATTGGGTACATATAATAGTCTGGCTTGAATAGTGATTAGGTCGTCAAGGACGCAGTTCGTGTGTTTATACTTATACAACATACAAATAAACATAGGTCAATGAGTACAATTCGGCTCCAAAGAATTGAAATGAAATTGGGTTTAACATCTCACCTTTTTGCACCAATTGGAAATACGGCATCAGGGGGAGAGAGAGTGAGAGAGAGAGAGAGAGAGAGAAAGAGAGAGAGAGAGAGAGAGAGAGAGAGAGGGGTGGGTGGGGTGGGGAACTTCTACTCAACAAAAACTAAGTCGTCTCGGGACTAACACATGGTTCAATTTTATTTAATTCACTTGAACAGGCGACCATACGGGCGACCGTCGGAAGTGCTGTCTCAGATGCCTGTGTGAAGGTATTCTGCACGGGCTGTCACATAACATAGCGGTCTTATCGAATCGTGGTAAACCTTGGTGTACCAGTTCGCGGACGATCAGCCGTGGTGTTGGTGGTCCGAAAGCGTTGCTGAAGCACGTAGAAGGTCCAAACATTGGCAATGGCTTGGACACAGTGTCCAGCGTCGAGTCTTCCAGGTGCCTGGTTCCACTGAACTGTCGTGAATCGTAACATGCTGCTGACGTTGCAGTGTGAATAATTCGACCAGGTATGAGAGGTGCATTTTATAGGACTGGTGCCGGTGAACAGCGTGTGCAGCATGAGTTACATGAAAATCACAGATATCACACTACACTACAGTCGTGTTGCATTTTTGAGAACATTTCTTGGATTCAATTCTGTGTATATAAATGTAAGCACGTTGAGGTAAAAATACCTTCGCAAGTAAAATGTGGTAAAAAGTCAAGTATAACCAAATGGCCTATGGTATAGTGAAAAACGTAAGCGTTCGAGATGTATTAATCACAAGATTTGGGCATACGTGTATATTCGGATTGGACAAACACCCGAGGTCCTGTATACATATTGACTTGAAGGTAAACCCGAAACCACGCCACTTGAGTCAACGAAAGCCCGTTAGGCCTTATGCCAGACCTTGTTATTTATCAAACGCGCTTTAGACCTTTCCGTTTCGGTAAATATATTAACGTTTGTGCTCTTTATTATTACCATTCAGACATTCCGGGAAGATTTTTTAGGTATTGATGTGTGATTATCAAGTCTTTAAGAGATTACATTATTGTTATGAAACGATAATTGGTTTGCCACTGATTCCGGATATTGTTGCTCAACTTTCAAATCGTCGAATCTTTGGCACGATAACCATCTCCAGTCCAGGCGTGTCGATATTAAACAATTGACCCAAGATAAAATAGTATTGAAACCTGTCAAAAGTCACCTACTCCAAATTCTGATGACGTCAGCAAAATTGTTGTACCGTGCTAACAATGCCTGGTGACGTCAAAGCACTTGTTCGAGTATGTATCAAATGTCGACGTTTAACCAAAATCCCGGATGCAGTGATAATTATCATAATGTAGGTTTAGGTGTTTTTTTAAATCACATAATGTGAGAAAAAATTTGAAATATGAACCCATTTACCGAAAAGAAAGTACAAGCAGCGCTTGCCCTTTAATTACACAACGTTATCAAACCAAATGTATTATAATTCGATTTGTATATTGCAGAGGCATTAGTGTAGATTAGATAAAAAGCTGGAAGGTTCTGGCTATAATAAGTAAAATGTAGATAATGAAAAGAGAATACGTTGAAAACTTTACTCAAATTACTTCACTCAGAACCAGTTATCGGCGATACAATAATACGTTATAGAGTCGACTGTCATTCCCGTTAGGGTTATGGCATCGATAGTTGATTATGGTCTAAATGTATTTAAGGCCTAAAGAAAGACCAGCAATAGGGATTTAACTCTTGCATAATGCCTGTTTAAATAATGTAGAAGTGGGATCACAGCCAAATGAAATGAAATGGGGTTAACCCCTGCGTCGAGTGGGCTAGATACTGTTTGTGTCCAGTATAAGGCCCTTCGTCCTACACAACTGAAAACAGTGATGAAACACTCACAGAGGCACCGCCCCCCCCCCCCCCATGTTCTAATTGGATATACATTGTTGAATTTTTAGACTATTTAAATTGCTGAAAATATAATAATATAATGACATTCCCCAACTCTAGAAACCCCTAGAAACGTTAACGTTGATTGATTAGTCAATGTCCGACGTCGTAGAGGAAAAGCCACCCGTATGACACTTGAAGCGATCTCCCAGTACAACTGGTCAGCTTTTCCTGAAGTGTAGTCCATCGAAAGTATAAAATAACTAAACGAAATATAAATCACTATCACTGCCCGTCTCCCAGCTGTATCTGTCTCTCTCCCCCCCCCCAACACCCACCCACTCCCCAACTTACACGTGCATTACAAATTGACTTAAAATATCAATATCATTGATTAAAATGGGAAGTTTATGATTAAACTTAAACAGTACTCAACATAAAGATTACTTTTGTTTACAATATCAGATGTAAGACTTTTATCTCGGAAGATGAATATTGTATTGAAGTATTGTCCTTATCCATCTTATGTATAGACATTTCTAAAAACGTACTGTTCTTTAATGCTGGAGAGTCGGTTAACAACTTTAGTTTACAATATCAGGTGTTGGACTTTATTTTGTCGCATACACCGCTAACCAAAGAGATGGTGGGGTCAGTGACTTCTGCATTAAGACACTATGGAGCGAGTGTACAAAAAAAAAAAATCTGCACCCAAACAAAAAGTTTCTAGATGTGACCATGGTCAGATAAAACAAAAGGCGATGGTACTCGGGAAACGATTATTGCATTGAAATATTGTCCTTACCCATATTATGTATAAATATGTCTAAAATCGAGCTTTTTCTTAATGCTTGAGAATGGGTTAAATACATGTATGTAATAACTAACCGATGCATGTATTGTTTATTTGAACATGCAAGGTGCATAGTCAAATTAACGTTCGTGGTTGTGCCCATCAGCCAATAGAATGTAAATGAACTGAAATGAACTTAAGTTTAACGCCCTACTGTTGAATGTCCAAATGAGAGCAAATCACAATATCAAGGTCATTTAACAGGCGTTTGATCTTCTTCAATCCGTTGTAAAATATTTTTGTCCTATATCAAATAATCATGTATTAAATAAGCATATAAATATTCTTGACATAATATTCTTAATTATTGGTAAACATATAAAAATTGTACTAAATCAGGGGTTAAAGCGACAACTGGGTACAACATAACCCGATTTATTTCCACGAAATGAAAACACCTTGTTTCAGAAAGTACATACACGACCTTCAATATAGTATGTTTTATTTTTATCTAGGGTAATGTGCTATTATACAACAAACGACATAATAAATCAGAATAAATTAGCTCTCCCCATAAAACCAGTCGAGCGTCACCATCAGAGTATATACGAAGACCTTCAGTGTAAAGTCTCGTATTTCAATAGGAACCGCGGTGGGTCAGCGAGTAAGACGTTGGCTCACTAGCGTGGGGCTCTCGAGTTTGCTCCGGAGTTGACCGAGAATGTTTCTCCGTTTCCACTGATTGGGGGTTGGCGAGGACAAGTGTCTAGCAGTTCAGATCGTACGACAAAATGAGGTCCAGTCTGCGCATTGGAGTGCAAGTAAAGGCACCATTGACAGTTGGAATTCGATATAAGAGTAGTGGAGGATGTAGCGCGCTGGCCGGTAACAATGTTGCTCGTGGTAGACCACGTGGTGTAAGCCCAGTCGGTGCAGAAATGAGAACGTTAAAAATCTGAGTGGTTGTGGGAAAATGAATCCTTTGGGATTCTTGGTTGTCATAGGGAATTGGATCTTTGGGGATTCAGGCTCACTGGCCTGTTTGATAAGAGGTTGTTGGGAATTGAATCTTAGGGTTACTGAGTGGTTATAGAGAATTGGGGTCTTTCAGATTGCTGGGTGGTTGTGCGGCATTGGATCTTTAGGGTTGTCGACAGGTTGAGGGAACCTGGATCTATAGCGTTGCTATATGCAGTTTCCGTAAACATTCCTTGTCTTAAATGGAGTATGTATAGCTATTCGGGTAGCAGGGGAAGTGAATTTAAAACAGTTTAACTGGTTGATTGCGAATATCGTGTTCTCAGTGTAATAAACATTATAAAGTTTATCAGTAGTATTGGCTAATCAATGGGCGTTTATCAACACATTTCAAGTTTCGTTATCAATCTTTGAAATATTTTATCAACTTTCCGTCCGTACTATATTAGAGGACGGATTGGGTGGGTAGTGAGAGAGGCTTTGGGAAATGGGGTTTAATGTCCAGTCGACAGAAACTGGGTCATTTCAGTACTAGCCTATGGTTCGATTTTATTTCAACAAATAGCCCGTGGGGTTGGGTCTTTAGCGGTAACAGGAAACCGGCGGACTCGTGAGAAAACTTAGAGGTTGCTTACGTAAAATCTGTGATTCGGACATTTTCAAACTACCCCACGTCTGCCTAAAGTCAGGGTTGGGGCGTGTGTCACCACTTATCATACATATCCCTGTTAATCCCTAATATGCGCTTTCGTTATCTGAAAAATCAAATTATGAAACCATATGTATTTTGGCAACACCGTACATTCCTGTGCTGAGCTTGTATCTTAGTAACCGCGAACCTTGATTCACGGTGTAAAATGAGTCTTCTCGTCGCTGACATTCTGCGAAAACCTTTGACCTCACAGACCCCATCCACTGTTATAAAAGATCCTAAAAATAGTATCTCGGGATCAATTTAGTCTAAATATATCGGGAAATCATCGTGATCGCTAACCTGGAAGACCCTGGATATGGTTCCACTACTGATGTATTATTCCGTTTTACTCCAATCGCAGTAGTGGCTTTTCCTACAGAGTTTCTCTGCGCAAGTTTTTTTAGACAAATGACTACAAAAAGTTTACTGGCCTATAGCTCCCTTAATTTACACATAAACTAACCCAAAACTGTACTGCACATATCTTAACATAATATAATGAATCAATTCCCATTGAAATAAAGGTAAAGCCTCGCCGTATAATTATATGATTATGAAACCCAACTGCTACACGAAATTTAAACTGGCCGGTGTCATGGCGGATTGCGTACTACTATTATAGGTCTACGTCATTACAACATAAACATCGTTATGCAAATGTAGAACGAAGTACCATAAAGAAAAACCGTTCGGTAAGTATTTTAGTGGCCCGGTCTTCACTATTTCTGACGGAATTACTTATTCCAATACAAACTGTAATGATATGTGCTGACAATTGTGCATTTGAACCTATTTGAACTTGCGTAAGGGTTCTTAGACTGTATCAATTGTAACCTTAAACACATAGTTTAAGGTTATAACAAGTAGGTCCCGTGTTCCCTCCCTGTGTTAACCGAGAAAGTTCATCCGTATTTTCCAGCGTGGTAACCCTCGTCCGTGGTGAAGGATGTACCGGCGGGACGAACATCCGACGTGCGTATACACAATGGCATGGACTGATGGAATTCTATATAGAGTATGGTCGTAGTACCACTGTTCGGACATAATTTTCCTCATAGCAAGCTCTACGGCGTTTGACCGTTTTCATTACCACAGTCGTTGTAGAACAATAGAACGCTAAACTCCCTTACATTTTCTAAAGAGATCGTGGAAGAATTTTACTCATTTTATCAAGCATACACCTGATAAAATACCGTTAACATTCCGACGATTGAAATAATTTGATCATTATTAGCAAATAAAAGAGAATAATTAATGTTTGATTTGATCATCATGAAGATGTCTAAATTTACATACAGATGGATTAAGTACTGCGTAGTAATATTTTTAAATCGGTGTCGCGCGCGAAAGCAGGTGCTTGATATACTATGGATATTTTTGTACAGATTCGCGAGCTATTATTCGTCTTGCTCAAAGGGCAAATATGTTTTTGTACCAGCTACAAAGGGAATAAAGATCTCACATGTAATAGAGTGCTTCGACGAAGTTGTTATAAATAATGATGATATGTCGCCAATAATAAATCCCCAATAATAATACAATCACTGATCCACGCGATAGTTTTCTATTCGTTTTTATTTTGTATTCATATTCTGATAAACCATTGCACGCGACCAGCACCCGCGGGCGATACAGACCTATAAAATTAGGGAGCGGTTATTGAGTACATGTTGTAAGCCTGACCAAACGAGTAGTAATTGTTATTTAAATTGAAAAGATTTTGGTGGTTTGGTGTAGATGTTTTTCGGTACATTTTACATATTGATGGGTTGGTAATACGTAGTTTGTAATATTAGATTTATTTGATGAAAAACTCGGAGTGTGATGACTAACGTGATACTGTAATATAATATATACGTACTTTATAGGTCTCTAGCTTACCTTTTGTTTGAAGCGAAATGAAATGGGGGTTAACGTCCTACTTTTCTGTACCGACTGGGCTAATTGTTGTGGTCATATTCCATATAGTGTACTGTGTGGGTCTAGTCGTCCACCTGGGGATGGGTGGGGGGACAACGGCTACGTGTACACATTTGCGTTGGAATGAAAGTAAGTGTGGATGTCCGGGCAAAATTTCTCCCTATAGCACATTGCATGTCCCCGTACGTAACTAACGTACGACAATTGAATGGTAGTTGGCTTTTTTATTTTCGCACGTATACAATAAATGGCCATTTTGCTCAGTAATCAGAGCCAGAATTTGGCTATTTTTTTTTTTTTTTTTTTAACATTGCGTTAAAGTTTTAATTTTTTTGTTTAGAACTGAAATAAACTATCTATTAGTCAATCTCCATGCTAAAACATTAACAGAATTGATTATGTATATTTGAAATATACACGACCGAAGCACAAAATAGTGCCAATATGCCTACGTCAAAATCTAGAGTTGTAGATGCTATTTCTGTGAAAAATCATTGGAAGAAGCGATAAGGGCTTATACAGTTCTAAAGGCTGCAGAAAGGCTTGTTTACAATGTAACACGGTGTCTTGTAATGTTGACATTTTGTTTGTTGGTGTAACCTCATGACCTGTGACGTTATAGATAATGTCATATGGATACCATGGCTATTCACTGTGTCAGAGTCACTTCTCTGCAGGTAGGGTTAGTCTGTTGTTTAGATTGTGCATGTCCCATTTCCGTCCCCATTAGCCCCGTCGGAGCAGAACAGTTGGACATTAAGCTCCATTTCAATACATTTAAACAATATTCAACAGATTGTAAATACGACTCCTAAGAAATATAAAATTAAGTGAATGGATAAAACCGCTAACTATAATTTTACAAGTTGGCACAGTAAAATAGTACGTTAAACCCATTCTTGATGGGTCAACCACTGCTTGAAGATTAAACTTCTTCCTTATAAGTTATTTATTCTTGGATCTGAGCCATTTTGTTTGATAAAAAACCATTACTGACACCCAAAAATTATCTCTTCTTTGGCTGAAGACCAACCCCTCAAAGATATATTTCAAATTTAAAAGATAGGAAATTTAAGAGTAATATTTCATGTTAACAATACAATATTGTTCACACATTCCGTATTATAACCAAAATAGTAACTAATGTGCGTGGACTATTCCTACTCATAATTAATAACTACATGCTGTTTGACATGTCATCATGAGTTAAAGCCTAACCCGGACAGAAAGGTGTCTCAGTTATCATGGCATATCGTATTAGTCTTCAACGAAGGCACGGTGTGGTTGGGTTGACAAGTGGTATAATACGTTCCATGTAGATCATAAGGTCTGCCATTGAGTCAAGTCCCGATTCCCTGCTGTCCAATCTCCTGGTGTTTTCTCCGGGTCAGCCGGTTTCCTTCCAGTTCCACTGATAAAGTTCCGCTATGGTTTAGTTTGCGTCGAGTGGACGTTAAACATGAAGGCGAACGTAATCAGCGCTGTGTGAAAAGCGTACACGTAACCTTCTTTATCCGTCACTGACATGGGAAAATCAACATCGACAGGGGAAAATTCCTACAACCAACGTCGGGAACTTTTTGTCCAGATCGTTCCTTATAGTCAAGAGTGGCATGCATGTACTAGTCAGAACCAAAGTTTACGAAACAACATTCCCTAGTTATAACCAAAGTTTATTCTCTAGTTAGAACTAAAGTTTACAAATAACATTCCCTGGTTAGAAACAAAGATTATGGACAAATATTTTCTTGTAACATGTGGAGTAACATGTCCACGAGAAGATTTAATTTTACGGTATAACTTGTGCTAGTCAGAACCAATATTTACGGAATAATTTTCACTGGGCCGAACCCAAGTTTACCCAACATCATATCCTCGTCATAACCTGGGTTTACGGAGTAACATGCCTTTGTCAGAACCTGGATTTCTGTAGTAACATACCCTAGCCCGAACCGGGGTTTACGTAGGGGCATGCCCGAGTTAGAACATTCCCTAGTCAGATTTACGTTTAATATGTCCTAGTCAGAGCCAAAGTTTAAGGAATAATATGCCCCGTCAGAATCAAACTTTACGCAACACGGATTTATGGGGCATGATATAGTACATACTTTATCTGCGTATTAATAACGACAGATTGCGTTTAACGCATTAACCTCTTGCTCGCTTTAATGTCTTATGTTTTGTATTTTATCGTATAAAGCTGTTTATTTGTTCGTTTAATCTCCTGATCTATGTATTCTATTAGTCTGTATAACACTTTGTGTGTTTACTATACGAAATAAAATGGGGTTAAACGTATTATTTTTCTGTACCAAGTTGAGGCAAATTATCGTGAACTCGACAGAAACTAGATCATTCTAGGACTAACATGTGGCTCAACTGGAGAAAAACCACGCAGTTGAACAAGTGATCCCCACTCCTTGTCACGTACAAGCGGGGAGTCGAATCCACGCCACTCGACTCAATAACAGACATAATGATGCAACGCGAACGCGTTCTTTTGGTTTAGAGTAATGCGTTTTCCTGGACATTTATGTAAAGCGTTCACTGTATTAGATGCCTTATTGATGCGCGTATTCTATACAGAGTACTCCGTGTAAAAAACAGCATACATGTATCCCTGCGTGTCGTCTACATAACCATTCACAGGAATAAACATGTTCGATAAGATTCTAATGGCATATGTTATGAAAACGGGTACGTCCAACAAAATCAGTGAATTAACATTTTTTTAAAAAAACCATGCTTTACGGCAAGCTACGTATAGCATGTGTGTGACAAAGTGCTCATCAAGATTAGACTATTTTCTAGCATAAGGTTTTTATTTAGATGCACTGAAACACATATATTATTGGGCTACGAATATGTATTGAATAGTACATGTAGCTTTCGATCAATAACAGGAGGGGTTCCAGTGCTTCTAAATAAACTTTAGTATTTTATATGACAGAAAGTAATGGAGCACTTTGTCACATGGCACCCATTTGATCATGAGGACTTGGGACAACTACCCGTGCGGTTCTATACTTGTAACAGTCCTGGTAGAGGACATCGTATAGTCGTTCGAATGGGATAAAAATCGAGGCTCTGTGTACGCATTGGCGTGCACGCAAATGATTCCTTGGCTGTTGAATTCCGATTTAGGAGTAGGCCATAGTGCCACTGACTGTCCGGGCAAAATTCCGTCATAGCACACTGTATGTATGGCGCATGCTCATCTTCATAAGCCCAATAGGGGCAGAGAGCAGGGTGTCGTTCCTCAAAACGATTGTATCCTACAATAGTTGTAACAGCTACAATCAACTTTACAATTATCGTAAGTAACAGTTTAATTGCGTTCCTCAAAGCTATTGTAAGGGAATTATAAGTCTAGCAATTGTAAATCGTGCGATTGTAAACTTACAATCGTGATCTTCTGTGCGAAAGTGAGAAAAATCGGTATGTGAGAGTTACCTCCCCTTCCGGCAAACGTAGGCTTGCCACTCGGCAAACCTCGGAAGATTTCGGAATCTAAACTCGGCTGTACGATGAATTCCGCCATATTGGAACTACTTTAAAGGTCCCGGATGAAACATGGCTGCGCCCATTCTAAACACAAGTTGGCGACCTATTTGGCTAGCGACCTATTCGACCGATCCAGCTGTAAGATAATGACGAAATTACACTTCTATTCTGAGCTGAAGGAATGGATAAAAAATAATATATTCTACTTTCATTTGATAGACATAACGTTGGATTTTATTGGTTGATAAATAGAGACTGTTGTCTTTACTCTAAATAGGTTTCCAACGAACAGGTTGCAGCTCGATCGGTCGAATAGGTCGCTAGCCGAATAGGTTCCCAATTTGTGTAATAGCGTCAAGTTTTCCTGTTAAAGTAAACCGGTAGCCGCATCGCAAATGTATGGGCGTAGGTACATATCACTTACTGTCATACATCCGAGACTAGATGTAGTCTACGTAGTTTACGGAATCTGTCGAGATTAGCCGAGTGGTAGGCTTGCTTCACATCAATAGGTGACATTGATAATTCCCTCGACTGTTGGATGAAACACCCGTGCCGTGGATGTCCCCCAACTTCGAAAAAAATCCCCCTTTCGCAAGAAATCTTAGCGTTATCAAGACTTTGTTTTCAACGCTGAGTGCGTGAGAACGCTTTGTGCTGGAAGACAGACGTAGTTCCAGCATGTTAATCAGCTTAAAAATTGACAACCTCTTCATCCTATAGCAGGAGAATATTTCAACATCAGAGAAGACATCTAAAACACGGGTCATGTCCCTCAATATCCTATCAGGACCAATCTTTCCCTTCTTTTGTTGTTGTATTGCAACAAATAGCGCCTTTTTGCATTCCACTACAATCGATTGTAAGTATAGGTTACAGACGGTCATAGTAACTTACAGAATTGATTGTAACTTACAACTATTGTAACTTACAATTGCTTTGAGGAACAATGTAGTGATTGTAAACAAAAGTTACAATATTGGATTGTAGTGACTTACAACTATTGTAGGGTTACAATCGTTTTGAGGAACGGGACCCAGGACGTTAAACCCCATTTCATTTGATTTCCCTTCATATCACACTGCATTATGTATGACGACTAGACACAAAAACCTATACGTAAATTTGTACTTGTAACGTCTAGATTTACACTAATAGTTACGCTTAAAGTTGTACTGATTTTTTATATTACATATTGATATACAATAATATAACCCACCTTGCACTTGAACCGGATAATAGTCGGTTTATATATAATGAACTTTATTATTCCATCGCACGCGCCTAATAACCCACGCATTACTAGGTATCTATACCTGTTTATTTACCTATATTTAAGCTACCTGGCCTTGTATATAGGTTAGTTAATATTCAGTATATCAGCAAACGATATATACGCACTATTTAACCGTTCGTGGAGTCATTTGGTACAGTGCAACTTACTAACCCCATTATGTGACAAACGAGTCTACAATGGTAGTCTTGTTTATCCATATACTCCAATGAGAGATAAGACGGCTACCTGGTCATCTTAGCGCAAGATGATGTCATGGGATTCCCTTCGACCATGCGATATGACGCTTAAGGAATCCCGTTTGCAGAAGACGATCTGGAGAGGTCTGTGATTGGTCGGATGATTTGATTGGGTTACGTGTTTTTGTACTTAAGTGATTTTGGAGGTAGAAAACGGTATACATTCCATTTTTATTAGCGCTAGTATCATTTAATAACGGATATATGTTAAAGGAACAATTAAATAGCATGCTTGGTGAGTACACATATTTTAAAAATGGAATCAACAATTGCTTTAACAAATCGAAAACAATCAGTGACAATGGCGGTTATACAATTCGGGCCACTGATGGCAAAGCCGATATGCAGCGCGTTTTAATTGCATTGTGACGCTGTAAAGTAATCCAAAATCAAAGGATCTTCATTGTTATCGCTTATTACTCATTCGAATTTTGATGACTATTTAAGTTTGAAATTTATCGTAGCTGATATTAGCACCTCTTTCATATCAAATTCAGTTATGCATCTTTTCTATTGTCTTATAATAAAGTTTGTTTTGGTTATTTCTAAAGACTGGGGTTTTTATTATTATTTTCTACCGGTCTAACGTTGTGCTACCAGTACGATCATCGTAAGTTATTTTTAAAATAGAAATTTTAAACATGTTATAACTTCTTTGAAATTTAAAGACATTAAATGTTATGTTTTATACATATTTTACTCCGGACGGTTGGTTTACCGTTATTCTCTTTTCTCCGGTGGTTGTGAAGTAAAAATTTGTATTTTATCCACTTGGACCGCTCACTATTATGCATAATGGCGATAATAATATGAGACTTTTACAAAAGCATTGTATTCGTATATCGACAATAATTATTTTCTAATAATATTAATTTTAAAAGCGTTTTATTTTTTTAAAATTAATCGGGAGAAGCGACATTAGTTATGTTAATTGTTGGTGGGGGGGGTGTTTGTTTGGGGTTTTTTTTGTTTTTTGTTTGGTTTTTTTTTGTGCGTGTTGTGTTTTCCCCGTCGGTTATAAATTGAATTTTGTCCATATGCATAGGACGCCATGTTATTTTATGAATTTTGTATAAGTATTGTGATTATATATCCACAATAGTTGGTTTTCTCAAAGGTGTTTTATAGCTAAGGCGCCAGCCTCCTCGCGAAAAAAGCCCAAGAAGTTGAACAAATAAAACGGGAGAAAAATGCTAAAACCGATGAGAAAAATGAACTGTTCCCTAGTTAGGGAGGGCCCTAAAGTCAGACAAAAGGCCCCCTCGTCTGACAACAGGGCCCCTCTGGCCATGGGAAAGGGCCCTCGAGTCAGAGTCAATCGTTTTCTTTACACTGTTACTGTCGAATCCACTACTGAATGAGAATGCAGTCATTGTACTGGTATGAAAATTATCAATCAAAACACACACCCCCACCCGGACCCCCGCGAAAAAGAGCCCTTAAAATAGTATAGCCTCCGCCATGATTACCCTTAAACCGCCCCTGGATTGTCTAGTTCTAATTTTAAAAGAACCTTTAACCACATTAATCTGTGTTCTCTATGAATGAGAGGGGCCATGTTCCTGGTTCGTCACAATTAGTGATTCATAACACTGTATTGTATATACTTTTCCATTGAATCATTACTCTCTGTTGTATTATTCAGCCATAGTTGTAGGATAAGATTATAGAAAGGACTAAAATTATCATGATCAATGATAGAATGATTAACAGGATCCGATATAAACTCTATCTGATTATTGTCTGATTTTTATATTTATTTTTTACCAGCTTAAATTTTTAAAATGAATATCAGTTGAAGGATGGTTTATTTCCATTCGGTGTTTACAAAGATACTTTGAACAGGATGTAGTTAAAAAGACAACATCAGCTATAATATTCGCTTAAATCTTTTTAAGGGACACTTTTTAATCCGACTGTTAATTCAAGCCGGGAGATTGCCTGCCTTTGATGTTTTATTTGTATTTCTTATAAGCGAATTGAGTAGAATTTAGCGTGAAAAATTAAATGTTGTCCATTAAGATAAGCAAATGGCAGTTTTAAGTGGGGGGGGGGGCGTTTTAAGTTCGATGATCAATGGCTCAATAGTCTATTCCCAATTCCATTTTAATGTTATTGCTATAAAGTCTAAGAATAGTCATGTCGATTTATACCTTTTGAGCAAATATTGAATGTCCATAATACAGATTATAGTTGCTGACAGATATGTATCTACCATCTATAGACTGGTTCCTGAAATACGGTAGAACAATGCAGAAAAAAATGAAAAAATACGCCCAGTTAAAGAAATTGATCACTTTTAATCCTTGCTTTCTGATACATACCAAATCATAAGATACATGCATACACTTATTAATGAGCGTCTTCGGATACATATACATACACAATTATATATTGGGATATATTCATTGTAAATGACTTATGTAATTAAGTGACAGGTGAATCCTAATATATTGGGATATATTAATTGTAAATGACTTATATAGAAGTGACAGATGAATCCTAATACATGTAGTCTGTATTATTTTCACAAAACGCTGACCAACCTTCAGTGTAAGATAAACTACCAGATCAAATGTATTTTTTTATTATATTTAGATTGCATCTAGGAAGTTAAATATATATCTGCACTTAATAACCCCGCCTGATTCATTTTTTTTTTTCAAATTGGCCATACATAGAATTAATCATGCGTAACTACTACGAGTGAATACTTCTACAATGTTACCTTTACGTCATCATTCAACTGCTATGCTATTTTAAAATCCTTCGTCATGGTTAATCCTCTGCAAACTACAATTTTTGTGGAAAGATGGAACTCTTAGTAATGTCAGTAAATAAAATGTTTCAATTTCGTTCAGTATTGGGGTTGAGGGGTGGGGTGAATGCTTAACGTTTGTGCCTTTGACCAGAAGATTTGTCATTGATTCAAGTGAGGTAGTTTTGATTCCCCGCTTATACGTGACAAGGAATTGGGGAACCGGTCCAACCTCGTGGATTTTGTCCGGTCTCCCCCGTAAGAATTATTGAAATAACATTGAACCATAGTTCCGAAATGACCTAGTGATGACTTGAAAATATATTAAGATTCGCTACACTCTACAGACGATATAGGGTCTACAAAAGTCAGCGCCGCTGATTAATTTTCGCTACAATCTTCTGATGGGCCTCTTTCTTGTCCTGGAGATTCTCTACATGTGGTGTTTTGATTTGTTTTCTTAATGAAATATTAAATAATAAATTTGGTGTGCTCTTTTTCATATTCTTTTCGTGGTACGTATTTGAAACTGTACGTTAAAACTGGATACGTTATCAACTGAGTTCTACTGGTTGAACGTTGAATGAGCAGTTATTTTGTAAACTAGGGTGCTGTTTATTTTGTATTTGGGACAATCTTTAATTATGAAACTGATAAAAATGATTATGGATGTTGTATATGAATATAAACTCTACTTACTTAATGTTAACCCGTGTAACGCCAGGTAACATAGCTATATGCATTAGATAAAATATAAAATGTAAGAATAATAAATGTAAATTTAATACTTTATAAATTAAGACCATATACCTGAATTAAAAGTAAAAATATCATTGGGTATTAATTTAAAACGAATATGAAATGTAATTAATACGAAAACATAACGATATGTACATGACCACTTGTCACGAATTATACTTGAATTGTATATAATATATGTATATATATACACGTCATTGTGCTAATCAGGAAAATATATAAATCATTTGTCCATTAATAATCCGACTTGTAAAAGGCACGCACGTTTTTATTTTCGAAAATAAATATGTTTTTATACACCATTTTACTGGCTACAGCTAGGATAAGCCTTCGTATATTTTGCCACAACCCTTTCTTTGCAATTTGGTTGTTATTTTAAATTCGATATAATATATACAATACAAAATTCAAAAAAAAAGATATCTTCAATTTGATGTAATGTGCTGCCTTCAACGTATATTTTGTTACTTAATTTGCCCAAGTTATTTCTTTCTAAAAAGTAGCACAATTTATTCATATCACATTTGTACATAAACAAAAAATGATAGATATTGTTAATATGCCGAGAATTGCTGCTTACTATCTATCGGTATATCTTCTTCCCTGGGGCATACCTGTTCATGTTAAGGATATGTAACGAGATTTGGTAACATAATCAATTTAATATTTTTATCCTGCTTTAAACATACATTAAAACATTTTTAAAAATCCAATAACCATTTTAGTCAAACTTATTTCCTGATTTTATAAACATTTTGAACTAAGTAAAGTTTTTAGAAATAATTGAAACATCTGAGTTGATGTCTCTTTTATAAATTTGGTGATGAATTAAAGAATACACCGGTCAAGTGGTTCACAATATTTAAAAAGGTAAAAAATATGTTGTATTTTAATATAAAGACTCTTATTGTTATGTAATTAAGTACATCGGTATTTAAAAAATGCTATTCGTGAACAATGTGCTTTTCATTGTGTAAAGTTTTAAACTCTAACATAATTAACCTTTGTATAAATAATATGTTAAGAATTTCAGATAACTTATTTCTTTGGAAATGTAGATTGTATTACTAATTGTCGGGTTTTTGTATCTCCCTCTTATTCCTTATGAGAGCCAATGTGGTTAAGTGAGTAAGACACTGAGTCTCTATCCTGGAGGTCGCAGTTTCGATCCCGGTGTTGGTCGAGACACTCCATCAGGAGTGGTTTCCTCTTGTCACTAGTACAGGACGGGGGACCTGACAAGGGCAGCTGTCTAGTTTTTCAGGTGGAACAAAACACATAATATTGGCATGCAAGTAGTTGGAATTCGATATAAGAGTAAGTCGTAGAACGGCTATCTGGGCACAATTTCCATCATAGCGTACTGTATGGTGTATGTCCGTCGTCATCATCTTAGTTGGGTAGAACATTAAGAGTTAAACCCCATTTCATTTCACTTATTTCTCACAGAACACCAGATAACACTTTCAATAATGCAACTCCCCAGAAGCGACGAGTCTAAAATTTTCGACTAAGATTATTTCAAATACCGGTATATTATATATAACTCAGAACACGAGATATTATTTTTAATAGATTTCTATTATATACCATTTTCAGCCGTTTGGCTGACTCATGGGTTAAACTGATTTTAAAAATATATTCACTAAGATTGAAAAGGTGTATGAGGAAGAATATCTATCAATGTGTCAATATAACCTTATATGTACATTGATTATTGAAAAGAAATTTTTTTAAAAATATGCAATAATTCATGAGGTTAAATTGTTTTTGAAGAAAAGACTCCAGAAATTAACTAGTGTGTAGATATGGGTTCATTTCCGCACTACGGAATATATCCTTATATGTACATAGATTATTGAAGAGAATTTTTTTTAAAAAATATGCAATAATTCATGAGGTTAAATTGTTTTTGAAGAAAAGACTCCAGAAATTAACTAGTGTGTACATATGGATTCATTTCCGCACTAGGGAATATATCCTATATGACTGTAACTAACGTCATGTATACTATTCAAAAAAAGTAGGGGATATTTGATTTTTAAGTGTTATTAAAGTCACCTTATGAAACTGACGAAGAAACAAATGACAAAATGAAATGAAGTTCACATTCATCGATTTATTCCAAATGTATATATCGTTCGATTAATGTGTCCGTTTGCATTCTCTTGAATTGTCCGTAAAGCATTTTATTATATTCAAGTATGAGTCTATGCTCCTCATCGCGATTTGCTGGGTCACAAATTTCAAAAGCCGTTTAGGAACAAGGAACTTGTTCCATATGAGTATTGGAAGTGCTACAACACATTTTTATTATCTAGTATAAAAACATTTGGAAGAAACATAAATATTACGTTTCATCGTGACTTGTAACCGGAAATTTACATACACATAGTTAATTTGTTGAGCGTATGATCATTTGTGTTTATTAAATGATATATTTGGACTATACTCATATTTAAACTAGTTTATCCAACAAAAGTTTGCTTCAAATCCTTTTCAAACCAATTTAATCCAAGAAAACTACCCAGTGTGGTGAGCATCTATTTTTCATATCTGGCGTGTTGATCACGTGACATGAATGATGGAGCATCTATTAACAGTTTGTAGTTGTCTGGCGGTGTTTTTACCATAAATATAGAAGCCTAAGTAAATTCCTGATTTATTCTCTGCCAATTTTTTCCATCCTGAAATCACAGTCAACAGGATGTTTAATTCTCTTATGATGTCACAATCGGTATCCATAAGATCAACACATTGAAACGCTCCTTGTATCACTTTTTATTAGTGACACCCTCACATTTTGGCCTTGTGCGCGCCCCGTAAATTGTTTTCAGGGAATCCAGTATATTTCTAGTTTGGTTGGCTGTCTCTACTTTCCATGCATACCAAAATATTGTGATATATATGTATGTTTAGGAAATTACTATTCGATATGTAATTTCTGTATAGAGTTCTGGATTACTTTTGATCCGAGAATCTGGAATTGACGCAGTAAAGCGACCAACCGTCTAGACGTTTATGTTGAAGTTATATTTGGAATGTGTTTCGCCAATTGTAAAATTGGCAGAAACTACATTATTTACACTGCATTGTCATTTAAAAACTTCAGTTCAGAGTAAATTACTTTTTCTCTTTAGTGAAACAGATATTTAGATAGTGTTATTTTAGCGCAATTGATTCTCACCTATTTTTAAAACATATTTACATGTCCTGTTCCCATTTAGGATGTTAAATGTCGATGGGTTTTTAGTTATAAAAATGAAATATATTTGTATTTTGGTTAAAGAAGCTGGTTAAGAAGGTGAAACGAGTCCGAGGGGGGTGGGGTTGTTGGTTGAGATTGGGATATTATGTGGGGCGAGGAGGAGTATGCTGCATTGTAATAGAGACAAACTCTTAGTTCTGTCCTTGGTAAGCTTCTGTTATAATCTTTGCAAGACCAATATTTCTCTTTAATTAATTTAGTGGTTAAGAAACTGTTGCTTAAACAAGATCATGTATATCGTCACCAGACTTCGTTTTTTTCTGGAATTTAACGCCGACTTCCACCTATAGGGTGATATGGTAGACAAGTCACCAGACTTCGTTAGTTTCTGGAGTTTAACGCCGACCAGACTGATTAACATGACTGTATTGTTATACAGCTTTGTGGATGGGATATCAACCAATCACTAGCCTGGGGAGAGCTAGGTACTCTATGATGTAATGGTCTTTACAGCCAATGAAATAACTCGTTTAAATTTCAAGGTCGTTTGTAGTTCAGTACATGATGAGTAAGCCGGTAACCTGTTTTCATTTACAATGAGCAATTATAATGGGCTTTTTTAAAATGTTTCTCTACATGTACTAAAGATTGTTATAAATTGTTAGATATGCAAAACTGTTCACCTTAATGACACCGTTAATGTACTGTTAAGACAATATGATAAGCAGAAATGATGTCCATGTTGAAACTAAAAGATGTATTGTTCTTTAAAATGTGTTTTAAATTGTCTTTTGAAAGAATATAGAGATGAACAACATCTTGAACTAAAGGGTAGATTACAACGCTTATTTATACACATGATCAATTCGTTGGTGGATAAATTAGGGTCGCCGTCCATTCTTGACTGTCCTATTATGACGGTACCCGTATTCGATCATGAAAGTTTATCGGGATGTGCAAACCTGGTTTTCAAGTAACGGATGGATGACCTGGTGACAAAGACACGGTTAATCGTTCATATGACACGGAAAACCAAGGCCCACCCGTCTACAGGTTTGCGTGCACGTTAAAGAACCATTGCCAGATGGGATGCGACGAAAAGTAAGCAGATAGCCCGTTGTTTGTGTAAACGATCCGTCATAGAAAACTGAATGCCGTAATATGTCCGTTTTGATTAGCGCTATTGTGGGACGTTAAACTGATTTTATTTAATCAGACGTTGAACGAGTTATTTCTAACATACAACACTCAAATGGTGGGTGGACAGTGGTCCAAAACCAAAACAACATCATATCCGTTATTTAATATAGCGAAGGCTTGACATGAATGGATGACAATCATCACGTTCAGTCAATAATTTTACTTTTAAACAAATAAACAGACTGATCTACTTACTATGTAACTCGATTAGATACTTGCTAAAGGTATGACCTAGTTTAAAACCCACGTGGTATATCTGCCCCCGCCCACTGTGTGTATTACCTGTGTAGATGTCCCGGCATCTGAGTCATCTGACAATTGAGTGAACAAAACTACATGTATGTCCAATATCTAACTCATATCGTTCATATACGTTGATAAACTATCATCTCTCTTATAAACTAGCTGATTTTAACATTAATATATATACTGATAAAGAACTACTGTTATATAACTATTATTATAGCCCGGTGATATTCTGACAACTGTGATATTTACAATAAGGTAAGAATAGTTTCTAATTATAACATAAACACAGTTTTATGGGTAACAATTACATTATAACAATATTTAATTATTTAAGTATCAGCAATTGCAAAATTTAATATTGTACGCTTGATATTTAACTGTGATATTTACATTATGTAAGAATAATCTTTGAGCGCTACTTATAACAGAATTTAGTTTTATAGATAACAATCACAGTTATAACACGATTTTATTAGTCGTTATCAAGCATTAGCAAATTACAATAATGAATGTTATATGTTTGACATTTAATTGTGATATTTACATTAAGGTAAAATTAGTTTTTACTTATAACACGAGCCCGTTAGCGTTAAACACCTTACAAACGTTACTGGAAGTTTCGGTCTGTCATCATTAATAACAGAAAGTGAAACTTTTCAACGTCCTCCTCATACGAAAGCATTAAAATGCATCATATAACTATTCATTATTTATATTTTTCCACGCGTTGGATGTGACACAGACTTTCTTTGTGTTAGTGTCGTCTTCTTTACTTTATTTGTTATCAGTTTATGGTGGACTTGGTCCAGTATTTTCCTTGCATGTTATTAATGTTGTGTATGTAGCATATTAGTTAGGTATTGATCTGTGATGCTGCTATGGTTAAATACCTTTATATAAAGATAGAAAATCTAGATTTTCAATTGTTATGTTTAATATATGCTCGAGTTTGCTGTAAAATAGCGTTTGGATTTGGCTTTTTTCTTCAGTACGGGGGGGGGGGTGTTTTGGTTATAAACTTTAATATCTTATTCATAAAGGATCTCCGGGTTTTGGGTTTTTTTGGTTTTTTTAATAAAGGGGGCAGATCTTATGAATTATATAAGCAGTAAAGATTTACATGGCCAAATGTTACGTCACGTAATAGGGAAGGCCCAGCTGGTCGCCGGATGAGATACACGAGTTTTGCTACCTGTTGTATCTCGAGTACAAACTGTGTAAACTTATACAGTCATGTTAACCCCTAACCCTTGCTTTTCATACCCATAGATCCCGTTTACTTACTGACTTTATATTTTATATTAAGAATAATCACCCGAGCATTACTTTACACACACCCATAGAGTATTATGACCAACAATAAATCATGGTGATATCACATTCGGTTATCTCAACTTGCTTTTTTTCAAAAGTGACTAAAACGATTGAAATGTTGATTCTTTTTCCACAGAGAGTGCACACCGTAGCTTATATTGAGGCTCTATTAATGAGAATAAAATTAAAATTGAATTTTAGTCTAACATGGTAATTTTATGTCTCTTCAGTTCTTTTGAGACGAACGTATGCAATTCTATGTCTCTTCTGTCCGTTTGAGACAAATATGGTAATTTGATGTTTCTTCTTACTGTTTAAGACAAAATGGTAATTATTATTACTCTTCGGTCCGTTTGAGACAAACATGTGGTTATTCTGTCTTTTCTGTCCGTTTGGGACAAACACACGGTAGTTTTATGTCTATTTAATCCGTTCGAGAGACACATGTGGTAATTTTTATTTTTACGGTCACTTTCAAGGGTTCTTTACGTGCACACGTATGTGTACATCGGTAGGCCTCCATTTTGTTGTCCGTGCTTGAAAAATCCGGAAAAATTCGAGTCAAGAATCGACCGATCAGAAACACCATCCAGTCGTTTGGATTGCACGGGCAAAATGGTCTGCACCACAAGAAGCTAAACCATAGTTGATTCCATTTGATTACTGCGATCAACATTGAAAGGTCTGATGGCTATACAGTGTATTAGGATGGTAAACCCCATTCGTTTGCCATACAGTATATTCAATGGTTGAAAGAGGGTTTTACGCACGTCTACTCTAGCGGAACTATATTAAATCTTATTAGATATACACGGCGTAGAGACGTGGGATGTGTTGTGACCGTGTTATTACGCCCATTCATAAATATGAATATGTCATACTATAACATAATTAGGTTATATCAATATAAACTAAGGTGTAAGGCCCTATATCTGATATATATACATTACGTCATCACTCCCCCATCTTAACATATATATTACAGTCTTATATCACTGAATGACAAAAACGCAATTTTGTGAATCAAGATAACAAAATCAGTCAAAGCCAGGCCTTCACTTGTCATTTTTATATTGCGATCACAGGGTTGAAACTGGTAACATGTGATTTCTTCAAATACGGCTAGATTTTAAATTACGGTTTGTTTCTTTCCTTTCGTCCTTTCGGCAAAGCGTGATGGGGGTGGGGGGTAAATGGTCTAATACTTTGCCTTTAGATCATAAGACCTGACATTGTTTCGACAAGTGGTGTGTTTTTAATCTGACACCTGTGCGTGACGAAGAGAGAGACGCCTGCACAATCTAGTGGGTTTTCGCCGTTCCTTCGGTTTCCTCCCACTGCCCCCCCCCCCACACGCACACACTCACACAAACAACGCACAATCGAGTAAATGAATAAAATGATACCGTCTCAGTACCGAAATGGTCCATCGTGTGTATTGAGTGGGCGTTAAACACCATCTCTAGAACAATTAACAATATTATATTTGTCTCCAAGTTAACGACAACCATTTTATATTTTTCAGCCATTAACAATATTATATTTGTCTCCAAGTTAACGACAACCATTTTATATTTTTCAGCCATGATGCTTCAGGAATTAGCATTCTCTCTAGAATTCGACCAGACGGTTCCCCCATTTGATGATTATCAACGATCTCAAGCACCCACCCCAGATCTGTATTACCCAAACAGTCTATCTTCTAGTCCTGTAATAGGACGCAAAACCTGCAGCCAGGCCTTCACCCCAGCTCCATCACAGCCACCACCGTCCTACCATGAACACATGAGTGCCGCTTGTAGCACTACGAGTCTACACTCAGATGACGGCCTAAGTCTGGATGACGTCATGGAATGTATTCAAGCTGATAACCAATCAAAAACATCAACATATGGGGATGGTGGTATGTATTTTTATGTAATTGTCAATGATTGGTCTGTGAACCATGACAAGGATCCTATAAAATGTATTTGTTGGGATAGACGAAAAGCCGAGGCCCAGAGGATTATTCGTTAGCATGGCGTAAAAACAAAATTGACTTTAGGACTTTGAAGAAGATTGAAATGTCATTGTTCTGGCAAATACCCGTATTGTATAATCATCGATGCTACAAGTGCAGCTGTTAGATTCATTAAGTCTAATTTGGCCATATACAGATCTAGAAAAAGTCTTTTTCTAAACCTAGATCAGTTTTTGCAACTATATCTCTAATTTCTTTTATAAATATTCTCTTTACATATATTATATCTGTATTATAGCTCCAAGTCCAGTCAGTTATCCCAGTCCACACAGAGATGATACAAGTCCTATCCGATACCCCAGCCCACAGATAGGCGATATAAGTCCAGTAAGATACCCCAGTCCTCACAGAGAAGATATATGGACGGATGATTATGGTAAGAACTTTTATTTGTCTCTTTACCCATTATCTTCTCCTACAGTCACAAGCTTTTACACACATCTAGAGTAGACATGCCACAAAATGAAATAGCTTCAGTTTTCAAATATTTGAGAGAATAGTAAGACAAATGATATATGATTGGACGATTGTAGTACCGAATAATAGTCCTGCATCCATAGCCTTAATTTTAACAATTGTGAGCATAGGTTACAAATAAAAATTTAAATTGGGTTGCAATGAAATGGATTGGGGTTTAATTTGGAGACTAACATTAAAGTCCTTTATATATCAATGCGAGGAGGTGGGGGAATTCTGAAAAAGCCAGTGCAAGGATGATTCAGATCAGGTGCATTCTAGTCGAGAGACAAGTGCCCTGTCGCTCAACAATCCCGAACATTTCTTTGAGATGCATTGTTTGCTACGAGCAAGTTTTTTTTTTAAATTGAACTCTTATGTTATCTTTATTACTGTTTTCCATTATAGTTCAGTCCTGGGAGAGAACAGAAAGAAGCAACGCAGCTAAACAACGAGAAATGGCCAACTTCGTATTGGCAGGTAAGACCTAGTTTTATCAAAGGTTAAGTCACTAGTAGAACCACCCAGTATAACAAATCGATGCGCTTACGTTTGTGGGCGACATTTTTCAAGCTTATAAAGCTCATTTCGAGTTTAATTTCACTAATAAGATGCCCCAATTTGGACCGAGAACCAACGATGACAACAACTACGTTACCAATATTTTCCTGGGGCAATGACCCGAGAAATCTCTATTTGCCCATTGCTGGATTAGCTTCTGATACTTGAGCTTTTAAGGGAGTATATCTATTCTTCTCGTTCAATCAAATCTATCCCAAGTACAGCAATATGACACCCCTTCGTTTAATCTGGGGTCTTCCCTAGAACGGTGAAAGCCTTGTTCGTCTACATACAGTATTGTTTACATTGCATCCGTGTTAATAGCCTCGTTTGTCAGGCAATTAGTTTGTTTGCAATATTCTGCTCTGCACTGGTTAATTGGGCATATTTGAATCGTGAGTCATGACGTAACGTTATGTATACATAGTTTGTTCAATTTGGACCTTTGTTTAATGCATAATCATATTGTTACGCCGTTAGCTTTTGGTTGTTAATCGGACTATTAACCAGTCATTTTTTTTAAAAGAAATTTGCTTCCATTAAAGAAGGTGTCTTTAATGGACGAATTAACAAATTCTGATTTTTTTGTGTGTTCTTTTCAAGGAAGCGGACAAGTTCAGCTATGGCAGTTTCTATTGGAACTCCTGACAGACAGTAGTAATGATGTTTGCATCAAGTGGGAAGGACCAAACGGCGAGTTCAGGATGGTGGACCCTGAAGAAGTGGCTCGACGATGGGGTGCGAGAAAAAACAAACCCAACATGAACTATGATAAAGTTAGTCGCGCCATGAGATACTATTACGACAAATTGATTCTTTCTAAAGTTCATGGTAAGAGATACACGTACAGGTTCAACTTTCAGGCTATCTTGAAGCAGCAGAAAATGGGGTCTAGTCTAAACTCTTTAACAGATCCTCGATCAAACAACTCAACTCCACGTGATCTCTTAAACCGGAAACTAGAAATGGGCATAAAGGCATCACCTGTACAGTGTATCTCCCCGGCACGAAGCAGCCCGGAAACAACAGGTTCGTGGCACGAAACATCTCAAAACGAATTTTATGCGCCTGGTAATTATTCTCATCCATCATCACTAAATGTTTATCAAGAGATGCTACGAAATGATTCCTGCCAGCATTATGGCAGTCTTCCATATTGACTCAATCATCCAAATAATGGTTGATGCTAATTTGTTCTTTGCTCAGTGATTAATTCACTTACTGTCTCAGTGATAAGTCTCAGACAGATATAGTACCGTGAAACGCAACCAAATGTTGGGTTCTAACGTCATCAATTTGTGGTGTGAATGACGTAATCTTTGAAAAGCTTGACGTCATCTCGAGACTCGGGATTGTTTGGTGTGTTTAATGATTTATTTTGGAAGGGCATTGATAGTATCAGAAACGAATACTTTTCCAATGCAATTTAGATCGTAAATAATAATCATTCACCATAGATCAGACTGCTATGTAAACGTCCATGATGCACGTCGGTGTGAAGACCGCGGATGTCATATTAAATGGCCACATTTCCATATAAGGGGCATTAACATTTAAACAAAAGATTCTCGTGCACAGTTTGGAGGTACGCAATTTGAAGCGTTTCAAATTCAAACTAGATGAGTTTTTGAAGGTTATTAATACATTAATTGTTTACATATCGTAGAATATATTATGTGCTTTGTTGATCTCCATTATATATAGTATTAAATATCCCACAATAGAGAACAGATAGTTCTACAATATTCGTGAACCTATACACAGTGGTGTCCAGAGGTTTGTTAAAACAGGAGAAATAAACATTTTATTCAAATTAAGTAGGACAACTTGTACAAATAAAATTATTTATTTTGATTTCACTCTTTGATTGGATTCCCCCCTAAAATGTATTCCCGGTCCTTTCTGAACACCACTGTATACACATTAATTCGTAACAGCCATATCCTAATGTTTATTGGTCTATATTCTTGAAAACCAGTTGTAGTCAGTGATCTTGATATTATTGACTACTATCGTGGTTAACTTGTATTTTATATAATAGATTAACAGTAATGATTAAACATGGTCATTGACCCATTCTCAGCTCTTTGGTATGCACGAGTCTCGAATACCTCAAAAAGCATCATTAAGTTTGATTCCCTGTTGCTAATAAGGAAACCGAAACAATCTGGGTATCGTGTCAAACCGCAACCATCGGAGCCATACAAAAGTTTCTAATTCAATATCAATAACCAAATGTCGATAAAAAGCTTAATTGAGAAAAGCAGTATGGCCCCGGCCCTGGTTCCAACAAATTTTACAGTTTAATCTACTTAAAAAATATTTATTATTTAATAATAATATTAATGTTACCAATGTGTCTTAGTTTTATTATAGTTTTCTATTGTTGAAGAGTTCAAAACTCACCTTGTTAACTAAGCTCGAGAGAATTTATTAAACACATCTAAAGTTCTGGCCCCAAGTTCACAAACCATTCTCAGACCTCAATTAAGAATTTACTCAAAATTGTTCGCCTTATTTGAACTAAAATATAGCCCTTTATCAAACTTCTGTTGTTTTAATATATCAAACACGTCAATAAAAAAATTATGTGCATAAGTTTGGTGTTGCTGGATCAAAGATATTTCTCATTAACAGTGATTGTAAGTTGAGTAAATTCTTAACTTACACCTGAGAATGCTTTGTGTACTCGTGGCCTGAAGTAAGACATGTTTCAGCATTTAATTGTTATAAGTATTCTTGTAATATTTGTCAACAAAATATGTTACGATACAGAACGTGTTTATGTTCCAAACCCTTTCATGTTCAAATCGTGCTCATACACAAAATATGTTCATTTTCAAATTATGCTCCAATGCAAAATATGTTCACGTGCGAAACATGTTCATATGCAAAATATGTTCATATTTCCAAAACAACTTCATGTTCAAAACATTCCCGGTAAATTGTTTCTGTTATTATAAGATTGTTTACAGGCCTTACGTGTATTATTAATATTTAGTTCAAATTCGTTTCGTTTTAATTTTACACATAGCCATATCATTGTAAGGTATATGCCCTTTGCACAGTATTAGATTTTGTCGCCTAGATTTAGTTGAAATTGTGCAGTGGGTTGATTGATAAAAATCTTCGGCAGACAGGCCCCGACTGCTATTTGCAACTCTTTGCCAAATAAACTTTAATCTGCAACATTAATTGGAAGCAGACGACTGTGAAACATTAAGACAAATTATTGTCAGATAACTAGCAATGTCCAAAGAGTGGAAGACTTATATTTATAAAGTATCCAATGGCTTAAGACCTACCTGTCTATAGTGCTATTCATGAAATATTCAGAGACTTAAGACCTATATACTTTAATATTCATGTCTTTTTAACCATTTATGAATTGTCCGGGCACTGAATGCCTGTTTTGTTAATATTTGAAATCGTTCAGACAACGTACATGTAGACTTGTTTATATTATATTCATAAATTGTTCAGACAACGAAGACCTGTTTATATGATGTTCATAAATTGTTCAGACAACGAAGACCTGTTTATATGATGTTCATAAATTGTTCAGACAACGAAGACATGTTTATACTGATATTGATGAATTGTTCAGATGCTGATACGATCGGTGATATCAATTGTTTACAAGATTAATATGTTTTACCACCTTCCCTGTGATTATTTGTTTTAATTAAAAAGGTTTTATATATTACGAGAGCTGTTTGTTATGTAAATATTATGTTAAACATTGTTACTTATCCTGTGTAAATATAGATATATTTTATTAGCCAATATTTTACCCTGTTAGATATTTTTGCTACAACAAATTAAATATTTTATAAATAATTCGATAATACTTAGTTGTTGTTTTTATGCAATGTGTGTTGATGTACATTTTAAAAGTATATGTTTTAAGCATGAGAGTGGCATGTCGGTCAGAAGGGACATATGTGAACAAATGGAATGTGGTTTAAGTTCTCATCAATACAATATTCGGGTTAGATGAAATCATTTGGCAAAGATTCTTTAACGTTTACGTCAATATTTACACGGTTTTTTTTTCGCAGTGGGAATGGGACTTCAAAATACCTTTGGGTCTTTTCGGTTCACGTCCGAATCCGACCCGAGCAAGTATACGATCGACTTATTATATGAAAGTTTATCTCCCGGATATTAACACGATCGCCGCGACAACTATCCCACCCCCACCCTAACTGTCTCCATGCCACATAATGCGTGTGTATCCTAATATGTAATCTGACGTATCTTTTACTCCACTGTGTATACTGATGCATTTCTACCATACTGTGTAAACTTGTATATATTTACACTAAGTTATGTGAACTGGTGTATCCCTACCTAAACCACCACCCCCCACCCCTTTGTTAGTGGTGCAGTATGGAGGTCTTGTGTACACATTGGCGTACAAGTAAAAGATCCCTCGGCACTTGGAATTCGATATAACAGTAGGCCGTAGCGCTGCTGCACGGGGAAAAATTCCCCCCATAGCACACTGTGTGGCGAATGTCCGTCTTCATAAGCCAAGTTTAGGAGTAGGACATTAAACTATATTACCGTATATACTGAGATATTGTTTACTGTGTAAACTGATCCTTCTTTTCAATTTCACAGCTGTGTCAATTGCTATATCTTTACCATACTGTGTAAACTGGTATATCTTTACCTCCAGGGTAAACTGATATATCCTTACCCTCCTGGAGTAAACTGATATATCTTTACCCTACTGTGTTTACTCAAACTGGTATATCCTTACCCTACTGTGTAAACTTGTATATGTTTACCCTACTGTGTAAACTGGTGTATCTTTAGGCTACTGTGTATATCCTTACCCTGCTGTAGTAACTCGTATATCTTTTACCATATTGTGTAAAATGGTACACCTTTTACGCCACTGTAAAAAGAATAGCTTTTAAATCTTAACTCAAATACGGGACTGTACAGCGCAGTGGACGCTTACGGCTGGCCCCCGGATCCATTCACTTGATTTGATATTTTCCGCAGGTTAATCTTTTTTTGTTTTTCGTGTAGTGCGGTCCTCCTGCATTTACTAATAAAGTCCATGGTATTCTCCTGTAAAACTTTGCCCTCATATAATTGTTTTACTTTTCGATTCTACGCAGCTTTTAAAAACATCTTGACATTACAATAATATAATAAAACTTATAATGGACAACCCTGTTGTGTCCTTTACTGAGATACATAAATAAAAACACAGCTGTGGGAACATATAACATGATAAATATGAGCAAGTATATCGCCACAAGAACGTACTGTGTAAACTAGCATTTCGTCCCGCCCTACCAAACTGTGTAAACTGGTGTATTTATTGTGTTATGTGTAAACTAGTGTATTTGTTGTGTTCTGTGTGAACTGGTGTATTAGTTTGGTACTGTGTAAACTTATCGGTTGTGAAATGTGTAAACTGGTATACCAATTGTGTACTCTGTAAAGAGGTATGTCGTGTGTGTACTCTATAAACAGGTATGCCGTGCGTGTACTCTGTGAACTTATGTATTTCTTGTGTAATGTGTAAATTGGTATATTAGTTGTGTACAATGTAAACTGATATATTAGTTGTGTACTGGTTACACTGGTATATCAATTGTGTACTGCGTAAACTTGTGTATCAGTTGTGTAGTCTTTAAACTGGTGTATGATTTGTGTAAATTAATATATCAATTATGCGCTGTGTAAAGTGGTATATTGTTAATATCTAAATTGGAGGAGAGTATGACAGATATTAGGAACCGGGATCGGAGAGAAGAAACCCAAGTGTTTTTGTTTGTTTTAGAAAAAGGCAGTAATATATAACACGAGGCATGCTCATTATAATTCACATTTATGTTATATAACTAATTAGTAGATTTCTTCAGTAACTCCCGTGTTCATTATCCAAGTTGATGCAGAACAGTTGGGCGTTAAACCCCATTTCATTTCACTAATAACTATTTAATCTGTTAAATTAGAACAGGATATTATAGGCTCGTCTAATTGTTTAACAAATATATTATTCGTTAACAGTTGTCCACCCACGATCACCAGCTCTTCTACGATTAAAGTAAATATTATGTTGGACACCTGTTACTAGATAAACTGCTGTATAATGACCACAAGACTGAGTAATATTAACACAACCAAAACAACATTGTGACTAATTGTACATGAGACCAATAGAACCACAAACATGACTCGATTTAAAACAAATAAACCAAAAATCTAAGTATGTTCATTGGTTTAAAAGTACATGAGTTACAGATCTTTGTGAAAGACGTGACACTTAAGGTTGTTGTGGGTGTTCAGATGACCCGCTTTTAAACTTCGGCATATAACCGATAATATCGTGTTCGTTTTCGGGTACTGCTACCTGGAGTCATTTTATTTTATTATAGTAAATACGCTGCACTATTATCATTTTATCATAGTCTTTAGTTTATAGCCAATACATTAAAGGCATTTATATTAGTCATTACAATACAGTCAGTACATTAAAATCGTCACGTTATAGTTATTACATTGTAGTCATTATGTTATATACATTATATTGTAGTCATTACATTATGGTCATTAAATTATAGGCATTACATTACAGCTATTACATTATAGACATTACATTATAGTTATTACATTACACCATAACTGGGGGGTCGAATGGTTAGCGCGTGCACGTAGTATCATAAGATCGGTCATCGAGTCAGCTGGTGTGGTTTCGATTCCCTGGTTGTACGTGACAGGGAGTAGGGACGCCCGGCCAACCTCGTGGGGAAAAACTGGTGATGTCCACATTTATAATTTTCTTTGGTTACTTATCCTGATTTTACCCCTTGGTCCATTCTTTCTTCTCCATAAATATTGTATGGAACAACTGGACATGCCACTCTCTAAAGAGGTTTTTTTTTTAAGGCATAAAAGGGGAAAACTGGTGATGTCCAAACCATTGTCAGTAAATCAAAATACACCATAGGAATGCTATGGGAGTGTCCACCAGCATAATTAATGTTCTCACTAAATGCATCATTCTTCATAGAAACTTTCAAAATTTTTTTTAAAAAAAAAAAAACTCTTCCAAACTGAAGAAATGAGTGTTTAAACTGGAAATTTCCATTTACTCATAAGTCAGAAAACGTGACCTCACCAATTTTGTCCCCTGGAGTCTTCATATGTCGATCCTGAAATGACCTAGTTTGTGTGGAGTGGACGTTAAATCCTATTTCTCCCAGCATACCCGAAGTCGAGGATTTTACCTCGCTTATAAACTGTCTATGTTTACATGTACGTAAAATAAGAATACATCATTTTTCTTATGGAAAACCTTGTTGGAAGAATAACCCGACACAGGTTTAAAGATAAACTTTCAGAAGTATAACCCCAAATTCCCATGTATATATTCAAAGACGACCCGACTTTCAGACCGGGTGTATACCCCAAAGATATTGGCCGTTAAAGGTTTATAATGGTTTATTATTAGTTTATTTTTGGTTATTAATAGGCTGGTAACCCGATAGTTTCTGTATTATCCCCTTAAATTACACCATTTCCCGTTGTTCTTTTCTTCATGTAATTATATCACCTTGGTTTAATATAACTATTATATATAAAATAAATGTTGCATTTAATTCCGTCCTTTCTGAAACTGAAACTGAAACTAAGACGTAAATGTATCCTGGACTGTTATTAGCCCATGTACAGCTTCTGGACTTTTTTTTAAACGAATGAACGAAATGAGATGTGGTTTGACATCAAATTGTTCTGCTCAGACTGAGCTAATGAAGACGGCCATACTTCATACAGTTTGCTATGAGGGAAATTTTGCCCGCACAGCGGCGCTACGGCCTACTGATATATAAAATTCTTTTACTCACGCCAATGTATACACGAGGCTTTGTTTTTTCGTCCCATCCGAACGACTGTACGTTGTCACTTGTCAGATCCTGTGTCTAGTGGGAATCACTCCGGAAAATCCGATGAACTTTTTGGGGGCGACGCAAGGATCGAACACGGAACATCCAGGCTAGCAAGCCAACTTCTTACTCACTGAATCACCGTGACCAACGTTGTTTTTTCTTCTTCGAAAAGAATGAATGAAATGCGGCTTAATGTCCTACGTTTCTGAACCAACCACATCTACGAACACCTAGTACCTTATCACTGCGCCACCGTCACTCCTGCTGTGTTATTGTTTGATATGACGCTAACAGCAAGATCCATCCATTACCACTTTTAAATCGTGTATGGGGGGGGGAGTATAGGACCGCTGTATTCATTATTAGCCTAGTCGGGGCAGAGCAGTAGGACGTTAAATCCCACTTCATTTCTTTTAAAGGGACTGGAATATATATCTACACACATATCAATCAGAATAATGATATGTCAACCAGATGCGGCATATGTCAACCAGATGTGGCATATACAAAAATATTAATCAGATGTGACATATACGAAAAAATGTACAAAAGTGTCAATCAGTTCTATTTTGTACCAAAGTACCAATGATATATTGGTATACCAGAGGATACGAACTACTAGATTGTTTTCACTAGATGTTTCAGACAGAGGGTGGTGTGTATTCAATATATTGCCGATTGCCGAAAACAGCAATTTGGAAATCCGACTATTCTGATGCATTCATGTGTTGAAGTACAGGTTGCATATAACGAGAGACTATAAACACACGGTTCACTTTCATTTCAATAGAGATCTTTAGCGGTGGACCGAAACCCACGAAACATGGCACGAGTCCGCTTGCGATCTACCCCCCCCCCCCCCCCGAGTTCTATGATAATATATGCAAATATTACACAATATTCCGTATTAAAATCGATGCGATGATGCATAAGAAAGGAATTGGTTGGTTACCATACTTCCGTTGCCTTTTCTGGCTCATTGTAAAAGATTGTAATGGGAATTTATTTTTTATAAGTCAGTCTCCATCTCAATTGGGTTATATACGTGTTATTGCACAAATAACCTTGATACGACGCCGGTTTTTTTAACTTCAATGAACTCTTATGAAGAGGGGATCAGAGGAGAAATAGGAAAAGGGTTTGTCCTCGTGACAAATGCTGTTTGGGTTAATTTGTGGTTATATTTCGTGGTTAAGATTTCCTAAAGGTGACCTTGGTGGGTAACCACAAAAATATGACCGCAATATTTATATTTCAAAAATTTTGTAAAAACTCTTTTTACGCAGATTCTAACAACCACCGCCTATCTTAAATTACAACATGGCCTTGATTAACATCCGTGTTACAGGCTAAAAATATTTTCAGTGTCATAATTAACAATAAGTGTGAAGTGCAAAATATGCCACGGAAGAATGTGCATACAATGCAAATGTTTAACGCAAAATCACCAACATTTCTTAACCTAGAAATTTTATCTATTGCTAAGTGTTCGCAGTATTCACAATTCAATGCCAATGTAATGCGTAATACATTGCTATTGGCGGAGATGAAGTTTGGAGCTGCACAAACCGTGCACTTACCTGACAGTCGCATTTCTACCCAATGCATCACTGACAAGGAGCGACCAGTCTGCACAATTATTTGGACCTTTCTCGGCCAACACCTTAATCGAAACCTAGGAGTCCATGGTAGTGAGCTAGCGCCTAATTATTCAGGAAGGAAGTATACTACACACATTCAGACTATATTTGAACAATTTTTTCCCCATTTCTTATTAAAAGTGCTGGTTATTTATATACTATTCTAACTACAGCTGTAATGGCTGCTAGAATTTCTATTCAAACTATATCTAAATCACATTTAACCAATCATAATTTAAAACAACAATATCCACTCATTACAGCAGTGAGTAATAGGATTACCTCTAATCAAACGAAATACTGCGCGGAGTATGTGCTAGAATCAACATATGTCTATGTCCTATCTATATCTAGATAACCGTGACACCTACTAGAATCTCACATTTGATAGATAGCAATGGTAACTATACAAGAATCCACGATTTCTGTAATCTCACAATAGATGCATAACCATCGTAACTACTAGAATATTTTCACAATACATAGATAGCCATCGTAACTACTGGAATCAGCATATTTCTCAAGATCCTTGTGTATTAAAGACTATACAAGATAGGCTGGCACTGCCAGACAGGATACGCCCACATTTTCGAGAGATGGATAGAGAACAAGCAATACTGAAAGTGATTTTTCCTACATCATTAAGTTAGAATTTGATATGTGCAAATATCGAAATGAATTAAGATCTTTGGGTTATAAAGGTTCATTTCAGCAGGCTTCAAATTCGACTGGGGATCATGCTGCTATTCGACCTCAACCTTCATTGCGATGTAACAGTGATATAATCAAACAGTTTTTTAAATCGGATAATAATTCTGACCTCCAGAGGGACCACAAGATAAAAAAGGTCATTTTTTGTACAATCAGGGGCCATCATTCAGGAAGTTACGATCCAATGGGCACAAATATCGTAAAGAACCAAGATCTTTTGGTTATAAACATGCATATCAAGTTTCATCAAAATCGGTTCAAAATTGTGAACTCTATAGGGTCCACAACCTTGATATAAATTATTTTCACACTAATCGCATACAACCGGCGGCCATTTTGACTGTCAATTTTGGTCCGATTGTCACGAAATTTTACCTCAATCTTCATTACCATGTAACGGTGATATAATCAAACGGTTTTTTAAATCGGATAATAATTTTGACCTCTAGTGGCACCACAAGCTAAAAAGGGTGATTTTTCATACAATCAGGGGCCATAATTCAGGAAGTTACGAATCAATGAGCGCAAATATCAAAAGGAACCAAGCTCTTCAGGTTATAAACATGCATGTCAAATTTCATCAAAATCGGTTCAAAATTGTGACATCTATAGGGTCCACAACCTTGATATAACATATTTTCACACTACTCGCGTACCAACGGCGGCCATTTTGTCCGTCAATTTTGGTTTGATTTTCACGAAATTCGAATTCAGCCTTCATTACCATGTAACGTTGATATAATCAAACGGTTTTTTAAATCAGATAATAAGGGACCATAAGCTAAAAAGGGCGATTTTTCGGACAATCAGGGGCCATAATTCAGGAAGTTACGATCCCATGGGTACAAATATCGACAAGAACCAAGATCTTTGGGTTATAAACATACATGTCAAGTTTCATCAAAATCGGTTCAAAATTGTGACCTCTATAGGGTCCACAACCTTGATATAACATATTATTTTCACACTATTCGCGTACAAACAGCGGCCATTTTGTTTGTCAATTTTGGTCCGATTTTCACGAAATTTGAACTCAACCTTCATTACCATGTAACGGTGATATAAACAAACGGTTTAAATCAGATAATAATTTTGACCTCCAGAGGGACCACAAGCTAAAAAGGGCGATTTTTCGGACAATCAGGGGCCATAATTCAGGAAGTTACGATCCGATGGGCGCTAATATCGAAAGGCACCAAGATTTTGGGTTTATAAACATGCATGTCAAGTTTCATCACAATCGGTTCAAAATTGTGACCTCTATAGGGTCCACAAGCTAAAAACATGATATTTCGTACAATCAGGGGCCATAATCCATGAACTTCTGATCCGATACATGCCAATATCGAAAGGAACCGATATCTTATGGGGATAAACCTATATTTCAAGTTTCGTCAAAATCGGATAAGAATTGTGACCTGTAGAGAGTCCACAAACAAATTGTGGAAGGACGGACGTCTGGACGGACGGACAGGGGCGACGGCATAATACGTCCACGTGGGCGTATAAAAATGAAACAAAATCGGTCTGTGTTAAACCAGATTAATATTCCAACAATGGAAAGATAATAATGGTAGATACTAGAAGCAAACGATTTCTGTACTCTCATAATAGATAGATAATCATGATAAATAATGGCAGCTACTAGAATCATCAACTCAATGACAGACCGTATGATCTAAAGCGCACGTGTTAAACAAAGTCGCCAGGTGGCCTACAACAAAAGCTGTACTGACGACACCCTACATTCACGAAAATTGTCGAAAAGCGCACCCGGGGAAATGAAACATATGATTTTCGCTTTTTTCAGAACAAGATATGGAATCCGGGATCCTTAGCTTTGTCTTTAAAAAACAAGGAATGGCATTTATCGGGGGCTATTAGGTACAGTGACCCAATTATAAAAACCTTTAAAATTAAAAGTCGACGTAGATCTGTATGACATCAAACATTAGGGGTAATTTGGTTCAAAACCAACTCTTTTTCCAAGAAACTCTTTCCCTCATTACGACAAAGCTTTTTTAAGTTGAAGATAACTGCGAATAATGACAATACACAATTATAAATATGACAATTTACATATGTCTATGATATTATACTTTTGTTGAGGTTTTTTGGCTTGAGATCAAAAACAATGGCGGTCCATAAATAAACCACAACTTGACAAGTACTGACGTTGTCACTTAAGGCCTACAGATTAAAGACGTCATACTGAATAAACTCAACCCTTTACTGGGGAAATGAGTGTGATGTATCGCAATAATGTAACTGCTATGCCACTTGCAATAATCAAGCAATAACCTTATAACGTTTTATTGATATGATTTTCTACAACAAAAAACATCCTATCAGTTCGTTATCTTTATTTTCTTGGTAGGTGAAGGGGATGTGTGTGTGTGTCGGAAGGGGGGGATATGTGTCTTTAACATTACGGTATTTGGACATTAAATATTATATTAAATATTAACTAGGCATAATTAATTAACTTGACAAGAACCATAATCATTAAATACGATTGGTAATTTATGATTTTTAATAAGACTTTTAACGCCGGTAGCAATGATTACCGTGCTTACACTGATCTACAATCGACCATAACTCAGAATGAAGAAATTTGACTGCAATTTCAACAAAATCTATTATGTTAGACACTGATTAATCAATCAGCGTTGACGTTGTTAGTGGTTTACTCACAGGTCTGTGTACTAAAAAGGACAAGAAGTCGCCGTAACAGGCCGTTTAATTGGCTAATCCCTCACATCATTCAGAGCACGTCATTGATAACAACTCTTCCAGATACAAGTGTAGTAAAAACAAGTAAAGAGAAATTTTGAACTGTAAAACGAAACGATATAGAATCCTTGTTTTAATCAGCTTTCATTATCTATTAGTTAACTATTATAGCCAAAACTGTTAACTATTATAGCCAAAACTCTCAACTCTTATTCTAATCTTACACAATGCATATTTAAATCGTGGAAGATTTTTTATGAATGAAATGAAATTACGTTCAACACCTTACTTTTCAATCTGTTTCACAGAGAATTACTTACGAATTAACTCTGTAACAGATAGTGTCCACAGCACGTGCGTTGACTGCAGTCATTGGATCAACGACTCGTGCAATGTTTACTTAACACCTAACTGCTTCGGGCAAAATGACGCATTTTACTCATTTTAATACCCATTTACACTTAATAGGAAATATTTTTTAACTTCAATTACTTCAAACGTCTTTAATTATTTTTCTGTTACCTCAAAAAAATGTTTGAGAATTTAATTTGTCGGAGTAAAAATGTTAATATGCCGTACTTATTAAGCCTCGTCGATGTCATGCTTATCAGTGATTGTAGCGGCTAAGCGAATATTCACTGCGGGATCAGTTTGCTTACTTTTCTGCACAAATCAGGTTTATGAAGAAGACTGGCATGGGTCATGTAGTGTGCTATGAGCGAACTTTTGCACCAATCTGCATTAGGATCCGGAAGAGTTTTTTTTTATATAACCCGCGTTTTGTTTGACTGATGTGTGTGTGTGTGTGGGGGGGGGGGCAATGAAACGGTCTGTTGTGGCGTGTGTTGCACGGAACTATGGGTATCCCACAAGAAATATCAACGCTGATTGGTCGGACGTCATGGCGTCAAAAGCTGCTCGTGTGACCCATGACGCGACCTTCAACAACAATCGGTATTACAAAATACACGAATTTCCACACGATGAAAACGAGCAGTGTCGGGTTAAGATACCCCGCCCCATAGAAAGACGGTTATGCGTCATGAATTATGAATGTAGGTAATTTTACATACCGGGCTGTCTGGTTTATATACTACAGTGGATCATTTTTCTGTACTTACAAATATATACATGTATATTAATTTAACCATTTTTATTTCAGTAGACAATTTTGATCCAGCCCAGAATACCTGACAATAAATTGTATCTGACCTCGTATACTCTGCTTGTATTATTCGGTTAATAATCAAAACTATTTCACGCAGTATATTTATTTTAGTTACAGTGGGCGTTGTCAACAATATCACTCGATTCCCTTCGATATTCTTATACCCTCGTGACCTTCGTTCACCATATATGTACATGTTAACCGTATATGGCTCAACCAATCAGTGTTGTAAATGGCTCGTGTTTATGAATGGAATATTTGCGAGTCATTATGTATGTGGAATAGGTGTATCTATGGTTGAATTTAGATCAACCGTATTTTCGAATCTAGCAATTCAATCGATCATACCCATGAACTCCGCGTTTGATAGGGCCACTGTAAGTTTATGAAACTTGTGCCCGACCCTTTACATGTGTTAATAAAATATGTTTAAACTGAAAGGGCACAGGATAACGTTCCAGGGTAAAATAAAACCCCAGAACACCCGTGTGTGATGCCAATACAAGAAGTACAACAATTATGTATGAACTGGTATCAGGTGTTCCAAAACCTGTACCATTTACGACACCCGCCAGTACAAGTTAACCAATGATGTGACGAGTGGTGAAATGAATCATTATCTGAAAACGCTATCGATAAAGGGGGGTTGGGTGGCCGAATGGTTAGCGTGCGCGCGTAGTATGATACGGCCTGCCATTGAGTCAGCTGGTGTGGTTTCGAATCCCCGGCTGTCCAACCTCGTGGGTTTTCGCCGGGTACCCCGGTTTCCTCCCACTGCTAAAGACCCCTTCGCGCAAGCGCATTGTTGAAATAAAATCAAACCATATGTTAGTCCCGAAATGACCTTGTTTGTGTCGAGTGGACGTTAAACCCCATTTCGCTCTCTCTTTCCCTCTCTCATTAAGCATTTTACGAACTATAAGGGGTGTCTAGTGGTTTAACGTGTGCGTGTGAAATCATAAGGTCTGTCATTGAGACAAGTGTCGTGGTTTTGATTCCTCGACTAGGAGTAGGGCCCCGGGTTTCCTCTCACTGCTAATTAAGACCTATACGTGAAAGGGAGTTATTGAAATAAAATTGAACCATAATCTGTGCAGTGGGCGTTAAACCCAATTTCACTCCCTATTTATGATTTTTTTTTTTAAAAAAACTGTCTCGTGCCAGACACATCAGTACTTATAGCTATCTGGATATCTGACGAGTGAGTGAAAAATCTATCTGTGTACCGGTGACAACCAAGGTGACATTATCGTTTTGAAGCGTGGGCTGGATTCAGAAAAACCCATGTTGCTAAGTCTGACTATTGCTAGTCAACAAAGACGATATCTGTTAGTCTATTATCTGATATAGCTTTACATCTTGCCTTATATCTCTTGACAATGTTATTTATAAACACAGACAAAACATCTTGATATTCTTCGGGACTAAAAAGGTGCGGGGAGAGAGAAATAGGATTTAATGTCCACTCGACACAAACTAGGTCATTTTGGAACTAACATATCTTTTTCTTTTTTTGATAATTCGCTTGCGGCGTAGGGGTCTTTAGCAGTGAGAGCAAACCGGAGTACCCGGAGAAAACCCACGAGGTAAACCGACCAAAACTCAACTCTACGAACCTATAGGATATTAAAATATTGTGATCTGTTGAATAATTTAATGCGTATAACCAATTCCCACAAACATTTCAATACTTCTCATAAACACACACTCATGTAGAAATGGGTCGATAACAATTATTTCGAGTCGAAAAACAAAATATACATGTATATCCACGACGAATTAAATCCGAGAAAGCGTGGAAACAAAGGTGTATTATTGTCAAGGGTTCAGGGGTCATGTGTCATCCGTTAACCTACTCCTACACAGGTCACGGTAAAATCCCAAATAAATATTATTTAGCACCGTACGACCCACGAGCTCGTTTCAGCTGTTTACAGGGTCAGGTTACTATCTATTCATGTATGTATTTATAATTATATGACAGTCACTCACTGAAACTAACTGATTTAACAGTTAAAAATACATAATGGGAGATTAGATAACTGGAGTTGGGAGTTCTCACTCTAATAGATAAAAAACTAGATAAGGTAAAGGCATTTTGGGGAAAATTTCAGTCACTATGAACCGATAATATTATTAAGCTTGGATCATCATTACTAAAGTCGGTACGATAAAAAGCATAGTCTCGATTATCCTTTTAATTAATTTAATCATAAATGGAAGTTATGCCATAAATCGGATCATAATCCACTAAAGATCGCATGCTAGCGATGCCTTCGAGAGTTGATTATGGTCTGGATAATTTCATTAATGTCCAAATAATAATTAAGATACCATTCATGCCCAAACACCTGCAATAGACAGATTTCGTTCTTGTATAATGTATGTTTAATTTGAACTTGAGAGGCGGTGGTAGTCGTCGCAGGGCCCGCAAAAAAGCCCGGAACATCCCCCCCCCCCCATCGCCGGTCTCAAAATGGCTTAAAAGATAATGAATGGTCTTTAGCATTATTTTGGCGTATATCTTGGGTCACTAGAGTTCACTTATGCTAAAACAAAGAAACTGCGATTTAAAACACCATGACATACCAACTTCATGTACAACTACATGATTTTGACAGGGTAATTTAATCAAGCAAACAAATTTATAAAACAAAAGCCATGAACATCAGACGCTAAAATATGAAAAGGAATTTTTATTTATCACATAAACTATTGGTTTACTTTTTTTTTAAAGTATCCAAAATCATGTTTAACTGGATTCAAACAGAAGGGGGCATGAATACTCTGAGGGTGGCGAGTGCCTCAAGCGGGACGAGGACGGATCGAGGTCCAGAGACGCAAAGAATTCACCAATTTTTTCCAAAAAAATGGGGAATGACAGAACCCGATTCTAATCCTACCCACGTCACTAGGTACCCACATTTAGAAATGTCACATGTTTTCTTCTTTTGCACCATCAAGTAATAACGGTGTACTTTTTTTTTATTAATTTGTACCATCTTTTCAAATAATAAAATTACTAGGCATATACATCCGGGACCCTCCAGGCTCCGGGACTTTGGACAAGTGTCTCAGTTGCCGGAATTAATGAAAATATTTGAATTGTGAAAACTAGTAACATTGGACAACCTTGCCTTTTCAATTGATACGTATCTGCCATTGTGGGTTGCTTTTACTTCTTTTTGTACAGATCCATCGTCTGGCCTCAACATCTAAGATGCCTCCGGCAAAGGTGTGTAATTTTTGACGATGTCACAAGCCTTTCTAACAACTTCTTCTAGCTAGAGATTGGGGTTTGTCTGCGATATCACCCAAGGTGGAAGCAGACATTAAACCCAACAAACGAAGGATGTTCGGAGAGGCCTCATATAGTGGAATAACCAATAGGACCTGCCTTCATCAAAATTAGGAACTAGTACGTTTTGCCTCATGAAGTCAAATATTTTCAAAAAAAAAATGAATCTTTAGTGCATTGATTGGTATCTATGGTTGTTTTTCCTGTATGTCTATATATAAATAGCCAGTTTGGAATGTGTTGTAAATATTGGATATTATAAATACCATGTATATATGTATGTCTACGTGGATTTACACCTTTATTTGTATACAGGTATACACCGTCCTTATGTCAGACTAATAGCTGTGTATATTATATAGGTATTATTGTTAACATTATTTACATTACATACACTTGTATTTATGAACCATCAACATCTGGTCTTCTCGTCAGGTATCTGGAATGTTAGAAATGTCCTCAAGACATTCTACAATATTTCAAATACAATATACTCGTGTATTATCTCGTGATACATTATTGCCATTGGAGACACGCCATCATTGTTTTCCCAATCGACGGTAAACCATTGGCCGTGCCTGTTCCCCCGAGTTTGTGGTAGCATACTATAAACACGTAACTATCACCGTAACATATATCCTACCATAAACCACAGAGAGAGGGACGGAAACAACAAGAACACAAACTGATGGAAAACAGCTACTAGTGTATTTTAAGGCGACGTTTCGTAGAATATTCACGATAGGGTCGCTGTAGTCGAGAGGTGGAGGTTCTTAGATCCCAGAATATAATTCCGACGTGGGCAGGCAGCAAGAAACCGTGCGTTATCCAAGACCTGGTTCAACCTTTCAGGTTGGCTCGTTAACCCGGAGGTCCCGTGTTCGATAACTGCGTTGGCCTATAAAGTTTATCGAGGCTATCCGGACGGTTCCTCCTTGTAAATGCAGAGCCGAGGCCCTGGCAAGGCACAGGGTATAGTCGTTAGATGGGTTTAACATATTGCGTGCGCTTCGTGAAACGGGAACCTCCCTAAATAGCCTAAATAGTATCGGGGGGGGGGGGGCATCCCCGAAAGAAGGGAAATCAAGACCTATGCATTTATCTCCAATACTGAATATTTTGCCTCAAAAAATGAAGGTATTCTTATTCTAAGCTGAATATCAAAACACGATTTTCATTATTAGGACAGCCCACGTGTCAAGGACATATATCTCAGTAACGTTAATTTTTGATATTGCTTTCAGTAATTTGAAATAGGATATAATGCCGACATTCCAAACGAATCGCACTTACGGTGATTCAGGGGGGTACGATCCAGGTGTTGACTGTGAAAATTCGAGGGGTTTCCCCCTTTTAGTCATACAGAACCATTGGCGAGGAAGCCGTGTATCTGAGGGGAGGAGAGGGAGCTACCCCAGATTTGATGAACTGCTCATTCGGCACAAACATCAGAGAATGAGACCATATGTTATAGAAATATATTTGTATGATCGCTCGAGGCTTACGTTTTGAATATTATTTTACAGGTTCGGAATATCATACCTTTATGGTTACGGAGGTATTCCCGGCCAGCTGATATGGTGCACGACTGGACCGCATGTTTTTCTTCGGGCCTAGGGACTCGATCGTTGTATGTTAAACTGGGAATTAATTGGTTTTTCCAAATTTTCTTTTCTTTATTTGTTATGCAGGTCTAATAGATTAACCGGACAGGCGAAATTCCACACACAGGTGATCATATTTGCGACTCTAATAGAATAATTAACAAAATCAACTTGATTATAATGTACATTCCAGGCGTAAAAATACCAGGCGCATGTCTGTTTTTTTAGACAACCCGCTGCCCAAGTTCCTGAACAAGCCCGGAAATGGTGTACAAACGACAGAACTTCACATTTGTAAATGTTCAGATAATCATAAAGTAATATGACCTTGACATGGTTAAATGGAAAAAACACACTTTAGAAATGCACTCATACCTTCGTGGCCCACTTTCCAGAATTTCGTGACTAATATTGAGCAATAGAAGTGCTCTACAAAATTAAAATCATCAAAAATATTTTTTTACAAATAGAAAAGGCATGTGAAGAGTTGAAGGTCGCACGTGACCAGGTTTTGAAAGAGAAGTACGTAAAAATAGCAACACAATGTCGTCGGAGAATTAGGTGACTGATTTTGTGCAACTATAATGCACCCTAAAAAAATTATTCGTGAATTATATTTTCATGACTAATAAGCTAAATATATATATATAGATCAAGTTTCAGTTTGATACAGTTTCGACTTCTTAAATTTAAAATAGCATTATGCAAGAGCAAAATCTGCTTATTCAAGGTCTTTCTTTAGGCCTAAGATGTTATCTAAATAATCAATTAGACATTAATTAACATATCCTGACCATAATAAACTCTTGATGGCAAGGCTAGCCTTCGATGTTGGCGGATTAAATTCATATATGCCGCTTAATGGCCGTTGATAATTAAATCAATCAAGTGGATAATCGAGACTATGCTGTTTATATTAATGATTTGAGTAATGATGACCGAGGCTATGTGAATATTTCAAACGCTTTTTTCCGGCTAATTGTGGACCAATTTGACTGAAATTTTCAGCAAATTACCTTTACACTATCTAGTTTTTAACTATTATACTTAGAACTGTCATCTCTTTATCGTATCTCCCATAATGTAACTTTAAGTTTAAACCATCGATTTAATTTACATTAAATAATGACGATAATCAGCGACGGTACTTTTCGGCGATATAACTGCAGCTAATTCACACAATGGCGGTACCAGCTAAGTGAATCCCCTTCATCAACCTTGGGGCAACACCTAGAAGCTTTCGGTGAGATGTAAGTACTTGAAAACATTTGGATTAACCAGAAAGTATGTCCTGTAGACCAAAGTCCTTCACAGCATGGGGTGTCATACTCTTGCTAGTGTACCTGATCTATCTCCCACGCTGCTAACAATTTTTCTGTTTTGCAATAATGTTGTCCCTGACTTCCTTTAAGCAATCCACTGTCCAACCTCGGGAGTTTCCATTGTGGCGAGTGAACTTCACCCCCCCCCCCTCTTTATCTCTCTTTAGTTTCTGTTATTTCGCAACACCGATTTACTTATTGTACTCTTTCGCTTTACATTAAGGAAGTAATTTTGTCGGTGGGGGTATAAGATCAAAATCATCTGGGTTATTTACAGAAAACTCAGTAAGGACTCATTAACCTGGGGGTCAGTTGTTCGTCCCTGGTGTCGGTCGAGAAAGTTGGTCGGGCTTTTACGGCGAGGGTTCACCCTTATCAGTGTTGTAAGAGAAGCATGCCTGGCCCGTTTACATCGATGTCCCGTAAAAACATTGCCGTGCACGTAAAAAAAAACACCCATGGATTTGATATACGAGTGGGTCATAGCGCCGCTGTCCAGGAAAAATGTCCCTCTTTCATAGCACACTCTATGGCGTATGCCAGTCTGCATTAGCCCAGTCGACTCAGAACAGTAGGGAATCAACCCTCATTTCATTTCATTTCGGTAAACCTGCGTTAGGCCAGGATTACATATAGAGCACAGCCCACAACCAACATAACCACAAACCCCTTTTCTCATTTACGGTAAAGCCAATATCCTTACCCCCCTCCCCGCCCGGTAGTTTTGGTTGGTGTTATGCCATAAACTGCTTGAATTGATTGAATTGATATCACTGCCAGTTGTGGCGAATACTCGGATTTGGAGACGCAAGGATAACGGAGTAGTATACGTTGAAATGGAGGGCGTACCGTTACTTCATAGAAGGTCCTTTTGATGCACACGAACTATTGCAATGTACACCAAAAGAATACGTGACCGACCGGGAGCCTTATTTGTACCGAATGGCTCCGCTATTAACATGTTTAGCTGCATATAATACATTAAAACTTTACATACTACCAACATGGAAATTCCGGGGTCAATCTTCTCTGATATCAGATCTCGCCACCTCTTTGTTATGTAAACTCAATATTATTTTTAAATCTTTATCTGAGTGCGTGTGAAAGATTATAATCGCCATTTGTGATTTTATATACTTTTCAGAGATAAAATGACATGCTTGAAATATTCGGTTAATGAAGATGATACCATCATAGTGATCGTATTTATAGCCTGTTTGAATAGTTCTTGTGAGCGCTGCCATGACTCGGTGAACATGACATTGAGCGTTGAAGCAGGGGAACTACTCACATGTTTCCGGGTTATCTGAGAAATTTCCTTGCGACTTTCCAGTCTGGTTTCTCCTTATGAGTATGGCATGTCGCGGGGGAAGGATGCTGAACCCATTTCATGTCATTTTGTTTTAACAGTTGTATGAATTCCCATATTTACCAAAATTTAATAATCGATACCAACAGTTAGATATCTTGACGGTTTTATCATACCAAAATTCTTAATACAAAGACGATCTGTCCCCATTTTTCCATGTTTTTAATATTACCACCTGTAAGCCCCCAATAGATCAGATGTTCAATTCATATTCTGGTCATGGACATGAATAACATCTGAATTGGAGATAAATAAATGTTAAGTTTTCAAAATTAGTTTATTTATTATAACTGAATGGAACTTAATTCGCCCGGATAATGTTGGAATTGAGAGATCGGCGTAATAGTCCAGGAGCTAATGACAAAATAATATGGTCATCAGTTACAAAAGGTTTGACCCCCCAAATTTGTAGCAGGTGTCCATACGAGTAAAAATCAATTGGTCAGATCGGGCACTGTTGGGGCGTTTAGCCACAGCAGCACCTTAAAGTAGCGCCCAGGGGGCCTAAAATTAGGTCATAAGTTACATGGCTGAAACTTTCTAGGGATAGTGGTATCCATAGTCGGAGTAAATATTTCACAAATCTAACCAAAATTTCCGGGGCTTTCCCCAAGTCAGACCACGCCCAATATCGCCTCACGGGACCAATAATATGGTCATAAGTTACATGGCTGAAACTTACCAGAAACAAAGATCCACACTTGGTAAATACAATTTTCAAAAATCTAACCAAAAGTTTGGGGGCTTTCCCCAAGTCAGATCGCTCTAAAGTATGGCCGACCACGCCCTAAAAATTGGGCTTTTTATATGGTCATCAGTTACATGGCTGAAACTTACCAGAAACAAAGATCCACACTTGGTAAATACAATTTTCAAAAATCTAACCAAAAGTTTTGGGGCTTTCCCCAAGTCAGATCGCTCTAAAGTATGGCCGACCACGCCCTAAAATGGGACTTTTTATATGGTCATCAGTTACATGGCTGAAACTTACCAGAAACAAAGATCCATACTTGGAACACATATTTTTCAAAAATCTAACCAAAAATGTTGGGGCTTTCCCCAAGTCAGATCGTCCTAATGACCACATGACCACACCCTAACAATGGGACTTTTTATGTAGTCACCAGTTACATGGCCGAAACTTGCCAGAAATATTGTTCCATGCGTGGAAAATGTATTTTTCGAAAATCTAATCATAAATGTGGGGGCTTTCCCCAAGTCAGATGGGCCTTAATATTGCAGCCCCACCCACTCCATGAACTTATAATCATGTAATATCGATAATACATTGTTGAAGCACAAAAATAAAAGAAATGTTTATTAGATAGAAGAAATGTTTATTAGCTATAAGCACAAAAATAGAAGAAATGTTTGTCATAAGCTATATGAAGTCCTAAAATGAACAATGGTATCAAGTGTTATTGCAAAAGTAAGTATACCATACCTCATTCACGACGCATGTCCTGAATATATACTTAGGACTGGAGGACTGCTTTTAAATTTATATCTTCAAACGTTCCGTATTCCATCACAACAGTCCATTAAACAATGATTCAGAATGTTTTTTAACATCTTATAATAAAGTGAAAAGTATTTATTAGATAAATCAGTTGCTTTGGTTTGAATTTCATAGTATTTGCTTTTTCTGATCTTCGAATAACAACCTAATGGATTTTTAAGAAATGTAAGTCAATGCTGAATTATGAAATCTATTTATAGTTTTAAACTTAATAGTTAATCTGTCTCACTTTCATCATCACTACAAGAAATGTTTGATTCGTCATCGGAGTCCTCGCTTTCTTGGTCACTATCTTCATCCCTACAAATACTCTCAACTGACACAGGAGCAACATCACCTTCAAACCACTTTAATTCGTACATCCCATCATCATTTAAAACCCACCCACTATTCTCTGGATGGAAATTGGGGGGATTATTCTTTGACGCATTTGTCCAGACACCACAAATATAATTAGCTCTCTTGATTTTCAAAGTTAATACCCGTGAGCATGGCGGCAAAGAACTTGCTTCTATGCCTTTAATACCAGAAAGACATCCATCGCTTTTTTTCGGTTTGTATTTCTTTAAAAATATTTCTAGGCGAAGATCATCAACTGAGGACATTTTAGGCATCCCATAGATACTACAAACAAATCTTTCAATAACTGTATTTACTTCAGCAGCAATGGATTCACTTTTACCGAGAGAAAGCAAGGCTTTCTGGACATCAACCGCTTTCTCTAATAATTTTAAAGGTCGGACTTTCCCTTTCCTACTAAACGATGCAGTATAATCACAGCCAGTGAGGGCATGGTATGCTGGTAAAGACTTGGATAAGGTTGTGCCAAGATTCTTGTGTAATTCATTCACATTTATATATCGAAGTGTGTTTTTGCTATAAAGACCTACTTCCAGCCAAACATTAATCCCCGGAACAATTAAATGCAAATTACCCAATAGGATTATCAGCACATCAGTATCAGCTGTTCGGATGACAACATTACTAGGAGCTACAAGGGAATTGAGGTGGAATATCATTCTTGAATCAGCCTCCTCATGTTGACTTTCAAGCGCAGTTTCTTCTGTTTTTAAAACTTTTCCATTGGAGGCCCGGAAGGAAAAACATTTTTCTTGGCAGGTCACAAATACTTCTTTGTTCTTCAATATAATGGCTGAGCCATTCTCCTGCCAGTTCATCACCAGAAAGGCGATCAACGCCTCTTTGAATTTGTCATTTCTTAAGGCCTGTAAAAAGTCTGCAGGTCTTCTTTGCACAGGGCCAACAATATCATACTCCAATTCTCTATTGGTTGCACCGGCTCTTCTATTTCTCTCACAGTCTTTTATTGACGGAGTTATGGTTCTGTCAAAAACCAATTCTATTCGGGAAGCTTTCAAGTCACAAAGCCTTTGTAAAATGCATCTGGATACTCCACCAAAAGTACTTGGGAGTGTCTGCATTAAATGTAGAAAAAACAGGCCATCAACTATGATACAATCTATTTTGGAAGGTGGTTTTGAAGCAATGCGGTTTTCAAGCGCTTTCATTAGTGTAACTTTGGGAGTCTTCAGTATTGAGCCATCTACATGACATAATGAAAGTGGCATTGGGGTTAACGGGTACTTGAGGACTTCAGCCATATCAATCCTCCGCTCAAGAGCTATACAGAGTATTCGACCAAATAAATCACGTTCCATTTGCAATTCTTTTATAATACCTGCTTTAGTTTTCCCCTTTGTTTTTAAACCTTCAGTAGAAAATGTACATAACTTCTGGCGTTGAATTCTTTCTTCAAAACGATGCGAGTTATCTGCGCATTCAGATATGAATTTTTCTCGTGCTCTTTGACCGATATCAGGAACATTTAATAGGAATTCCTTTGTTTCTATGGTGGCTGCTTTTGCTGATCCAATGTTAAAAAGAAATTGATGATTTGTTTCATCTTGAGTGAATGGATTCATGAGCTGTTCACTCATTAGAATTATGCTTTCTACATCACGTGCATTTCTTTGCATTTGGTTTGGCTTTAAATCCCGGGAAATATCTTCTTTTGTATCTAAACCAAGTTCGTTAAATAAGTTGGAAAGAATACTGACGCGCATTGAATGGCTATTGGCCCATCTTTGCCGAGCTGAAATCGAATTAGTGAATGGACTGATTCCTGTTCTTTGGCTAGCGGCATCTGCGTTAATAGTTTGTTCCAATGTCAAATCTACAGGCATTCTTGAAAAGGGCTTCCCAGTTCTCTTCAGTGCAAAGCGTCCTTTCCGGAATTCACAGTCTAATTCGGGGTGGGTATCCTTAAGCTTTAACAAGTTGTCATGAAACCGAACTAACCATCGAGCATAGTTTGGCTGGTTGAATGTAAAAAAATAATTGGTTAATTTTGGCAAACAGTGTATGTATAATTCATAATCTCCAGTTCGTATACTTCGAGAAAATTCATGATACAGGTGGATCATTTCGATATAGATCATCCAGTATTTAGCTGTAAGGCCATGATTACCGTCTAATGTTTCTTGGGTAAAATGTTTGTACTCTGTCAAAATCTTCTGCATTTCCATTGAGATGGCGCACTCATTAAAATATTCAGCAGATCGCATGGCTTTGACTTCAGTTTCAAGATTACGTAACTCCTGTATATCAATATCCTGGCGGTAATAGAATGATCTAAAATGTAATATTTCCATTGATAAAGCAAGCAACTGGTGTACTCTCTTACACCTGTTGTAATGTTTTCCACTAATAAACCCATTAAGTGAACCAGAAGCCAGCACTCCACATTCTGTTAAAAGATACGGTCCTCCGGATTCAGCAATGAATTTCCCAACCGCTTTGAAAAAGGCCAATTCAATGTGAAAAGCACCAAGTTGGACAAATACAGAATCAAATGTTGGTGATTCTTCAGCTTGGATTTGTAGCGCAACCTTTGCAATGGCTAAATCATATGTTACACAGATGCATGTTTTCCCACATTCATCAGCAATTTTAAGTGCCCTTCGAAGAGTTTCGACAACTACAGTATTCGAGGTAGGAGATATGTTTATTTGAGGAAGATACCATATCTTCTGAACGGTTTCGGTTTGATTGCTTACCATTGAATTCCATCCGACCCACATTGGTGTATCATGCATGGAAATGTACTGTGATATCATCCACAATATATCCTTCATATAAGCTGCTTGATAACTTTCGGGTACATGTGATCTTCTGGAATCAGAAAGAGGTAGGATATCTGATGCCAACATTCTGGGCTTCTTCCTATATGGCTCAAGATCAAGGCCACATGCTTCAAATGTTCTTCTCCTTTTACGACTGATTGGTTTGTATGCAGTTGTTGTCGATTGGTTGTCAGCCTCAACGAAATCCTGAAAAGCAATGCCTACTGTATCATGAAGGGTGTCTTTACCAGAAAGAGTTTCAACAAATCTATCGTAGTTATCAAAAGCAACACCAGTTGATAAGTGTGGTGACAAAATCATGCCACTGGGTGTTTCTAGGTTGCGCTCAGTGGAAGTAAATGTCAATTCTGTTTCAAGTTCCTCAATGCTATTGTAACTTAATGTATGCCCTAAACGATTAAGAATCTCAATAACTTTTTTACTGCCTGTAAGGCTTTTCATGGCAAGGCCAAGTTGTAGGTGCTTTGATGGCTTAGTTCTACCCCCGGTTACAGAATAAATGACATCCTGACTTATGGAATGAATTCTCCTGACTTTGTTTTTTCCACGATTAGAGTATGGGCCAGCTAGTAGATGTGTAAAGAAAGTGGAAACCATGTCTGGTACTGCTATTTCACCATTTATGATATGTTGTATGGTTAAATTCTCAGGCAATTTAATTTTCTTTGTACTGAATATTTCTCGTCGGAGTAAGAAAGCGACATCCCGAACTTTATGTTCAGTTTCTCTGGCGTTGTCAAATGCTTTGCGAACAGCGTCATCAACATTTAAACCTTTACTGAAGACAATATTACCACGTCTTTTATTTCCACTGTCAATTGAAATATTATCCCCAAAGAATTTAACCAGCTTGTTCTGCAAATCGTTGGGCAAAATCCCTAACTCAGTATAATTTCCGCCACCAAATTCTAATAAACATGACTGATAGTATTGCAGTAAGCTATTTAATGGGTAGACCTCTTGTTTTTCCAGAATAACGTCAGTCACAAAACTACATAAAGCATCAAATGCTTTGGCATGTATATTCCTAGCATCATGCCATTCACTTTTATCACATGACCCGCTTACTTCTCGCATCTTTTCAGCTCTGCGTTGATATTCTATTCGGCACATTGCATGATAATGAATTTCTTTGGCAATGAAATCTATATCTTGAATGTTCTTAAGCATATTTTCATCCTGAAGAATTGTTGCATATTCTTGAATATTTTTTTCGATTGTCTTTGTAACACAGGCTATTAGTTTCTGTTTGTGACCTTGATGTTTTCTGTTTGATTTTCTACAAAACAGGCAGACCTTATCGAACACACCAGAACTGGATGCAGAAGTCGATGTTAAACATGATCTCATCAATTTTTGATTGGAATTTGGATTGTCTTTTTCTTGTACTTCTTGCTCGTCATCATTCTGTTTCTTCTGAATTTTAGATATCGCTGTAAATCTTCTATAACATTCCATATGAAATCCTGTTGTCTCATCTACGACTTTAGGGAGCATAATTTCAGCATACTTCAAACGTGACTTTTTCCGGATTTCAAGAATTTGTTGACAGTTTTGTAGAGTATCTTTTTTAAAGACAAGGATCCGACCGACATCGGCACCATTGCCAGAATGAAGAGAGCACCATTTTCCTGCAAAATAGAAAAATAAATTAAAATGTACCTATGCATATTTAAAGAGAGAGGACAGATAGCCTTCGTACGAGATGGTGTATACCAGAATAATTTAGTCAGAGGGGTTCATTTTTCCAACCGTACGTATTTTTATTTTATTTTTTTATATATTTATTTACCGTAAACATAGACATATTTGTACTAGATATACTTTAATCTATGCTCATATATAATACTGCTTGACTATATGCCTTAATTCAAAAAATTTAAATTTAAGTTCTATTATTTGTATATATTATATCTTACCAATTGGGTTGATTTTACAATCGTCTTTTTCAATTTCCATGTTGTAATGAAATTTGTTCCCACTGTAAAAATTACATACTTGTACTCTATGAGACACTGTAACTGAAGACTAATTATACAATACATGGAGACCTATAGAATATTATATTGTACAAAATATTTATATTATGAGATAAAAAAGTTCATTGTTGGTGGCACAGAGATAACCTGTTCTAATGATCACCATGGGAACTGCCATACCCAAGTTATAAAACACACATACTGCAACACTGTTATATAATTTCAAACTTCTTAAAATATAAATATATTTAGATGATTTATATAGAAGGGGTGGGTGGGGCTGCAATTTTAAGGCCAATCTGACTGGGGGAAAGCCCCCATATTTATGGTTAGATTTTCGAAAAATACATTTTCCACGCATGGAACAATATTTTTGGCAAGTTTCGGCCATGTAACTCATGACCATATAAAAAGTCCCATTGTTAGGGCGTGGTCGGGCATACTTTACAGCGATCTGACTTGAGGAAAGCCCCAAAACTTTTGGTTAGATTTTTGAAAATTATATTTACCAAGTGTGGATCTTTGTTTCTGGTAAGTTTCAGCCATGTAACTTATGACCATATAAAAAGTCCCATTTTTAGGGCGTGGTCGGCCATACTTTAGAGCGATCTGACATAGGGAAAGCCCCCAAACTTTTGGTTAGATTTTTGAAAATTATGTTTACCAAGTGTGGATCTTTGTTTCTGGTAAGTTTCAGCCATGTAACTGATGACCATATAAAAAGCCCCACTCTTAGGGCGTGGTCGGCCATACTTTAGAGCGATCTGACTTGGGGAAAGCCCCCAAACTTTTGGTTAGATTTTTGAAAATTATGTTTACCAAGTGCGGTTCTTTGTTTCTGGTAAGTTTCAGCCATGTAACTTATGACCATATTATTGGTCCCGTGAGGCGATATTGGGCGTGGTCTGACTTGGGGAAAGCCCCGGAAATTTTGGTTAGATTTGAGAAATATTTACTCCGACTATGGATATCATTGTCCCTAGAATGTTTCAGCCATGTAACTTATGACCTAATTTTAGGCCCCCTGGGCGCTACTTTAAGGTGCTGCTGCGGCTAAACGCCCCAGCAGTGCCCGATCTGACCAATTGATTTTTACTCGTATGGACACCTGCTACAAATTTGGGGGGTCAAACCTTTTGTAACTGATGACCATATTATTTTGTCATTAGCTCCTGGACTATAAGGTTGGTGAACCATCAGCACCTCCACCATCTCACGGCAAGCCTATATCTGTCAGGGAAGAGCTACCGGTATCTGCAACACTCTATCAGTATGTGTGTCTTGAATCAGAAGTCTCAACCCTTGTAGATGCATAGATTGGGTGAAGCATGTAGAAGTAATGGCAGACTTGGGTTAAGCGACGAGGGTAAAAGTAGTAGTGGACCTTCGTTGATGGAGTGAAGTATTTAGAAATGAAATGGAATATAACGTCCTACTTTTCTGCACCGACTGGAAGTTTGTGGAAGGCCAGCATGGATTAAGTGAGGTGTCTAGAATAAGTGAGATTTGTACTTATCTGTGTGAGGTCGAGTTTCAATTCTCCTGACCAAAGTTAAACCGGGTGCACTTATTGCAATAACAATCACTTTATCTGTTGGCGATTAAAAACATTTTCTTTATTCAGATATCAGCAGAAAGATAAAAAAAACTGACTAGAATATTTAATCTTTATTGTAGCCCATTTACACATCTATAACAATGACTCTTTTAGTCGTGTATCGCTTGGGTTTTTTGCTTGTTTACCTTGCCTTGTGTCACCGTGTCTACATTAAGGATACTTAATACAATTATATACACTAGTTGGCTAGACGTGGGTATTGTTACATATGTAGACATAACGACACAATAAACGCTTTAATATGAATACAATCTTTCAACCGGGCTTAGTAAGACGCGGACTCGATAACCAGGGGTCTTGGGTATATTTCCGGTGTTGGTTGAGAAATTTTCTCGGTTTTTTTTTCATTTTCAGTGGTCCTAGACGAAGGGCTGGCATGGAACAATATGATTTGGATGGGACAAGAACCCTAGGTCCCGTGTACACATTGGTGTGTGCTTAAAAGAACACTAGGCGGTTGGAATAAAAAGAAAAGGATAGTCCGTAGTGTCGATCTCCGGACACAATTTCTCTCATAGCTCACTGTTGCGTATGGCCGTCCACATGAGCCCAGTCGGTGTAGAAAATAAGGGCGTTAAACTGCACTCATTTTATGTGAACATGTTTTTACAGTCTAGAATTTCACCTCCCATGGCCCAATATTGCGTATGACCGTCCACATTAGCCCAGTCGGTGTACAAGAGTGGGGCGTTAAACCGCAATCATTTTATTTGAACATGTTTGACAGTGTAGAATTTCATCAATTAAATGTAAAAATAGCTCACGAAAAAAAAACAGTTCTAATGGTTTATAAACATAGAATTGTGTCATTCATGTCGTAACGTATTACCGAAAATCCCGTAACACTCCCACGCGGTTGTGTGTACGCTGATGAAGCGTGTTATCGTAAACTGTATTTATTATATAATTTCTGTACATAGAATGAATACAATATTGTTTAAATTAACACTCCCACGCAAGATCGGATGTAGCTTAAAGTGGCATATCCTTACTAAGTTTATCGATATAAAAGTTCAATAATTTAAACATAATATGTGGTGGTCAGTTTGTGGTCTTTGCTTAAATTTTATACATCAAGGGTTTTTTGTACCACAAAAACCACAACAAACAATCTTGGTATAATGAAAACACCTGACCTATGGCGTGTTCACAACACAACAAATAATCTTGGTATAATTGAAACACCTATGACGTGCTCACACAACACACTGCACTCATTGGGTTGTGTCTCAATGGTCATTGACAATTTCTGTACTTATGAACCCAAATCAATTGTACCTTAATTTCATGCACTTTTTGAGCCACTAACCGGATTCCATGCACTCGTTAACATTCTTTGACGCCATCAGTTCCGGTACGATGATAAATAAATTAGCATGATTGTTCTTTGGCCAGTTTTGAGCATCGATTTGAGATGTGACGTCACGATGCGGTCCGATCATACGGTTTGCAAAAAGATCTTCAACTAAATTGCATATTGTGTGGTCCATTCACTCGTTTGGTCATGTAGACTGTACTCTGTTCAACGTACTAAAGCGGTTTTCATTATTTTGTGCCGCCAGAAAACTACGATCATGTTAGCCTGTATTATGTATTATAGGTTTTGTTTTAAAATATTCATCGTTAGTTAATAACTGAATAGTCATAAACAACCATTTGTTTTTGTTTGTTTTGTTTTTTTATTTGTTTTTTTTTTTTTTAAAAAAAATTATACTTATTACTGTTTAATACAGACAACTTCTTGTTGTTTGTCTTTCAATATGGCAAGGGTCGAATTTCCGACTGCAATTTCATGATAAGTTTCTTTTAGGCCAATCAGAATCCAATAAATTTCCAATTTGGGCTAATATTGACCAATCAACAATGAACTTACAGGGAAACAGATTAGAAAATAAAATATCAAGTATCTTTATGGCCTGACTTTTGATTATCAAATTTTGGTCACAGCTAACAATAAACGACTGTTTGAGTTTTTATCAACAGTGAGCGTATATCTGCTCTCTGAGTTACATAACAATATCACTTTTATATTCATTTTGTTTACCATATCCACTCCTTTAAAACACCATCCGTCTATAAGTATAAATGTTTGACAATAACAAACTTTATTTTCTTACGGGATAAAATTGAACAGTAGACCAATTGTTCGAGGTCGATTGTTAAAATTGGGTCCTTTTCAGCTATTCATTTTGTTTATCTTTTTTTTAAATCATGTATTAAACACCTTCTGGATGGGTGATTATTACGGCAAGACGGCGCATACATATTCCTTTTCATTGACTTTACTTCACAGTGACAATCTGTCTGTGACACTTTGAGAAATATTATAGTCGTTAATTGTCTTGTTCGTACTGAACCAACATTTTACACAGATCGATTTGTCAATGAATCTTTGTCGGTCGATGATATTTCTATGTTCGAGCTATGATATCAACTTCGTCATCTACACTAGTTAGTCTACCATAACCTGAATGGTCTGTTAGTAGGAACACGGTAGCTTTACCTCTAACGGGTGGATTTTCAGAACGAAGGTTCATTATAACAGTCACTCACCACAAATTGAACATCAGTGCCGTTTAATTATTCGCTTACAATCTGATTGGTTGAAAAAAAATAACTGTATTTCTTTAAACTTTAAACCTATCTTCATCTTCAACACCTTCTGCGCCATCCACTCAGTTTTAGGTCAGTTTTGCCTCTCGCCTTGAGAACTATTTGATTAGCCCGTAGCATCGATTACAGGATTTGTCTGCACTGAATATATTTATCAGTTCGTTGGCCCCCAAATAAATGTTTTTTCCACTCCGTCCATGTTTTCAGAATCAGAAACCTGACACTCGCGAAGCAGCTAGATCCGCGGCCCTGTCGTAAACGTGACCTTGTACCTAATGATTCCATACATTCCAAGATACCATTAGTCCGTCCATTTTCTAAATTCACGACATTCCATCGCATGATAACAATGAACTTACCTTGCTCCTTAGAGGACACAATCAGTGGCTGCAAATAAACTATAAATCATTTCGCGTTTCATTGGCAAATTGAGACAATGGCGTTAATTTAAAGGGTTGGACTAAGATATATTTCAATGAGCAACATAGGGTAGCTTTGGAAGAAAGACGCTTGTGCGATTATCCGTACCTATATAGAGTTCCATACCATACAGTTATCTGCATAACATTGTGGTATGTGATTATCAAGACCAGAAATCCGACTGACAAATAATTCCTGATGTGTACTGTCTCCTTTTCTTGAGTGTGAATATGAAAATGGCTTAATAATGAAATGAAATAAGGTTTAACGCCCTACTCTTCTGCTTCAACTGGGATAATGAAGACAGGCATAAGCCATACAGTGTGCCACGAGGTTAATTTTGAAAGGGCAGCGGCAATATAACCTATTCTTATATCGAATTCCAACTGCCAAGGTTTTTTTTATGTACACGCCAATGTCCCATCCGAACGACTAGACAGCTGTACTTGCCAGCCCTGCTACACCACTGACAAGGGGAAACCACGTCGGAAAATCTTGATCCAATGGCTAGCGAGTCAGCGTCATACCCAATTATCCACTGTGAATCCCCAAATTGAAAGATTGTGCCATTTTGAATTTTTCCGGATTGTGTTTGCCCCACGTACACTTTAATATGTAAAACAAAACATGTTTTCATTACTACTAGAGTCATACATATTGAACCTTGACATATGAGCTTTAATTGACCTCCAGTTAGAAACTTCTCCTGGATAATAATGAAATGCACGATGATAAGCGGACATATTTTCACGTACAAATTGCATAGTTTAACAGTAGCACCGCCATACATGAATTAATTAATTACATATGATAATTAAATTAATATGACATTTCCTTTGAACTTGTTTATAGTATGACTATGCGGTATTTTGTGTGTACATTATCCCCCTCTCTCTCTCTTTCTCTCGCTCTTGTGGGTAAGCTCTAAATGTTAAGGCTAACTGCAGTTTAGTCAAAGGTCACGAAATGTATACAGGGCTAAGTCTAGCCCCAATCCCCGGTCTCGTCTTTATCTTTGTATTGTCTTTATTTAATAAAATTAAAAATAAAACAGTTTTCTATATAGAGGAAAGAAAGGATGCTGCAATGCAACCCAGCAAAATAAAAGTGCACATAATTACGACACGGGCCATATCTATATTATCATAGTCAATGATAAAACGAGAACATGATCAGATCAGGAGGATATAGTCAACATTTGCTCAAAGACGGTGACAATTGTCATTTTTTACCAGACTGTTGTATTTTCACCTGGATTGGACGAAAACCCGTTACCCACCCGTGTACAAATTACAAGAACCCACGACAGTTGAAGAAAAGCATTAGAAGCGCCGCTGCCTTGGTAAAATTCTCCTATCTATTTCAACATCTTAGGACCTAAAGAAAATTACTGAACATCAATAATTGTGTAGAGTAAGAACACATACTACTGTTATGTATATATTTTGATTACAAAAATATCACTCCATATACAAAGTACTATAATAATATAATATATTCGTCATCAACCGTCCGCCATAATGTTCTCCAGGGAATTTTAAGTGGTTGGGGGAAGCAAAAAATCACATAATCCTTTTATTGTCAGTGATAACAGTCTTCATAACTAAGACGTGGAGTTTTACCATGGAATCGCGTCATCTATTACTGCCAGCCATAAATTTGGATTTAGAATTTATAAAACAAGAAAGGGCCTACAACCAAACCTTGTGGTACACCGCATGTTTCCCCGAGGTTGTATTTCCAATGATAACATTATGATTTCGTTCCCTCTTGGTGGGCTTCCTTGAATATTAATGTGAATAACTCGATTATCTGATCGTATATTTCTTCAAACCACTTGACGACGATCGGATGACGAAGCATATTATTGTACCTTCTTAAACCTTTCTGAACTCAGTAAGGGTTGGCTTTTTTCTCTTTTTTTAGACTTATAAGACAACTATACTAGACACAAACTAGGTCATTTTGGGACTTAAATCCCCTTCAATTTTATCTCAATAATGCGATTGCGCGTAACGGTCTTTAGCAGTGGGGGCAATTGGGGGACTCAGAGAAAGCCTACGAACTTAGACAAAAGAGACAAAGATGTAGATAACTGGGGTTTAACGTCCACACGATACAAACTAGATCATGCTGGGACTAATATTAGCCCAATTTTATTTCAGTAATTCGCATTCGCGTAGGGGTCATTAGCAGTGTGTGGGGGGGGGCGGAATAAAACATGTCGTTGGACTGGCGACACTATACCTTGTCAAGCGGGGAATCAAAAACACGCCACTAACTCAATGATAGACCTGTGTGAGAGGCAAATGGGATTTAATTCCAGTAGAGTGGGAGTAAATGACGTTGCGTTGAAACTCAAGAAAGGAGATCAGTAAGTATATTCTCGGTTCAGACTGTGAAGAAAAGGTAATCAGGGGGATACATGGGGTTCAACGTCCATTCGATGGTAATTTCATGTTGTCTGTGTTGCATCCGTTATACTAAGAGAAATCATTTGCTAGGAGACAACCTCCGCCAACAACTATGTACCGTGTGACATCATCTTCTTTCGCTATTTGCGCTCTTTGTATAATATGATTTTATGCAGATATCATAGATATTAAACCAGTTTTTTTGTAATAAATAAATTCATTATCTTTTAGAAATCATACAGGGGCTGATTTTATCAGGATTTACTTGAAAAATCAAAGAGCCAAAAACATTTTTTTTTTTTTGTCTATTATAACTCATTTATTTATATTATTTAAAGATGCATTATGTAAGAGCTTGGTGTGTCTAATGCGGGTCTTTTTTCTGATTTTAAATCGCATATAAATTATTTAGACATTTATGCACATGATAAGCCTATAATCAACTGCCTAGATTATCGGATGGTCGAGATTTAAATGGATTCGAACATCCGTGAGATTGAAATATTTAACGATAAATGGATAATCGAGACTTGGTTACTGTTCAAGTAGCGCTGCAATGGTGATAAACGGTCTATTCTACATCTTCAAATAGACATAACTTCGCCGTCAATCAAGTAATTTGGATGACTATTTCAATATATTCACTTTCTATTACCTGTTTTTTGAACTATTATAGCAAGAAAGACCACAATTTCATACATAGTGTATCTTTAATTACATACATAATGAACTATAATATTATAAAGATTGGTTCATATTTCAACAGATTCGCATCGTGTGAAATCCTCATAAAATATAATTACAAAAATATCATTTCATCTCTTTCCTTTCCATTAATTTATACTTCTTTATTTAGAACTTGAATGAAGAGAAATATTCATATTTCAAACAGATTCGTATTGTGGTTGCTAAACAGTGTGTATAATGTTAATGCAAAATAGTTAAAAGGTTATCATTTCATCTTGTGTCTTTTTCATCTGTTGCTTTTGATTGGTTTTATGTATCATATAACAAAAAGAACAATTTAAAAAAAAACGAAAACATATACCCTTGTAAATATGATATACGTTGAAGATAATCTAAATGTAGAAACATATTTTAATACATATGTTTGATAGACAGGAAATTTACTCGTATCATCATATTAATCATATTGAAAGTCAGTGGCTGATCTGGGTATAGGGGCCTACCCCCCCCCCCACGCCACACACACACACACACAAACACACACAACACTCACACGCACGCTAAAAGCGGTATTAAGTAAGATAAAGAGCTGACAAATCCCGCTAGAAGTTGTAAAAATAGATTATGAAAAGAGAAAATGCTTAAAATTTCAGTTATATTATTTCTGAGCCTAGACACCGGCTATACAATAATAGTATGTCATTACTACCGGTGTTACAATAATATGCCAAGTCTCATCCATTTTACGGTAACCGCATCGACCACAAAAGGTATTTATTTATAAATCTACTTATATCGCAGCCATCTAATGGCATCGAGAGTTAATCATGGTCTTTGTAAATTATTAAAGTTGAATTATTGAAGATTAGATAATGAGTTTCTTCATTCTCGATGTAATAGAATATGCTGAAAATTTCAGTCAAACTACTTGACTATCAGCCCAGAAAACCGAATTTCCGAAACACTGTAGCCTCGATTGTCATTGTTACTGTTGTTACGATAATAAACAAAGTCTCGTTTAACCAATTTTATTGTTAATCATGAACTGTGGTAAAATCACATATCGGATTCAAATCTGTTTATATTTGAACCCATCAGATTGCATCGATAGTTGGTTATGGTCTTGTCATGTTAATTAATGTCTAATTAATCATTTATATAACATTTAAGGCCTATAGAAAGACCTGCAATGGGCAGATTTAACTCTTGCATAATGTATGTTTATTGACAGCATTATTTCGTAGATTTATCTGTGTCGGGAGCAACTACGACCTAACGGGGTGTTGATACTACGCACATCCAAATCTCTTTGGGGGGTTTTCACCTCACCAAACACTGACCATAAGGTACACGGTGAAAGTAAGACCGCAATATAAGACCCCCAGCCACGTAAATTGATGTAGTTTGGTAGATGCGATAGGTGTAGGGTCCATAGTGTAGTCTATTAAGATGTATTTATCTCATCAAAGGTGCTGTACAACATGGTTTTTAAAAAAGAGTGAATGAATTGAATTGTGTTTAACGTCCTACTTTTTGCACCGGGGATACATGCTAATCTTAGTGATTAGGGCGCTGGCTCGACAGTCTGGTGTTCGGGAGTTCGGTCTTGGTGTTGGCCGAGAAAGGGGTCCACGATGGAGGGTCTGGCAAGAACAGAGGGTCTTGTGACACATTGGCGTACACGTAAAAGATCTCTTGGCAGTTGGAATTCGATATAAGAGTAAGTCCTGGTACGATATCCCTCATGTACTGTATGGCGTATGATCGTATCCATGAGCTCAGTCGGAGCAGAGGAAAGAAAAGTGGTACTGAATATGGTGAAATTAAATAACATCCCACTGTTCTGCGCTGACTGGTCTAATAAAACGGACTTGGTTTTGTAATTGCATTGCTGTAATGCTAGGTTCCCACTATCGTGCGATCCGTTAAGGTAGGATTGTACCTATTCAGTCCACGATTTGATACGTTCAGGTGCGTTCGGATTAGTTTCGATACGATCAACACGATTGCTACGACTGGCCACAATATAATAATAAGACCTGATAGGATCACCACAATTATTCATCAATTTCAATAGCAGCGCGAATCCTGTTAGTAGCATTAAACCTTGAACAAGAATATCGTTAGCTTTGAAGTTATTGAGGGGAACATCAAACGATCGCTAAAGGACCGCACAAGTTGTTTCGAACAAGGCGACTATTTGTCCAATTGTCATGATAATCTTTAACAATTATTCAATAGATATTAAAAACATCTTCAAGTCTATTATTGACATGTCTTTGAAATCTGAATGTTCTGTTATTTTTTAACCTAACCACATAGTCTTCGGTGAATCATCAATCGCTAGTACAGTAATCCAAATCACCAGGCCGTTAGCTTACCCGCTTTAATCTTCACGTGGAGTCGCCGTGGCTCCGTTAGTAGGGTGCTGAGGTGAGAGCCAAAATTGTTTATACAATAAAAACAATAACAGGTTTAATAAAAAAAATCTATCGGGTGGGGTGGGGCACCGTTGTTGTTTTTTTATATACATTTCATGTATTTTGATCCACCAAGGGATAATTTGCTTGCAGGAACAATTTGTACAGCAGAGTGCGGTTTCTGCACCATCCGTGCAGCTAAACAAAAACATCCTTTGTCATCCCCGTAGATGCTACCACTGGCAAACCAGAAACGTACACCCCACTCAAGCACAGCGGACCCACACCCCCACGGGACATACCGATACCACAATCACCGCGATCCCGTCTTCACGGGACATGCCAACACCACAACCGACACAACCACCCCTCCACGGGACATGCCATCACCACGACCACCACCCTATCCCCTGGCAGATTATCTATTTATAAATAAATGAAAGTGTGTATGTATGTATGTATGTTCGGCCATCACCCTTCGTCGCTGCGTTCCAGTCCCACAAATTTACTAGTCTGAGTCCATATGTTATTTGGTGGTTTCCCCTTGTCGGTGGTGCAGCATTACGCTCGCGCAGAACATGAACCATTGACGGTTAGATCTAATTGATAAGGTCAACTTCAAGTTTGACCTTATGCTCATCCTAGCCTAAATCTCACCAGCAATCACGTGCCCTAACCTTATTTACATCTTCGCGACCTTGACGAAAATTAAACTGGCATTAACAAATAGAGATTTAGCCAACCATTGGCGGATCGAAATCGAAATACGGGTAACATCTCGTAATATATTGAATGACGCATGCCCGTTGCTTTTATTTTGTTTACTTGGCAGGGTTACAGGTCGACAATGAGAGCATACCAGCGTCTCTTTTAATAGTGTGTGTTCCGGCTTACATCATCATTTACCTATGTATGTATATAGGTGATAGGTATTATTTTATATACTAGTATGTAAATAGTTTAAATACTTTACGTCTGACCTGAGATGACAGAAAATTGATAAATATGCAACCAAAATATATTTGAAACTGACTCACAAGACTACGAGGAATTTGTGGGGTGACTACAGTGACTCAGAATCTTCAATTAGAGGTCACTGATCTCCATAGGCAACTATATGCATTGAACGAGCCATAAAACCAAATAGCTGACCATGCCACGGTAACATACGCTAACCACCAGCTTTGCCGTCTGGGCTGTATTCAAACGTTGCTTATTCGCCCTTTGGTCTTAGGTTAAAATTGACATATTTATACATTTCTTGGTGATCATCTTTAACTTCGTTAGGTATACATGTCCTAAGCTTAGCAACATCCGTTTAGAAATGAAATGATAAAAAAAATGGAACTTAATGTCCTATTTTTCCGAACGGACAGTGTTATGGGACACATGCCCTAAGCTTAACAGTGGCCTTTTAGAAATGAAATGAACTTAAATGACAAGAAATGGGGTCTAATATTCTACGGCAGTTTACAAAAAAACTTTGATTCTGTATAATAGCTAGTATCAGAGAACCGTATCGCATAAAAAAACAAGCTAAAACCTGTAAGTCAAACTGTGGAGGAGACTCTTGGAATAAACAGGTACGTGAAATGAAACGGGGTTAAACGTGTTAGTTTTCTGTGTGTACTATGACACAAACAAATGAAGTGAATGCGTCCGGGACCGGCTTTAATAAGCGTTTAGTGACACCAAGGGAGGCAACCCAAAAAATGTAAGCTCGAGAGGCAGACCACTATTTATGATCGCTTCTGCTTTCTGTGATCATTCTCATCACTGTGGTCATAGTGGGGGTTGGTGTGCCGAATGGATCATAAGGTATAATGTCATTGAATCCATGGGTGTTGTTTTTCGATTCCTCGCTTAGACGTAACTGTGTCTTTAACTTTAACTACTCTGATGTGGGCGGGTGTATGCAATTGTCATTCACGTTCTCTTGTTCCTATCCTATGTATACGATTCGACCGAGGAGGACATTTCCTAAACGAAGAATAAAACGGACAAAGCAAATGAAAAAAATAAATGATTTACTAAAAGAAAGACGTAACATAAATAATGCGACTGATCTTGACAATGGCCGCCTCTTGAATGGCGATAGTCTGCCAGGTGAACGTTATGATGAAATAAAACGAACAATCCAAACCATTAGACACAATTCGAAGTTCTAAAAAACAGTATCGTCAAAATGGCACTATCAGCAAATAGACTATATTCACCATGTACAAAATACATGATGAACGGTGGTAACAGGTATCCAGAAGAGTAATCTTACCCTCCCTGGCACCCCACTCGCCAAACAATTTTAATAATTAAGGAGATGTTCCGGATAGAATCTCGGAATACGCTAGAACTTAATCGTGTTGGAGGCTAATCCAGCATCTGTAGGACGACAGCGCCTTTTTAATTTGAATCTGGGCAGCAATTTCCTTTCTTTCTCGTCTCCTTAATTCCCCACTCTCCTATACTTTGAATTTCGCATGCCAACCAAGACTCCGGTTTCCTCCAACTGCTAAAGACTCCTACGGGGAAGAGAATCATTAAAATGACCTAGTTTGTGTCAAGTGAACGTTAAACTCCATTTCACGTTCTCCCTAAAAGCACCGGATGACATGAGTGAACGAGATATACTCTAGATATAGGTTATATGAGTTAACTTGCTACACCTCGTGGTTAATATATTAATAAACCTCAACCAACTGTGTAATATATTGTATAATATAATAATACTGTAAGTGCGTGGTATACGACAGGATATAACATACTCAGTGTGTTTACTGCACTGCGGTGGTTCATTGGGTAAGGCGCTGGCGAGGTTTCCCTCTGTCAGAGGCGCGGGACGGGGGACAAGGACTGTCATGTACAAATTGGCATGCAGAATTTCAAATAAAAGTAGGCCGTATGCAGAAAGGTTGTGTGGTCGAATGTTCCAACGATCCTATCTATCTGGAGCTACAAAATTGCACGTGGAATGGAGAAGTGTCGCCTGCCTTGTCTTGTGCGTTTCTCCAGGTCCTCCGGTTAATTCCCACTGTTAAATAAAGGTGCCTAGCGTTGTGCGTTTCTCAGGGTCCCCAGGTTATTTCCCACTGCTAAATAAAGACCGTTATAAGCTCTAACGTATTATTGAAATAAAATTGTACCGTATCACAGTTCCGAAATGACCTATTATGTGTTGAGTGGCCGTCAGAGCTCTCTCTCTCTCTCTCTCTCGGCTACGTGTTTACTGTGCACGTTGTCTCTGAAACTCTCCTTCATAATGTTATTTGTTATTTCCAAGAATTTATCGTGTAAACATGAGACTGGGGTCAACAGGTACATATTTACCGCGAAAACAGTCGGTTTTTAAATTAAAAATTGAAAAGAAAAATAGTTCACCACACACATGACTATGTTAACAACCCATGCTTGATAATGCGTAGTTGAAGAAGAATTAGACAGAAAATTTTTTAATACGGGTTAAATATGAATAATAAACGAGGGGCGGTGAGATCCTACGAGTGTCTTTTTCCCGATCATTATCTCTTTTCGGAATTGTATCCGGTGACGTTGAGATAATTTGTTTGAAAATCTTTACAGAGAGATAGGAGTCAGTTCGGGTCTAACAATGGTAGGAGCCCGAGAGACCCATGAGCACGTACGTAACTAACGTACAAAAATTAATTGGTGGCTGGCTTTTTTTCGCACGTATATGGAATGGCCATTTTGGTCAGTAATCTCAGCCAGAATTTGGTTTTTGTTTTAAATTTGCGTTAAAGTTTGAAATATTTGTTTAGAACTGAAATAAATGAACTAACTATAAGTCAATCTCCACACTAAGAACATTAACAGAATTGATTGTGTATATCTGAAAAAGACACAACCGAAGCACAAAATAGTGCAAGATTGCGGCCGCCATGAAACAGCATTGTAGACGTCAATTCTATGAGTTGTAGATGTTATTTTTGTGAAAAATCATTGGAAGAAGCGAGAACATGTTGGGCTGTACGGATTATATAGTCCTAACGGATGCGAATGAAACAATGTAACGTGTTGTGGAATGTTGCTGTTGACATTTTGTTTGTTGATCCCATCACCTGTGATGTATAGATCACGTGCTATGGATATAATGGCTACTGAATGTGTCTGAGATACTTCTCCGCAGGTAGCGTGCCTCAGATGTCCAGATTGCAACGAACAGTGAGGTCCGTGTATGTTACAAGAGCGAGTGCACAGCTTTGTCTATGAAGGGTGTGGGAATAATACTATTAAGACTGCCCTGGGAAAACATCATTTATGTTATCATACATATTGTTATTTTGAATCTTTAGCATTATTCCATACACCATATACTTTTGATTCGAAATATAAATTGGCTGTCCGTCTAACATAATGATAAAACTTCTGTCAGACTCAGAATTCACGAAAAACAAGTTATCTATTATTCTAAAGGGATTCTCCGTCTTCATTAGTCCAGTCGGAACAGAACAGTAGGACGTCAAACCTCGTTTTATTTCTCATTTATTTTTATTCCATGGGTTGCGTATAGACGTAAACGTAAAGTGAATATAAATAGACCCGTGGATAAATAAACATCATACGATTTGATATTTTATATTGTATTATGACTAAAGAGCCCTGAATCAATCCATGTAGTCTTATATAATTATTTATATCACAGGCAAGTTGTGTCTAGTCATTCTGGTGCGACAAAAAGCTGAGGTCCTGAAAATAAATTAGTTGTGCACGTTTAAGATTTAATTGGCGTATGGCATACCAGAGCGACAAACTAGGTCATCTCGGGACTAACATATGGCTCAATTTTTCGCGTAGGGGTTTTTGGCAGTGGGGAATACCTACTGCTTCTCAGGTATAAGCGGGGAATCGAAACCAAGCCACTTCACTCAATGGCAGACCTTACGATCAAACGCGCACGCGTTAACCACTCGCCCCCCCCCCACACACACACACACACAACCACCACCACCACAGAATAATAAATGCGCCATGTGATGTCTCATAATAAGCAAAGTATGGTACTGACGAGACGTTACCAGGGGCGGATCCAGGAATTTTTGCAGGAGGGGGTTTGCCAGGTTTTTGTTACGGAAATCTGCCATCATCGTCTCTAAATTACATAGGCATGCATACAAATTGAACTTTTTAAACAGAGAAATCATTTTTATACTGATGTAGGATCACTTTGTGATGTAATTTCATTGATGCAAGGCATTATTTTTTATGTAGCTGAGCAGGGGGGGGGGGAAGAGTGGGGTATAATATGGTGCTAACTAGACGTAACTTCCTAATCTATTAACACATGACTAGTCGACTTTATTCAGGATATTTCTACAGTCAGTTTAACTGACGTGAGATCAAACAAACAGAAAATAGTGTACTGAACACTCCTTTTTATTTTAATACACAGTGTGACATAACGCTTGTAAATTTAACATTTACCGGTGTTCAAATATCCTTTACAGTTGATTCCACACAGTTTATAGAATTGGAATATGAATATATACGAAACAAATAACTAGAAATCGACACAATTAGGTCATACATATTATGGTTCAATTTTATTCATATAACTCGCCTAAGCGTAGTGGGTCTTTAGATGCGGGAGGACTCCGCAGGACCCGGAGAAATCCCACGATGTTGTCCCGGTGACTCTTTTCCTTTTCATATACAAGAGGAGAATCAAGACCACACAAATGGGCTCAATGACAGATCTTATGATCTAAAGTGCACGCCTTAGACCATTATACGAAACAATGCATTCATCTTTTTTATATCCATTTGGACTGTCGGAAAAGATAATTATTAATGATAAAGTGTAATTGGGTCATCCCCATAACTACCTACCCCACCGCCTGCCATTGAGTCAGCTGGCGTGGTTTCGAATCCCCGGTTGTACGTGGCAAGGAGTAGGGTTGCCTGTCCAACCCCGTGGGTTTTCTCCGGGTACTACAGTTTCCTTCCACTGCTAAAAACCCCTACGCGCAAGCGAATTACTGAAATAAAATTAAAACCATGTTAGTCCCGAAATGACCTAGTTTGTGTCGAGTGGACGTTAAACCCCATTTCTCTCTCTCCTACCCCACCACGGCGTAAGTTAATATTGTTACACAGGGTGTAAAATTGGGAGAAAATTCTAAACTATCGATCGAACTAAACAGATTTTGGCGAAAAATGACCTTCATCTTAAAATATCGAGTTTAATAATAAATTTAATTTTTATCAAATTTTTTTTTATTTTATCAAATTATATGATTGTACCATGAAATAAATCATATTAATGAAACTTGTTTCTTTTGAGGTCAGTCCCGTCGCAAACTCCCGCCAGAGTCCGTCACGTGACAGAACTGGGCACAAGACGCTACCACAGTAATTACACCACTCCTTTTTTTTTCAGGCCAATATAACTGTGTTAATTGAACATCCACGCTTCGTATTTCCTATGTCTCACCATAGATTATTATATTTACTAATAAAATGATTCACTGACATTCCTCTATTCTTTCCGGTTGTCGAACTTAACAAACAACTCTTCGTTGTGAATATCGCAGAGATACATTTAGTACCGTTATCGCGATGGGGACTACACGTGGGGACATAAATTGGATAAATTCAAGACTCTGTTACGCAGAACGAGACAGGTTTGTTTTACTTTCATTGTATTGATGCGAAATATTTGTGAATTATATTTCCATTTAAATTTTTATTATTAATAAGGTGTTCTTCTTTTTGTTATCTCGTAAATTGTATTTTTATTTACAATAGAAGCGATTATTATATATTTTATGTTTTACAAAGCCCGTTTTAAGTATTCGTGATGTGATTTACCATGGGAACATATATAGCACCCTGCATTAATATAATATATATACCCGTATCGAAATACCCAAGTGTTTAAAATGCATATCTAATTAGAAAAAGATTAATGTTCGATTTAATCAATATTTACTGAAATTCTTTTTATAACTTTTGCGTATCATTTTCTTAAATTGACTATATGCATCTTCAAAATAATTACTAGAGGCGGATTCAGTGTAATTTTCGACAGTGTCTTTTTTTACTGCTGAAAGTGCCTTTTCTCAGACCCAAATATGCCCGTTCCGAACGTTTACTTAGACGAAATTATCTGCCAAATAGTTGTTGGAATGGCTACAGATGCAAGGAAATGACGGCCCCACCCCACCCCCTCAGCGACGTACTCCGTCTCCTCAGTCAGTGCCCTCATTTTGTGCCCCCCCCTCCCTTTTCAAAATTCCTCGATCCGCCCCTGATTACCATTTAGAAAATATTGGGGTAAATAATAATACATGTAATGTCGCTAACTCAATATCATCCACTGTCTTCGACATTGGAATCACGAATTATTGGTCAATTTAAATCAACATTGATGTTGTTATCTAACTGTTAAAAGATGCATGAGCTTTTGATATACAATATTTAAGACAAAATGTTTAAATTTTAAAATTTAAAATTGTGAACATTTGAGTGTAGCTTTCTAAATAAAACAGTCAAAAACATCTGGCTTCGTTTTCACAAAGCATTATCATCTTTGATCCAGAAACACACAAATTTGCACATGTTTCTTATTGATGTATTTGATACAGGACAGTCCATAATGATGACTTGACACTATAGATCAGGACTAATACACAAAGTCATCAATCTCATAATATCTTTATTTTAAATACTTATTGCAAGTAAAGTGTGCAACGCATTTCAGGGATACTGAACCTTTGTTGTTTCGTACAGATATACATGTACTGCAGAACCACCCGACTAACTTTAAGCATTGGCGCACCTTTAAAATCATCAAGGGTCAAAACCACGGGAAGTCCATGGAATATGAAGGTGCGGGGCTAGCAATATATCCGCTTTTATATATAGAATAATGGATCAGGCGTACGTTGTTTGTCAAACAGTCGTCTCAACATCCGCTGTTTTTTCTGTTTTGTTTTATGGGGTTTTTGGTTTCAAAATGACCGATATTGTAAGTGCATATTAACTTTAACCGTACGATTCACAGAGAAACCGATCAAAACTTCAATAAAATGATATTCGGTCAACGTTCGAAATGGCCCATAACATATATAATAAAAGGATAACTTTGAACTTTCAGTATTTAAGAGATAGGAAGCTACAACATATATTTAGTGAGTATATGAACATCCTCGAAAACATAGCTTGGATAATTTCTGTTTATTGTATTTACCTGTAATGTAATGCGTGATAAAACAAAGACTTCCTGTGATTGTAGATGTGCCAGTTAATCCAATGAAAAGGAGTTTAACACTACTTTGGCACTGACTAATTTTTTATTCCAATTTTGTTATCTTTATTTCTATTCATTCCCACTGAATTATTTTTATATTATTATTATTGACAATGATCTAAGATTGTTACCGATTGCCCCACGTCTGACAGGCTATTGTTGCACTGTGTCGGCAAAACTTAGATGTGGTCTTTTCGCTAATAATTTTCAGGGTGGCATTGGGGTTGCTTTTTTTCGGGTGGGGAGGTAAATTATTTAATGTCGTGTTATTTTTTAAATTATTGAATAAAATGAGATAATTACTATAAAATATTAAACATGTCATTTGACTTTTACAACGTTGAAGCTGGTACTCACTAGGATCTATAATAAATTCCATTTTTATTTATACTTTACGTTTTTCTCATTGCAAATTCTTTATATCATTTTTATAAATTGAAATCTTCCAAAATATTATGCGTATTTATATTTACGCTGTTGTATCATGAACGCAAAAATATTTACGAAATTATTATTTATTTATTTTTTTTTTTTTTTTTTGAAACATTAATAAATTCGAAAACAAAATATAAACGATACATATCATATTTTGAGAAATGGTGACAATTTGTCATAATTAATATCATAATATATACGATATTCATTACATGGAATTATTGGCATCATAAATTTTTAATTTTACACAAATTTTTGTCTTTTGGTTAAATTGTTAGCAACGCCACCATTTTCAGTATTTGCTTTCTCAACAACCCCACATGATAATAAATGAAATGAAGTTTAACGTCCTACTCACATGATAAAAATGTTAACTGGTACAAATGCAATTTATCTAATGTAGGTGAAAAAAACGACAAAAGTTACCTGGTACAAATGAAATTTATCCAATGTAAGGAAAGCACATTAATAATAGTAGGCATATCTTTATTATAAATGACAAGAATAATATAGCATAAAGATTTTTATTTTTTGTAATTACACAAAATATTACATTTTAATTGGTTGATTTTACTTTTATTTAATTCTTCATAACTGAGAAATTTATCTTTTTGATTTAGTAAAATATTTAAAGAAAATTGCTTGAGAATTTAATTTTACAAATATTGTCCATTTTTTAGTTAATGAAATTGAAAAAATATTCAGAAAATAATAGCGTCTGAAAATACCGAGGTATTATGTATTCGATTACATCTCAGCAATGATTTGACAATGACAAGAGTTATAATAATGCGTCCCGGGTTTGTTTTGTTTTTGCGATAATTACTAATATGTTTTTAAATTATTTGATATATTAAGATAATTACTTACATCAACATTCTTGATTATTTAGAACTTCACGGACCTTCCTTCTACTTTATAAAAATAACACTTTAAGTTCTGAGAGTTTGGGGTACATTTGATCAAAAGAACATTTAATTCTATGTGGTTGGGGTCGGGTACATTTTTTTTTAAGAAGGGGTCTTTGTTATGGTTGGTTAAATGGTTATTATTTTTCAAAATTATTTTACTGTTTTCTTTAAATGTGAATCATACTCGGTGTTTTTTTTTACATTTGTGAGTGGATGAATACATTTTATTTTTGGTGTTTTGTTTATATTTTTGGAGGTGTAGGGACTTCTGATATTATAGTTACATTCTAATTGTCAAATTCTAAAATATCTTTTTTTATATATTTCTCCTTTTTTTAAGAAAAACTTTCAATAACAATCCAAATGGCAGACTTCTCATTTTATTAATATGTTAAAGGTTAAGTTTTAATTTCCATTTTTGAACGAGACTGAAAAGAAAATGTTAAATATTTGTAACTTCGTGTCTTCATAAGACCAGTTGGAGCAGAACCATAGGCCGTTAAACCCAGATTTATTTCATTGATTTGAATTTATTTTTTTCACAAACACTAATCAGGGTAATATTTTACTTACAGATTTCACCGCTGGAATAAAAGTCTTTACTAATGTGTATAGTAATTAGTTCGTATGATCCTAGTGAAAATATGACGGAACCAAACAGAGATCCCTGTGGCGACCCTGTTCAGGAGACAAACTGTCCCTGTAGCTGTTTTATTTTCTCTTGAATTTTTATAACTTTTTGTTTGTTTTGGGGGATTTGTTTTTTTTTTCTTTTACAATTCATTACCCACCATTCATCCTTGTCCGGTAGCTATTCTTTCAAAACCCATATAAGTATGTGTGGGTGTGTGTGTGTGTGTGTATATATATAAAAGTGGTCAGAACAATTTTACATGTAATCAAAAATTTTATAATTAAAACTGAAACTTCATTTATGAAGTAATGGCGAACCATCTAAACACATTTTATGTAATTCAAATCGCTATAGATTACCTACAAAGCCAAGTTGATGAAATAAATGTTTACAATTGTTACAAAATTTTTGAGCAGTCATCCTTGAGTGTCACCCAATAACGGTTTATCCGTTCAGATGGTTAAATTTTAAACTCGATATTTGAAGAATGTGTCAACTTAGCCAATCGGTACAGGATCTGAGTTTAAGAATTTAAATGTAGCCTTCTGTGTTTATATGAGACTTCATGTCATTTTCACGTCGAGATAATAGAGATTTAAGGAATTTCAAATATTTTCTTTATTTTCAAGAGAACTTACTAGAAGACCTTTATTATTTATTATTGACTAAGAAAACATGATCGACCACAAACAAGATGGCACGTAACTTCTTTGTGCCTATACAAAACTGTATTTTTGTTTTTAATTCATGTTGTGAGTTTTAATTTATACCATTTAGATACAGCACAAAAAAAAACAATTATTGAAGACAGTTATTGAATCTTTTTTTTTTCTCGCTTCTTTTTTGTATTAAGTTTTGCCATGTGTTTATTTTCTACCATATTTCTCGATTTAATCCCATTGAATATGTTTTATTTTATGATTTTAATTATATCACCTACATTTACATGTTGTAAATGAAATAAGATTTTCTTTCATCCTGTACTGTTGGGGTGAGATTTTCGAAAAGTTTTATTTTCACAAATTTTGAGTTCCACAATAATCTTATATTGTTATTCTAGATTGAACATTTATTATATTGTTATTGTTCACGTGGCTAACCATTTTTTGATTTTTTATTATTCATAATCCATGTTTAATATTTGATAATTGGAAATCTGTTCAAAAAATAACTGCTGGTTTTAGGGTTTTACTTGATTATTCCATTATCTTTTTCTTTTAAAAAAAAACTTCTATAAAGATGAGATATCTAGTCTTAATAATTGAAAAATATTTTGTTTATCACATAGTAACAGTTATTTTTTATTGTTTATGTAGAAATTAGTATTATTATTTTTATTTACATATTATTAATATTTTTTAGAAATTAGTATTATTATTAGTTAGTCATTTCACTTCTTTATATCTTATTCAAATTTGTATTAGTAAGCACCATGGCATTTTAATAAACTTGTGTCTCATTTTGTAGAATATATTTATATTCGATTTTTATTTAATATCTAATTGTATTTAATAGTGTTATTATAATAGTTTATTAGTAGGTTCTATTTAAGGCCATGGTCGACTAAATTAATATGTGAAATCTAATTATTAAATGCACTAAAATTTGTAAAATGCTTTTATTTCACTTTTAAACCTATGATTACTCTGATTTCACAGAAATATAAAAATACTATTTGTAATTAAATTACTGTTAATATACTTTCTACCTCATGGTGACAGGGTATTATTCATATTAATTCATAACAAACTGGACCCAGCTCATATTTTGAGATATGATTTGGGATATTTACTATAGCTAGAGGGTATTTCTTAATAAATTATTTTCAAATTTGCAATGTAATGTTCCTTCAGACGATTTCAGGCCAAATTATTCTGCAACGGACAACGGTTGTGTCCGGACAATATTTAGTAACTGAGAAAACTTTTTTTTAATTAAGTTTGTATGTAGATCAGCATTTAAATTGTTGTCAGAATTGTTTCAATGTAGAAAGATACATACGTAATTTTGTTTTAGATTTGATAATGCTCGCTACATAAATGGTGTCATTTATTTTTGTGTGGAGATACACGACGTGATTCTATCGATATGTTGTGTGGAGATGAACGATTTGGAAATATGAGATGACTGTAATTCCTCGTGTTTGTAGAATTAATAATACGCCTTACATGGATAGTGCTAACTATCCGAGATAGGCGACATGGTTGTGTCGAGATAAACGATTTGGTTGTTGTTGTAAACGAAATCAAAATAAGTAAAGAGACTGCCCCCCCCCCCTACACACACAAACACACTTAATATTTCGAAATAAGAATTTAATGGTATAGAGGTTTGTCCACATCACTAACCAGAATATCACTCCTGATCTCGTAACGAACAGCGGGACGTTAAACCCCATTTCATTCATTCCAAGAGATTTACTTATATTTTTAGTTACTTGTTTGCGATAACAGTCCGTTGGAAGCGGACGTTAAATAACCCAATTTTATTGATTACTCCATTTTAAATTATTGATTTTCTTTTTATTTTGTTATTTTACAGATTTTCAAATTTTTATGATCAGTTTCACAATTTGATCTCAATAAACGATTTCCAGATTCATGTATATTTAGATGTTTTTTGTAAATTTTAAAAAATCTTATCATACATCAAGGGTTTCTTTTGTAAATTTCAGAAAATCTTATCATATATCCAAGGTTTTTTTTTTTTTTTTTTTTTTTTTTTTTTGTAAAATTTAGAAAATCTTATCATATATCTAAGGTTTCTTTTGTAAATTTTAGAAAATCTTATACATGTATATCTAGTTTTAAATATTAGTGTTTGATGTAATTTTACTTTGATTATGTAATGTTTTAATATTATTGTGTGTTATTTATTTATGCTCAATTCAGTTGTGCCAAGGTATTGCCAGTAGTGTATACATGCTTTTAAACATTTCGTGTAAAATAGTGTGTAAAGCTTAAAGATGCACTTTGTAAGAGCAAAATTTGTCTCTTCGAGATCTTTTTTCATGTTAAATAGTGTGCAAGCTAAATTTGTCTCTTGAAGATCTTTTTTCTAACATAAAATTTTCTTTGAATTATTCTTTAGACATTTTATTCACATTACAACTTCGTTGGAAATAATGTTACTTGACTAAAATCTTCATTTTAGATAAATACCTATTATTAAAATATTATACCAAGAAATGTCAGCTCTTTATCTAAATCTTACATAATGTATCTTAAAGAATCAATTTATAATATGATGTCAATCTTATCAATAAATATTACATGTGCTTGCACATTATGAAATATTTTATTTATTATTTGATGTAAATATAGAGCATGTTCTTACTGATTATGGAATATTTCAGTTATAGAATAAAAAAAGACCTTAATGATAAATAGTGCATTATAGTGTACATTATGAAATATCGTATTTATAAATTGTGAAAAATATAATTTCTGACTATCCTGCTACATTTTCTGCCGTCTTGTTACGTTCATTTTAATTTACATAACCCTTAAGGACTGATACAAGGATAGGTGTGTGCCTGGCAATAATGAAATCCAGCTCAAAGTGCATAAATACAAAATGAACAACTAGAAAATGAAAAGATGGTTTACGAACCATACTTATAAACTTTAAACTTCTTTCCAGGCGAAGCAAGATGTTTGCGGTATCCAAACACATACCTATAAAGAAATGGGTTTTCACGTCCACACGACGCAAACTATGTCATATCGGGACTAACAAATGGTACAATTTTATTTCAATAATTTGCTTGCGTCTAGTTGTGGAAGGAACCCGGAGGACGCTAGTGAAAACACACGAGTTTGAACAGGTGACCCTACTCCTTGTCACGTAGATGATTTAATGACAGATCTTATGATCTAACGGGGGTGTGTGAGATTTATAAACAGCATAGGCTGGTGACTAAAGGCTATATATATAAATGGGATTGTTTACAATGGGATCATTAAAATCATCGCGTTTATTCAAAGATGAACCTAGGACGGTCATTCTGCTAATTTTTACTACTAACATTGACGAACGAAATACATTAGTGTTTGCAGTGATCGTTTGACCAGTCAAGAAGACAGGGGCCAGACGGTAGATAGCTCCGGGACACAGTCGAGTCGCGGTCACAATTTGGAGCCACAGTGATTTAGTGAGTAAGACGTTGGCCCGTCTAAACTCGAGGTCGCATGTTCGATCTCGATGTTTGAAGAGAAATGTCAGTAATGCACGACAGAGAGTCTGACAAGGGACAGCGTATAGTCGTTCGAATGAACCCTTGACAGTTGTAATTCGATATAAGAGTAGGCCGTAGCGTCGTTGTATACTGTATGGCGCATGCCCGTCTTCATTAGCCCAGTCGGTGCAGAACAGGAAAAAGTTAAACCCCATTTCATTTCACTTTGTGTCCCTTTATAGTCGGTATGTAAAACACGACAATAAATAAACTTTACGTCAGCTATATAAACTATAGAAGAATGATTCATAGAACACGTGGGTTTAATCTATACGGGGTCGATGATACAAGCAGCACAAATTAACCCCAACTTTACATTAAAGGGCCTATTACACTTTATATTTGCAGGAGGGATCACGCGGCTAAGTGGGTAAGGCACTGGCTCGCTAGCCTGGAGGTCGGGTTTTCGATCCCTGCATTGGCCGAGAAAGTTCATCTCGATTTTTCGGCGTGGTTTCGCTTTGTCTGTGGTGCAGAACGGAGGGCCTGACAAGGACAACTGTCTGGTAACTCGGATGAGACGAAACACCGAGGTCCCTTGTAAACATTTGCGTGCACGTAAAGGATCCCTTTGCAATTGGAATTAGATATAAGAGTAGGCCGTAGCACCGCTGCCCGGGCAAAATTTCCCTCTTCCATTAGCCTAGGTTAGGTGCAGAAGAGTGGGACGTTAAACCCCATTTCATTTATATTTGCAGAGAACTCTACTAAAAAATAATTTCTTTTGCTTCACTCAAAATTATAATATAATTCTATAAGATACAATTACTGGGCCAGGTATCTACAAGTAACTTGCGATAACCAGGTCCTGTCCGGGTTGAGCCCGTAGCTCCAAAACCGCAAGCGGTAGGCCAACGCCACCAGGCATACGTTACTTCCCCGGTCCGAGCTACCCCAATACATCAAATTTTAGCCTTGGGACAGCCCTAATGTAGCCGACAACCCTGAGTAGACAAAGCATAGTATAGATAAACAGTAAATTGTTTTTATATACTCAATAATTCCAGTTGTAAAATTCGTCGACTCGTGGAGTCGCGGAGTCTCGGTGAGTAAGACATTGGCTCGCTGGCCTGGAGGTAACGTGTTCGATGCCGATGTTGGCCCGCGAAAGTTCGTTGTGGTTCCCTTCTTGTTGGTGTAGAGCGTAGAGCCATATACATTCGTTGGGATAGGACGCATTACCGAGGTCCCCAGTTCACACTGGCGGGTACCTTGACAATTGTAATTCGATATAATAGATTGTCGTAGCGCCGCTATCCGGGCAACATTTCTCCCATAGCACACTGCATGGCGTATGTCCGTCTCCATTATCCCAGTCGGTGTAGAAAAGTAAGTCGTTAAGCTCCATCTTATTTCATTTTGCTGTCACGACATATAGAGTATGCGTATTGATTCCTTAGTAAAAAGCCATTGCGTAATGCTATTTTGGTTACAGAATGTATGCTTATCTACGGTACATCATGTTTCAGTCATCGCATTCCAGTCGTATTACTGGAGTATGTGTGTGCAATAAAAAAAAAATCTTAAATATAGCAAGTAAAATGTTTGAATAGAGACAGTATGAATTCTGTAGCGGGCGTCAACTATTATCTATGTTAATCTAACGTCATTTTGTTCCGGGTTTGGCTTTATGTCGATTGATCTATCTATACAGATAGATTTGTATCGCACACCTTTAATAATGCATAAAATGTCATACGACTGACTCCGAATCTGTACACCATTCAAAGCTTTTGATATGACATATTCTTGCGACATTGGTAGGAATGCTTTGATTACCCAAACATTTGACTGACCGTCTAAGGAAGGTCACGGTTTCAACTATGGTGAGGTTTCGGTGGTAATGAAGAATTATAGGGGCCTAAAGTAAATGAAAAGAAATGGGGTTGAACGTCCTACTGTTTTACTGGGTAATCATGATGGGCATACACCATACAATGTTCTATGGGCCTTCTCTTTTTTCGAATTCGAAGGGCTTGTTTACCTGCACGTCAACGTGAACATGGAACCTATCCGAACGACAAGACAATGTTGCTTGTCAGGCCCTCCGTCCGGCACCACTGTCAATGGGAAATCACAATGAGAAATACCGAAGAGTTTTCTTGAATTCTCGGCCGTTTATCTTGCTTTATATTCTACGCTAATTTCCGTCTTTCGTCAGTGGTGCCATGGCAAAGAAATTTGTCTGGTTAACAGGGCGGTACGGGAAATGGGGTGATTGTATATCAATAACAGTACACTCGGCGTGGTTGGTGCAGTCCCATTTCATTTCGGATTCCTGGTAGGTTCACCATTACCTGAAGGTCTACTTACTTCCTTATTGGTTATTCTCGTAAAACATTAATGACACCCTTCAATTATCTCTTAATTGGCAGAACCATCCTCGGTATCTCCAGTAGTCACATCCAGTTCCACTCCACTATACCCAGGTTTCATCTATACGGACACACGTATTCAAATTATCTGGGGAACCGAGGATGTGGCTGAAAACAAACCCGTTACATATACAGTTTGGGTGTACTAATAGTGTCAATGTTGACAAGATTAAAACTTAAAAAGTCTAGACTAGTAACACCTCAGACTGAGATAGTAAAACCCCTTTTAATTAGTATCAGTGGCGACTGTGATAAGTACATTGTATGAAGCGACTGTGATAAGTACATTGTATGAAGTGGTTGTACTGTAGAATCTGTGACTAGACAAACGGCTTGTCGACTGTTTGAACAACAATAGCCTCCAGATACTCGTCCTGTAGAAAAGACATTAAACTCTTTGTTATACATTGCTATCATACACAGCATAAATATATCCTCTTGGTTTTTCCATCTTTTATGTCGGAAGGGGCGGAGATATTCGAGTGTATGGATACTCAAGTACAACATAAATCGTTAGTCATGTAATGTGTTGTTTCCACAATATATAAGAGGTGGTATAAGGTGTTCTATGAAGCAAAAAAATGAATCTATGAAGCAAGAATGGATCTACAGGAGATAGTTGCTACCCGACATCACCGTATTACATCTACAATGTCTTCCACCAGCACAACCTCGGCACTTGCTGGACTGTACTCTATACCATTGGAGAACATTTTGATTTGTATTTCAGCAGCGACGTTTCGCGTCTTTGGAAAGACACATTAAAATTTACCAGCATAGCCAGAACCTCTTTCACCATTTGATTAAGATTTCAATTGTGCAGCACCAAGAATCAAGACTACCCAACAATTGCCATTTGTAATTTATGAATTTGAGTGCCTTTACAAAGCGGTGGTACTGTTACACGATCAGTTGGGTTACCTGAAAATTAATATCCGACAGAGGCGGTTCGGGCTATTCTTTGCTTCTTTACCTCGAACAAGTCCGAACTTACTGTAATTTGGATCTGCAGTGGCTCAGTGAGTCAGACACTGTCTCACTATATATCCAGGACGTCTTATGTTCGATCCTAGTCAGTGCAGAACAGCAGGACGTTAAACCCCATTTCATTTGATTTCGTTTCATTTCGTTGTTTTCTGACACTTTCTCGAGCATCCGCCCCCAGTTTTAGCCTTCAGTCACATAATATATATATACAGCGATAATAGGATGAGTAATGTGATACATACTAAAGGTCGTAGGTCACAATATAAGTGACAAACATGTGGATTATTGTAGCCGACTATATAGACTCGGTTTTTTGTCTTTTGTTGTTGTGCACTTTACGACCTTTTAATCTCCCTTGTACCGTGATCCAAACAATATACGTGTATTGTCGCACTCATTACACTCCGTTAATCAAGGATAATTAATTTTGATTACATTTTATTATTCGATAGTTTTAGCACCATCTAGGTGTGCTTACGTTATGACGTTTAGCATCATCTAGAGTTGCTAACTCGATATCATTTAGCACCATCCAGACTTGCTGACTCTATATCTTTTAGCAACATCTTGCTAATCTATGTTTTTTGGCAGCATCCAGACGTGCTAACTCTATGTCTTTAAGGGCACCAGACTCTAGGTCTTTTATCACCATCTAGACTTGCTGACTCTATGTCTTTTAGCACCACCAAACTTGCTGACTACGCCTTTCAGCACATCTATACTTGCTGACTCCATGTCTCTAAGCAGCATCCAGGCATGCGGATTATATATTTTAGCACATTCTTGACTTGCTTACTCTATATCTTTTAGCACCATCCAGACTTGCTAACTACATGTTTTTTTAGCAACATCTAGACTGCCTGACTCTATGTCTTTTAGCACCATCCCGGCTTACCGACTCTAGCACCATCCAAACTTATGAATTTTATCTATTTCGTTCTGGAAGTTACGATTAAATGCTGAAGTAGCAGAAATTGTGTTCCTATGTCTGTTTTGTCCTGTCTGTTCAGAAGCACGTTTGGTACTCTTCTGTTAATGTACTTGGTGCGTGCGCGTGAATTGCACCACGGTTATAGATACAACGTCCATTTTTCCCACGCTTAACAGGATTTTGATATCAAGAATATAATAACGGCTTATTCTGATCACTGGTGGTTGAATCCGGTGACACAGTCAAAGTGAAGAATAGGACTCTTTGTGGTGCTAGCGTGGTAAAATGTGGGAGATGGAGGTGGCACCGATTACATGAAATCCGCTATCGACGCAAATAGGGCTAAATTATTGCGATTTACTACTTCTTTATACCAAGAAAACAAAATAAAAGATATGTATCAATTACAAAAACACAGTTGAATTAAAATAACTATTCCCAATATCTTCATGAAACAATATATCTGATCCAGATAAGCTGGACATAATTATCAGGGGACAAGAGCCAATACTCAAACGCCCAGTAGACGTGTATAGGTTCTATGCCTGGTTCGGTGGTCTGTTTTCGGGGATTCGTTGTTTGGCATGGCCATTGTGCGCTGTGGACGCTTACGACTGGAGGTCCAGTCTTCGATCCTGGGCCTGTTTCACGAAATTTTAACTAAGATACAATCCAAATTTTAGTAATTTGATTGGATAATATTAGATTGATTTTAGGGCTTAGCCAATAAAGATTGGAGTATCTGTTAAAATCAGGTTTATCTTTAGTTAAGATTTCGAGAAACAGGGCCCTGGTGTTAGCCGAGAAAGGACATCGAGATTGTCCGATGTGGTTCCCCCATTGTGAGTGTTGTAGAACGGAGTGCCTGGCAAAGGACAACGTACAATCGTTCGGTTGAGACAGAAAATCGAGGTCTCGTAATATACACATTGACTTGCGCGTAAAAGAACCTCTCACAATTTGAATGCGAAATAAGAGTAGGCTCAGTGTCTGTCTCCAGTAGCCCAGTCGGTGTAAAACAGTGGAACGTTAAACCCCATTTCATTTCATTTCTAAACACGTTGTTTGCATCTCAACATCCTGTTCAATATTCCAACATTACGCATCGAAATGCTACATATATTTAATTCATATTACAACATTATCACGCAGCCCTGTGGTAGATCTCCTAAATGGTGTCATTCTGGAGAAACATAATGACCATCGCGCATGACTATTAGTAAAACTAACGGGTGGTCTTCGTGTGCAACTTTTCGTGGTGGTCCGACTTTATAGTTAATAGTTTGACAACTCATCATTCTACTTGTCAATCACACACAGAAATCTACATTCACTCTCTTATTCTTTTGATACACAGAAACCACGAGTTCATTTTTAGTTGATATTCTATTACTCTTTAATCTAGTATAATTATTGAATAACGAAAATCCGCGTACTTAAATATTTGATACATAGACTCAAAAAACTACATTCACTTTCTTAGTCTTTTGACACACCGACACAGAAACCATTTTTATCTGATATTTTATAACTCTTTAATCTGGTATAATTATTGAACAACAAAACTCCGCGTTCTCAAATATTTGTATAGGGTGAATTCTTGACATCTTTTGATATACATCCAAACAAATAGAAGCCCAAATGTTACCTACCTCAATGACAAATTTATAACATTAGTACAAACTGGGGAAGAAAGCGTGACTTTAAAAGAATTCGTGAAATGATGCATTTCTCAACATCAAAGCGTATTTTGTATAAAGTTTGTTCTGATTTCACATCCATGCATTAAAATTGATCTAAATGTCGTGCCTTCATCGTCATCGAATTAAAAACATCAACGGCTGTTGAGAAACGGGAGATAGCTTTTGTTAGTTTTATCATTTTGTGAGAAGATGTACAAATTCTCTTTCAAAAATAAAACAACAAAAACTGAACACAGCACACAGGGCCATGATAGTCGACTGTTATTAGCACTGAATTCTCAATTTGATCGCCCGGGTTCGAATCGAGGCATGTCCAAATTCGTCTCCCCTACATGGAGCATGTGGCCGTAGCAAATTGTCCGTATGTAAGATTGAACATGACCGAATTATGGTGTTGAAGAGACATTAAACTCCAGACAGTTGACACCTGTGTCTTCATTTCTCCAAGAATAGATTTAGTTATCTTATTATTGAAAAGAGATGCTATGACAATCAAGGCTATGTCAACATGATAACCCGATCTATCCGCCCACACCGTGTCAAACCGTGTCAGAGCTTTCCTTATTACAATAAAGACATTGTTTAATTGCAATACAAGTAGGTATGATATACGATATTGTAGCACCTGCTTACACCTGTTTATAAACCTCTTTATAATAAATGTCGAGGATGATTTACTGGACTGTGATAATCTGATTAATTTATTCTATATCTCACGCTTTCACATCATTTACTATGAATCACTCAATAATCAAAATAAACGAGAGCCCGAGTGGGATTAATTGTCGAGTGCAACCAATTGGTCGCTGGATTGTAAATTCAACCAAGATATTAATCATTTTTTGATTAAGAAATCTTGCATGGGGATTTGAATTTATTTGATTACGCTTCGGTTGGATTTTTTTTTTTTTTTTCTTTTACATAAAATGAATTGACGCTTTTTGACATGTTATATTAATCAGACAGGGAAAAATTGTTAACACATGCATATACGTTAATCTGTAGCGACAAGGTATATTTAAAACGCGGTTCTTTTAATATATCTGACATATCAACGAAGCTTATAGTTTTAGCACTTTTGAATTGTTAATAATAAAATAAGAAGTTACGGCATTGCATTTTTTTAGATATACCTGATTCAACAAAACGCAGAGTTAGCATTGTTTAATTCCATTCCTTTATTAGTTTGTCGAATACTACAGTAAGGCAGTGCTTTAGATGAAGGTTGTGTGGGATATTGGCCCAAGGACTAAGCCCTGTGGTATGCCATATTTATCGATTGCGGGTATACCCCAACCCATCCCACATACTAAAAACAAAAACTTAAAAATTATTGTTTATAGTTTCTTTAAATACAAAAACATCAAAATAACAAGACATAAACAGATATTTATTTAATAAAATTTATAGAAATATATTTAAATTATAAAATATAATCATATAAAATGGATAAAATATATTAATAATATAACAAGCATTGTATAATGGGACATTGTAATATATGTACATATTTATAAATAATAAATTTTAGCAAACGATAAAACGAAATTAAAACATTTAATTGGCACTTTATAATTGGTCTCTTATTTATTTATTTATTTATTTATTTATCAAACAAACAATGATAATGAGCATGGAACATTATAATTGGTCGCTTTTATTACTTTATTCATTTATCTATTTACATATATAATACACGTAATTTTCAATTTATCATACAAATGATGATGATGGTGATGACGATGATGATGATAATGATGGTGATGATGAAGATGATAATGATTCATTGTCCTCGCTGAAAAAAGCAAGTATCCGTTTGGACGATGCTTAGTGTCGCGGTAGATTATATACAATGGTCACGATGCTAAACGGTATGCCTATCGATCACTCTGGTTAAAATTCATCACAGAAAGTCATAATTGAAATTACAATCATACGAATTATTGTCATCGGAATAGTAATTAAAGGACGTATTGTACTGATCGACGTGTGTCAAAGGGGGACAACTGGGGTTATTGGTATAATACTGTTGATTGTAGTTATAATAATCCATGTTTATGTCACACGGTTGCTGATTGGTTGTGATTGATTTCCTCGTCTCTCCTACTGGTTGATTATAAACTGTCGTTGGTGACGTCGACAGGTCAGGCGAAGGGGTTGGCTTACGTGGAAGTTTATTTACGATAATCGGAAATCGTTCTGATGAGATCACAATTCGTTCCAGTTCACTGCTCTTTGGTTTCGTGGCGGGAGTCGTAAAATTGCGCTGCATTTTTAACAACATTTTAAAATTGAATTTGTAAGTGTATCTTTTCCCCGCCACTTTCGTTAGAATCAGACGATCGTAATAATATCGCATAGCGCGGCTCACTTTATCGTATGTCATGTTCTTGCGATTACGTCTTTGACCCCATCGTCGAGCTACTTCTTCCGGGTCGGTCATTCTGAACTCTCCATTGGTACCTTCCCATTTTATGCAACATTCATTCTCTTTATCTGTCAGAAGTTCCAACAAGAATTGCCATAACTGGAGTTGGCCGCCACCTAAAACAAAGATACGACAACATTTAATATTCAGTGTTAAAGATCTATAGTAATGGTATTGAGCACTGTCTGCTTGTTAACTACATCGGATTGTAACCAGGATACATAGGGTCAATCGAGTTTTTTCATTGACTAACCAAAATAACGATACAAAAAACACCTACAAAGTAAATTGATATGTCACAAAATGAAGCATCCCCTGCATTGTTTTCTATGACTAGATATGCGAAGTCTTATTCACGAAAACTTAAATTAACATATTTTAAAAGATGCAGCTTTTTCATTAGTTGAGATTTAAAATCCTAGTACAAATTGTAGCCCTTGGCCAATGAAACGGCTGAATTCTTAAAATATTTTTTTTGGTGAAATTTTTGTGAATTATGTCCCTGATGACAAAACTACGGAAACACGATTGTGGCTTACAACAAGACGTCTATGACAGTTAGAAAGCAATTTGAAGCTGAGTTTGAATTTTAATTATAATTCAGTCAGAGACACTGTTTTTGTTTTACTTTTCATTTATGATGTTTCTCCCTGGTTGCTACGGCGATCCAAGAGAAAAGGGGTAAAAAATGAAAACGAAATGAGAGAGAGAAATGGGGTTTAACGTCCACTCAACACAAACTAGGTCATTTCGGGACTAACATATGGTTTTTATTTTATTTCAATAAATCGCTTGCGCGTAGGGGTCTTTAGCAGTGGGAGTGGGAGGAAACCGGAGTGCCCGGAGGAAACCCACGAGGTTGAGAAGGCGCCCCGATCTCCATGCCACGTATGCTCACACCAGGGCTCTCAACCACAGCCGCAAGCCAAAGGTGACCGGCCAGCTCGAGGTCGAAACGCGGCACTCTTGACCACTATCCCCCCCCCCCCCGAAAAAAAAAACGAAATGAAATTGGGGTTTAACGTCCTACTTAACGTCCTAACGTCCTGCACCGACTGGGCTAATGAAGAAGGACATATTCCATACATTGTGCTATGAGGGAGATTTTGCCCTGACAGTGGCACCAAGGTCTACCTTTATATCGAATTCCAAATGCGAAAGGTTTCTTTACGTGCACGTCAATGTGTACGCGGAATCTTGGGTTGTCGTACCTTGCGAACGACTATACGTAATCCCGTATCTGTTAAAACTAACCTGAAACTAGTAGTGTTGCTAATCGTCTGAGTTGTACCACGGCTGCTTTCTTACCTGCAAAAAATTAAAATATATCATAAAATATTCCATCGTCAATGATCAATGTGACTGGGGTGGAGGGTCTAACACACTTTATATTCTAAGGTCTGTCACTGGGTCGAGTGGCGTGGATTTGATTCCCCGCGTGTATGCAACAATGAGTAGGGTCGCCTGCCAAACCCCGTGTGTTGTCTCTGGATCGTCCCATGTCCCCTTTAGCGATTAAATCAAATAGTGTCACATATAATTCCCAGCATGACCTGGTCAAGTGGACGTTAAACCCGATTTAACTCCCTCAGGCTCTCTTTCAAATTGTATCCAGATAATATTGACATTGAAATCCATCCTGCTCTGGTTGTTATTTTTTGACACGTCATTGACAATGAATTATTTAGAACTTACCCTTTTTCTCTTCCTCTTTGGATTTTTCGGACAAGATGCAATCCATGACGTCACTCAATAATCCAGACACGGCATCATCTGATTGGCTAGTGGTTGTTATAGGCGTTGGGAGAACTTTGTTGGCTTCCATTTGCATGTGTTCTTCATAACTCGGTGGACGTTTTAATGGCAGTGGACTTTGATAAGCTTGGTAGGACGGTTGAAAGGTCGTTTCATAACATGACTGTAATTGTTTAACTGGTTGCAAGTCCTCGTATAAAGACGGCTCGTTAAAACTGTTGAGAAAATCTGTAAACGTAAGATCGGAGTAGTATGATTCAGTTGACGGAACTCGTGTATCTTGGACTGAAGGAAAATCATAGACTTGATGAACATTGCCGCCTACATTATAGAAATCTGTAGAAGCCATTTTCATATACTCTTCTTCGTTTTCTGTAATTAAATATTAGATATATTTATTAAGATTAACGGTAGGAGGAACCAAACCTGGAAATTATGGTACCTTTTATAGACATGGTCATTCTTGTCCGTCACTAATCTGACCCTTTTTTATTTATGTTTCCATGTACAGACACAAAATCTATAGTGCCACTGTCCGAACAAAATGTCCCCTATAGCATACTGTATGACGTAGGCTATGCCGGTCTTCATAAATGCATTCGAAGCAGGAATACATATTAGGCCTACTTTAAAAACCTCATTTTATTTCTTTTTCTAAAAAAAATTAATGTTGCTTTTTTGTCTAAGACACAATTACCAAAACCATGGCTGATAAATGTATATAGGATGGTTCGTTTTTTATAAATATTTGCACGTGCACTTATAGTCTAAAAGATTATTTAATGGGTCATATTGTAGTCATTAGAATCTTTGTCTTTAATCTGGAATATGTTCTCTGTAAACTATTTACATCATCAATTGCCGAACTTCTGACTAGCTGTAAGTGAGTCAATGTGAAAACTTATACAGGAATAAAATGATTCAATGTTTGGGTGTGAGAAGAGAATCTGCTGAAATGACGAAAAGTCGTCACGTGTTAGAAATAAATGTTGATATAATAGATTTAGTCATAGGTTTAAATTTTATATTAGTCATTATGGGAAAAACCAAATTTGTAACAACATCTTGCTCGTCAATATTCCATAATCAAACAAGGCGTTTTTTGTTAGGACATGTTCGTGGGAATAACCATATCTATGGTAGACAACACGCTCGATATAACGTAATCAAATACAAAATTATTGTTAAGGAAGACGTTTCGGAGGACAGATCTTGTTTTGGGGAACAGGATTGGGGAAAAGGCTTAGCGTCTGTAAAACCCCTCTTGTTTTTGTTCATCAATATTCCACAATCAAACACAAAATTATCTTCAAACATATGCTCTGTGATACATTAGTCTTTCGTATGGGAAACCACAGAGGTGCCAAGTACAAATTGGCGTGCACGTGAAACACTTGAATTATGGAAGTCGAAGTCAGTGTAGGCCGTAGTGCCGCTGTCTGGGAAAAATTTCCCCAATAGCACATTGTCTTCATTACCTCAGTTATTTTATTAATATAATATTGCATACTATATTAATAAAATAACAAATTATAAGATCGCGGTGGTGCCTGAATAAACTCACAGTTGCGGCTTCAAAATTCAAAAAAAAAATATAGGAATTTTTAATCTATAGTGTGTGGGCCTTTATTTTAATTTTCATGTGGTATATTTCAGAATAAATCTATACAAATAAAAATTTACATAGTATTTTTAAATATCATAATCTAATTTCCATTCGTAATGGAAATATCTTGAAACGAATTCAATATAATCATAGTTAGTGTCAATGTTGTGTCAATCCACTTTTATCCTTTTTTTTTTGAAAAAACAAGGCGAATATGTCTTAAAAGGGAAGTAAAATATCAAAAGATAAGTGAATGATGTCTCTCTATGGTCATAGTCAAGTGTATGCTAAAAATAAAAGTTGGAAGCTTTGTGCATATCTGCATTGCATGTCTTTTGTTGAATAAATTGCCAAAAAAATTACAAGTCAGCCAGAATAGGCTACATTGACACAACGAAAATTATTTCCTTTAATAGAAGGATAAATGCAGGGGAACCACACTACACACAATCAAAATCAATAAGACAAACGTGTGGACAAGATAAACTACACAGATATTTCAAGAAATAAATTTAATATCAATTCAAGTGACAGGATCCGGGAGTCGGTGTGTGTAATGCTCAATTCAATGCCTTATTCACCAATATTTCTGCCATGTTAATGAATAACCAATTATTCTATTTTAAGCGCTAAAATGTCACACCGACTATCGTTCATAAAATACATTAAAAATACATTGTTTTCACATCTGCTGTGAGTCGGATTTAGTCTGATTTTATACATATTTGTACATATTAAAGTTATATCGAAGCAACACAACACAAGAAACTTTCCATCGGTATACGTCAGATCTTTGAAACACAGCCCTGGTCTGGTGGTGACCACGGACTATTTTGTCTTATTTTGTTTTAACAACTTTGTCGTTTACGCTTTGTGATATTATATTTTAATATTACCAACGATTTTTTTAACACGTTTAATCTTCTTCTTTTTTTCGTTTTAAAACATTTATATAGGGTTTATAACGTCGTACCTTTCTACACCAATCACTCTAATGTAAGTGGGTAAACGTCATGCATTGATCGAGCTAAGGTCAACTCTTATTTCGATTTTCGAGTTGAGGCGAATGGTTAGGGCGTTTGCTTATAAGGTCTGTCATTGAGTCAAGTGGCGTTGGATTCGATTCCCCGCTTGTACGTGACAAGGTTTAGGGACGCCTATCAAACCTTGTGTGTTTTCTCCGTGTTCTCCGGCTTCCTCCCATTGCAAAAGACCCCTACGTGCTACCGAGTTATTTAAATTGGACCATGAAACGACCTAGTTTGTGTCGAGTGGACATTGACACACCCTCTCCCTCCATCCCTCTCTCTCTCTCCCCTCTCTCCCCCTCTCTCTCTCTCTCTATCTAGCTCTCTCTCTCTCACAGGGGATCGAATTGTACCACCCGAACGACACTTGTCCTCTACACCTCTAAAAAACGACCAGCATGGGGATCGAACCTGTCTAGTGAGCTGGTGCCACGCTCACCGAATCACTTTAAAACAAAATATTTAAAGACAGTAAATAGTTAGTAACACAGAAAATAAAAATAAAAAAATCTCACCTTAATGTGTTGATCTGTGTCGTGCAATAACGTGATTATATATTTATATAGATGGAAGTTGATATGACTCTTCACGAATAAGTTGATTAAGTTATCCCATTTTCACTCGCAACTATTATTTAATATACTACACTAAAGTTAAATCTCGCGACCTGACACCAGTCACTAGAATATATGTAATAAACCTATATTACTAAGTGAACGGGGTTTTTGTACAATTTGCCGGAAAACTCACTAACCACAACATGAGTCACCAATTTATTTAGTTTATATTACAGTTATAGCGTGGGTGTGAATCGAATCATAACAGAAGACTATCTTTACTTACTTCAAACTATATCTACTACATCCCACAGAATCCGTTTAAAATCTGATTGAAGTGTAGATAAGAATCAGTGCCCAAATTAAGCGTATTGTTGTAGTCCAGGGCGACGATCCTTACTACAGTGGAAGATTTAGAGTGACCGCCCTTTGGACATTTCGCGGGAAAAGAAAATGCGCGTCTTTAACAAGATCCAAAATCTCCCACGGTCTTTATATCCGGAGTAAAACCACACGGGTTACAAGGACTAGGCGAAATTTATTGCGTTACGAAATGAACTTTGTAACTTTGTTTACTTAAGATTTAAACTGTACTATTGTTACGTGAGCTGGAATAGTAAACTTCATCATTATGTGGGACTGGGGAATCTGTAGTCGGTCTAGTCGTGACCTTTGGGGGTCACTATGATAGGATGGTGTAAGTTAAACTGTCACTAAGTTCATACTACAAAGCATACAGAGTTAATTATGTAAGTTTTTTGTAAACATATTACAGGGGAAGGTTCAGCCTGTTTGTTGTTGTCATCAGTACCGGAACTAGTTTGACCGAGGGGGCGCTGCTTACGTCGATGATCTTGTACGTGCCTATAACCTGGTGGGTTATCTGTGGGTCCACCTGTTCATCCCACTAACGATCCCAATCTTTCTCTCTCTCTCTCTCTCTCTCTCTCTCTCTCTCTCTCTAATTTGATCAATACTTTGGTCAAGTGCGATGCTGAGCATTTTCTGCCAAGGTTTTACTCTTTTGTGCTTTACAGTGTGCTATGGGTGAGTTTTTACCCGGACAGCGGCGCTCTACTCTCCTTTATATCGAATTCCGACTGCCAGGGGATCATTTACTTGAAGGCTAATGGGTTTACGGGACTTGACTTCTTCGTCCCCTCCGAACGATTGGACAGCTGTCCTTGCCAGGTCCTGCAACACTGATAAGGGGGAACTACACCAGAAAATCACAATGAACTTTCTCTGCAACCTCATTCTACCGATCAGCGCATTAATCACTGTGTCATATTGGGTCCAATTAATTTTGAGATCGATACGGGAAATGCAATGGGCTTTAAGGGAGGCAAGCTTCCGCCAGTATAGTGTGCTATGGGTGAAATTATTCCCTGGCAGGGGTGCTACGGCCTACTCTTACTTCGAATTTCACGTGCACACCAATATGTACACGTGAAATCGGGTTTTCTTCGCATTCGAACGAGTAGACAATGTCCCTACCAGACAGGGAGGCACTTCCTCTGCCAACAGCGTGAGCTAACCAAAGACCTCGTGATCACCGAACCAGCTTCTGACACACTGAGCCAACGGTACTCCGTGGGGCGGTGAACACCAACCTTGCTGTTAGCTTGCTGTATTATGAGATGCAAGATTTGCACTTAAAACCATCACGAGAATAATAATAAGAATACAATCTTTATGTACTAAATCTCAGTACTATTATTTGGTGAATATTGTGAGAATTATTAAAGTTGTAAAATAAAATAAAACGACGGATGTGGTGAACATCAGTTGTCAAAATGAAACAAAGTGGCGTCTTGATCTAATTTAATTTGTAGGCGAGGATAATATTTCCGTTCAATCAATATCTTCTATCTTATGATTTCCGTTTTAATTAATTCAAGGAGATTTGTTCGTTTCTTCACAAACGATCCATTGTTTCAAATTGTATTTCAAGATCTCATTGCAGTTTAGGACTGGCAATCGTAAAATAAGCCGTACTGCACGTGGGTTGTAAAGTTGTAAATTCATTCATAAATGACTATTTCTTTGTTTTTGGTCCATGGGAGGCAATGGATATTATCTGCTCCACGCCGTATGCTGCAGGCGGTCAATGAATAGAAGAATACGTTTGAGTGTATTGGAAATTGAACGAGTGGTAGTTCAAATAAAATCAAATGAAATAAAATTGGATTTAAACGTCTTACTTCTCTGCACCTACATACGCCATGCAATGTCGTATACGGCCTACTCTTATTTCGTATTCCAACTGTCAACGGTTCCTGTCCGGACAGCGACGCTACGGCCTACTTGTATATCTAATTCTAACTGTCAGGGGATCTTTTACGGTTACGCCAATGTGTACAATGGACCTCGATTTTTCCTCCCATCCAAATGACTAGACAACTGTCCTTGTCAGACCCCCCCCCCCCTGTCCTGCCCCACACTGGCACGGGGGAAACCACATCGGCTTTTATTACAAGTAGCTGTAAATAATTGTATATGGATTTGTATCAGTCAGGTCAGTTGGACAGTGATATGGGTAAGCTTCTTAAACTTCCAAGTTTCTTATGGGCCGTGACATTATTGACATTAAAAATAAAGCACACGCGTGACTGAATTCGGTAAACTTTAGTAACAAGGAAAAATTCGTAATGGAAGGGGGTACCAGGAAAGCATGCCATGTGACGCGCACGATACCAGCAACTTTGTTTGGAGTTAAATCAAGTGCCGAGTTTTACTAATCAAGAACCGAGGTAGAATTCGTCGAAGTATAATTTTGTAGCAGATGACGAGACATACCAATGCCGTGGATCCAAGGTGGCCACACTGATCAACGTTTTACATTAGGTTCCTGGCATTGATTGATAAAGAATAGAAAAGACAATAGTTGTATACCCCAGAATTCTGGGCGGGCGCTGTCCATTGACAGGTCCTATCGGGCCCTGTATAGCTACAATATGAAAATGCTGCGCTTCCCCATCTCTCTTCAAAGGCAATTTTGGAATCTTTTTCTTACCATTTTTCACTTTGACTCTACTTTATATGTCAAAGGAATCATTTCTTGCCACAGCGCACATAAATTTATAAAGATTCAACATCATTTTCAAGTAGAATTGAACGATGAAATAGACATACGGTTTGCGCATGTTCGGGACACGTAATGGCGGAGGAGTTCAAACGTATTTTGTGTATATTTTTAATCGACGAATTCTACTTGAAAATAATGTCGAATCATTATAAATTTGTGTCACATACGGCAAGAAATGATTCCTTTTCGGCTATATATAGGGTCCGATAGGAACTGTCATTGGACAGCGTCCGCTCAGATACAGTCCCGCTATTGAAACAATTCATCAGACCACCAGAAGTGTTCAGCTGCCATTGACAACTGTACCGAGTGTCCTGGCAACTGTCTCTCTGGGAGTCTCTAATATATTTTGTGGATGTGTCATAACAGACATAATGATATCATTACCAACGGTGTATATAAAACATACATATATACAATAATACACAAGAGACACTTGTACTCGATTCACCCGTTTATTATAATAAATCGGCACCACACATCTACCACAACGTCGACTCGCGCTTTTGGTATGTAAATACACATAATTGTTATTAATCTACGACCGTGACTAGCTATTGACGTACGTATCTGTGCACGACCATGCGTCGCCTTCGCGCGACAATGTACCAGTGTTTAATCGTTTTTTAATAAAAGGGATAAGTTGAAAGATTTACTTCGACTACTTATAATTTATACAGGTATATCATAGACCAGGTATTTCATGCATCACTGACCGTCTTCAATCAAGTTGATCTGTTGAGGTTCTTGTCTACCGGTATTCACTCCTCCCCTCCCCTTAATATCACGTTACAACAGGGGCGTGGTGAGGGCAATTATTGAGATGAAATTATGAGTAACAAAAAAGATTTTGGCACAAAAACCCTTTTACTGACCGCGGAGCTGTGGCCGGCGAAGCCGGCCACCGCGAGCGCCGAAGGCGTGAGCCCGCGGCGGGGGGTCCGGGGGGCCCTCCCCCGGGAAAATTTCGAAAATTAGAAGCCCAGAAACGCAATCTCCAGCAATCCGAGACAAGAAATACGGTAATAAAATATGATTAAATTTTCCAACTTGACTCTTTCAAAATTTTTTTAATTGGGTCAGATGAAACAATTTTTCCACTTACAAATGTTTTTCATTTTTTGAGTAATTTGATTGTGATTTTGGCGCAAAAACTTTTTGGCGCATGAGTATGGCTACTCATGAACTCATTCTCACCACGCCCCTGCGTTACAACAAACTTTTACTGTACATAATGTTTTTCGTTTTAAAAAATAATATTATTAAAAAATAAACCGAATACGATTAAAGATACCTCCCCTCGTACAAACTGTGTGAATTGCTGATACATTTAGAATAAAAACGTATTCAAACTAATTAATATATCAAAAATTGCTTCAAACCACTCTCAAAACTCTGTATTCACGAGGAGATACTCTAAGTGGTAAGAAATCTATTTTAGATTCCATGCTTGTCACCTAAATTGACTGGGGAGGGTCCATTTTCAGAGAGTATTAGTCATTACTTAATGTCAATTTACCATACTTTTTTGGCCGTTTAAGTGTATAGTCTGTTATAGGTTAACACCCCTCAAACTTCTCAAAACCGCTTAACCTTTTGATCAAGAAATAAAAACCGCCCCCTTGGTCAAGCTGAAGACAATAAGCCATCGGGTTGTCATTTAGTGATACCCTGGCATGTTTGCCCAGTGTTTGTCTCATGAGTGTTTTACTGGCAATCCATGTTTCTGGTAAGAGTGGGAGTCTATACTTTCCATACATACCACATTTGCCATAATGTGTACCAATATTACAAATATGATGGAACAGATCAACTGCACATTCAGAAGATCGACTTAACACAGTGATCTTTGCTACTATACGTTTTATCCTTAATAAAGATTTGAAGAATCGGGAAGCAACACAAACAAAGGAAAGTAGTTATTGTTATCGCCTGAAGTAGAGAGCGATAACAGACAAACAGACCATTTTAAGTTCTCGTTACTTCCATTCAAATCTTTAAGACGTCCAGTATAATAGTACTGTTCCAAAGATGATTCTAATGGAAGGCGTTGGAGGTGGTGGTGTGCGTGGTGTCGATATGCTAATAGAATATCCTGAAAATTTCATTCAAATTGCTCCACTCTGAACCGAGATGTTAGCTTTGAATTTTTGACAAGACTCGATCATCATTAATAAAGACGGTACGATAAAAACGATGTCTCAATTATCCGTTTTTACGTTTAATTATCATTCACAAAATGTATTCCAATCTGCTACATATCGCAGGCTGACGATGTAATCGACAGTTGATTAATGTCTTTTCGTGTTAATAAATGTCTAATTAATAGTTTATATACCATTTCAGGCCTAAAGATAACCTGCAATAGACAGATTTAACTCTTATTATAATCTATATTTAATTATATTTAATTATATTTCAGCGTGAAAAAATTATATTATTTGAAAAAATGAAATAACAATTATTTCACTGTTATTTGAATGAGATTTAAAAATAAGTTTAATTGATACGATTGGTTGATTCTCTAAAAAAAAAAAAGAAAAAAAACCCCACATTTTTTTCTTCACATTGTATTGAGCTGTCAACGAAAAAAAAATCTGAACCAGTTATAAAAAAATTGATTTTTCTGTAGATTATTTTAGCTGTAGAAATGATATTAGGGAGTTTTCTGTCTGTATTTATCAAAAAAGCAGTTTAACGGTGGTTGATTTTTAAATGATTCATGATGGCGATACGACAATAAAGTTAACATACTGATCAATGTCTGGATACGAGTATCACCGACACGCGATACAATCAAATATGGCGACAAACAATTTGTCCAGACTGCATTACTGACGTATGTCGGCGGTATGGGCTTAGTGAAAGGGTTTAAAATGAATAGAATTGTACCATTTTACAAAACGGACGAAACAATTATTTCATAATTATTGACTATGACTATCATTCGTTCAAGATGTGTCATGGCGTTTTGTGATGTTGTTATAGGCGTGAGTAGAAACATCGGAATTATTATTTAAACAACTAATTAATTTGTGGAATTTTATGATTGTATTTAGAATTCAATACGAAATCAGCCAGTGTTTTAAGAACCCCTTGGGCCACTACAGGAGATTTTAGTCGTGTCTTGGTACAGGCGATTAAAATTATATACCATCATAAAAAGACATTGTTGAGCAACCTTCGGGGCAGAGAAGGTCAACAATAGGGGTTTCTAAATGGACGATCATCTGTGCCTAGATCCCACCAGATCTTTTATCTGAGTCACTAACCAAGTATGTGTTTCATTATGGCCCCGAAGTAATGTTTATATTTTTCTTATATTTAAAGTACACCAGAAACAATTTATAGCAAATGTTATTACGTTCAAACAAGAAGGGTAGATATCATTTTTATAAGATGGAATTATTCCAAACCTCTGCGAATAGGAAGGGCTGCGGTGAATCAATTCTTATGTCCTTTATAGTTCAGGTTACTAGATTAATTTATAAAATGTCTAGCTTTTGAATGGATTCAAACACTGTCAACATTATTAGGTTGTTTTTTTTTTAAATTTAACAACGATGGCAGTGCAAATCGAGACTACGCTTTTCTTCAAACACCCACAGTTCCATCAGAATAATGTTATTTGACTAAAATTTTCAATATATTCCCTTTTTATTATCTATTTCTAAACAATATAACGAGAACTGTCTTACATAATGCATCTTTGATCATGTCCTTGCTAAAAAAGATATATCTACGTCAAAGAAATATAAGATTAACATCCTAAAATTACGACTGAACAGCAACCGTCAGGTTCTCAAACGTTTCGCTCAAGTTCAGTTCCTTCAAAAAGACATGAAATTGTTATCATACAGGTGATTACATTGTCAAGCATCGTCTATTGGTCAATTGATGTATAGAGAACCTAAATCTAGATGAAGAGACATTTTATTGTAACAGTGATTATAGAGTATCCGAATCTAGATAGGGAGACCGTTTATTGTAACAGCGAATCCGAATCTAGATAGGGAGACCGTTTATTGTAACAGCGAATCCGAATCTAGATAGGGAGACCGTTTATTGTAACAGCGAATCCGAATCTAGATAGGGAGACTTTTTATTGTAACAGTGAATCCGAATCTAGATAAGGAGACCGTTAATTGTAACAGTGATTACAGAAAACCCGAATCTAGAACGTTTATTGTAACAGTGATTACACAGAACCTGAAACTAGATAGTAAGAAGGCTTATTTGCCACAATGATTCATCATAACACTCTATCCTTTACTTTAAATAACACGTGTTCCAGGATTTCTACTAAATCATAAATATATCACTAATAGTCCCCATATGTCTAACTCTATATGTCTCCAAGACATTTTACAACTCCAATCATAAAATTCATATTAACAAAGGCACAGTTATTATACATAATCGACAGTTCGCCAAATTCTTGTTTTATATATAAATAACTTATTTGCACGTGGAGATCGTTAGTGCAAACGTAAAGATCATCAACGTAAGCATCACCTCCTCGGTCAAACTAGTTTCGGTACTGGTGATAACTTCAGACTGAACCTTCCCCCCTGTAATATTTTTACAAAAATTAACTCACTATCAGTGTGAGGAATACGGAGGAACCGGAAAATGAAATGAAATGGGGTTTAACGCTTTACTGTTCTTTACCTACTGAGCTAATGTGACGGGCATACTCCATACAGTATGCTAGGAAGGAAATTGTGTCGGACAGCGCCACTACGGCCTACTTGAATATCCAGTTGTGGACCTCGGTTTTTCGTCCCATTCGAACGACTAGACAGTTGTTCTTGTCAAGACCGCTACCCTGCATCACTGACAAGGGGAACCGCGCTGGAGGATCTTTTTCAGTCAACCCGCTACGCTAGTGAGCCATCGTCTTACTCAATGAGCCACCATGGCTCCCGAGATCCAAAAAAATCCATGCGGCTACCCCCCTTGACTCAATGACAGATCTTATGATCTAAAGCACAAGCGTTTACCACCTGTTACAATCGGGAACTGTGTATTGAGAGACGACTTTAATGTGGTATTTATCTTAACAGCGCAATATGTTATCATAAATTATTGATGCCAACTTCAAAGAAAGAGGTTACAAGATTATAGATATACATGGTCAATTTCTGTGGTTAAATGTTCAAATCGCTCGATTCGTTTGATAATAAAATATGATTGATAGTAAATGTCTTCTTGTTTGATACTTCATCTCATCTACATGTATCATATAATATATCATAGTAATAAATATCTACGTGTGTTGACTGGTACATCATGTTGGTTGGTTATTAATAAAATAAACAAACTATATACAGGTGTTGATAGTCGTGGGAGGTATCCTGCTACAGGTCTGTTTTAGTTTATATTATTTATTATATTTCCTTAGAGTGACCCACCAAGGCCTCGTGTACTCACAAAAGAACTCCTGACAGTTGGAATTCGATATAACAGTAGGCCTTTTTTTAATTGCCGCTGTTCCAGCAAAATATCCCTGTTGAACGTTAAACCTCATTCATTTCATATTTTCGTTTTGAAAGATCATGTTTTTGGGTGGTCTGATACCAGATTATGATGTGATTTGATAGTTTAATGATCTGCGCGCCACTGTCCTGGAAAATTTCCCTTGTTGTAAAAAAGCAAGACATTACATTCCACTGTGTTTTGTAGGACCATGTTTTTGGTGGTCTGATTCCAGTATATGGTGTGACAATAAGTACGATAGTTTATATGATCCGGGTACTTTCTGGGTGGTAATTAGTAAGGTGTTGCGTGGTTTTGTGGTTAGAACTAACAGGTACGATAATCGGTTACAGCGTGGTGAATTACACGATTAACATAAATCACTAATCTCCTTTATTATAGGTAAGTCGTACAGCCTTTCCCTGATTGTAGCATAGATTTACCTGATGTATGGCTCTTACAAAGCGGGTTGTCTTCATTATCCCCGTCGGTGCAGAAAGGTAGGATACTAAACGGTTAAACCCCAATTCATTTCATACAAAGAGGTAATTAGAGCACATTGAAATGTCGTGCGATATAAGTATGGTACATCTTTAATAAGTAGCACGATTCACGCTTTAAAGAGCCCACGACATTGTTAACTATAATGCATTTTATCCGTTCTTGCTACTTGCTATAATAGTTTTCAAATAGACAATGAAATACTGAATAATATAATGAAAATTTCAGTTATATTATTTTTTATACTAAGCAAAGTCATGAATGTTTCGAGACAATTGGGACAAGTGATAATTTATAATATACTAAAATCTACAATTAAATTAAAAATAATTGTCATACAAGAAATGAAACGAAATAAAACGAGGTTTAACTTGCTACTTTTCTGCAGTATTCGGGCTAATGGTGACGGGCATATGCATGTAACAGAGTAATAATGCCGACCGATACTGTGACGACACATATAGGCACAATCACCGTGTTCCTTTGATCTAGACTACTGTGGGGCAATTTGATGAGTAGACGGAACAATCTGTTTCACAGGGGTATTGCGAAGGACTTCTTTTTACACCCCTGTATAAGATAACTGACCTTTACATAGTTCACGTGAGTTCTACATGGCGTCGATCGTTGGCTCGTCCACACGCGCCTGTAACTGTAACGTGGAAAATATTTCAAACATTAGGCCTAAATCATACGACTAAGTGCAATGTGTAAAGTCTATTGCTCTATTACGGCCATGTGGTCTGATCTGAAGGGCAATACTCGCATGAAACCGGTTCTCTTTCACTCAATATAATAACACCAAGGTGAGAAACAAAATAATAATTGGGGTCAAAGTCCTCTACTCCATATTCCGTCAACAAGTGGCAAAAATCACTAAACTTCGCTGGATAGATAATCGAGTCTAAGATGACGTTTAAGAATTGGCCACGTAACCTGAAAAGAATAGGTTTCAGGGGAGTTATTTGCCCTTGAATTAGAAATCGGAATTACGAATGATAGGTATACTATTATATGCTAACATAAATAAGTGATTAGGATTACATGGAAATTGCATGTAAGGAATATTCTATTTATGACCTGATTTCTTATCCCTTGGTTCAGAGGCAAGAGCCCAGTCAATTCAATAGAGTAACCCCAGATAACTAGTGTTTCCATGGACTAGAGGGCAGCCCAATGAGTTTAAGAACTGGAGTGAGTGATTCTCATTTACATTATACAATGCTCACTTGATTGACACTTTTATTTTATAGGTAAACAGGATGATTACTGAATAAAAATAAAACTTAGAACTCTACAGTATTGCATGTACATATGACAATATGCAGGTGCATATGACAATATGCAGGTGCATGATGTATTGACAGTGTGTAGGTGCGAGATGTACATTATGACAATAGAGGTGAGTGATGTATACAACTCAGGTGCATGATGTATACAGTAAAACATTAAACTAATATTATCTTTATTATTTCCACAGGGCTAAACATGAAAAATGTTAACTCAAAAAGTAAAAAACGTCTAGCATACATAAATACAATATTTTAGAAGTGATAGGGAATTTGAAATAGATAGACTATCCATAAAAGATCTTTAAAATACTTAGCTAAAAATCCCTGCATCAATTGTGCTCAGTGCAAATGTATAAACTTATTATAGTAATAATAGAAAAGCCCCGGACCTATAGGCTTGGCAGGCTTGAGCTTATATTAGGGCCTCAAGATCTATGGCGCATCCGGTCAAGGTGTGTATTACTTTTGACACTGACAGACATGTGTAAGCGTTTCTTACACTCACCGTAGTCTCAAACATAGTATGACATTATCCTCAACTGTGTTTGAAACACACTTTCATCTTTGATTAGTCACGAGGGTGGGGGATTGGAAGGGGTCACGTGAAGATTTCGTAAAGGTCAAGAGATGTACAGGGGGTTAGGGCACGTGATTGGTGCCGAGAATTTACATTGACGAATTCTGCAGGTGGCCTTAATATTTGGATCTGGCCGAGTATCAGCACAACAAAAATACCCAGAATCCATTCTGATATAATCCCGAGTTGTGAGTTATCATACTACTCGCGATGTTTCGTTTGATTATACATATTCCCTCATGACTGGTTGGCAGTTGGATTAACAACCAACCTATCACAGCGTAACAAATCAATCGGATTAAACAAAGATGTAAATGTTGATGTAAAAAAAAGTATTATGCCAAATGCGGCTACATTATTATGAGCGGCTAACCAGAGAATAGCAGAATATTGGAGAAAACTAATTGTGTGATCAATTAGGTACCGGTATACAAACTGTATTGTTACGTATAGGCCTATCAATAATTTTTATTGACTGAATAGAATTCAACTCTAGGACTCCCAGCAATGGAACTCATGTGAGATTTGATTGGACTGTAAAATATACGCATTCCGTCAATAACCTACGGTTCTGCTTCAAGCACAGCAATGGTTATAGGGGGGTTTCTCATATTCCTGAAGCAATGGTCCGAGAAACCTACTATAATATATAAATGAAGTCAGACTTGTTCCTACGTCACTGTGCCATTCTGGAAATAGTCCTGTATACCTATATTATTCTGGAAATTCTGACTTCAGTCAAGCCAGAAAAGGAGTGACGTAGGAACGGGTCAGAGATTTTCTGCAATATTCTACCATGAAAGTCGAATGATATTGTTACGCAGTTGGGTATTGGTTGGAATAGAAATTTGCTTTCGTTACAGTTATAGCATTGTTTTGGGGCCAAAACAAACGAAACACTGTGAGGAATAATATGGGTTTCTTGGACTATTGCTTCAGCAATTTATGAGTTATGGACTTTGGACAGTCTGTATGGCTTAACATTTTGTTCCATCCGGATCACTAGACGCTACACTTTTTTTTATCCAAGCGAACAGTTGGATAGACAAGAAACAATGTTTTTGAAGACCGCTGATTTATTAAAGGGAGTTAACTCCATTTTCTGTGAACGTGAATTTTCATTAATATCAATTTTCTTAATACAATTCCGTGAATTCTCAATTTTGAACTCGTTAAAAAATACTACTTTTCTGCTATTTATCTATAAATGCAAATACTTATTAATAAAATCATGTAATATGTTTTATTTCCGAAAGTAGTGATATTGAGCAAGGTTGTGAGTAGATCAGTTTTTAATATTTAACACTTTTCGATATTTTGTAGGTTCGGTAGTGTAGTGGTTATCACGCTCGCCTCACACGCGAGAGGTCCTGGGTTCGACCCCCAGCCGAACCATTTTGCATCTACAAAAATTTTAATTCTTTCAAAATCCATGGAAGATTTCCATATGCCCGAACACTAAAACTGTCATGTCAATTTGATAAGCCATAATTAAAACCATTCATTATCATTATCCAGGGCAACATGCACGTTGTTTTATTAAGCACTCATGCGATCCGAATTTTGTTATATTTGTACAGAGCTACAGCCATTACAACTAATAAAGAAATTGGGGTCTGGGTCTAGACATCGTCCGATTAGAGACCGTCTGGGGTATTGTTTTCGGGTAGTATTTCGACTTTGGTTCAAAATTCTTATTTTCGTCTGCTTTCACAGCCTCCCAAGTGGTCTAGTGGTTAGGATTTCGCGCTCTCACCGCGACGGCCGGGGTTCGATTCCCCGCTTGGGAAGACGAATTTTTCTCTCTCAAACATCTCTTTTTATTTATATCTCTCAGATTCCGTTCACGATCAAGAGAGCTTTCAATTACTTTTTCAAACGTACTTCCAAAATAAAAAAAAAGAAACAATGATGAATGAAAGAGGTATACACGCGTATACATCATTACTTTATTTTGAAACCAGACCTTATCCATAGGTTACCTCCCCTTGATAAAGAGATAGCGGTGGATAATGCAATTTCTGGTTCGTTCGGAACACTCACCAAATAAAACACACCTGTAATTTTGCAGATAACTTGGATATAACTCAGTTGCTTGGTTTAGTGATGAGTGCTTGAGTATAGAATATGGTGACCTTCCAGATATACAATATAATCGAAATAAAAAATAAACAAAGGGCTATAACTCTTCAGGGAATAATACAGTATTGTCGCTGGGATCGCAAAACCTCACATCGACCATTTTTCCAAAAAAAAACATTTTGGGGGGATAAATCAAATACTCCTATTTAATCAAGCCGTATATCTCTCTCGAAATATTAATTCTTTATAACCAATAGATTTTTAATAATAAAGAATACAAAAATAGTTGTGGATTTGGAATTAATTATATTGGCATGCTCCAACCTAATATACTGACTGTATTGTGGTGTTTTGCAAACAAAATCATAAATTAATTTTAAAAACTCATATCTGAGATGCAAGCTTTTGTTATTTGACTGAAGTCTTAATTGGACATTTTTGTTCTGCAAAATCAAAAATCTCATACATTGGCCGCCATTTTCTAAAATTAACCGGGAGAAATTAATGTTGAATTAGGCCTATCTCACGAGAAAATAAAATATATACTCTCCCAAAAAATAAACACAAAGTTACATTTCGTAGTCAGTATATCCTCGCTCGAATTGGAAAGTCCCATATATTGACCCAGTATTTCCTTCAAGGTCAATTAAAGATACATTAATCGCCCTGTTGCAACAAGAACCGCGACACGTCGCAGAACTAAACTGATCTCCGGTGTTGCTGTGGCCATACCCTCAGTGCCTGATTCCATTAAAGTTGGATTTCATGGTGTAGGCGTATTTCAAAACAAGCTCTAAGGGGGAAAGTCTGCCTTGTTATTCGCCCTACTGTCTGGTACAAGATTCTACGCCGTCCGGGAATTTCTGCTGCAGTAGAGATCGCTGTTGAAAACCATTTACCCCAATGACCTAACCGGAAGTGACGATCCAAGACAGGTGGGGCCACTCTTGCCTGGTCTGAGCTAGGGCATTCACGTGTTGAACTTCGCTGTCGGTACCTACCCCAAAGGCGAGAAATGGAACTAAGGGAAACACTCAGCAGCCTGGCTACATCTGCCTTGGATTCACCTGCTTGTAATCGACCAATAGCGGTGTTGCGTTGGTCTTCGTTCAGATGTGGCATATCACTTGGTTCATTTTGTGATTACATGTGCAACTGATTTGGGAACCGAGAACCCCGGGATTTTAAAGACCGTAGATTTAGGTTCCATGCGAAAAGCTCGCGAAGTTGTTAATTTCATATTTCTTGGTGCAATCAAGCGAAGAAAAATTTCGACAATAGGGCATAAGGATGACCAGTCACAATTAGTGACCCTACCTTTAAAATCAATAATGAATTTCCTTTATCCTTACATAATGGCATTAAAAACAAGTAAGATTTACCGAAGCAAAGACCTCGTTGAAATAAAAAAAATGATAAAAAATGGGTTGTGCGTTGTTTTTTTGTTTTTTTCGAAGAGTATATATAAGCTGAAAAAAGATTGAAATACCATACGAGTAGGTCTAACTTGCCACGGCACTATTAAGACAACCACATTAACCTCTACTGACTTTTAAATATCCAATCTTTGCTGTAAGAGTCACACCATACACCCGAAATGCAAATGTTGAAACTCGTGGATACTGTGTTGGAAATGAGCTTTATCAAACATTAGGGATACCATAGAATCAACTTAAAATGAACCGGTACATGTACATCTAACTGAGTTTAAAACAAACTCCGCCAGACAATTTCTCCTCTTCATAAGCTCCACAAGTTTCCAAAATTTTGTGCTAGATTAAACCACAGGTACCGCATGAAAGGAAGATAAAATAAACAAGTAAATTCCCAATGCCAGACAAATTGTCTGCTGTATAAGCCCTGCCAGACATCTGCAAAGATTGGTCCCGTGGATACTATTTTTGGCGGGTGGACATTGCATTGCAAATGGGCTGTATCACTGCTGGTGAAAAGTTAACAGCTGATGCAATAAGAACCCATGAAATTTTCTGACTTCTGAGATGACAATGTGTTCTGCATGGTTTTCATGTAACTCGTGCTGTACGTGCTGTCCATCGGGGCCAGCCCAATATAATGCACCCCATACCTTGTTGAAACATTCACACTACAGTGTGAGCAGCATCTCACGACTCAGAGGAACAGGGCGCTTGGAAGACTCATTTCCAAGTCAATGTACGGACCATCTACAGGCGTCAGCAACTCTTTAGGGCCATCAAACCACGGGTGGTCGCTCCCGAACCGGTAGACCAAGGGGCACCTGCGACAGACAGTGGTAACACACGGGAGACCCATCTGTACCGATACCGGGTGCCAACGTCTCACCAAAGAGAAACCCCATTGCCGTAGACCTTACCGTGGACCGATCCTTGCCCCTCGCCACCGATATGAACGTTACAGTTTGTCCAACAACACTGGCAATGGAGAACTGTTCTGTTCACAAAATGAGAGTCGGTATTGCTTATCAACATGCTCATGGCAAGACCAGAATTTGGCATCGACGTGGCCAGGGTAAGCCTACTCTGACCAATGTGTCATGGAACAAGACTCGTGGATAGGTCCTAGCATCATGGTATGGGGTGAAATCTGTCTAAACCAGGGAGTGGGTCCTGTGGTATTCAAAAATCTTGGTCCAGGGAGAAAAGGCGACATCCCAACAGTGCGCTACATCATTCAATCTCTCAGACCCAACGTCACACTTCATTTCGCACGTCATCGAATCAACGTTTTCCAGCACGACAACGCCCGTGCCCACACCGCCAAAGTTACTCGGAACTTTCTACAGAAGAACGGTGTGAACATTATGCACTGGCCAACCTTTAGTCCGAACTTAAACACGATCGAACACCTTCGAGATGAAATTCAGAGGAGACTTGAAAACGCCGTACGGAAACCAAACACAGCCAATGGATGGCTCCGGGCTTTTTTTGAGAGTGTGGTTCCAGGTGCCAATAGCGTTTATCAATCGTCTGTTCCACTCCATGTACAAACGCTGTGCTGCTGTTATTGACACTCGCGACGGACACACCACACCAGATACATGTACAGTATGTATATATCTAATTAGGCATAACTTTCTCGTAATTTCTTAGAATTGTGATGAATTAATCACTAATGTGTTAGCATATTTTTCATAAAAAAAATGCATTGATCCTTTTAGTAAGTCCCTTTCTAGAATGATTTGATTAAAGTGCTTCACTGATTTTTTGTTGTTGATTGTTTGCTGTTTTGTATCCTCATACCCCCTGATTGTACGAAAATCACATATTTAGCTTGTGGACACTGTGAAGTTCATAATTCCAGTTCGATTTTAATAAAAAAAAAACGTTTAAATATACAGAGGACTCTGTCAATGCCGACACCGTATGCGGTGGATAAAATGTCACTGTTACATCATGATAAAGGTTGAGTTCGAATTTCGGTCAAATCGAAACAGACTGCCCGCTTCTTGTACGCAAATAGTGTAAAATAATATGACAATACGAAGGTTGTAGACCCGCTAGAGGTCCAAATTTTTGTCCGATTTTGATGAAACCTAAAATATGTTAATGCCGATATTTGCGCATTTCAGACCATATCTATCTGGATTGTACAAAATATCACGTTTGTTTGTAGCTTGTTCTCCATACATCTCTTGCAAAATGTGAGCGTATCTTGCGTGGCAACCGCTGGTTGGTGATTCGCAACGAATTTCAACAATTATTTGACTATACTGTTTTGCAACTAAACATTAAATACAGATTCATATTCCTTAACACGGAACTGATTCTAAATTGACCTTTGTTTATTCTTTTATTTAATTATTTAATTATTGTTCCAATATACCTGGACGACCGCCCCCTTTTTTCCGGTGTTAACATTCCATCAAAATAGCTAACAGCACAAATAGGATTACAGAAATTCGGTGATTTATTTTTTCCATGTTTTAAATTAAATATGTTATCTGCCATATGACAGCATTCTTTGGGCCAGAAACTTTTAATTATTTTCTTAACAAAAGTTTCAGTTATGAGAAAGAAAGATACATTTCAAAAGTTTCTAAAAAAATATATTTGTAAAAATCACACAATTAACTGAATAGTGGTATAATCATACCTCATATTTCATATCAAAACCTCATTAATAATCTTCCGTTTAGATCACCGAATAAGCTAACAAACCCCACACCAAGGTTACAGATCCCTGGTTCGGCCTGTCTAAACCTCCTATCTGCTTGTTTCAAGCGAATAATGTAGAATAAGCCAATATTCCTGGATGGTTATAGTTGTATTCCAATGTAAGGTAAGCGTGGTCAGTGGCTACACATTTCTTTCTGTAATTTTATAAATCCGTTTTTGTGTCTCTCCTAAAACTTACGATTTTGGAGATATGAGGTTCAGACATCCCAGCCTGCTGGGCATCTATTACACCATGATTTACCTTGGCATGTTTCGTTGGTAGGCTTACCTATACCAGATCGACTTGTGATGAAATGGTAGGAATAGGCGCCAAAAGACGAGACAGGACAACACCAAACAGCTATATTTACAAAAAGGCCCTATATTTTAGGGTTTTGTTGTGGAGGTGTGGATGGGGGCACGTCAATACACGGGCCCTCAGTTTTTCTTACCATCCGATTGACTAGGCGTTGTGCCTTGCCTTTCACTTCGGAATTCACCACCAAAAATGTGGAACCACACCCGAAAGCCCAGAAGAACCTTCTTGGCCAACTCTGGGATGGAAATATGCAGGGTTCATATTAAATCCGATGATAGTCATGCACCCAGACCACAAATTGTCAGTATATTATAGTAAGGTCAAACCAATTTGATTTTCAGGAAAGAGGGCTTGACAATGGCAGTGCCTTGTTGTCCAAATGGAACGAAAAACCGAGTTCCGGCGATGGCGTACATGTAAAAGAACCCTTAACAGTGGAATTTGAAATAAGAGTAGACTGTCCGGGAAAAATGTCCTCAGGGCACACTGCATGGTGTATGCCTGTCTTCTTTGGACAATTAGTGCCAAAGAGCAGGACGGTTAAAACCGAATTCATTTCCGTACTCACTGAGTCACTGTGGTCCACCTCTACCACCATTATAGTTGAGCCTTAACGTGGCCTTTATTTAATCAATAACACGTGAACGTATTTATATGACCTGCAATAAATGTAGACTTTGATTTCGAGTTCTAAAGTTCAGAGATTGCATTTATTTATGTGTTAAAAATAAAGTCCTTTCTCTGTGATAAGTCAGTTCAAGTATTTCTTTGATCGTCTGATTATTATTATATTCATATATTATATATATATATAAGATTGATAATTAATCTAAAAGTTACCCGTAAATTAACGTCCTACCTCATTGCACCGACAAGGCGAATGAAATGATATGGTGTTTAACGCCCTACGTTTATGCTCCCGCTGGGCTAATTAAGACGGACATGCCCCACGGGCTATATGAGAGACATATTGCCCGTTATACAACGGCACATATTCTATTCCAACAATAACGGGTTCGTTTTACGAGTATACCAATTTTGTCCGGACAGCGGTACTACGACCTACTCTTATATCGAATTCAACTTTAAAATGGATTTTTTTTACACGCACGCTAGTGTGTACATGGGACCTTGGGTTTCCAGTCCATACAGTTGTCCTTGTCAGGCGCTTCGTCTTACACCATTGACAAGGGGAAACCACGCCGGAAAAATCCCGATGAACTTTCTCGGCCAACATCGGGAGTGAACCCGCGACCTCCTTAGCGAGTCAGCATCGTTCAGACTTACCAACCGTTGCTCCTCGTGTACATAAATAAAAAAGGTAAATTTTGTCACACGTGTAGAAACAAAACTGTTTTCGGTATGTTTTCTTTTATTTACATCAATTTCGTCTTATTTATAATCAAACATGTTTTGGTCGAAATTAAACATTTTTAACAGCAGCCATGCTTGCAATTATTTTACCCTATTTTTATTTTTTATTTATTCTTAACCATAGCTTTGAAATGAAATGGGGTTTAACGTCCTATACTTTTCAATTCCAATATACGACTAATGAAAACGGACATGCACCAGAACCTAACTGAGGTAAATTTAGGACATCAACTGAATTAAGCTGGAATTCGAAATAAGAGTGTATAGCACCGCTGTCCGGAAAAAAATTCCCCATAGCACACTGCATGATGATATGCCGGTCTTTTTTTAAAAGCTCAGCCGGGGCAGAATTTTTCAGAAATTGGAAGCCGGAAACGTGATTTCTTGGCATTTCAGGCACTTGTGTCGGAGCCATAAAAATTAGAAGTAGGCCTATCCCCCCTATAAAAAAAAAAAAAAAAATGTGCCACAAAATTTGCCTAATGTGGGGTGGGGGTGGGGCTGGGGCCTGTGTTTCATGGTGCCCTGTGGTTAATCCGGCGTTGAATATTGATCAGTTTGGGATCCTAATTATATCCAATAAACAATTTATATTCAGCAGGCCTACACGAGTCATGCATTCTATGGTTTCGGGCGCCATTTGTTATATAACAAAGAAATCCATATCATATACACGACCATTTATAATGACTGATTGAAAAACGACAAGATAATAATAAAAATAATATATATATATATATAAACACACATTTGGACTTTTCGGGTACAAAATCGATTGGAAATTTTAATATATTTTTTTTTTAAGACCCATTTCGTCTATAAGTTCCAAAGAATATAGAGCTCTTAAAACGTTAATTTGTTTGACCTTCGTAAAAGCAGTTTGTATTTTATTGGATGTTATTATTAACATAATTTAGCGATTTACCATTCATTATCAGCACTTAAAACATTTGACATAGCGTGTAGGCCTATATGTGGAACAAAATAGGCCTATACTTTACACGAAGAGTGGTTAGGCATGCATGTATTCCTAAAAACCGGCGTTAGCGACATTTTTTTGTGTGTTTTTTTGTTTTGTTTATGTTTTCTATAGAGTTGGCTTTGGGCCATTTTGGGGCCTAATTTAGATTTGGGGAAATAGGCCTAGAACTGGAAATTTTCAAAGGATAAAATAATTGGTGGCCAATCAAAATATTTATTTTCCTTTCCTTTCAGTTCCGTACTGCATCTAATTTAGAGGCATTGTCATTAACACGGAACAAATAAGGGAAATTAATTTTAGAAAATATCAATCAAAAAAAACAAAAAAACCCCAACAAAACCCCAACACACCCTTTCCTGTTGTTTGAATCTGTGGAGTATACTATGAACCTGTACTACTGTAGACCCATAATGACCTACTACCTTATAATTGTTTTTTTTTTTTGTTTTTCGGAGTTTTTTTAACAATAGGCCTACATAGCGGTTCGCAATAATTGTTAGTCAAATTTTATAAACAAAGGGCATTTTTAATATCCTTTTAGTGACATAGAGAAATCAACCTATCGAATCGTTTAACAAAAACAGCTAAATCAACAATGACACGTCGGCTGATGTCGATGAAGCATTCTGACAACTCCATTAATTAGATTATGACCTCCAAACAGCTGATTATAATGTGCCGATAAATTTATACAGTTATGTAACAAGCTAAAATAGCGGTATTCACCACCCCGAGGTTACACCGTTACCAAGACAACTAGCCTACGCGTCAGTCCCAGTCAACACCTAAAAATAGTAACACAACGTTTGATTGGGGGATGTCTGCGCCATTTTGGAATCCCAAGTTTGCTGAGTATTTGTCGCTTGGCGATATTTGTGTATTGGATGTTTATTTGCCTTCTTAATGAATTTGTGGACAGTGGAATGGCTTCCTATGTATTTGCCGATGTAACAGATATCCAGTAATGGAATAAAAATGGATTTATGGCCACAAAAGCCAAGTGAATTTCAAATCGACTATTTGCGCGCCATTTTGTATCATACACACCGCGTTTGAGGTCAAGTTGACTCATGCTCTGTTTATAATTTTGTGGCAGATCATATCGGCATTTCTCTACCTTGGATACAAACTTAAAATCAAGGTAAGTGTTTATTTTATATGTTTATATGAAATAATTTTGTTGTTTTAGCGAATATTGGAGTAGGTTTGGCGTTTGAAAACATGTTTTGAGTCTGTCGGTGCGAGAAACGCGACACGACTCTTTCGCAATGCAAACACATGGATGGACCATGCGTACTTGAGGTTATCTCTTTCCATTCATTCAACCTTAACAAATTAAAGGCAAAAAATATTTTCTGTTGAGTTCAAATGGTTGCTGTTTATTTTTAGAAGATTTTTTGGCCATTTTTACATAAAAAATTGTTGTAAATTTTATGTTTTCTAAGGAAAATCTGCCCTGTATTAGCAGTTGCTACGGTGAAGCCAGCGTGTGAACTAGGTTGAGTTTCCCCGTCTAGACTTGTTCTATTGGCTATCGATTTTTGCTCGTGTTCGATTCTCCAAAATCGTATTGAATACACAACAAAAAGTATTGTTTTTGCGACTTATTATTCCCAATTTTATAATTAATTCGTCATGGCTAGGATAAATGAATGATTAAGATTGTGATCGCATTCTTAGTCATTCTATCTACGGTTTGCCGCCGACCTGAACAAGCTTTCCCCTCTCCCGCGTGAGACAAGTCTTATCAGGTCGACGTGGCATGCATCTTAAAACCTTCTTTGTCAGTAACCCACTTGTCAGCGACACCAGAAATTCGCAAATATTTGTAAAACATGTAATTTGTGTATCGGAATCCATCCATGTGGCGGACAAAACCGATAATGACCTAATTTGTATCATAACATTTGTCATGACCCAGTCACGTGGTGCACTTATGTACTCAATTTGGTTCTGAAATTCCTCAATTTACCGTGACATTATCAGTTGAAAACATGGTCTTTATTGAATATTTTCACGAAAAATGGTTAGATTAATTTGTCGAGCTCATTCTAGTGTCATTTTTGGTCTCGGAATATGCGCTTTTCTTGAGAACATGTGTTGCCTTCCAGATGTACACATGGCTATGTTTTGGTTTTGGGTGAGGGTCATTGCAAATGGCGGCCGACGGGAATGGCGGACTTACTCATAAGTTCACGCAAATTTCGTTCGAATTAACATGCACCCCCAGCGATGGCTACATACTGTTTATATAAATGTTCATTTAATGTTAAAAAAATGTGTGCGTTTAGACATATTTGTGAACTAAAATTTTGGTCATAACAATTTATTTTGACATTTTTTAGAAGGGTAATGGGTGCGCTTTTGAATTCATCCTTTCCTTCCGTTAATTGTCTTCACCCATTCTTCTCCCCAATTACTGTCTGTCTCAACAAGATAAGAATTAGAATTTGCTTAGGGCAATGATCTACAATGCAAAATAATAGTGTTCAGTCTAAATCAGCAAATGGTAATGTACAATTAATTATTGTGTTGCCATTTGCCATTCACATTTTTTTTTAAAAAAAGAAGGAATTTGATAAATATGGAAAGTTATGGAGTCTACATAACAACAGTACGATATAGATCTACCACCTCCCACATGGAAATCCTTAAAATAAGAGGGGAATTTTAAAAAGTTTTGAATAGTTTGAAATACATACCCTAGTTTTTTTTTTAAAAAAGTATTTGTTAATTTGATATCAATTAAAATTAATGGAAGTTGATGACAGATGAAATATTTAATTTTTAATAATACCAATTGAAAGATAATAAATACAAATACTTTTGAAATATCCGTAATAAAGGAAAACAATTTAATTTGAAATTTGAAAGACTCAGTATGATTTCTGGAAATATACCTTTTCAATTGATTAGTATTTGGTGGATACTGACTTGGGATATTCAAATAATAAAATAATTGACACTGATGTTTCAGATTCCTACCCACATTGGTACAGTATTTAAATGAATTTTGTATTAAATCAATTTATTTAAAATTCCATTCTCGTCAAAACTTATTCATGTTTTTTTCATTTTTTTGTAAACCTGTATTTTGGAGCAAAATACCTGTATTTTCCTGTATTGCCTGTGACATTCAGGTCTCGACACTTGTCACAAATGGTTTGAAATCACCGACTAAAAAGAAACCCCAGTAGTTATTTAACTTATTCTCAAAAAAGTGTGGAATTTCATAGACAAGTAAGTTCTGACAAGAAACCTTCATTACCATTTTACCGTGTATCAGTAATATTAAAGGGACAATAACATCTTTGCTGGCCTGGTAGCTCCAGAAAATGAATAATACCCTTATTCTAAGTACTAGATGTTTAAATGTCCTACCTGTTGTGTGGATTATCCATTACAACCTATTTTACTTGTCCAGATTTTAAAATCCAAGTCACATTTGAAAAGGTTTTCATTAGACTTTTCAAATCCATTGGTTGAATTTTTCCAATTTTTCCAAATAGGTGTGTTAAGATGAAATTTATATCATCATTTAATTGGAATATTCTAAAATAATACGATTTGTTGACCAGAATGGAGATTGGGACATATTATTCAGTTACAACAAAAGTGTTATTGGGGCTTTAAGTATTGAATATGATTCAAGTTCATAATGATTTTAGAGGTTTGATTCTAATGTGTTCCCTTGACTCCATTTGCTGTAATTATGTTATATTTTTTGCGTCCATAGACCAGGTTACATTACAATTTTCAAAAAATTATTTTTTTTATATAGTTTATTAAAGGGTCAAAGAATGCTGAGAACTGTTTCTATTTGGACCACTGAAGTACTGCAAGAGGGTCTCGGATCGGTTCTCAGTAATAAATATTGAATTTACATTTAATGTGCGTGTACTGTAAGGTGTACATGTACATGTAGGATGCATGGCAGGCAATGTTCTATTTATAGAATGGGTGGAAACCCCCTACCATTTTATACAATGATGAATAAATTATGCTTTAGAATTTAGAAATAGATCAGAGAACATCACCACATCTACGTAGCTAACCAATTTATTATGTCCTTTTGTATTTAAATTTGACAAATTCTAAAGGTATTTTGGATTGGTTTCCCTTTGTCAAAAAGGGTCAAAAAGCCAAGCTCCTGTGAACATGTTAGCTTGCATGTAAAAGATCTGTGTACATGTAGTTGAAATTTGGAGAGAGTGCCGGTACATGTAGGTATGACTATCTTCATTTGCACAGTTGAGACAGAAAAATAAAATTTCCAACCCCTTTCATTTAATTATAAATTAAAGATGTAATAAATTATGTAAAATACAAATAATTCCTGTCCTCCATGTCTCTCAGAATTTTATGTCCAATTCTAATTTAGAGGAATATTAATGATAGACAAGGCAGTTGTCAGCACCCACGTACGGTCGCACTGGAAAATCAGACAGGATTGCAGCTTGTCAGATTTGAAATTAGAACTTGTTTTTGTCACAAATAAATGTAGGAGTGACAGTCAAGCTAGAAATAGCCAATACCTGATAGCTCATATCAGATCTATTCTTAATAAACAAAATAAATCAAGTTTCAATTTTCTATTTATTGATTTGTTTACATCTCATATGTTGTCGTTTAAAAATACCAGGTGACCAAGGGTTTACTCCCTCTCCTCACAATCTATTTTATCTAGCTTTTTATACGCCCACATTTTCATGTGGACGTATTATGTCGTCGCCCCTGTCCGTCCGTCCGTCCGTCCGTCCACAATTTGTTTGTGGACTCTCTACAGGTCACAATTCTTATCCGATTTTGACGAAACTTGAAATATAGGTTTATCCCCAAAAGATCTCGGTTCCTTTCGATATTGGCGTGTATCGGATCAAAACTTCATGGATTATGGCCCCTGATTGTACGAAAAATCACGTTTTTAGCTTGTGGACCCTATAGAGGTCACAATTTTGAACCGATTTTGATGAAACTTGACATGCATGTTTGTAACCCAAAGATCTTGGTTCCTTTCGATATTTGCGGCTATCGGAATGTAATTTCCTGAATTATGGCCCCTGATTGTCCGAAAAATCACCCTTTTTAGCTTGTGGTCCCTCTGGAGGTCACAATTATTATTCGATTTAAAAAACCGTTTGATTATATCACCGTTACACCCTGAGGAAGGTTGAGTTCGAATTTCGGGAAAATCGGACGAAAATTGCCATACAAAATGGCCGCCGTTAGTACGTGAATACTGTTAAAAAATGGTATATCAAGGTTGTGGACCCTGTGGAGGTCACAATTTTGATTCGATTTTGATGAAACTTGAAATTCATGGTTATAACCCAAAGATCTTGCTTCCTTTCGATATTTGCGCATATCGGATCGTATCTTCCTGAATTATGGCCCCTGATTATACGCAAAATCGCCTTTTTTTTAGCTTGGAGGTCACAATTATTATTCGATTTAAAAAAAACGTTTGATTATATCACCGTTACACCCTAAGGAAGGTTGAGTTCGAATTTCGGGAAAATCGGACGAAAATTGCCATACAAAATGGCCGCCGTTTGTACGCGAATACTGTTAAAAAATGGTATATCAAGGTTGTGGACCCTGTGGAGGTCACAATTTTGATTCGATTGTGATGAAACTTGAAATTCAAGGTTATAACCCAAAGATCTTGCTTCTTTTCGATATTTGCGCATATCGGATCGTAACTTCTTGAATTATGGCCCCTGATTATACGCAAAATCGCCTTTTTTTTTAGCTTGGAGGTCACAATTATTATCCGATTTAAAAAAACGTTTGATTATATTACCGTTACACCGTAAGGAAGGTTGAGTTCGAATTTCGGGAAAATCAGACCAAAATTGCCATACAAAATGGCCACCGTTTGTACGTGAATACTGTTAAAAAATGGTATATCAAGGTTGTGGACCCTGTAAAGGTCACAATTTTAATTCGATTTTGATGAAACTTGAAATGCATGGTTATAACCCAAAGATCTTGGTTCCTTTCGGTATTTGCGCATATCGGATCGTAACTTCCTGAATTATTCGAATTTCGTGAAAATGGTACCAAAATTGCCGGACGAAATGGTCGCCGTTTGTACGCGAATAGTGTAAAGATATGGTATATCATGGTTGTTGACTCTGTACAGGTCACAATTCTTATCCGATTTTGACGAAAAGTCACATTTCTAGGTTGTGTACCGTCACACCATAATCATTGTCGACTTCGAATTTCATGAATATCAGACTGGAACTGACCAACGAAATGGCTGCTCCCAATACAGTATGGAATACAGGACTTAATGATGTAGGAAAAATCACTTTCCGTATTGTTTGTTCTCTATCCATCTCTCGAAAATGTGGGCGTATCCTGCCTGGCAGTGCCAGCCTATCTTTTATGATGCAGTCAGAACTTGTGTTGTTAAAAAAAATTAAAGGATTACTCCCTTACTCTTCATTTATATCTTAAATATCTTAAAGGGGTGTAGTTGAGCAAGCATCACAGTTTATCCAAGTTAACTATTCCATTTATCTACATCTAACATGTCAACGGTTATCAACTAAACCAGCAAAGAGCAAAACAAGCTTGACGGTCAAGGCTTTATAATTTTTACGAGATCTTGCAACAGTACATGTATTTACATGTACATGTATCAACAGGCAGATAAACCAGTATTTTTACAAATTTATTGACATTTACAATAAAATACTAGCAATGACTAATTATTTATCAACATTAGGTGACAAGATATTGACTCATTGACACTTTAGTGACTCATGTCATAAACAATCTATATTTTATTGTTTTCATATGATTATTTTATTGAAATTAATGTATGTAAAATTTATCTTTGTTTTGGGTTTAGTATACATGTAGTCTTAGACAGGAAAGGATCTTCATATTGGGGGTCAAGAGGTACAGTAAAACAGTATTCAGAAATTAGTGAAATCGGTTTCTTAAATCCACTTTGATCTTTATTTTGGGAATCACATTAGTTAGCTCAATAAGCAGATTAGCAAGTCCAGGGTTCCTCAGGCGACCAGGATTATTCAGCTGCTTCTTGTCATAAAATGGCAGCAAATTAATCATGATCCCCTTAAGATCAGAAATAAAATGGCATTCAACGTCCTACTGTTCTGCTCTGACTGGGCTATTGAAGACCGGTTTACGTCGTACAGTACACTGTGTATAAATAAAGGGAAATTTTGCCTGGACAGGGGCGCAAGAGAGTTCTTTTACGTGCTTGCCAAAGTGTAGACGAGACCTTCACTTGATTTTTCTTCCCATTCAAACAGGTGGTGGTACTACTGTCACGGCATGTAGTCTTAAGGTTTTTAAAGTCAATTTCAAACCCACTCTTATTATAATATTATATGTACATCTACTGCAAGGTACAGTAATAAATTTATACACATTTAATAAACATTAAAAGGGAGATAATTCTGATTGACTTTGAGTTGGGGAATGTTTTGATAGTGTTGATTAATAAATTGATATAAACTCACTAATTATTGATTATAACTATACAATCATCAATTATTGATATCGACCAACTTGTAAGCATGTATTGATAACAGTTTAAACTTGTTAATATTTTGTATGGTTTTTTTTGGTCGAATTAAGTGTTAAATGATGCATCAGGCCTTTAAAGTGTTAAACTATGCCATGGCAGGTTTTGTTGTTTTACTTGTTTGTAACCTTTCAGACTCTCTTCGCTTTTTTTTGGCGAAATTTAAAGTGTAAACAACATATTTCCTGAAGTTTTGGTTTGACTCTAGTCTTGGTGTAGTTGACATGAAGCAAAGAAAATAGTTTAAGAGATTATAATTTTTCTTGTATTTGAAGCATGCGAGTAATGTGTCATATAGGAATGTCGTCTATATCAGTTCGGTTGTTAGCTAATTGGTGAGTTTCTTACATTCGTTATTACTGCTATAAAAGGTATTCTATATTGATATTTATGATATTTCTCCGATTCAGAAAAATAGGAACCCAAAATTTAAACAGGCTTATTGCAGGGCTTCTTTAGACGTTTAATGGTATATAAATTATTAATTTAGACATTTATTAATATGACAAGACCATTATCAACCCTCAATGTCACCAGATGGCTCCAATTTTAAGTACCAGTATATAGAAGAGTTCAGCCATTTATATCAGTACCTTGTTAACAATAAATGGACACATCTTGTCCAAATAACAACCATTGATAACTTTGCTCAAAGTAAGGTAATTAGAATGGAATTTTCAATATTCATTTTCCACCTATTTTTTAAATATTATAATTATACCAAGAATGGACAGATTATCTAAGTCTTGCACAAGTAAAGAAATGGTTAATACATGTAAGGTGTTGCCATTCTAAATTAACCATGAGGTCACTCAAAATATATTATTGTTAGTATAGCAGATGGTAAGATCTAGGTAATGAGCAAAAGGTCTTGATTATGTCATTTTAACATTAAATTATTAAATAGTGTGATTGTTCTAACCCATTGAATTATAGGATTGATCTAATCCATTAAATATCTCGGCCATCCGATACTCAATCGTATTGGTTAATGCCTAATTTCTATAGGAATCCAGAAATTGGCCTGTAATAGGCTGATTTACATAGCTCTTACTCGTACATAATTTTATCTTTAAGTGATATAATATATCAAGAATAATGATTTGTCCCCATGTTGTAAAGATAAAAAATATTATTGAACTTATAATAGATTGTTTTGTTTACGTTCATATTTTATCTTTTGAAACTTGGAGATCATAAAATCTAGACATATGACTCGACGGGCGCGTTGGGTGTTCTGGTGGATACATGTATAACTGAAAGAAGGGTTTCACACGGCTGATAGTTTGCTGTATTTTTTCTAATGTCCTACTTTTATGCATCTACTGGGCCAAAGAATAAATGCATTATGGCCTAAATGTACATCTTTATCTCAAATTTCTAGTCATTAGGCATTTTTTTATGTGTACAAGAAACATGGCGTAAATCCAGAGGAACTGAAATATCCAGACCAGTGAGCTTGCACCTTATTCATCAAGTCACCGTATTATCGTACCTGAAACAAGCCGTCAATCATATACATGTAGACTGACACCAACTTGTACTACACTCTCTAGCTCCTTCAATAACCCTTATAATTCAATTCATACCCTCTTGTTATCTCCTACACGATAACTTTATTACCCTACTATTAGTCCTTCAAACTTTCAATCATTGTCTACCCAAATTAAACTTATTATAGTTTGTTACATGCTCTATGGACTTGAATCCCTAGTAGTAGCAGAATTGATACATTTAAGTGTCACTACTCCCTGTGCATTGGTTTAATCCCACTTTTCAACCCCTGCTACGAAGGACTCAAAATGATTATGTCCTATCTAAGGCTTGATGCATCATTAAATTTATGGAAAATCAGTTCAAAAACGGTTCAGTTCCGTTCAGTTATGATGAATTAAAATTTCATTGATCTTTGTTTCATGTCATCTTTTATTGGTAGGGAAGTAACTTAGTATTTTATGATGTGTTGACTTAAATCCGAGTGAATGGAGGCCAAAGGTTATCTCATTGGTATTTTTGTAGTTAGTTACATGTATCTTAGATCAAGCTGCAAGAAATTTGATATTATAGCAAAAATGCAAATGACACATCAAGCCTTTTAACTGACAATATTTTACATGGCTGTAGGAGAGTTTAAGCGGGTGACAATAGTTGCAATTTCTTCTGTTTTGAAAACCTTATGTCTATAGTCCACGCCTTAGCCCTAAACCCTTCAGTACTTCAGTCGGATCCCCCGCCCCCCTGTAGCTTACAAGAAATTACCAATCACTTAAATGACCAAAATTGTCGTCCGTAAGCACTGATGTAAATAGTTGCATTTCTTGCTGTTTTGAAATTATTTAGATTTAAATTACATGTATTTCTACAATTTTTTTTTTTTCTTCCACTATTTATGGCGTAAAGAAATATGTTGAACATAATCTCAAGTGTTTTGATAATTTTGTAATGAGATTTATATGTTACTCTATAAATAGACATATTAGATAATAATTTATCTTCTTGCTGAGTGCATGATGAAAGGTGAAAGTGCGTCTGATAAAAAAGGGGTTGAGTTAAGGTTCTTATTACAAGGTTTAAAAATGGAACAGCTGATCAGAGTTCATGAGTCACATTTCTTCTGTCTTGGCTTAACATTGATGGGATACAAGATACTGACAATATCCTCTCCTCCCTTGTCTCTCTCTTTCCATTGTTTATTGTTCTAACTATCTGTCTAGTCTCTTACACTATCTTTATACATCAGATATGTCCACTTGGTATACAGCAGGTCCGGTAGCCCTGCCTAGCATCCAACACTCAGATTGACCTAAAATAGAACTGTTAAATACATATGTGTAGACCCACTTATCTTCTCACTTATACATAGACTCCCCAATTCTATACCACCCTCTCTCATTGGTCGGTTATAAATAACTTCACTGGGTCAACAGCTGTGATTGGTTGAGAGCTGGTAGATCCAGAGGGTGGTTTAGGGAAACAACCAATTATGGTTGGCTGTTAGAAAGAAGACGGGCATCACGTTGCTTTTATCATCATCCATCAGGTCGGGTCAAAATATACTGGATATATCTATCTAAATAACCAAATGAAACTGAGGCTGGCATGTTCAGAGCGGACACCTGGTTCAAGTAAGGACCACTGACCAGTGGAAACAAAGAGTAGCTGGCTAATTGTGGATTAATGACTGACTTGGTGTTACATAATACAGTTGTGTTGAGGCTGGTTATAACATCTGGCCTATAAAACATGGTATACTGGTTAATATACTTGTCATCTACCTGGGGGGGCGTGGCACCAAATGACAATAGTGTTTAAAGTCCTACTGATCTATTGTTGTTTTGTATTTGTGATGATGTGGTGCAGCTATTAATCAAGTCAACAACAATGGAATTTATAGCGGTATTGAGTTAAAACTAGCGATATTATTGTTGTTGAGAGACCATCTTGTGTAGAGAGCAGTGAGTGTAATAATACTGTATGGATGATAGAAACATCAGCCGGTCTCGACTGTCTGAATTCTCTGCTAGGGGGTAGTGGGTGTAAAACGCCAAACATCATATATACATGGAGGGATTGAGGATGAATATAATACTCCAATAACATGGATAAAAGCTATTCTGTCAACTTGACATTTCGATTGACTGACCGACATTATTAATAACCGTCTCATGTTCAGACATGAATACACACAAATTTCTGTTAAAATAATATCTAGAGAAATGTTTTATTCAAATTTGTGCTATCTGTAACTGTATATTGAAATTGTGTGTATCATATTTTCATTCAAGTGTTTTCGGAGTAATTTGACCCTTTCTCAATTTACATTTTCCTTTGTTTTTTTTCTAAAAGAAAACGTTGAAGATATCGTTAATCTTGTGTTTCGTTTCTAAGTTAAACTTATGAATATTTATAACCAAACTCTTGATTTAATACGAGTGGATTATCAGCTGAGAAGTTGTTAATATGGTAACTAATACTTGAAACTTCATCAAAATGTCCTGTGTCGTGTTCTATGAATTTAACGGTGACACACTATTTAAATCAACATCTACAAGATCGTTATTAGACACCTGAAAAAAATTAACAGTCAGCTTACAAAACAATCAGAAAAATTATCTTGGATTTTTTCAATTTTCCATAACATTAAGACATATTGTGGATTTATTTGATTTCAAGATTTTGTAGTTGTAAAGAAAATATATATTTTGATTCTCCAAGTGTGAAGATTTGTAAAAATAACAGAAAACTAACTTGAACATCTCTCTAGCGTTGGATATTTTTCGAGGGGATCAAGAAATATTCAAAATACAAAAATTTCAATTGATGACACACGTTATTGCCCAAAACGAGATCGAACATGAATGCATTTTGTCCTGATTGAAAGAAAAGTGAATAAATAAATGTGGAGTGGGTAATTGTAATCTACACATTTGTACTGGATTGACCTTCTATTAAGTGTTCACTTGAAGAGAAATAAAACTTTCTATCCCGTCTGCTCTGGCTGTGGTATATTTATGGCCTGCTGGGAATTATTAAGTGTAAGTTCCCAGCAAAAGGCACTCGTGACCTTGTTATAGACTAAACACCAGAGTCAGTGTGTCACTTTCAGTCCACAGTAATAAAAGGATTCTTCCGAGAACTAAAAAAAATATTCACGAAGCTTTGCTGCAACCAATAATTAAGAAACAGATTTCAAATGAATAAAAATACATATCAGTGCTTCGCGGTTCTTTATCAACAATAACTCAAATAGAAAGTAATTGAAATTATTTCTTTTACCATTGGTTAAATAATAATCGAGGAAACAAAATTTGAAGTGGATATCCTTAAAAGATAACAATAGTTTTCTGATCTGTTTTTTCCTGTTGGAATTTACTTGTTGTGTGTGTTGAAATGGATTAATATTAATTCCTTCTTTTACGGATGGTCCGCGAAAAAAATCCGGAAGAAATGTTGGAAACGGAAGAAAGTGGATCGTACACGGATGAAGCAGTTCTGCTGACCCGTTCGATGTGGTTGCGACATGAACAGCAATCATATGAACAGACCATGCGCTTAAAACGTAAGATTATAATTTTATTTGTTTACATATCTTTTTGTGCTCCCAATCCCATGAACTACTGCATAATATGCCATTTTATCATCCTGAAAGAGTGAAAATATGATTTAAGAAATAAGATTAGAAATATATGTGTAGATAAAGATACATAAAGACATACTGGTATAATTTTCATTATGAATTAACAAAATAAATGAAATACATGCATCAGCAAGTTGTTTGGTAAAAAATGATAATTTGTCTGGTACGCCGTATATATATGTATTTGTACAGATAAATAATCAAATGGTACAATATGTAGTTTTTGGGATGAAAATATATATATGTGGATATCTTGCTGACTTTAAAGTTCCAATAGCATTTTTTTAAGTTATATTTTTAAAATTTATTAAAATAAAGCCCCAAAATAGATTGAACCTATAAACAGTCCTACCTTGTTAAAGAATAATCCTATTAATCCTATAATTCACTATTGCCAGTTGAGAAATTGGCAAAAATATCATTTTCAACTTCAAATTCAAACGTTTGAAGATGGCCGTCCATGTAGAAGAATGGGAAAACAAGGGGGGTAATTGAGTAACTATTTCCTCTATCAACCAGTGTCACCCTTTTTAACCCCCCCAAAAATTTGTCCATGATCGTATAATAGTGAGTTGACAACCTTTTGAGCAAAAAACATAGAAATAATTATATTTTGACTTTCTTAGAAAAAGTGAAATTGGAACTTTAAAGTAGACTGAGTGGATATTACAATTGCACACAGAGTGTATGTTGATGTACATGTAATAAGAGTTGATTATTACAACCATACGGTATACACAGATTATTTGTAGATGGATAATGTAATACTAATAGAGTTGATATTACTATCATACACTGGGTCTGACTGGGTTGATGGATTTAATGTAATAGAGTTGATGTTACTACCTACATTGATTGTTAGTTGATAAATAATGTAATTAGAGAGTTGATACACTTTCATTCTATGTTGATAAAGTAATATTACATGTACTTCTATGAAAATGAAGTCTTGTTTATAATTTGGTGTACATGAAGTGTGTGTTATACTACGGTATTGTAATAGAGTTAATGTTAAGCCCACTGTAAATGTATGTGGAGAGGGAAGTGTGTGATGATAGGTAATGTACTAGAGATTTGACAGTAGAGTACAGTAGCAGTAGATGTAAATTTCATAAGTACATGTACATACATGTAATCCCCATTTCAGTGGTCAACTCAATGTCATCCATTATCTGTTGTCAATGTCATCATCATTGTCGTTTGTTTTCATTGATATTGACTAAATAATTATGTTTATAAACACAGTCAAAACTTGTTGGTTCGCAATTTAATCTCGGCCAATAACTTTTCTATTGTATTAATTAATAAGAGAATTGTGTTAATATCAACTGTACATGTACTGTAGATTGAAGGTGGGATCTTTTAAATGAGATGCATCTATCTGTCGCATAGCCAGAGGGTTGGGCGAAAATAATTAGATAACTTTTATCAATCATCCATCGATTGACTGGACATTGTCAACTCCTCTTTCCTTTCCTTCTCTTTGATCAACAGTAAATAAACCGACAGACCGACCAACCTATTTTATTCTTATATAAAGACTTACAATTAAACAAACTAAATGTTTTTCTGTAGGCCCTAAACTTTAATCAATTAGTTAAACATTATAAATTCTAAGGTAAATATACAAACGACGACCTGTGGAATCTTTAAACTCTATGACTTGTTTATAAAAACATTGTGATAGTTTCAGTAGTATACAAGATGTGTATGGTGGTACATATCAATGTTGTCGTGTTATATTGTAAATGTCAGCTATAAAAGTGACTTTAAGATCTACTTATTTGTTGTTTCCCTAATTTTTCAAGATTTGTTCTCAATATTTAGGAGGGAAGGGATTGAAATACATGGAATATCTGACACTTTAAAATTTGTGCAGAGAAAGAGAAATAGGTTTTAACGTCAACTCGACATAGACTAGGTTCTTTCAGGACTAACATGGTTCAATTCAATAATTTTCTTGCACATAGAGGTCTTAACAAGGGGAGGAAACACAAGGATTTGAGGAAACCCATAAGGTTGAACAAGAGACCCTGCTGTGTCATGTGCAAGCGAGAAATTGAAACTGCACCACATGTCAAACCATTCGGCCACCCATGTCGCTCACTAAAAGAAGTAATTGTATTCCATTGTATAATTGTTGTATATGTTTATTATACTGCACAGCTACGCGTTTGAATAAAGAAATGAATTGAATTATAACGTATACAGTAATTATAAAGTTTGCTCCAACCATAAAAGGGAATTATGAAAAGAATTCTCAAGTCATATTCTCCAGTAAAAATTTGTGATAGTTTTTGGTCTTAAATAATGTTGGGAACGAGGGTTTTATAAGAGGTAAGCTTACAATCATGTACTGTATTTCAGCAATATAATTTGTGATTCTATCTTTACTAAATACAAAACATTTTGTAAAATATCCTAAAAAATAACCATAGTAGATTTCAAGTACATAATGTGAAATTATTTTGGGGGAATAAGAATTCTGTATGATGTAATATTACATTACAAACACGGTCTATATGATGTTATGTTTTTGGTGGAAGGAGATTTCTGTATGAGGTACATTGCTACATACTGTATTTTGATTTTAGTTGATTATTTATATACCATCCATCCTGTGTGATGAAATATTTAACGCAGTTGCTAAATGATGAGTTATCTGTTTATAGAACATTATTAACATACCATAAATTTCTGATACACCATGACCCTTGACCTTTTAATCAGTGTTGATAAGGTAGCAATTGAGTAGATATACACTGTAAGTATGTTACTGTTAGTGCTGTGGCTTTATTACTGGAGAAGGGGGGGGAATGGCCCAGTGGTCTAACAGTCAATACTGTCGCGTTTCGAACTCTAGCTTGCCGGTCACCCATGGCTTGCTGCTTGCCGTCATGGTTTTGAACCCTGGTGTGAGCGTATGTGACCTGGGTACTCCTCATGGGTTTACTCTGGGTACTCCTGTTTCCTCCTAAAGGAAAGACCTTTGGCCTCGCGCGTGTGCTAAGTTCATTAAGACCGCTTGTCTACAATACCACCATCGGTGGAAGTGGACGTAAAACACTAAATGAAGAAGGGCTGATATTGAAAGATATTTTTCTCCATCTTAGTGATAAATAGATAATAATAATACATGCAAGTGTAGTGTCAATGTCATTGTAGTGTTTGTATTGTAAATTAAACCTTAACGTTCCATAGGCTATGAGAATCATTGAGAGTCATACATAATCCTTTACGTGGGGCAAAACATGTACGGTGGAATTTCGATGGATAACTGTACATGTTAGTCCCGATATGAGCTGGTTCGGGTTGAGTGGACAAGGATTATATGTAGGTCCTGATAAGGCCCTGTTTGGGTCGAGGGGACATTTCTTGTAGTCCCAATATGACACTGTTAAGCGTTGAGCGGACATTTCTAGAAGTTCAGATACAAATATATGACCTGGTTGGGATGGAGAGGACATTTGTAGTATTAAGTAGTCCCAATATGACCTTATTAGGGGGGCAGGGACAATTGTCATGATTTGTAGTAGACCTGATATGACCATGCTAAGGTGTAGGGGACATTTGTAGTAGTCCCGATATGACATGGTTAGTGTGCAGGAGACATTTGTCGTATGGTAGTCCGGATATGACCTGGTTAACGACTAATGTTGATGAACAGGTCTAATTTCAATAATAAGTTACTAACAATTAAGTGAAAGGTTAGAAAGAAAATTAAAAACACGGTCATAAATAGTTTTTATACGCCCACATTTTCATGTGGACGTATTATGTCGTCGCCCCTGTCCGTCCGGACGTCCGTCCGTCCGTCCGTCCGTCCACAATTTGTTTGTGGACTCTCTACAGGTCACAATTCTTATCCGATTTTGACGAAACTTGAAATATAGGTTTATCCCCAAAAGATCTCGGCTGCTTTCGATATTGGCATGTATCGGATCAAAACTTCATGGATTATGGCCCCTGATTGTACGAAAAATCACGTTTTTAGCTTGTGGACCCTATAGAGGTCACAATTTTGAACCGATTTTGATGAAACTTGACATGCATGTTTGTAACCCAAAGATCTTGGTTCCTTTCGATATTTGCGGCTATCGGAATGTAATTTCCTGGATTATGGCCCCTGATTGTCCGAAAAATTTCCCTTTTTAGCTTGTGGTCCCTCTGGAGGTCACAATTATTATTCGATTTAAAAAACCGTTTGATTATATCACCGTTACACCCTAAGGAAGGTTGAGTTCGAATTTCGGGAAAATCGGACGAAAATTGCCATACAAAATGGCCGCCGTTTGTACGCGAATACTGTTAAAAAATGGTATATCAAGGTTGTGGACCCTGTGGAGGTCACAATTTTGATTCGATTTTGATGAAACTTGAAATTCATGGTTATAACCCAAAGATCTTGCTTCCTTTCGATATTTGCGCATATAGGATCGTAACTTCCTGAATTATGGCCCCTGATTATACGCAAAATCGCCTTTTTTTTAGCTTGGAGGTCACAATTATTATTCGATTTAAAAAAACGTTTGATTATATTACCGTCACACCCTAAGGAAGGTTGAGTTCGAATTTCGGGAAAATCGGACGAAAATTGCCATACAAAATGGCCGCCGTTTGTACGCGAGTACTGTTAAAAAATGGTATATCAAGGTTGTGGACCCTGTAAAGGTCACAATTTTAATTCGATTTTGATGAAACTTGAAATTCATCGTTATAACCCAAAGATCTTGGTTCATTTCAATATTTGCGCATATCGGATCGTAACTTTCTGAATTATGGCCCCTGGTTATACGCAAAATCCCCCTTTCTTTAGCTTGTGGTCCCTCTGGAGGTCACAATTATTATCCAATTTAAAAAAACGTTTGATTATATCACCGTTACACTGTAAGGAAGGTTGAGTTTGAATTTCGGGAAAATCGGACCAAAATTGACAGACAAAATGGCCGCCGTTTGTACGCGAATACTGTTATCAAAATGATATATCATGGTTGTGGACCCTGTATATGTCACAATTTTAATTCGATTTTGATGAGGAAGGTTGAGTTCTAATTTCGTGAAAATCGTACCAAAATTGCCGGACGAAATGGTCGCCGTTTGTACGCGAATAGTGTAAAAATATGGCATATCATGGTTGTGGACTCGCTACAGGTCACAATTCTTATCCGATTTTGATGAAAAGTCACATTTCTAGGTTGTGTACCGTCACACCATAATCATTGTCGGTTTCGAGTTTCATCAATATCAGACTGGAACTGACCAACTAAATGGCTGCTCCCAATACAGTATGAAATACAGGACTTAAAGATGTAGGAAAAATCACTTTCGGTATTGCTTGTTCTCTGTCCATCTCTCGAAAATGTGGGCGTATCCTGCCTGGCAGTGCCAGCCTATCTTTTTTTCTTTTTAAAATAGATCAATTAAAAATGAGTGCGTAAATGATGAAATATCTGTGAGAGAGATGTTGAATGTGGGAAAACAGTTGTCAGAAATATTTGGTGACATATTTGAAATAAGTGTAATGATAACTGTGGGAGTTAAGTTTTAAATTCAGAAATGTGAAAATATTACGATTTGAAAAATTTATTTCTATTACTGATGAGAATAGCTGTAAAGTATTTAAACATTCCAACAGGCAACAAGTTGTGACCTTATAAACAAATCCTAACAGATATCAAGCACTGGAAAAATAAACAGGAAAAATGAAACTATGATAATATATTCAGATGAATTACCAGTGAGTAGACATGTGACAAAAGTTAAGAATTATTTGAACTAAAAAGTAGCCCTTTATACAACTTCTGTTGTTTTTTAATACCAAATAAATACATCAATGAGAAACTATTTGTGAAATGTTCTGTTTCTTGGTCAAAAATATTTCTCTAAAAATAGTGAGTGAAAGTTAAAAATGTTTAGTTGGATTTGTTTATGATAGATACATACACGTACCTTATTTAAAGGACATGTTTCTGTACAGATTATTCGCTGATGATACTGTATGTTTTAAAGTGTTAGATTGAAATAGTTTCTTTCGAAATTCAATTAAGAAAGTTGGGATTACGTAATTCAAGCAGCTTATAATCTATTACTCTTCCAAAGATAAAGTTTCTTTTAATAGAGTTATGGCAATACTTGTCCAGACTTGAGCAACATATTTTAGTTTATAGGTATACGCATGATGAAATTCCTCCATCGTATCAAATGGTCAGTACTAGGGTATGACGTTATACATGTAACACGTGACGTGTGGTTGGCATCTTGTATTGATATGTACTCACGAGTCAAATTACAGATGGGGATTTCCAATTCAAGGCTATTTGAACCGATTTTAAATACAGACATTTCACATTGCGAATAATGAACACCAATCAAGTCAATGGACGTAAGCTTATATCCGATTTCGGGTGTTAGATAATATTAGTTAATAGAAATGTTTAGAAATCTGAAAGTGCATCAGAAAGAATCCACATCAAATTTAAAGTTTCTTGTTTGAATAATGTCATAGAATATTCAAATAGCATGTCCAAAAATATTTGATTAAACTTGAATATTCAAAAAACATTTTGAATAATGACATAAGCTTATACATAATATGATGAATGTATATCATTTGAATAATGACACATACATATGCATGTAAATATATCATTTGAATATCATAAAATATTCTAATAGTACAGCATGTGATATATTTTAGTGTATCAAGTCGGATGAGAAAATGTCATTTTTGATCAACATGGTTTTACACCGTGCAGAGTCACCCCACTAATTAATTCCTACCTTGTATCAATCAATATTTCTGATAAAATCAACCGGCCATCTGTATCAGTCTGACCTACGACTGGACATCATGATGTCGTATACACTGAGTTAAATACAGGATAAATTATTAACATATCTTGTTGTCACTGATATTAAATTGTCTCTTTGTTTGACTTGCTGGGAGACTAGTATAATAATAAACATGTACATGCACCTTGACGATATCACTTCAGTGAAAGCGAATGTTACTCTACTTCTCACACATACATCATTTTAGTGATTTGTTTATGTCCATATTGATAAAAATTTGGAGCTGTTTAGGTTATAAGGCCGTTTTGTCTTCATTTTCCCAATTGGTGCAAAAAGTAGGGCATTGACTTCCTTCCCTTTGGTTTCTAAGAAATGTACATTGTAAAACCGTACGGTAATTGTTACGGAAGTAATAGCTAACCATGAATTATTAAAGAAGTACCGTATATATCTATGTATCATTACATACACGTACATATATTTGATGAATGAAGGCTGGTTTAATTGGACTATAAAATTTGTGTAACGTTTTAAGTGATGTTTATTTTATGATTACCTTTGAACCCAGTTGTTAGAAAACATAAATAAACTAACATGGTGGCAGTTATAGGCTCCTTAATAGATATAGGTTCTAGCAGAGAAAGTTGTCAGTGCCAATTTTGTATTGTAAGAGTTTAGAACGGAATGACATGGAGAAGTTATGGTGGTTTTATGTTATATATATATATGTACATGTATATATAGGGAGAGTCAGTGTTATTGTCTGGGTCAGTTAGACCTGATCAAACTCTTACTACCCTTGATACTCATAGTGGACAGATTCTTCTTTTATACTCTACATTGTAGTTATTTATGAGGGGGGCTGACTTACTACCCTTGATACTCGTAGTGGACAGATTCTTTTTGTCTCTTAAATTGTAGTTCTTCATTTCTTTTTGGGGTGGGTGGGTCTAACTTAATACATACACTTTAGACCATACGATCTGCCACTGCAAAGCAAATAATCAAAATTAACTTGTTTGTAGGGTGTGGATGTTAAACCCCAACTCTCTCTCTGATTCCTACAAGATATAGTCAGCTGTTATTGTATGACTAACTAGTAAGAGGTGGTAGACATGAACACATCAGTCACAATGAGTAACTGAAATATTTCACCCAATTAATCATTTTATTTTTCATAAACTATTTTCTACTTCATCCTATGTATAAGTCATGACTGCAAATTGCAGATCAACCCGAGCTGCCTCTTTGTTTATGTGATTTCATGTCAAATCCATACAAAGTGACAATAATAATGTCGTTTTCTAGAGCGCCAAATCCATCCATAAGCATGCTCAAAGCGCTTTTAAAAAGGAGTGAAAAACATATCAATTAATTTAGTCTGGATAAGAGAGTTTAAACATGTAAGTTTTTAATTGTGATTTAAAACTTGATAGAGTTTTACAATCACGGATATTGATTGGCAGACTATTCCAGAGTTTAGGTGCAGCAACACTGAAACTTCTATCTCCAAATTGTTTCGATTTTGATGTTGGAGTGCATAAAAGGTTTTGATGTTGAGATCTCAAAGTACGTGTAGGCTGGTATATAGTTAATAGTTCTGAAAGATACAAGGGTGCAGTACCCTGTTGACAATGGTAAGTCAAACACAAGATCTTAAATTCAATACGTGCATGAATAGGAAGCCAATGCAGGGATTTTAGAACAGGGGTGATGTGTGATGATTTGTTTGTTCTAGTAATGATCCTGGCTGCTGTATTCTGAACTTTTTGTAGCTTATATAGTGTGGACTGAATAAAACTATTCAAACCACAGTCATGTGCCAGATTGTAACCACACCACTTGTCTCAATGACAGACCTTATGATCTGTTATTCTGACCATATTTTTTTATAGTTGTGCATTCCAGTGCCAGTGTGATGAAAATTTAACCTGACCCACCAATATTGGTAGTACATGGTTAAAATATAAAGTGTAGGGAGTTGATGTTGCTCAGGTAAAATTCTGACCTAATCCACCAATCCTACTTGGCTGTGGTTATAATATTAAGTTGAGATGTTTAGGTAAAAATCTAACCTGCCTCACCAACCATATTAGGCCTTGCTTTAAAAATGAAGTGACCTCAAATGTTAGGCGTTCATATTAAGATGTGGAAATAATTTTCAATAAACATGATGATGTCACTCAGGTAGTTTGTCACGAGACAATGGATATACCTGTATAACAGTCACCTGTCTGTAATTATCACAACACCTGTTTTATATACATGTACAAACCACACCCACCCACATTTAAACCAACAACACATTTAAAGATGCATAACCTTATGTAAAAACACATCATCTACCAATTGCAGTGCAGGTCTTTGTTTCTGGATTCTTTTAGCAAATTGTTTACGTGACAATCTCATAAATATCTCTCTAGAACATTACAGATATTGAATGGAGAAGAAAAGAACCATGTCATTTAATAATTTAGTGTTAAAATGGATAAGTGAGACTTTGTTTATTATCGTAACAATGGTACTGGACAATTAAATTAAGACTATTTTATTTGTCAAAACTTCAAGCATTCATAACTTTGCTCAGAATAAAGTAATTTGACTGAAATGTAAAATATATTCATTTTTGGTTATCTATTTTTGGATTATTTAATAAAAACAAACAGCTCTTTTTCTAAATCTTACATGATCCATATTTAACTAGGCTTACATATGTAGGTAGTTTTTAAATTAAAGGTCACTGGTTTTTATTTGCAGTTGTCATGAGACAAAGGGAGATGACTGACATCCTATAATAAATACTCAACCTGTCAAGGGACCTCACTATGCATGTAGATCATTTAAAGGGGCATTATTTAAGATTAGATAAAGAGCTGTGATATTATAAACCAGTGATGTTTTTTCCATATAAATTGTGTTGTGTTTTTAATATTATGTCCATTCACCATTGTGATGGTACTAAAGTCTGAGGTACACATGGTGAGCATGTAAAAGAAACCTTAACATTGGAATTTGATACAGGGGTAGGCCATAGTGCCGCTATCCGGGCAAAATTACACTTGTTAGTAGCACACTGTATTAGCACAGTTGTTTCAATGTTAAAATATCTATTGCGTACCTAGTACATATATGTTTGATATTTTTAGACATGCATGGTTTAACTGTAAGATGACTTGTATTAATGGATTACATGTGTCTTATCTCTCGACATGATTGATTGTATCTCCGCAGTTATAATCGGGGGATTTCCCTAACGACAGCCACTCATTCAGTATCCTTAACTTACATGTACATGTACTTGTAAAACTACACACTTGATATATAGACATGTAATTATTGACTAATAAAACTCCAATAGGCACTTTGAAATTATTGTATTGTTGATGAAAAATAATTTAGAAATTATTAGGTTACATTCAAAAGCTGAGATAAATCTGTCACATGGTCCATTGGTGTATGTAAAAGATCTGATTATTGGAGTTTGCTGATATAACCTATTTTAGTCTACTAATGAATGGTTAGGGTCAAAGTATTCTGTTGACATGACCTAAAATTCTATTTTTGATGAAAGTGGTAGTGCTGCATTCGGCCATTTCAATGTATTGATGTTTGCTTTTGATGCATCGATAATATAAGGTTACATGTACATAAAATTTTTAGCTGATATGAAACAGTTTAATAATAATAGATACATGTAATCATGGTGGATATTCACCTGTTGGTAGGGTTAGTACAAATAGTACCAGTCAGTGTATAAATGGGAGCAGCATTGAATAAATCAACATGGATGACACAGTTGAAAACATTGAATTTTACATATTAATTATTACTTTTACCGGTTTATGTTATGTAACCTACATGTGTACTGTACAGTAATAGTAATATAACTACATTAAAGGAGCTAAACCACAAACTCGATATTATCCACATAATAATATATTCAAGATTAAAAATCTGAATTAGAATTCAGTATTGGTCCATTCCAATCAATGTTGTTCCCTTGCCTTGAAGATATAGAATCCTCATTTATTATTTGACACCATGAACATTTTAAAATCAGTACACATCATATACATTACTCTCTATGGACATTATCTCAGAAAACAATGTGGAAGCCATGCAATTAAAGATGGCTGATTCACAAATGAGAAAAAATAATAATGAAAAAATAGCTTGTAAAATGGACTAAGCAAGTCAAAACGACTTAAGTTCAATTTGACTTTTCGCATATTTCACCGAACATAATTGATTAGAAATTACAATAAAATCACTTTATTATATGTGCTTTTTAGATCCTTTTACGTCTTATTTTAAGTTTGGGAAAAGATGATATACTAAGTTAGTTAATATTCTCATATTCTCAAGTTTAAATATCAATGTTGACATTACAAGTTACTAGTATATACTGTACTTGATATACATACATACAATTATACAATGTACATATTTACACTGGAAGGTGAAACATCTTTATTCTCATAGTCATACAATGTACTTTACCAGGGCATTAAATCATACTTTACCTGGACTTTAAATTTTTTCTTGACCAGGAGGTTAAATTGTACTTATATCTGGGCCTTAAATCATACTTTACCTGGACTTTAAAGTTTTAACTATACAGTAGAATCTGCATTAAGCAGCCACCCACGGGGAATTTTAGGATTGACCGCTTAACGGGAGTGGCCTCTTAATAAAATCTCGAGTTTTTTGTGCCGACATCAATTAATATTACGCTTGGGTGCACTTGCATCGGTAAATTTGGCCGTCGCTGAATCTCGGACATAACTTCCGTAAACATGTCATTTTGTCCCAACCTTCAATACTACTGTCTATCATTGTCATGCATTCGATAATATTTATCCATTTTTGTAAAATCTCATGGGGTTTTTTTGTGCTGACATCAATTAATATTACGCTTGAATGCATTGGAAGCAAACACCAATGCAATACTTCACTTGCATCGGTAAATTTGGCCGTCGCTGAATCGCCGACATAACTTCTGTAAACTTGTCATTTTGTACCAACCTTCAATACTACTGTCTATCATAGTGATGTATTCGATAATATTTATCCATTTTTGTGAAGAAAATCGATGAATTAATTTTATTTTATCAAAGAAGCACACGAACCAAAAAACATCGCTGATTTAGCTACCGAATCACAGGGGGTGTAACTCTGTATGTAATATTACAGGTGGCGCTAAAAACGTCTTTTTAACAACATAGCGGCTTTTAGTCGGTACTTTCAGTTTATTCAATCAGTATCAAATAATGTCCCGTTACGTGTGAAAACAATGATCAGGTTTGTCGTTTAATAAAACAAAAGATTAATTAACAGATAATCCCGGGTTAATTGGTATTTTCACATTTCTTTTTATCTGATTTGCGGGAGTCCAGTTAATTGATTACTACTCACGGGATTAGCGGGGGTGTTACGAAGAACGACAAGATGGTATCATTCAACAATGGCCGTTGAATGGGCGATGTTTTGTTAAATTCATTTGCAAAATAGTGACCGCTGGCCGCGTTAGAGGAGTGACCGTTGAATAAGGAGATGAAACAATAGAATTTTTACGGGGGGAAATTATTGTGACCGCTTACAAGGAGATGTCGCTGAATAGGAGTGGCTGCTCATACGGATTCTACTGTACTTTACCTGGGTGTTAAATCAAACTTAACTTACCTGGGTGTTAAATCAAACTTTACCTTGGCCTTAAACTATGCCTTACCAGGACATTAATCAGGCTCTGCCTGGACTTTACATGTAAATCATGTTTTATGAGGGCGTTAAATCATACTTTACCTGGAAATTAAATCATGTTTTACTTTGGGGTTTAAACATGTCTTACCTGTTAGAAAAACTTATATCTCTGGCATAAAAATATTGATTACTGACAAAATACATGTATCAAACACTAATGAAGAACTGGACATTTTGAACTTTGTGCTGGGTATATATTATTATAGATATAAAACAAATATGTGCCAGATGTAATGATAGGCTTCAGAATGATTGTGCCTGACAATGTTTGTGACAGGTCCCTTAATTTGTTTGTGCCTGATAATATCTGTGACAGATGACTTAATTCCAAGACTTGTAGATCTGTAGAATTAAGATCAGCTGAGGTGATAAAATAGGACAAAGTATGGTTACTGAATGAAATTTTAGTGCCAGTGCATGTCATAATACATATCCGGAAATATAAATGGTTTGTTTATATGGCTGCTAGAGAGTGGTGTAGGATATAAATAAATTGAAGAGATATTTAGGAAGTGTGTCATAGCTGTAATATTTCCTGTATGCATGGTAAAATAATAATGTTGTTCTTATTTACACCATGCCAATTTACCTACATTGTACTACAGGACAATGGTTAAAGTTTAATAATATCCTCACGTGCATCCCAGTTGAGGTTAATATATTACCCACATGGAGTTGGACACAGTTTTATTAGGAGTCAGTAAGTTTTATTAGGAGTCATTCAGTCAGTCAGTCGACAACACAATTTGATAATATCCTTATGTACAAATTTAAATGTTCAGTCTACAGGATCTAGCTGTTCGGTACTTACACATGTATAGGTGTCTTAACTTAAAAGGTCGATAGCCCAGGACATAAGACTGTCAGACTCAGAGATAGTTGTAGAGAAGAGAGAGGAAGGGTAGAGGGATAGAGAGAAAATGGAGGAGAGAAAGAAGGAAGAGGTGAAAGATGGCAATGTAAAGAAAGTCCTAGAAAGAAGAGAGAGAGGGAAGAGAGAATTTAACATCAACTCAAACTAAGTCTTACCAGGAGAAATAAAATTCAACAGAGGGGGTGGGGCAGCCAAAGCACTAATACTTATTATACCCCCCCCCCCCAATCTCCCCCTGCTACATTTATACATCTTTAAATCACAGGAGATTATTAATAATGATAATATGAAATACTAGCTGTAGAAAATGGTGTAATAGATAAACTGTGTGTAATGATGATGTAGGAGAGAGTGTGTGTATGGTGTGGGGGAGGATTAAATCTAATATCATCAATCAATATTTCACTCAGGTTTTATACCAGGCCATCTTCATCTTGATCATATCATTTATACTACCTCACTTTGTATCATTTATTATACATTGTACTCCTAGTTGGTATCATTTATTATACTCCCCTTCATCAATTATTATTATATTCCCCCAGTTGGTATCATTTATAATCTCTAAGTTTATATGATTTATTTATTATACGTCCAGTTGGTATCATATATAATTTCCAAGTTTATATCATTTATTATACCCTCAGTTTGTATTGTTTATTATATTATCATTTATACTCGCAGTTTGTATCTCATAGTTTCTCACAAACTTCTAAATTTCTGTCCATTTGAAAGTAAGGTTTGTTTACAATTTGAATAATATAAACAATGGCCAGTTATTCAAGAATTTCTAAATATGTTTAACAATTAGTTTGATTAAAAGCTGAACAATGATGACAAATTAAACTGGTGTTCATAGAATTATTGACACTTCCAAATTTTCTTTTTTAAATGTCTGATGTATTTCAATTCAGATAGCATAGTGTATACCTATGTGGAACATATTAAAATTTTATAAATGTACCTGCAGTGTAATATTATGTTGTACCTGTGTGGAACAATAATATATTAAATATACCTGCAGTTGAATGTGTATTAATATCTTATGTATTGTACCTCCAGTGGTACATATAATAATATGTCATATAGCACTGGTATACCGGTATATACAGTGTACAAACATATGCTGTACATGTACCTGCAGTGGTGGAACATTCATTTATAGAATAAATATTTATTTACATAGAGATCTCCATACAAGATTTACAAACTATTGAAAGCCAAGAAGGTTTAAATTTTATATGAAATGGAAAATATTTTTATAACTTTTTAAATTGATTAAAGAAAGTACTCATTTTTGATCAGAAAGAATGAAATTCAATGATAAAATTGTTGGAATAACCCTTTCAGAAAAGTATAAGGTTGAACTCTCATTTTATTTTACATTTCTCATACAAAAAATTAATATTATAAGGATTATTAATCTTGTGTGTTTATATCATACAATTCAGGAATATAAATGAAAATAATGATCATCCCCCTGTATAAATATTATGTAACATAATTTTATGTGGATTATTACAAGAATGTTGAAAATGGGTCTTATATAATTTGATCCCTTTCTTGACTTGTTATTATAGAGAGATTAGTCTACTCGCTCTATTCTGTATTAAACTACGTAGGTTAATTAGCATGATAATCCCCTGTTAATATATCATCGCGAGGGTTATATATCCCCTATAGTAAGTATAATATACCACGGCCTGTATTCTACCCTATGAATGTAGAAACCACGTGGCTCTTCACCTTAGCTGATTCTGTACTATTATTAGAAGTAATGCACAGCAACAAGCATGTACTTCATACTACTCTACGCTCATTGGCTCAGAATCAAAGTTCAAGGTTGAAGTTGAGCTGAATCATCTTATGATCACATGATCAAAGTCACATGATATAAACAAGCTCGCAGTGCACACGTTGTCAATGGAGTAGATTCACATTCCTGAATAAAATAAAAGTAGACATCTGTTGGACCGATTTGTGTATGAAATATTTATATGTTTATGGAAATGAATTAACAATGGTTTATAATATACAACATATTTTCATTGTTTACAGAAGGAATTAGAATTCCATTGTTATTTAGCTGGAACAAAAATTCAAAACATATTTTCAAAAAATAAATCCAACACCCACAAAATCCTCCACTTGTATTTATTAGTGACATGATGGTAAAATACAATTATTTAAAGACAGAATTTCATTAGAAAATTATTGACTTAGTAATATTATTTTCTAAAGAGCTTATATAATATTTTCAAATAAATTTTAAAACTTTTGATATGGGATGGCCGATGGTAATAAAATTATAATATTTGTTTCATAAAAAAAAAAAAGAATTAAAAAGTGTGGAATTAACATTTAATTTTGTTTAAAAATTTTTTTTGAAAACTGAAAGGATGATACATTGTTAGACTGTATTGTTAAATTTAAAGAAAAAGAAAGAAGATGGACACCAAAATGTGATCAGTTGTTCATAAAATATTGAATTTATTTTTTGATATTTTAATGATATTTATATCCTGTATTTTGGTACAGATTCTCTTTGTGACACTATAAGCTTATTGTTTTCTTTTATTGGTTACACACAGAAATATAATTAATAAATATATTATCTGACGTTTTCAAAAGTGTTGGACTTAAATTTGTTATAGATACATTATCTACAAGCGCACAGAAAAAACATATCAGTACTGTACAAGTGACAAGAACCAGAGGGATTGGGTCTGTAAAGACTTTAATTTGCACCAGACAATGTCTTTGTTGACAGATGCCTTATTACCAGACTTCCTCGGATTCATTCACAAGATTCCATAGTTCTTTTATTGTTTATTACTTACAATGTACAAGGTCTGTTTGTGACATGTTTTGGTGCCTTATTATCAGGCTACCTTCCTCGGATTCATTCATTAGATTCTATAGTTCTTTTATTATTTACAAGGTCTGTTTGTGACATGTTTTGGTGTCCTCAAGATTGTTGACATTTTGTTGTTACAATTAGGAAAATGATCAAATCAAGAGTTGATTTAAATTTTGTGATCTGAATACGAACAATCGTATTAATTGTTGAAGTGGCGTGGTTAGTTATGATCGTAAAAACATGTAACATCTATCTAAAATAATCCTCTGATTTATTGGCAATCTATTTATAGAATATTTCCAATTAGTTTTATTACTGAGAGTATCAAAAGGTCGACAATAGGTTGTTATATTATACATGTAGCTTCTTGTTGCTTCCAGTATGCCTGTAGTTACCAGTCACATGGCAGGACAGAATCGAGTATGCCATATGGTCTTAAACGTAATCAATATAACCATCTCTCAATATAATAACTCTCTAATTAAGATATAACACAACACCGACTGGATAATCTAGTGTAGTAGTAATATACAGGTATTGTTAATTGTTATTAGTATGGATTGACTGGATAATCTGGTTACAGCACACCAAGTTACAGTCCCTTGTCTGTTGTTAACTTGTCATGTACTCCGTGACCCCAGCCCACAATGCATTGCAATGTTTTGATCTGACTGAGAGATGGAAATGATCTGCAAAGTGAGAAGAAAAATTTCACATCAAAATGGTGATTGTTTATATTTACATTTCCTGGATTTGGTGTAAAAAATGGATTAATTTTATTGAGGATTAAAAAGTATTTGTATTGAAGAGGATTAGAGAATTGTGTGGACAATGTAGAGAGAGATTTGTTTTCTCGTGAACAACTCATGTCTAAGCCTGTTTTAGATTTGGCTCTAGTATCCTAGCCATCGGAGTAAATGTCTGTAAACAATAGATTGGAGAAGGATAGACAGGTAAGTTGTTACCTGGTTTGTCTTTCCTATAATTACAGGTGTGTTAAAATGAATAGTCATCTACTGTATATAATATAAATATTGATATAGGTCTGCAGAAATAAATGAGTTTGTTTACATGTTAGTTAAGTTCAAAGGTTAAAGATAAATCTTGTTTTGTTTATGTGAGAGATGATGTTTAACACACCACACAAACTAGGTCATTTTGGGACTCTGCACTAATTTGCTTGTATGTAGGGATCTTTAGCAGTGGGAGGAATCTGGGGGACCCGGTAACCCTGGAAAACTAAAAACACAACTTGACTTGCGTAATGACAGACCTTTTGATTTAAAGCGCACGCTTTAGATCATTCGGCCTTACATCCACCAAACCCTGCTTATTTTGTTTTTACATGATCTGGGATGTGTCAGCCAATTATCTAATAACGATATATAATTGTAACTATTAGTATTCAAAACATAAGCTTCTCTGTTAGTGTTATTAAATAATGACGATGTTACGAAAAATCATTATTAGATTACAGAGAATTAGTTTACATGTATATATAAAACTTCATGTATAAGACATACTCATTAAGCAAATAGTACAGTTATTAATGCAAATATATGTGACTGGCGTTTGTTTGTGTGTGTGTGGGGGGGGTTAGCACGTGCACCATCTATCATAAGGACAGGTATGTCATTGAGTCAACTGGCGTGGTTTTGATTCCCTGGTTTTCTTGGAGAGCTCCAGTTTCCTCATACTGCTAAAGACCCCTACGCTCAAGCTAATTGTTGAGATAAAATTGAATCATGGTTGAGTGCCGAAATGACCCCATTTATCTCTCGTTCGTTTGTCTGTTAATGGTAGGCGCTAGTCCAAGGTTGAAATTTGGTCTCAGACCGTTGTGTAACATAAGGCCTGGTGGCATCTGACTACTGCTTACGGTTTCAGAGTTATGCTACTTTCGGTTCATGGCTATACCTGTGCTACGACGGGTCAACCATTAACACATACATGTACTATAGGTAATTGTGTTATACATGTAGTATTACATACGTACATGCAGTTTATTAATCTATCCAGTCTTTAAATGGAGCTAAAACATTTAGAGAGAGAGAGAGCAATAGATGGAACTTAACGTCCACCCAGTAGGCCATTTCTGGACAAACATGTGAACCAATTTTATATGAGTAAATTGCAAGTTTGTAGGGGTCAGTAGCTGTGGGGGGGAAACTGATTATAATGTAGGCCATGTGTTTAAAGAATCGCTGTCCAAGAGCTATCTAGCTACATGTAGATAATATTATTATTATACTATACACTCCCATAAACTTTAAAATGTTGAATTATCTTTTGAAACAATCCAATAGACATCTTGTCGGGACGCCAGAAAATCATTTTCAAAATATGTAGTTTTAAGATAGATGTCTTTTGTAGCTTGAGATTAGCCTCTTTTAACCATGATTTTGAATGAGATTAGAGTCCTTTAAGTATGCTGTTTGTTTTGAGGTGAGATTAAAATCCAAGTCCTTTAGCGCTACTTTTACCTGAGTACAGGTGATTATAATCATTGGTATGTCAGGTTCAAGGTCAGGTCTTTAGGTCAAAAGAAATGTTTCATTAAAATCATATGACACATTCTTCTATTGGCTATAATAAAGTAAATCAGTGAATACATAAAACAACGTAATACAAATGACAGAATTCTGGGAAATGACATGGAATAAATGGGTTTTAACATGCTCCTTTTCTGCATCAACTAGGACAATGGAGATAGGCATTTCTCATGCTGTGTACTATGCTACGAAATTTAGTCACATGCATGTTTCTCCTTGTCAGTGATACAGGACAGAGGGTCTGACATGGACAGTTGTCTAGTCGTTTGGATGGGACGAAAATACCCACGGCCCCATGTACACATTAACATACACGTAATAGATCCCTTGGCATTTGGAATTCGATTAACACACCATTCTCTCGCATGCCTGTCTTCATTAGCCCAGTTGGAGCAGAAGAGTAGGACGTTTACCACATTTCATTTGTAAAATGACTGTAAATCTTCCAGATCAATCGTTACATGTAGCTATCTATTTGTTTATTTTAGAATATTAGTTGATTGCATTGAATTAATAATTAGTGAATAAATATTAGTAAAACTAAATATTCCTTAGGAGAAAAAATATAAATAGTAATAACGTAGACAAAAAATAAATACATATAATGTAGAAAAAAGTCATAGAGAGACAAAAAAGAAATTGTCAAAAGTCATACAGAAAATAGATAGTAAGCAGCCATATAGAGGCAAGAAATAAATATTAAAAAGTCATAGAGACAAGAAATAATTAGTAAAAAGTCATAGAGACAAGAAATAAATAGTAAACAGGCATAGGCGACAAAAAAATAAAAAGTCATAGAGAATCAATTAAAGTTATAGACTATAGACAAAAAAATAGATATTAAGAAGCCATAGAAACAAAAAATCTGTGAGAAAGACAAGAGAAAACACTAGTGTAGATTAATTATAGTAATTTTATACCTCCCAGTCATCCTACCGATACAGAACACAACATTTGATCCTGCAGCCACCAGCGTTAATTATAAATATTTGTGTTAAATTAGAAGTATTGGATGTTATTTTAGGTACAGATCATATGTGACGACATTTAACCAAATTAGCAAGAAAATAAAACCGTCTGTATTTACATGTAAATATAAACTGCACTCAGTGTACTATGTATGTAGGTACACTTATCAAATTTCTTAAGACTTAATGCACACTTAATATAATATGTACTCGTATTGATTATTTATCAGTAAATTAAGAAAACAAAATCAAAATACACATTGCATAGTTCCCTAATAGACCTACATTATCATTTTAAAATGTTAGATGTATCTGAAAATAATAAAGTAAAAGGATAAGCTTACATACTTGATTGATAGAGTTTGACATGGTCCACGATTATCCGTGATGTTTTTTCAATGAAATTGTAGTAGTATGTCCACCCAAGTGTGGCATCGGTATAATGATAATTGATGTTACATGACTATCACAATGTATTATTAAAACGTTGATGTCGATCATACTTTTCCGGTTGGATTATAAAGGTCCTGTGTACACATTGACGTGCATGTAAAAGACCCTTCGACAGTTGGAATACGAAATAAGAGTAGGCAATAGTGTAGCTGTCAAGGCAAAACTTCCCTCATTGGAGCAGAACAGTAAGATGTTCCCTCCATGTATTCCATTTCAGTATTTGTCCATAAATAGAGAACTTTATTCTAATTAACTGGTGTATAGTTTCATTACATCAATACCTTGGGACAAGATAATCTTGATTCAGTCTGATAGAGAGTGATGAAACTTTCTGTTTAGTTGGATTGCCCGATACTTTTGAAAAAAAATAAATGTGTGATTAATTAATGTGACATCTATTTATTTGGGGATTTCGGCAGGGGACATCAGCCTCACTGTTGGCTTGTGATAATGGACAACAAATCGAGACAACATCGTCTTGTATGTTCCATCATCCATGAATAATTCTCCTCCGACTTGGCATGTTTTATTACAAGGATGTACCACAAGATTTTTTTATAACAGGGGTATTCTCTGACGCATACAATGTTTTGAGAAGGATTTGAAGCACAAATTTTTGATAGATTAATTAGTTTGAATATGTTTTTATTCGAAATATATCATAAAGTCACCCAGTTTGTATGCCCCCAGTATCTTTAAGAATATTTAATATTAAATAATAACAGTCAGTCAGTCAGATTACCTAGTGAACTCAATTTAAGTTTGATGTAAACGTAACTCGACTTATATAAAATAATCGCCTTACAGAATTAAATAGGATCAAATGCTTCGCACACAACAGAGTGATGACATACATTTTTAAGTACAGTTTGTTTCTAGGAAATTTTTTTTCATTAGATTTGAAATGGAATTAGATGGTGTTAAACATCGTACTTATCTGCACTAACCAGAGCTAATGATGAAGATAGGTTAATATTTTTAAGGGTAGACCTACTATCTGCAATTTGTATTATTGTATCTCTTTGGAAAATTAAAAGAAAAGGGGTTTAATGTCACATTTATCTGCGCCAACTGGGTGAACGAAGAAGGCTGTGCACCATACAGTTCACCATGAGAGATATTTTGCCGGAACAGCGACCTGTGACCTACTCTTTATTTCGAATTCAAGAGTTCTTTTATGTGGATGTCAACATGGACATGGGACCTCCGTTTTATTTTTTAATCCATACGAAGGACTACAAATTTATTGATTGAACAATGCTTAAGTTGATAAGACACAGTCTAAATCGTACACTATAACACAATGTATAAAATCATCTCATGAAAAAAGAAAGATACAAAGAAAATAAATTGTTGTTTTTTTTATTTTATGATTTGATGGTCATTTATATTTTTTGTTACTAGCAATGCCCTAGGGCAGGTAAACGGCGTTGTTAAAGGTGTTTTTCCTTTGATGTCAATGGTAAACAGTTTGTTATTCTTTGATCTGGTGAAAAAAACTGTAAAACCGTGTTTTTATCTTGTGTGATGTGTAAATTACCATTGGGGGGCACCTGTCAAATCACAAGCAGAGTTACCTGATCTACAGGTCATACAATTCTTACTAAGGGTTGGGTGGTCGAATAGTTTAAAGGTTTAACAAATGTGATTTAGATCAGAAGGTCTGTCATTGAGTTTGTGGTGTCGATTCACCTACATGTATATGTTGGCTAGCACATAAAAACAAAAAAAACACTAGACCTGCATGCAGGAATGACGGGTTTCACTGGTGCCACGTTACCCTTTAACATGTCACTTCCGGTGCCTTTACCCTTGAACATATGTCACTTCCGGTACCAATGAAACCATTAAACAGGTTTCCCCATAAGCATTGCACACATCAAATAAATTGGACGCAGAATCAACCAAATCCAGCAAATATCAATTCATTTTATACATTTGTTACTTGTAACTGATCCTGACAAAATTACATTATTTCCGGTGATAATAAAAATTAGTTTTATGAAATCCGAAATGGCATATGACATCATATAGTGAAAATTTTATGTAAATAGAATAATAATTGCCATTTTTATAGACCAAAAACCTTGAAAAGTGACTTGTAGACAATCGACTATTTCTCTGCAACCGCACATGTTAGAAACCATTTTATGGTGTCTGTATGATCGTATCGGGTCAATCTATTTGTTGAATGGAATCAAATTTCATAATTTTGAAAACATTACAAATCAGACTCATTTGAATAAAATATCTGTTTTGCAGGCTAAAAATACAGTTTTTGACAAAATGACATCACTTCCGGTGATACTAAAACAGCTAGATTAGTTCTATGAAATCGTAAATGGCATAAGACATCATATGGTGAAAATTTTATGAAAATCGAATAGTAACTGATTCTTTTAGAGCCAAAATAAAGTAAAAAGGGACTTGTGGAAAATCGTCCATTTCTCTGCAACCGTACAAGTTAGAAACCATTTTGTGGTATCTATATGATCGTATGAGTTCATTCTATTTGTTGATGGGAACCAAATTTCATAATTCTAAAAATATTCCTCATAATACTCATTTGAATAAAAAATGTATTTTTAAGGCTAAAAATTCAGTTATTGCCTAAATGACGTCACTTTCGGTAACAGTGAAAGTGTTAAAATAGTTTGGAATAGTCGACTGTGGCAATAGGCAACAGACAGTTAAAGAAAATTGAAAATCGAATAATAATTGATTCTTTTACAGCCAAAATAACATGAGTGACTCATGCAAAATTGCCCATTTCTCGGCAACTGCTTATATTACAAACTAAATTTCACATACATTCTCTTTGTATGGATTATTGCTACAAGTTTATGAAAGTATCGAAGAAATATTGTAATATATGAAGACACTGGATGGGTTGTAAAAAGCTTATATTGACACCTTTTTTCACCCTTTAATCCAAATTGCCAGAAAACGAAATCGAAATTAAAAAAACTGAGCCCGATGTTTTGTGCGCCTTTACATGGCACATCTTTTCAGTCATATAAGATTTGAAAAAAATAATATTTGCTTTCAAAAAGTTGTACCGAACTGTCAATATTGTAGTTTTTTCTGAATTTACGCCACTTCCGGTGCCTACAGGAAACTTTACCGGTAACAAAAAAAATGGCATTTTGAACCACGGAACATATGAATATGGTTTTATACAAATCGAACAATAAATAAATAATGTAGGACTGAAAAACTGAATTAGCCAATGGCGGCCAAGGAAAATTACGGAAACAAAAAATGTTGACATTTTTGTTCAAATCAGATGACTCTTTAACCTTGGTTAAAATGTCATATAAAAAAATTAATAAATAAAAAAATTTTTTGTAAAAATTTAAATTTTCAAAATTTGGCGCCTAATATCTTCCAAGATTTGTCGAAAATCAAAAATCAAAAGTAACATAGCTATGTCCCCTGTTTCTGGCTATGTCAAAATGCATCATATGCTAAAATCCAATGATTATTGTTAATATTACGGCAATATTTCAAAAAACGACATTTTCGATGATTTCGGACATTTCGCAATGTCGCAGAATGCCGGGAATAGCTTTAATCTCTAAGTCACACCCACTTTCCCAGTAAAACTGAAGACATTGTATCGATCCGACAAGAAGTTGCTGAGATATAAGCAAATTGGAAAAAAAAAAATAATAATAATAAGAAGAATAATAATAAGAATAATTTTAACAAAAACAATAGTGTTTCACACAAGCTACGCAGTGTGAAACCCTAAAAACATGTAGGGTAGATGGGATTAGAAAAAAGAGGAGGCTGTAATGCCAGTGTCACTGTCAGTTAAGTACATGTACCTCATAGAAAATAGCTTTGTGTATGCCTACTTTCATAAATCCAACTGGTACAGAAAAGTAAGACAATAAACCCCATTCCATTTCATTTGTCTAAGAAAAATATAACCAATGAAAGAACACAATCTTAATTTAACTTTTTTAATAGTGATCTGGAAGGTTTATCATATTAAAGAAAAATTCATTTTTTTAATCTTTAATTTTATTTTGAGTAGTCTGGGAGATTTGTTAGTTAACTTCACTTGCAAACCCATGATTTACCATTTTTTCTGTTTTATTCTGTAATTTGAGTTGTCTGATTTACCATATTTTTATAGATCATTCAGTCTGATATAAAACATATTATGATGATTTATATCTGCATTAAGCTTTCAACTTTATCCACACAACTGAATGTCTGGTCTTCATTTCAAATATAATATATGAATAGTCTGTGAAATGAAGGGCAATAACGGAGGACGATGACCGGCTCAGAGAATTACATGACCTTAGATAATCCAGACAAACTAAATTACACTATACAAAGATGTAGAAATGACATACAGACATACTTATTGATTTATTCCTATGTTTTGACGAGTGACTCTATTATGTTCGTTTTCTTCCCTGCGTTCATTCTGACCAGACACAGAGCTGGTCAGTTGATGGTCAAACGACCGTCAGACGTCATCAGTTTCGATCGACTGTATAGGCTAAAGTCATCACATTCAATAAATGGCTGCCATGTTCCTGTAGATAGGTCAATGAAAGCCGCAATGGAGTTAAGACCGAAGTCAATTCACAAAATCAGACGAGTTTCTCTCTGAATATAAGGAATAAAACTGTACACTTATTGATTGGAAAAAAAAGTTCTGTCGAGGGATTTCAAATTTGAATAAATGACCATAAAAGTCTAGTAACTGTATACCGGTGCCATATTTGATTGTCAGAAATATCAATATAGTCAAGGTCATGGAGTTAGTTCGCGTAACTGACGGTTCATGAACATGTACATATGTACATACATTTGTACTTTAACGATCCTGACAGAAAGCAAAAATCATCAGAATTACATATGTACATGGTATTCAGAAGCTTCTACAACCTTATCTAATTTGTCACAACATTAAAGATACATGTACATGTAATCTTCGTTAAGTGATTTCTTAGAATTTAATTAAAAACATAAAAATAAAGTATCCATTAAGATACTCTCCCGGCATGGATTGTTTACAGGTTAAATGACATGCACATGTCAAGATATGGTTTGCTAGAACATCCAATATCACTGCCCATTTGAGAAGTCCACAGTCGATAGATATTTATAGTAATGATGCATAATTTACATTTTTCACTAAAAATAAATATCAAATTTCTCATGACTTAATCCATGCTAATATGTACTATGTTGAATTTGAATATTTAACATTTAATTATTGTTGTGAGGAGTATGAGCTAGACCGGGCTTTAAACTTTCTGATATTATTTCACAGCTTGACTGGACTTCTAGTTCAAACTCTCTGATACCATTGAAAATAATTCTATCCATTGCACATGTAGACCACACTTACAAATTTCTCAGTTTTAAAGCTGATGAAATTTTGAAATAGTTTTATAACCTTTGTATTGTTGTTTTAAGTTTAAATGATTGTATTTTTCAGGGAAATTGTGGAAGAGTCGCCAACTATCTGGTACATATGGGCAGTTAGGGGTCAACAATCTAGTCATTATGACAGATAACCTACAGCAAGAGGAGGCGGCCATGCAGCACCGTATCCCCGTCTCCTTCCGCGAGCCCTCGGCCGCTCCACTGAGGAAGCTCAGCGTTGACCTCATTAAAACTTATAAACACATCAATGAGGTTAGTTTTTTTAAATCATTTATTTAAATACACAGCTTCTGATTGGGTTAAATCATTTATTAAAATACATGGCTTCTGATCGGGTTAAATCATTTACTAAAATACATGACTTTCCATCTGCAATGGGTTATATTTATAGTTATACCCTCAGTACACTGGATATTTTTTAGAATTTTCGACTTTTGTCAATTTATGTTGGAAATGAAGTCTATCATATGCCATACAGTGTGTTATGAGGGAAAATTTGCCTGAAAAGCGACACTTAAGACTAATTTACATAGGACATTTCTGGCATATAGGTGCACAACATGCAACATTGCCGCGATACTAAACAAACTATTTAAAGTCAAATCTTCAAACAGTGATAACGTTATTCAGAATAAATTAATTTGAATGAAATTTCCAATATATTAATTTTGAATTATCTGTTTTTAAACTATTATTATAACAAGAAAGATCAGCTCATTCATAATGTTTTTTTAGATTTACAATGGCAAAATGTTTAAGATTCCTTTAGAAAGTGAACTAAGAGTAGGCTGTATCCCTGCTGCCTTGCCAAAATTTCATTCATAGCACACTGCATGAGAGTGCATTGTGTATGCTCTGCTTCTTTAGTAGGCCAGTCTCTTCAGAAAAGTACCGGTAAGATAGAAACTCTGTTTTGACTAGTACCGGTAGTAGCAGACCTTACATGTACCTACATCCTCAACACCGGTTTAAAAATTTTGTTTTGAAGTAGAACTTTAATACATTATCTCACCTCCCCTTCCTAAACATTTTAAATAATAGGCTTCCATGTTTCAATACATATGAGATACACAATGGTCTTCACTTGTCTTGTTAAGTTTTGTTGATTCGTAGTCGCTACACAATCACTAACTAACTCAACTGCGCAAAACTCAACATTTAATTCATCACATAACTATGTTTACTACATGTATCCCAGCAGTAGCGACTGGTTAATCTTAATGTAGACTAGAACAACAAACATGCACAGAGGTACACATAATATTAGTAACCATCATCTGGCTCAACAGTGTACTGGTTGATTGGGTATTATAAAGTAGTCTAGATGGAACAATTAGCAGACTATGAATGAAGTTGAGTTAGTACTGTGTCGACTTTAAACCACAGGCCAGCACTTCATGAATCATCTCCGTGTAGTTCATCTCTACCTGTATCTCTCTATCTCTTCCCATTTCTGACACTTTTAATTTGTATATTTTGGGAGGATGCCCGCTGACAGTAACAGGATCTCGTCATTACAGATATCATATAAATTCTGTATATCAGACTGCCCTGCCATGATTCGGATTCTTACGCCATAGCAGACTGCAAAGCACACTGAGAACCCAATCTTGTTGATGATAAACACAGATTATATTCTAGCTTTTAATAGAAAATTTTATTAAATGACAAAAACAAGTTTTGAGGATTTTTTAAAAAAAATTCATTCATGCTTTTACAGGAAATTTATGCGCTAAAATACATGTTAACGCCCATTTGTACTTTGTGTAATTTGTCATGGTGACCAGCTTGTTAACCGAATTATAGATCTTAGAACTGGGAATATAAATTTTAACAGGTGGTGCAAATATTAGGTGTTGGAGAGTGAAGTGGAGGCATTGTTGGTGTTATGAATGGGGTGAGAAGGGTATGTGGTGAGGGGTAGGGTAGACTTTTGTCAAGGCGGGGCTGAAAATCTGTTTTGTTTTGGTGGCTACTATTAAAATGCCATTTTTCGTAACAATGTGCTCGTAATATGATTTGATTATGTTTAATCTATGGTCTGAAATCAGTGTTAGATTAAAATTTAAAAATAGGTTTTAAAACATCATGAAAACTCAGCTAGACATTAAAATAAATTATTCTATCATATCATATGGGAGGTTTATATTTTGTTGTTGCGTACAGATATTTATATTTATTATATTTAATCTTGGATCTATAATAGGAAATATTTCACATTAACAGAAATTAATTTGAAAACCTTAGTATTAAGTGATGCCATTCATCACAAGCCAACACCACCAATGATTTTCAACAAATTCTTTTGATAATCATAGGAGTCAAGTGGTGTGGGTTCGATTCCCAGTTAAACTTGACAAGAAATAGGTTCGCCTGTCCAACCTTGTGGGTTTTCTCCGGGTCTTCGAATTTCCTCCCCACCGCTAAAGTCCTATGCACAAGGGAATTAGTGAAATAAAATTAAACCAGATAAAGGTCCCGTGTTGGATTGATGTTAAACCCCATTTTTCTCTTGCTCTCTCTTTAAACCTCATTTCTCTAAATCCCCTTCTCTCCCCCACTCCCCACCGCCTATGATATTTTTCTTAATTAAAACCCAACAAAAACAAATGAAATAGGAAGGAAAGCTTTATAAAGTTTAAAGTGTGAACTGTTTTATCAGTTGATGGTTTCTCTTCTTGTTTCCATGACGTCAATACAGTCTGTTACCCCCATGATGTTACTATACATAGAGTCTTGTAACCTAGCAACAGTTTACAGGCAGGTACCAAAAGACAAGCAGTATGTAAATTAGACCGTGTTAGGGAGAGATAGGTAAGAGAGAGAATTCTTGGAATGGTGTCAGAAGACGTTGACTGCTGCTTAGGTTAACTTGGCAGTCGGTCAATTTAGCGGGGAATCCTGTTAATGATGTAAATGTGACGTCAGTGAAGGTGTCGTGTTATTCGGTATAGAAGGTCAGCCTGTTATTGATTTCCTCTGACTTTCTGACGATTCAAACTTTTAACGACTTAACTCAGTAACTCGATATACACCAAATCCAAACTACCAAACACTACATTTCTTACATTTCACATCTGCTTTCTCATATTTCATCAAAATTACTAAAAAAAAAGCCCAATAAATTTCACCTAAATCGTGAAGGAGCAGATCTAAAAATAAGTGTAAATATTCTTGTATCTAAAGAGTTCCTAACTAAACCAGCAGTGTTTTCTGTTTAAAGTCAAAATTCTTTCTTAAACATGTAATCAATAGTTATCACAGGTCTGATTTTGTTGTCAATGTTAAGAGATTTATAATTTATAAGTTGGATTAAATTAATGACATTCGTATATATATGCACATTAACAGCTTATTGGATTGAGGGTGGGGTGGGGTACAATGTATGTACATGTAGGCATTGCTCTTCAGATTCACAATTTTATGCCATAATTTTTTTCAAGTTTCATGATTACGATCGCAAGCTGATGGGGTAGTTGATTTTTGGGGGGTAAGAGGTCCAACATGTACGCTTTAGATAGAGAGAAATTGGGTTTAGTCAATCTGATTAAAACACAGATCCAATTTCATTTCGTTTTTTAAAGTTCAAAATTTCGCTTTTACTTGTCTTTACTACTCTTGGATCTGGAGGATATGTGGGGTCAGCCAATCAAATGGCCTGTCGAATTGACCGTTTGACCTTTTCATGCGTGGAACTGTGGGTAGATACATCTATACTAACACCAGCGGATAGAAATCAAAACAAAGCAAAAGTAGATTTTAAAAAGCGTGGCGGTCGCTAATTGGTTAATCGAATGACTGACGTTATCGGGTCGAACGTCCCGTGCTTGATACCTGAGGTCATAGAACGTGAGCTCCCACTATAACTTGTTAGATCTACATGAGTGTAGGCCATCGAAAGTATAAAAAACGAAACGAAATATAGATCTATATTTTAATTAGATTGGGGTGTAGCCTACTTGACACAAACTAGGACATTGCTGGATTAATATATGGTTCAGTTTTATTTCAATAATTCGCTCAATAAAATGGGTTTTTAGCAGAGAAAAGCTACAAACAAGGTTGGACAGAGGACACTGCTCCTTGTCCTACATGTTAGATCACAAGCCATAAGGTCTGTCATTAAATAAGGTTTAATGGTTTTGATCCCAAGTTTGTACTTACGGTGACAAGGATTAGGAGCACCCGTGCAACAGCCATATTTTGATTTTGTTTCCTTTATTAAATTATGTCAAATAATCAATTTGAGTCCATTGTCAACTACAAAATGAGTTATTGTTAGAAAGATGCAAATGACATCATCAGCTTGAATTTAATGTTACTACACTGAATCAAACCAATTGAACCCTTTATTATACTTTCTAAAATCGTAGGCTACACTGAATCAAACCAATTGAACCCTTTATTATACTTTCTAAAATCGTAGGCTTTAGCGCCGCTGTCCAGCACTCTGTATGGCATCGTAATTAGCCCTGTCAGTGCAGAAAACTATGATGTTTATTAAACCCCATTTCATTTTACATTTTATTTTAACCTCTCTTCATTGATTCATGGAGTTCTATTTCTTTAACATTAATATCCAAGTATTTCAAGTCAACTATTTTGTTCGTGGTCTAAAATCTTTATGTGTTATCGAACGCAAATACTGAGTCCTAGTTTTGTAACACACACAGCAGATTGTCATACATTATTTAATACATGTACCTTGCCTAATGGTACACACAAGCAACTATTTTTAGCCAATCAAATAGCAAATTAGGCCATGCTGCTTCATGGTTGAATAGCAAGCTGTTATCCAATGAAAACACAGCAATTAGCATGTAGAACAGAGTGCTGAATGGATTTCACTTGTGGTGTTTTATTCGGGTCGTGTGAGTGACACTAAATTTAGGTCACAACCCTGTCACATGTCAACGAGGAGAGCTAAAGGATGTAACAAGGAATATTATTGGACGATATTATATTGATGTTTATATTTCTTTGAGCGTTGCATGTCTTAAATGTCAACCTGTTAACATTGTGAAATATTTTTCTATCAAGTAAATTTTCTAAACGATTGACTTTATGTGTTGACTTTGGACAAAATATGAAATAATTATAATCGACCATTTCTTCTTGTAGGTTGACATGATTTTAGAAATAATAAAGTTTGTTGGTTTACCTATCACATAATTAGAGAATTAGAACAACAGTTAATAGGATTTTGAATTTTCTTCCAATTAAATAAAGATAATCGTATTAATTTATTTTAATCCTCGCTAATTAAAATCACAACCTGTGATATTCCATTTTCAACACCAATAGACCGGAAACCATAGCTGTGCAATAAGAGAAAATCATAGAAGAGCAGGTGGGACTAATGAAGACAGACTGTTAGGCAAATTCTGCCTGGACAGAGGCACTACGGCCTACTTTGATTTTGAATTCCTACTGTTAAGGGTTCTTTTTCATGCATGCCAATGTGTACACCTGACATCAGTTTTTTTCCCATCCTAATGACTAGACAGCTGTACTTGTCGACAGGCCCTCTCCGTCCTCTTTCACTGAAAGGACGGTAAATAGCGCCAGAAAACTTTGAGGAACTTTTTTCGGCCAAGACCTGGCGTGAACCTGAGACCCCCCTAGTCCATGTTTGAATTTAGAATTCATAAAACATTTGAAATTTTAAACTTTCTTGAGGACATTTTTTTATGCAATGTCTGGATATTGGACCAAGACAAGAGAATCCACAAATACTAGATACAAAATGAAAGCACTGGGAATAATATAACATGAATGAGACGTTTTATGTCAGGAATTCAAAAGTCAACATGAAAAAGACAACATTTAAATAGAAACAGGTTGTCTGAACATTTCTATAAATAAACAACACAAGATCATTCCCGTATGTCACACGCCGTCACACGCCGACTTCCTCACGTCACATTTCTACTATTTGAAATATTTAAAAATTTGTTCTGATAACAAAATTTATTTGAGAAGTACTGGATATTCTAGTTCTTTACATTTTCAACTTAGTGCCGGACATTAGCCTAGTAGTAGCAGAACAGTAGGACGTTAAACACCCTTTTCATGTTGTATTCAAATAATTCAATAGTAAAAACTCAGAAAAAAGACAAATTTGTGGTGGACAAAATAACAAGAATCAGAGCCTCAGAGGTATTGTGGATAACAATGTCTCTGACAGGTACCATCCAAGATGGCATAGCGACCAAGACTATGTATCACTCCAAGTAAAATTATCTGTAAAAATCTTGTCATCTGCTTGATAGAAGTTACTTCGTTTCTCTTTATTGGGAGTTGATGTCTAGTTGAAGTTTGGTGTACACATTGGCATGCACATGAAAAAACATTGACAGCTGGAATTCAATATAAGAATAGTACTGAATAGGTCGTAGCGCAACTCTACGGGCAATATTTATTGTGTTGGTAGTGATTTCCCATCGCGGTTTCACTGGACAAAGAACCTGACAACGATAAGTGTCTAGTTGTTTGGATTGGCCTGAAAAAAGAAGTTCATTCGTCTCTCTCTTCATTTCAGCAAAGTATGGCTCTGTTGATATCTTTCATTGGGCAGGATATTATTGATAACTTCTAGATATGGTACCACATCTTATTTATTGTTTAACTTTAAATTTCCTTAAATGGTGTTGATTAAGTACATGTATTCGTTTATTGTTTGTCGTTTATTCAACTATTTTTTATATATTTTCATAATTGTTCTTGTATCAAGGAGAGATGTCATATAGGCTGTACATACTTGTTCCTCAATATCTCTTTCAATATCTGAATAAAATAATAAAAAAAAAACCCAATGAGATTTTCTATTGGTTTTCTTGACTGGCTATCAAGTGAAGGGCATTATGTATAAGACAAACTTGAACATCTGAATTCCTTGGTATATAAAATATATATTATATAGGATTATTGTTTTGACATTTACACTACCTACATTACATCTCTGTATTGTTTTTCTTGGGAGGTATTCATACATACTGTTCATGATACTAGCGCTACACATACGATATTATTAAACTTCTTCGGTGATATAATAAATACTGTTTGTAATATCCGCACTACAGTTAAAATGTCTATATTCCTGCAAATCAGGCCAGTTCTAGTAAAAATGTTTTTACATCTACTGAACAAAATGTCAGACTCCACACTGAAAAAAGGACAAGTCTTGTATGATAAAGTACCATATCAAAGCTTGGATTTTCATCCCATCCAAATGACAAGATGGAAAGGTAGAACCATACGAATGCAGGGATCGAAAACGCAACCTCCATATTAGCAAGTCAATATATTACCTGTTGAGCAACAGTAGCTGCTGCAGGCAAGAAACTGTTGACAATTTGAATACTACAAATAGTAGTTGGAAACCCTGCATAACACTGCGTGACTTTCGACTCCTCGATACTTACTGTGTGACGAGGACTATCCTACCACTAACAAAGATCCCTTCGAGCAAGTGGATTATTGAAGTAAAATTAAACCTGATGTTAGTCTTGAAATGTCCTAGTTTGGGTCAAGTGGATGTCAAACCCCATTTCTCTCTGTCTCTCTCTCATTGGTTGAAAAATAATATGTTAAACTCCAATTTTATTTTGTATTTTTTCTTGTGTAAAATGGGCCAATCCTTGCTAGCTACATGTATGTATACACGAAGGATTGGTTAAATCATTGACTGATTCAGATTCTACGACTTAACCATTAATAATAGGTGGAGGAGTGGTTATATCATTGACTGTGATATTCTATACTCCAGTATTAAAACTCTTCCCTTCATGCTTATACTTTTACCTACATTTGTTTTGACGAAGAAGGGTGATTGACCACAATATTTGACTAGTATTATTATTATTATAACCCTCCTAGTTATAGGCTGGTTATTCAACTTAACATAAAGTCAACAACTACACACAGTATTATTATACAACTATATGTGAATATAGATAACTCAACAAACATAATGTAGTATCCATTACACATCATCTCTCTTTCGACTTCCCCCGTCAGCAGTTCTAGACAGAGGACCTGGCAAGGAACAGTATAGTTGTTCGAATGAGACCTAAAATCAATGTCCTATGCACATAAAGATCTCTTGGAAGTTGGAATTAGATATAATTTCAATCAAAGTACACTGTCCCATGTACATATATTTGCATGCAGTAAATGAAATGCTTGTCAGGACGAAATGTACCAATAGGACACTGTATGGTGTATGATAATTGAAGTAATAGTAGGCTGCAATGCTGCTGTCAGGGCAAAATTTCCCCATAGCACGCTGTAGGGTATATATGTCAAACTTCAATAGCCCAGTCAGAGCAGAACAGTTCCACGTTAAACATCATTACATTTCATTCTCTATAAACTGGTTATTCAAATTTATATTAAAACATTTTCTTAGAGTAGTCATTGTTTAAGGCGAGTGATCGTTCTCGAGCGCCTACAGCTCACCTGAATGTCGACCGAGGGGATTTTTTTTCCCTCCCCTTAAAATTGAAAATCACTCTCCTTTACAAAGCCATTGGGGGTTTATTAACATTTAACTACCAATCACTGTCCTTAATATCGGATCACTCTCCTTAATTTCTAAATCACTCTCCTTAATTTCTAAAGCATTCCTCTTATCAAAACTGGGAGAACCTTTCAGGAGAGCCATTTTTTTCAATTTGTTGATTATGGGGAGCTTTTTTTGGCTCTCCTCTGAAATACAAAAAACAACGACTGGGGGTACTCCGGTTTCCTCCCAGTGCTAAAGACCCCTACGCACAAGCGAATTATTGAAATAAAATTAAACCATTTTTGTCCCAAAATGACCTGCTTTGTGTCATGTGGACATTAAACCCCATTTCCCTCTCTCTCTCTTTATATTAAAACATAACACCCACCATTTTATGTTTTATAGAGAAGAAATGTCAGTATGACTTGTTGCGTAGACAGTGTAACAGGTGGTTGTTATTGGCACTGATACCGTCCTTGTCTTCCTGTTAGACTGTAATAAATAACAGTCTCTTATTATATCATAACCTAGTTCTAGCAGGGAATTTGTGACATGCGGTTTCAATTAGCCCCAGGGGTTGGATAGCGCCAGCGCACTGTATCATACATACATGTACAGTCTGTCAACTGGCGTGGATTAGGGTCGCCTGTCCAACCTCGTGGGTTTTCTCCAGGTCCTCAAGTTTCCGACTTTCCTCCCACTGCTTAAGTCCAAGTCCCCTATCGCTAGCTCAAACATTTTATACCTTTACTCATCTGACACATACAGTGCTAGTTAGCATCCCCCTCCTCTCCAATTAGCATCCTCCCCATAAATTTCTTTTTACATACCGCTACTGGTACATAAATGCATACTTTGTTGATCCAATGAAGATTTTAAAATATTCAAAATTGGATGCATTGCGATGTGGAATTCATAAATGAATGTATTTCATGAATGATTGAAAAAGTCATTGTACATGGCAACAGTTGTCATGGTAATATGAATATGGTTTTATTTTAAAGTCATGTTAAACACGGCTATAAATAGACATAAATATTAAAATAACCATTAATAGGATTGTTCATCAGGTCAATGACTGGTGTTTGACCTTGATCTGTATAACTAGAGCAACATGATACATTTTACTTCAAGATCATGCATATGTGCATTTACTTTTGTTATGAAAGTCAATGGATTGAAGTTTATTAAAAAGTATAAAAGAGAGAAATGGAGTATGCTTTAGTTCATTTTTGGACTAACATATGATAATTGCATTTGCATGACCAGGGATGAGAGGTTTTCCTGGATAACATGGAAATTTCGATTATTCCTCACAGAATTCCACCTGGCAAGGGTTCTTTTACATGTACATGCATGCCAGTTATAGATGCTGATAGAAGGAACTCTGTTTTCCATTCCATCCAAATGACTGCTAAATTAAATGCTTCATGATGAGCACAATAGCACGGTTTACCCCCCATGAAAAATTTAAGACTTGCGGTTGCTTTAATAAATTTATGATAATATTTCTACTTTAAAAATACGACATTGATGAGGGATTTTGGATAAATTAATAGTATTATTCCCACTTTTTTGTTATAAATAAATTACGAAAGATGGCACCTGGTTGCTGCTTCTCTTTTAATAACAATATTTCTACTTTAAATTTGAATTTAGGACATGGTTGGGTGTTTTCATGATTAATAAAAATATTTCTGCATTAAAGATGGGACATGGTTGGGTGTTTTTTAAATTAATAAAACTATTTCTGCTTTAAAGATAGGTTGTTTTTATTAATTAATAATAATATTTCTTTAAGCTTAACATCAGTCATAAGTGATATATGTTACTGGTTTGTGATTGGGTGTGGTCGAGTATATAGAACAGCTTGTCAGCATTACAGTCTACTTTGTTCATCATTAAAACAATACTTAGCTGGATATCAGAGAACAACCCCTGTCTCCTGATGTCCATTAAAATCACATCGAACAGCAGGTGGTAGTTTGAAAACACACACAAACTGACCTTTTACTTTTTTACGGAAATACTTATTTACCCTAGTGACCTAGTCTAACATTTGACAGACTTATATAACTGAGTCACCTACTTACAGATAAACTTCAAGCTCCTGTTTTATTCAGGGGTTGCACTTAAGATCATAAAGTCTGTCATCGGAGTCAAGTTGCCTGGTTTCGATTCCCAATCTGTGAGTGACTTGTCCTACCTTATGAACTTTCTTCAGGTTCTAAAGTTTCCACCTACTACTAAAGAGCTCTGTGGGCAAATTGTTGGGTTCCAAAATGTCTTTGTTTGTGTTGACTGGATATTAAACCTTCCTCTCTCTCTTTCTCTCTTCGCCCCACACCCCCTTATCTATGAAAATTTACCTGGTACTTTCCTTGTTCTTGTTCTTTAGACCTACGTGGTTCATAGACAAAAGCATACACATCTCGACCAATTCCAGTAAGATCGACATGAAACTTTGTGAGCTTGTTCATTGGACAATTGCACATTGATTTACCGACTTTGGTGATAGCGTCTATGATGTTATGCTGGGTTCCTGGTTCATAATATGCTCGTACTTGTTTTGAAATATATCATTTTAATGACATAAATATGGCGCTTGTGGCATAAACATGGTGTCTTGTGGCATAAATATGGTGTGGTGTAGATCATATAGTGTCTTTTGAAATGAATATTATATCTTATGAAATAATGTTTGTGTTATTTTCAGGTGTACTATGCAAAGAAGAAACGTCGAGCACAGGTAACTCAGGGTGACGAAAGTGGCAATAAGAATCGTAAAGTTAATGTTCATTCGTATAACGAGGGTTACGACGACGCTAATCATGATTATATGGTGAATCCAGGAGAGAAATGGTTGGAACGATATGAAATAGATTCATTAATAGGAAAAGGATCCTTTGGTCAGGTAAGCTATAAATAATTTCTGCATTCTGTAGAAAGCCTTCTTTTAACTTTGTGCTGTGCAAGATTACTGACCTTTGATTAAGTTTACAGGTACGGCATCGATAACATTGTGCCTTGTTTATATCAGACGTATTAATACAAAATGATCATAGCAGAATTTGGGCCTTTTAGTCGTTTTACGCCTTCACCCATACACTGCATAGGAACTTGTTTTATTCATACATATTTCTAACAAATATACTTTTTGTCTTAATAATTAAAGAAAATGATCTGAAAACTGGTAGTTTCATTACTTGTTTCTATTTATTGGTTCCTACTGGTAGTGATAACCTTTAAACACGATGTGAAAATGAATCTGATTTATACTGAGAAACGAGTGATTATCTTGATAGAATGTGTGAGTGCGTGTGTGCAGGTTTTGATGCCTATAGAGAGGAATGTACCTATCAGTGTGCAACATGTTTTAATGGTCGAGGAATGAAGAATAGCAGACAGATCAAATCTTGATTGGTACCATCTTGTCTGGTTGCCATATACACACAGGTCATAGGTCGCCGGATAAACATTACACCGGCATGTAATACTAGTCTTGATCTCCCAGATGATTATGTCACTATTATACAAGAATAGCCTTGTTTATACATGACCTTTGAAGACGATGAAATGTATTTTAGCGGAAGTAAGCTCAACAAAAAACAAAGTTCATCGGAAATCCCACTGAGTCTTCCTGTCTTCATTGGCTAAGTCTTTGTAGAAAAGTATGACATTAAACCCCATTTCATTTCTTCTCAGTCAGTAAAGATTATTATGGAAATAGATGTTGCGATTTGAGTCTTTAATGCCTGGATATGCAAACCTTCACAAATTTTAAATTAGAATTTGATGTAAGATATGAAATCATTTCATATGATTTACCTAGTTAAAAGTTTGCTATCAAAGTGGATTTCATTTAAATTTCTAATCAAAAAATTATTATTAGAAATAGAATGTACTAAAATGAATTAAATCTGTTTGGATTTTTGGGTGCATATTGCATGAATTTGGTTAACCGAGCAGAGTGAATTTCAGTTTAGTTAAAAAAAAAATGTTTTATATTCTACTAAGAAGTCATTTGCTCTGAGGGGGTCTATGAAATAAAAAGGTTTTATATTCTACTTAAAGGTCATTTGCTTTGAGGGGGGGGGGGCGGGGGGGATGTAAGGCTTTGGTCCCTGGGTTCTATTCTGGTGCTTGCTGAGAAAATTCCTTGCTCTTTTACTTGTCACTATGGTTTCCCGTTGTCAGTAGTTCAGCATGCGGGTCTAGCAAGGAACAGTGTTTTTATCATTCAAATGGCACCACACAAAAATCAAACCCAGGGCGCCCAGGCCAAGTGCAATTGAATTAAAACCTCAGCAGACAAAAAATTTCCCTCAAGAAAAAAGAAATGCCTTGTCGGACTGGACAAAAAAATGGAGGTTCTGTGTAAGTACACATTAGCATTCACTGTTCGAATTTAAAGTAGAGTAGCCGTTGTCCAGGCAAAATTTTCCTCATAGCCTTCTTTCTTTTAATTCTGACTACTGGCGATGTCATAAGATTAATGAGTAGAAGAAGAATCATTGTCAGTCTTGTTTGTGTCCATTGGTCAAAACATACATTCAGCAAGACCTACTTGTTTAAACCGGTTTCATTACCATAAACAACAACTGGTCACCATATTGTGACTTCTGACCTTTCACCTTATTTGACCAACCCCACATTGGATGAATAAATTTAAAAGAGTTCATTGACCTTGTTAATTACTATTGAAGTTGAAGTAATTGAGATAAATGCTTTTGAAGTTGAGTTAGTAGCTTTTTGAAGATTGTACTTACCGTTTGCTTTTGAATTGAGTGAAAGGAGATTTAAAAGATTTTTGTTTTTTGACAATCTTGCAGCATTCGTCTACTCGGCTGACAATTTAATTAACAAGCCAGCACAACCTATAAGTATAAGTATTGGATAAAACAGGTTCCATGTTCGACCCCAGTGTTGGCAGGCATTCATTTGGAACTTCCGACATGGTGTCACCTTGGTGGTAGTGTCATCAGGGTCTGTCTAGACCCTATAATTACTTTCTAATTCTATGGTTGAATTAATTATGGGTTACCCTAACAATGTGTATAGTCGATCAAATAGAATGATAAACCAAGGTCCCCTGTACATATTAGCATACACTTAGAAGAACCTTTGACAGTTTGAATTCGATAAGAGTAGGCCTTATCGCCGCTCTTCATGCAAAATTTCCCTCATAGTATAGCACATATATGCCCATCTTCATTAGCCCAGTCGAAGCAGAACAGTAGGCTGTTAACAGTTAAACCCCATCTAACCAGCCAAGTTAGAAACCAGTGCCTCGCCTTTAAACCAACCAGACTATAGGATACTGTGTATAGACTGCTATTTATACATTCCAATAACTGTATACAGATCTATTCTCATTTGACTGGTCAGTTGTGTTACTAGCTGGACCTCTATCTAGGTCATTTGGTCACTTGAGGCCAGAGGTTTTTTTTATACAATCAACTCTGACCCCCGACCTATAAGATATGTATGGAATGTAAATGTTTGTTGGCCAGTTAATGGGATTTTTTTTTTATGGAGATGAGGTTTTCTAGTTCAGCAGAATATTTTAATAAAAGATATTATTTATCATAATTTTCATACATGTGGTTAATTGCAATTTGACATTGATGCCAGATCTAAAGTAGGGAAAAATTAGCTTGGATATTCTTTTGGTACGGTAACATAATTTTTAGAAAAATGTTTTGGCAACCATATTTATTAGTAGAAAGAAAAGAAGTGGAAATATTTCTAGAAAAATAAAATGGCAGTTTTTTCTGTTATATTAGATTTGATATTGAATTAGTGTTCATTTGATCGATGATTTGATTTTGCATAGTGGATTTTGTCTGTGTCCTCTTGGTTTCCTTCCACTACTAAATTATCAGGGGACCAAATGGAGGGACAATGTACAATGTACAGTCATTTGGATTAATGAGTGAACCCATGGCAGTTGCTGACAGGGCAATATTTCCATGATACCACCACACTGCATGGCATACATACACTTGTCTTCATTAGCCCAGTTGGACCAGATCATTGGGACTTTAAACCCCATTTTATATCGTTTTCATCTCTTTTTATCAAGAATTGTAACCTGTTTAAAAATTGTTGAAATAATGCTTCAATGATAATCAAATTTTGTCTTTGAAATGGTTAAGTTTTTGTTAGAAATATTTATACCATGTTATGTATTGATTATGTGAATGTTATATCTAAAAAGATAAAATATCAAGGAGAAGAAAGTTTGATTTAAAATAAACCTGACAAACTTTAAAAACACACACATCATATATAAATTAAGCGTTTAATATTGTACATGCCAACGAAATAACCAAATGATTATCTTGTTCAATTACAAAGTGATAATACAAGAATATTACCTAATTCTGACCTTACAACAGAAGTATCTTTATCGACAGAAAATCGTTTTAAAACTTCATTCTCCAAGTCTCAACAACTCAAAATTTTGTTGATTGAAGATGGTCCATTTTTTATCAAAGATGTTTTTATAATGAAAAATATTTTTCCCCGTTTATAACATTTTGTTGATTACGCGTATCTTCCAAGTAAGATTAAATTTATAAATACATGCAGTTATCAAAAATATTATCAAATAGAATTTTTTGCCAAAACATGCTGTGCTCTGAAAAGACTAAATGTTATGGACTTAAAACAGTGATGAACATTTAAGATGATACTTTAAGAATAACAAAACATTTCAATTCATTTCATGACATCTTGAAGTATTCTGCACACACAGAGTAGGCTACCGTTTTGAGAAACTCTTTGATTGAATGGCCACCTTGTTGAAAAATTATTCTATTAATTTGTTTTGTGATTCTAATCTGTTTACATTGTTCATAAACACATTGAATAAATAAACATTTTCAATTAAGAATAAAAAAAAAAATCATTAAATATCTCCTAAATAGGCACTGCAACAATTTAGACTTTAAATTTGATCTATTCCTGATATTTGAAACTATGTTATTTTACCACGACTCTATTCAAATCTGATAAATGAAAAAATTTGATATGATTAGATATATATATATTCCCCATCTGGTTGGATCTACTGTCTTAACATCGGGTGATGTCAACACCTGGACGTTCTTATCTATAACAATAACAACCAGTTATTGGTTTGTATAGAATTCAACTTAACTTTTACAACAGCTGGTTTTATGATTATTCTTACAAAAATCTCAAATATTAACAAAGTTTTTAACAAAATGTCACGTCTTCAACAGGTAACATGTTTTCAAGTACTTACATCAGGTTTATACAAACAACAAGTTTACATGAATCCTGTATTGAAATTGACCTATTTTTCATTTGCCAGGTTTACACAACTCCTGTATTAAAAATGACCTAGTTGAATTTGCCAGGTTTACATGACTCCTGTATTGAAATTGACCTAATTTAATTTGCCAGGTTTACACAACTTCTGTATTAAAATTGATCCAGTTTAATTTACCAAGTTTACATGACTCCTGTAAAGAAATGGGCCTAGTGTAATTTCCCAATAAATTTTTATGACTCCTGTTTTTAAATTGACAAAATTTGCATGACTTCTGTATTGAAACTGACAAGTTAATATGACTCATATTTTGAAAGTTAACTAGTTTGATTAAAATCCAATCTTGTTCCATTATTCATTAGCCATGTTGCTGCACCAAAGTAACTCATTAAATGCTCTTTCAGTTCAAAACAAGCAATTTATTTTTTTGATTAAAAGTTAAAAAGTCAACCATTGTTTTATTTTCACAATTTAGATTCAATCAGATTTAAAAGAGGCCCATCAAATGATTTTATTTAATCCAACACTTATTGGTGGCACTTGCTTGTTTTTATCTTTGTGAACAGAACTAAATTGACGAACCGATTCAACTTTCACAAAATTGTAGTTTTCAGAGGATTTAATCAAAATCCAACCAATGACCAGCTGGTTTTAAGTAAATCTTCTCATTCTGACTGGGCTAATTGTTGACCCAATACCTGGTAGTCTTCTGAGTTTAACTGAGACATTTTCTCGGCTAATGTATCAAATATACAAGATGGTACATGGCCGCCATATTGTTGTTATGACTGACACCCATATTGGCTAGTTTGTTCCGCGATACGGTCAGTAGGACTGACTCAGTCCACATTTAGTCTTGGTAAACAAGCGATTGGTCAGCTAGGCAAACAAAACTGACCTATAGTCGTCTGAACAGGTTGGTTCAATCTTAGCAACATGGATTTGAGTTAAATACCTGTGGACATAAGTCATTAAGCCTGGTTGTCGGTAATCTATGAATTTTCTATGTTAAAAGTACATTTCTCGGTGTCGAGCACAAGCACAGTAACAACTACACTTAAAGCCCCAATAACACTCTTGTTGTAACTGAATAATATGTCCCAATCTTCATTCTGGTCAACAAATCCTATTATTTTAGAATATTTCAATTAAATGATGATATAAATTTCATCTTAACACACCTATTTTAAAAACTTGGAAAAATTCAACCAATTGATTTGAAAAGTCTAACGTAAACCTTTTCAAATGTGACTTGGATTTTAAAATATTTTCGAACTCTCTGGACAAGTAAAATATGTTGTAATGGATAATTTACACAACAAGTAAGGACACTTAAACATCTAGTACTTAGAATAAGGGTATTATTTATTTTCTTGAGCTACCAAGCCAGCAAGAATGTTATTGTCCCTAGTACCTGACACGCATAATCAGTTGTTGCAAATGTACACCACTTGGTGCTCACTGATGTCAAATAAATCTCATTTCTACAAATATTTCTTTTTTTAGAACTATATTATACAAACAATTTTAATAATTATTTTGTCCCTGTATAAAGTAATCTCAGTTTTAATATTCTTTACAACATATTAACCACTGGATGTTTTGTTGACTGGCAACCCTATCTGTATAGTCGAACCCAGTTGATGATGATGAAGAGTAGAAAGTTAAACCCAATTTCATGTTATTGATAATGAAAGTAGATTTGTTGTTTATTGTAATAACTGTCTTGTATTGATGTCATGGAAATGATATTTATTTATTGTGACTAACCGCTTCCTAAAATCACCAACATGTAGGGTTAATATTGTCATGATCCGTAATAGTTCACACATCAATATTGACAGGTCATTGTACTCCATGTTTTATCAAGTTAACTCGCCTTCGTTCTATGTAGATAGAATAAAAGTTCCGTTACCATTCATCTATTGCTGCCATGTTGCTTGAACGGCAGTTTAACATTTTTGACCGCCTCCTATATTATGAAGAGAAGGCCGACAAATAATTTCTCCTCGCATTGCATATGTGAACCTTAAAAATGAAAATACCCACAGTTTTAAAATGTTGGAAGTAATACGTGACCAAGATATTAAATTTGAACCCCTTTGTATTTGCAAATGATTATCAACAACTGCAGAATCTGAAATCAAATCTGAAGAAAAAAAATGGGGAAAAATCTAGTTGTGTGTCTAAAGGATTTTCACCTGGATTCATTTCAATAATGAGGAATAAACTCCACTTTTATCAAATTCTCTGGTAACGTCTTCACCCTGGCATCTTGTCTTCTGTTTAAATTCCTGAAAATGACCCCATAGTTGTGACACCATGATATTTAATATTTTTGTATGACATATTTCAGGTGGTAAAGGCGTATGATCATAAAGACCAAGAACAGGTGGCCATTAAAATCATCAAAAATAAGAAACCATTTTTAAATCAAGCCCAGATAGAAGTCAAATTATTAGAATTGATGAATAAACATGATACAGAAAATAAATATTATATAGGTTAGTATTTTACTCACCCAAATATCAACGCTGTGATGATGCTTAGTTATTTTTGCAGTCATATTGTTTTCTATATTTGGGTAGTAAGCAGGAAACAAGTATCCTTAAGTTGCAAAAGTCTTTCTACTAAAAAAAACTCTCTCAGTTTCAACATGATGAGAGCATTGTTAAATGTCCCACTGCTAAAGACCCTTACGCGCAAGCAAATTTTTGAAATAAAATTAAAACCATATGTTAGTCCCGAAGTGACCTAATTTGTGTCGAGTGGACGTTAAACCCCATTTCTCTCTCTCCCGCATTGTTGAATGAGTATATTGAGCAGAGTGATTCCTTTCATTAGTGGGGGGGGGGGGTGGATGGCCGAATGGTTAGCACGTGAGCGCTAAATCATAAGGTCTGTCATTGAGTCAGCAGGTGTGGTTTCATTCAGTTCTCCATTCCCGGTTGTTTGTGACAAGGTGACAGGATGTCTGTCCAGTCTTGTGAGTTTTTTCCCCGGGTCTCTAGTTTCCTCCTGCTAAAGACCCCTCTCCTTTCAATAGAAAATTATGTAATAAGTACGTCATACACAGCTGTATGGTGGCCAATAAAATACTCTCAATGATGATCAGGACTCTTAGACTCTTAACTTAGATGCTTGATGGCATTCAAGTTCGATGGAGCTCCTTAACAAAGTGAGTATTAAGAGCAATCACAGCTACTTGGGATAAAATAGTTAAAGTTGAATTATTTAAAGGTAAACTAACTTGAGATCCCTGTTATTTTAAACTGTTGGAGTGTAAAGCATATACACGGACAAAACCTTGTTTAAACCGAGGCCATGGGGCCCTTATACAGTGGTTAACACCAAAAGTATGAGGGGGTAGGGGGTACGTCTCACTCGGCAAGACTGACAAAAAAGAATTTGTGTTTTAAGTGTAACTGTTGAACTGAAAACCAATCCATGATCCGTTGGTACGGTACTTAAAAAGATGCATTATGTAAGATTTAGATAAAGAGCAGGTCATTCTTGCTAAAAATAAATTTGAAATATTGAAAACATTGATGTTATCACTGTTTGAAGTTTTGACATAGATTGTTTATGATTGAAGCAAAGTTAGCCGTACTTGTTAATAAATCATTGAAACCAAAATAAAAACCTGTAATCAGACTAAGTTTTTGCATAATGCATCATTAAGTCTGTTTCTTTAATTTCAAATATTTTATATTTACATATTAAAATTAAATGAAATATTATTATTTTATATTCCAGTTCGGTTGAAGAGACATTTTATGTTCCGTAACCACCTGTGTTTAGTGTTTGAACTATTATCTTATAATTTATACGAATTATTACGGAACACAAACTTTCGTGGCGTCTCGTTAAATTTAACCCGGAAATTTGCTCAACAATTGGCCACGGCATTGTTATTTTTAGCCACCCCAGAATTGAATATAATACATTGTGATTTAAAACCAGAGAATATTCTACTGTGTAACCCAAAACGTAGCGCAATAAAATTAGTGGATTTTGGAAGTTCGTGTCAGTTAGGGCAAAGAGTGAGTATAGTCTTTATTTCAATTTTTATACGGCAACATTTAATATTTGGTTGTATCACCGACCATCAATTGGTTTGTTTTCCTCAAATGTTTGTGGACGCTCTAGATTGCAAAATTTTCATCCGATTGACCTAGAATTTATGCACATGGTATATGTTCAGGATAAGAGGAAGGTTGTTGCCCCCATTGCCTAAATTAGGGACAATGTTTATGGACTCCCTTGACAACTCGGCTATTGTGGATGTACGTTTCATAGCCTGGCAACCTATCTATACTTTACAGACACTGATACAGTATATCTTATAATCTCTTGTGAAAAAAAAACAGCATTTAAATCTCCAGTACCTAATTTATAGAAATTGTTCAAAATGATCTTTGTAATAATGTTAAATTCGTTAATCTTAAAATTATGGTCTTGATATCCGTGTATTAAAACTATTGTAATCTTATCTGAAGTAAACAAAGATATCAGCTCAGTTAGATTGACAAGTGTGTTGTGTGAGGCAGGGTATACTTATTCATAATATAACATCTTGTACCACTTTTCATTAATTTTGAAAGTTTACGCAGCGAAATATTCAGGTTGAAATGTCAAAATTGGTGAGAAAAATGAAAAGAAGTGACCTAACCGCATTCGTAACTGATGATCTATAGCACAACCTAGAAATATTTGTTTAAAATTCTTTCTATGTTTTTTAACATTTTTTTTTTCGTTTTTTTTTTTTCATAGTTTGAATTCTTTAAATTGTTTTTGTCAGAAGAGTAAATATTGTTTGTTTACCAACTATGTGCAGCACAGTCTAGGATGTGACATAACCACCTTTACAAAGATTAATCGTAAAAAATTCCTAAATTGACGAACGGCTGTAAAATATTTTCTTTGAAATATTTAATCAGCTAATGAACTATTTAGCGACGATGTGCTCCTATGTAATTATTAATAATTTTTGTTAAATTGATGAATTTTGACGTCATGATAAGCGTGCTTTAAGCAAGTCAGTATCAGATTAAGAGATTATCTCTGCCATATCAGGAACCAGAAAACTAAAGTTCTCCTTAATCTTTGATGAAGTGTTTTGATGTTTTGTAACATGATGATAGGTATACTTAATTAGTTGTTAACTAAAATTAATTTGTTCTGATAATAAGATATTTATAATAAATAATATTTTAATATGAAAGGAATATGGTTGGTTGTCAGGAGGTTGTGGTATCCCATGACCGTTTGAAATTAAAATAGTAATACATAGTGCATTTGTCTCTAAATTAATGCGCCTGGTTGATTTCAGACTTAAACGCATTAAGTGTATGTATACCCTCCTGAAATATGCAATCTTTGTTCATTGTGTAGAGCTTTGTTTCAAAATTTAGATTTCCCCTGCAAACAAATCTTCAGTTTAAGATAATGATAAAAAAATGTCCATTTATAAAGAGATAAATCATAGCTCATAATCCACAAGTACAAGTGTCAGATTTCTATGATGGACTTCTACGAAAGATTGGCCGTCTTCATTATCCCAGACGGAGCAGAAAAGTAGGATGTTAAATCCCATTTTATTTCGAAGGAGGTTAAGAGGTAGTTTATTCCAGTTGTAGTTGCCTTTTGATTTTCCAGATATTAAATCAGGGTCTTTCTTATAAATCCAACTTGAACTTCCTCATCATACAAATCTTCTGTTGTTTAAGATAAAATTAAAAGATGATTGAGATATTAAACTTTATTTTCAAATTTATTTTTATTTTTCAGATATACCAGTACATTCAGAGTAGATTTTATCGATCACCGGAAGTGTTATTAGGCATTCCATATGATTTAGCTATAGATATGTGGAGTTTAGGCTGTATTCTTGTTGAAATGCATACCGGAGAACCATTATTCGCTGGCTCAAATGAGGTGGGTTCTAACTCGGTTTCTAGTTTGTATTTTATTGACCATGTGGGCAGTGAACTGGACTTGAAATTAAAAGTTTCATTAATGTAATTTATATATTTATAAACCCCTTCACCAAAAACACCTATCTATCTCCCCCAACACCACCATGAGGAATAAGATTCATTTCACCTTTCCACCCCTCCAATAACATGTATCCATCTCTCTCTGCACAACCACCACCACCCCACTCAATAAGATGTATACTTCAACCCCACACCACCTCCCTGTATGATCTATCTACCCCTATACCCCAGTAAGATCTTACCACCCTTCCACCTCCACCCCTACCCTCAATCCCAATAAAGCCTTGATTTTCATGGCCGTTCTTGCAGCAGACTATTTTAAGCAGTAGAAATCCCTCCCTAAATGAAATGTTCACCCTTTTCTTAATTTAGAAAGTAAAAAATGAAAAATTTTTTTTTTTGTAGTTTGATCAGATGATGAAAATAGTAGAAGTTCTGGGAATACCACCGGACCATCTCCTCGACCAGGCACCCAAAGCTAAAAAATATTTTGAGAAAAGCCCAGATGGTTCTTACGTGTGTAAAAAACCTAAAGATGGAAAAAAAGTAAGTAATAAATTTCAGAAACAGAAAGGTTGGCTTGATGTGGAAACAAGGCACCTGTCGCAGACATTGTTCTGAATAAATTCAGGCACAAACTCTGTGTTTCAATGATATTAATGATACAAATGCCGGCATAATTTTCAAATTGTCAGGTAGCCTATGACTAGCTAGGCCTGCAGAGCTGCTCAAACTGTAGTTGATATGCTCACAAATATGTTAAGAGTGAGAGTGTATTTAATTTGCCCAGACTGCTTGTGATGGTAAGAGTGTATTTATTATGCCCACATTGCTCATTATCAGAGTGAGAGTGTGATAAGCCCATGTATATTTGTGGTAAATTTCTGAACAAGATAGAACAAATAGTTGAACTTCAAATGTGGTCTAAGGGGAGATAACTATGATATATGAGACAAACTTGTCCATTGAAGGAAGATGATTACTTGTTTTCACCCAAACTCAACTGGAATTTAAGAAATTGAATAACAACTAACCTCTCAATACAAACATGGTAAAAGAACATGATGAAGGAACTGTGCATCCTCATAAGCCCAGTTTGTGATGATTTGTGGGATGTTAAAACCCATTTAATTTCGTTTTTTGATCGTGATGATGCAAAAGGATGATTTATCAGGTTTATTTTTTTGTGTTATAAATGGTTATTAAGATCATGCCTTATTATTTATTCCATTTCATTATTTCAGTATAAACCGCCAAATTCACGACGTCTTCACGATATCATTGGTGCCGAATCTGGAGGACCGGGAGGACGCAGAACGGGAGAACAGGGTCACACTGTAGCTGACTATTTGAAATTTAAGGATCTGACGTTACGAATGTTGGAATACGACCCAAAGAAGAGGATCACACCATACTACGCCTTACAGCATAATTTCTTTAAACGGACAACAGATGAAAGTACGAATACCTCAAATAGTACGTCCACTAGTCCTGCAATGGATCAGACTGTATCGAGTTCTACAGGTAGTGCTCTATACACCCCCCTTCCCCATCACCCCCAAGTCCCCCTGCCCTTTCTCCATACCCCCCTCCTCCCTCCAACAGCCACGTAACATACACTAACCTTTTAATACTCCTGCCCCGAACCTCTCTTCCCATCCCATCTCTCTCATTTCAAATTCTCTGTTCCTTAATTTTGGTTCTCTTTTTAACTTTTTACCTTGCTGTCTTTCTTCTGTCTTCTCTATGGTCATATAATATAAATAGAGGTTAGAATTCAGTGTCATAATAGAGAGTGTTTAATAGAACATAGAGTAGACTTAGATAATATAAATCATTATATTAGATAATAGACAGTTTATTAACCGGATGGACTTAGATAATATATAATCAATTATATTAGATAACTATTGAACTTAAATGATACATATAATCATTAATTTGTATCGGATAATAGTCAAATCATAAAAGGACTTAGATAATAAATAATCATTTCAGCTAACTGTATAACAGATATAATCATTTATATCAAAGCTAACTTTCTTACACTAAAAAAATATCCTTAAAGTAAAAATTCAAATTTTCTTTGGCTAACAAGATGTGCAGATGATATATTTGAATTACAGTACAAATAACACATTTGTAGAAAAAATGAATTAGATTTACCATAATTTGCTTTATAAGATTCTTCAAGTGACGATAAAAAAGATTGAATACTTTCTACAATTTGTAAAAGATTGAATACTTTCTACAAGTTAAAAAGATTGAATACTTTCTACAATTTTAGTTAAAATGTTTGGTTAAATAATTGAATACTTTCTACATGTTTGATTAAATACTTTCTATAAGTTTTTAACTTAAAAATAGATATCTTAAAATCGTGTATATACCAAGAACTAGACAGGTTAGATATGAAGTCGAATGAAAAAAGTAGTTTCAGTTTTTTTCAATTTCTTTTTGGTATAGCTAAACAAAGCAATTTTAGAAACATATTTGTTTGTTTATAAAATTTCAAAATTATAGATTAGCGGTAACAGAAATGTTTCTTTAATTTTAATTTTGTTTTTTGTTTGCTACAAGCATTGTTTTGGATTTAATATTAGTGTTTGTTGCACAATTCTATTTATTGTTGTTTTGGATTATTAGAGTTTTGCGGAGTTTCTTTTGGGTTATTTATTTCGGATAAATTTTATTTTTAATGAGAAAATTATTTTAATATTTAAAGAATATTAGTTGAACTGAGAATTAAGTGTAAATGAAGAAAGTTTTGTCTGTTTTTATCGCCTGCCTGTAGGACTCAATAGTCTAAATAAATACTACGGTTTGTATTCTATTCCATCCAAGGCTTTCAAATTTAAATCTTCTTTTTTTTTTGATTGGAGGGGCATTGGGTGTCTAATGGATTAACACATGCGCGTGAAATCATAGAGTCTTTCATTGACTCAAGTGGCATGGTTTCAATTCTGCGCTTGTATATGACAAGGAGTCCTACTATTCTGTTCTGACTGGGCTACTGAAGGCAGGCATAAGTTATGCAGTGTCCTTTGATAGAAATTTTGACAGGATAGTGGCACTAAGGCCTACCCTTGTATTGAATTCCAACTGCCAAGGGATCTTTTATGTGCATGCCAATTTGTAACGAGGACCTTGATTTTGTGTCCAATCCAAACGACTATACACTGTCCCTTGCCAGGCCTTCTGTCCTGCACCTCTGACAAGGGGGAACCACACCAGAAAATCAAAATGAACTTTCTAGGCTGAGGCAGGGACTTCCAAGTTAGTGACCCACATTACATTACATTTCATTTTTAATGGGAGATTACTCTGTCATTTATGATATATATGTGTATATTGGATGATTTTGATCGTGTTTAAATAAAAGTAAGAAGACCTTGGATTGTATTAGAATATAAAAGAATTGTATTTATTTAGGCTAATTATATATTTATGTATGTATATATATACAGACCTGAAAATAAGGCCCATAGTTAAATCGGACTAAATATCTCGCTATGGAACTACAAATGTTAAACACAGGCACCAGAGGCATTGATCCCTCTGTGATTGACATTGTTCGTAACCTGAGCTTTATTTCAGGGATTGCTCGTGACACAAACACCATGTTCTTGACAGGCACAAGAGGGACTGGTCTAAACAGAACATGAAACTGTGCTTGACATTGTCCGTGACAGATGCTTTATTTCCAGGCTTGTATATATATAGATATATACCAGCTTCTTCCCATATCTTATAGTCACATTATGATTAAGCTTATTACTATTATTATCTAGGATTGAAGAAAACATCACAAACATCGCAAACATCAAATATCTTGCGCGTCTTTATTAGCCCAGGTGGAGCCGAAGCGTAGGACATTAAAACCCCGTTTCATTTTCATTTCAAATATCATATAATCCTATTATTATTATCTAGTAGAAAACATGGCAAATATCTTATATTGTCATATTATTATTATTATCTAGTAGGTTTGTTAGAGAAAACATCACAAACACCAAATCATGTTTATATAGACATGACAACTGTAAGTTCCCCAAAACTCTCAACTCTCAAACCTTCGTACATCCCAATTTCTCAGTATCAGGCAGTTTTATCGGACAATCAAAAAAGGTATCGCATATACTGACCAATCAAAAGGAGTATCATATTTTCCCATGTAGACTTGATCGCAGTATTAGGGGGGTGGAGGTGACCATCAAAAAGAGGGTCACATTTTATGATCTTCACCTGATCTCAGTATGCAGTAGTTTTATCAACCAATCAAAAGGAGTGTCACATCTTTCCATGTCTACTTGGCCCCAATATTAGGAGTTTTATTGGCTAGTGTCATCGACAATTCTTGTTTAACTTCTGTAATCAATGTTAATTATTCTTTGAGATTGCCCTGGAAACCTCGCTGACAATGTCTGATTTTGGTGTAAAAAATCCAACCTCACATGATTCAGCAAGACTTGTTTTGACATGAATCGATCATCTGAAGGGAAATTTGAGGGTTTGAGAGATGTTGATTTGTTGAGGTTCAAAGTTGAATTAAGATTACAGTTAAATCTTTGAATGTTTCTCGTTATTTCGATTTTTGGTTTGGTTTGGTTCAAAATTGTTCATCAAATCAAATTCGTTTTTTGGGATTTTGACTTGAATTCAATGTTTGGTTGTTTAATTTTATCTACTCATCATTTTAAGATTTTACTAATAAATACATATGACATACATGTACCATTCCATAACCAGTTGGGGCTGATTGACTTAATGATACAGTGTCAGGGCCAGATTAAGGCATGGACTGTTGGGGCGGAATCACACTGGTCTCCAGAGATTGAGACATGGGCTTTATATGCTGCATCCTCCAGAGATTGAGTGCTGAATCAAAATATAAATACTCTGAATTATCCAATTTAATTGATACACTATTCTATATTTTTGTAGTATGTGTAATATGTACCAAGGGCAGTCAATGTGTAAAAAATCCCAAGATTCATAACACATATCTTCATCTACTACTGGCAGCCCTACAAGTACACATACATAATCCTAATCTGGTCCTAAACAAGTCTTATCTATAAATAGTGTTAAAATTGATCGAGTCCCAGTCACTACATGACATTCAAAGAAAATAACTAATGATTTGTTTGTATTGTTTTTCAGTGAGTTCTAGTAGTGGAAGAGCCCGCTCTGATCCTACACATCAACATCATCCGAACGTACAGCCTCACTCTCATTCAGCTCATCAAACACGTACCAGTCAATATTCTACTAATATGGAGTGTGAAAGTCCTGCGCAACGACCCGGGGCGAACATTCTACATCGACATTTAGAACAACAACAGAGCTGGTCAGGGGTCGAAGGTCATGGACGTCATAGTAACGGATCACATTCCCACTCGCATCGTCATTCACATCATAACATCCAGCATCAGTCTCCCCCGTCTCTCATGACGACCAGTCACATGAGTAGCAGATTGCCGCCTACAGGAAGTATTGTTATAGACAGTTCGAACTATGGATCGCGGCACGACTACACTGGTTCTGTGTCTTCCACTACGTTAGACTGTGATAGTAATTTATCAAGCGTGTCACAGGATCAGGCCACGCCCCTAGCTGGAACGGTTAATATGCAACTGACGGGTTATCCAGCCCAGTATAGTCAGTTTCCTCAACAAACATGGCCATCAGGAACTTTCCCCTACTCGTTAACAACTTCGACAGGTCCTGGACTAACTGGACACGAACAATCATCACAACATGGCCGGACTGCTAGTGAACGTAGTGACGAGTCACCCATGATGGGCGTGTGTGTTCAACAAAGTCCTGTCGCAAGCCATTAACGGCTGGCCCCTTTCTAGATTTTTACTCAAGTTATAAATATCAAGGTTGATAAGAATGAACGACGTCTTGTGATTACTATCGAGTTAACAGATAACGATGTGTTTAGTTTTGTACGACAGCCCCGAAGCCTTGATGCTCGGTGGTAAAATCGCGTAGTTTGCTTATCTGTCGGCTGCAGTTGGATGCCTATATAAGGTGTTAAGGGGAGATAATTGCCAGGTTATTGGTGACAAATTTATGTTGAAAACTAAGGAATGTGGTTTATGATGTCTAATACGTAAAAATAAAACTGACAAAAATATGGTTCTCAGCTTTTAACTGTAATTACACTATACGTACATTTAATGTAGAGCTATGCTTTATGGCCATGTGACTGTGTGACGTAAGTGATACATTTTAAATGATGATTTTTAACATACAAAAATAGAATATAAATTTTAATGCAAACTGGGAACCTAAATTGAAAGTGATGACGTATTAGTGAAAGAAAAGATTATCTTGTAAACCAAATGTGAATTAGGAATAGTGACTGGCAATGTGCGCAGGCTGCTTGTGCTCACCAAGACGTTGAGTAAATCGCGGGTAATGGTTACCTTGAAGCGATGTCGGAGGGTTCACGACAGGAAACGTTGGAGAAGACTTTGAAAAGGGGCAATACGATGCTCGAGATTGAAAGTCTATGATGGGCATTATCTCAGCAAGAAGAAACAGAACATAGTTGAAATAGACAATCCCGAGAACAAATTTTTATAACAAAACCAAACAACTTGTGTTTTTTAAAAAAACAAAAATCAGTAATGATGCATATTTCTGTTTTAAGATAACTTGTTAATTTATAAACAAATATGACCAGATTTTGATGATAATGTACCTGGACTATGTCTAACCTTTGTCCGGTAAAGACGTCCATATTTGTAAAATGATATCGTACGTGTTGTCTGTGGAATCGCGATGTTCGCGAGTAACGTTTAAAACCAAAGTCGAGCTAGTATTGAACAAATGATAAAAAATCACTACTATAACTGCAGATCACATAAAAGACGAAAATGAAACTGAGTCAAGCTTATCATTGAATACCTTATTAATTTAAAAGACTGGTGTGAACATGCCTACATTATGTATGAACAATCCAGTCTTTTATCACTATGTGTTACATATGATTTTAATGAATGCCAAATGGGCTCATTGTAAAAAGCTAGGTATTGACAATTCATTGTAAATATTGCAACCATGTAAATAAATATATAAGATGTGGATTTCGATTGGTCCTGGGTCTGTATTGGTAGCCAATTGAAATGTAGCGAGAATGTTGATGATATTCGCAATAAATTGACACTGAAAGTGGAAGTAGAAAATGTTAGATTTACAAACGAAAAACTAGGATCTCTTCCATTTCCTCCTTACATTGTCATAATCATTTCATTCATTGCTTACACCTTAAATTTAGCCACCCTAAAAAAGTAAATTAATTTTTAACCAAATTAACAACAAAATTAAACCAGACAAGTTACTAGATACGAAAATAAAATACTTTTATAAATTCTAAAAAAAAATGGAAATGATTATCTACTGAAACAGATTTTTTTTATAAAGTACAATGTATTCTCAGTTTATAAGAAAAATGGGTAAATCAAAATAAATTATCTACTTTTTTTTTTAAAAAAAAACAAACATCCAGCATTACTGGCTAGCATGCCATGCCAAAATTATGTTTAATAATCGACGATAGAAATACATTTTACATTTGCAGTTATGATATTGAATATGAAGGATATTGGTTCTGTTAAACATGAAACTAAGATAAAGAAGTTAGAAGTTAAAATTTGAAACCATCTCTTTCAAGTGTGGTTATCACTTTATGATGTTGTGTGGTGGCACATCTAACTCTAACCCTTGTATTCGCAATAAGTCAGCAGTAGCTAGAACACGTCAGAGTTCAGGGGGTTAGGGATAAGATGATCTGCGACACAGTTTCATAGAGTGCTGACCCCTTAAAATCTGTATGTCTCGATTAAACTTGTTCAACCTGGTTGGTAATAGTGAATGATTATAACAATGTATATATTGACTAGTCATATGTTATATGATATAAATAGAATAAATCACCAGCTATAGATAAATACACCCTATACACATACTGTATATACATACAACTATCAACATCTACTCAAACTCTACTTGCATTTTTAATCTACTTTCATTTTACTGCCAAAAATCTGATTAGTTTCGACCTAACTAAAGTCTTTTGATTTTTCTATACCCAACCCACAGTAAAAATTTTAATCTATTTTCATTTTTGAAATGATTGAACCCAACTAGATCATGTGACAAATTATGGAAAGAGGATATAAAGCTGTCAGTCAACTAGCTTCAGGTCTGTTGTTAAGCAGAGCTAATTGTAGAAAGACAGCCTACGTTTCTAATGTACCCTATAGTAATAAACATCAACACAGTATTCTTACTTATTAGCATAATAATGATAGTAATACCAGGAATTCTGATTTGATTTTAATAACGCGCTATGTTTTGACTGTTAAATTTTAGGTGGTTGGGTGGGTGGGTGTCCGAATATGATCATAGGGTCTGTCACTGAGTCCGTGTGTTTTCAATTTACAGCTTTTGCGTGACAAAGAGTAGGGTGGTGACAAGGAGTAGGGTCGTTTGTCTAACCTTGTGGGATTTTAAAAGGTCCTTTAGTTTCCTCACATTATTAAAGATATATGTGGAAAAAAGTTATTGAAATAAAATTAAAACCATATGTTAGTCCCAAAATGACGTAGTTGGTGTCGATTGGACATTAAATCCCTTCTCTGTCTTTTGCTGAATTAATAAAATGAAGTGATTATGAGTAGTAGTAGGTGTTGATATGTTGTATATGTAAGAATGGCTGCTTTATGTAAATTTAGTGGTGTGTAAAGCTAACCATTGATATTTGAATGTTTTTAAGGAACATTCATACCATTATATATAATAACACTGTAATATAAATATAAATATATATATATATGTAACGATCATTATTTATTAAATTCATGGTAAACTTTTTAAAACAAATATGTATAAAATAACAGAATTTTTAAAAGAGGCTTTTTTTTTTGTTTTAAACTTTTAACCCCCAGTTTCTTTGTAATAGATTAATTTTTTTTTTAATCCCTTATCCTAATTCCTGTACGACTATTTTGGAGTTTATTCATTATTTTAATAACTTTTGCATGGTTGAATTTTTCTCCTTCTCTTTTTCTTTATGCTTGATTTTAAAGTTCATTAGTTAATAAAAAGAAAAGATAACTTTTGAAAATTTCAGCTACTATATAATGAACAATCATTTAGAAGCTATCAACTATCTCCAAATTTTAAAAATAACCAAAGTCTTATTCACAAAAGCTTGGATCTCTTATAATGGATTATGAATGAAGAATCCTAAGTTACTGTAACTGTATTAAGCAGAATTTTTTAAATTGAATCAATTCTAAGAGATTTAGTTTTTGTTAATAACAGACATTTGTTATTCTCAAATCAAAAACTTATAAAGAGAGATTAATTCTTAATTGAGTTTTAAAACTGTCTAGTTCCATTTCTGATTAGCATTTGAAAATTGTTCATTTTTTAAATTGTAGAATAACTTTTAAACTCTGTAAACATGCATGGTGATTATAATCAGATTGAAATTTTTAAGTCTATTTAAGAAATTTTTGCTACTATTTTTAGACAGAAGAAAAGGTTTTATTTTTAAGATGGGTTTTATGCAATAACCGTAGCTGCTACTACCATTCCTTACTTTTATCTTTTCATTGAATTTACATCAAATTTTGTCAGCTGAACCCCTTGTTAGCTTCATTTGGAATAATTTCTTCTTTTTTTTTATTCGTAAGCAATAATCATGATTCGATTAAAGCAAGAAAATTTGAAAAGTTGAATTTATTTGTTACATGAAAAATATATGATTATTTTTAATTAATTTTTTTTTTTTAAAATAGATGATATTTTCAATTTGTTTTGTATTATCATTCATAAATTCTATGATTCATAGTCCTCAGGACTTTCAGATGTAGAGGAATTTCAATTTTCTAAAGACAAATCATAGAATTAACGGTATGTAAATTGCAAATTTGTTTTATTTAGTTAAAAAATAATTCTATTAAAAATAGTTTGACAAATTGAATAATATGTTTGTTTTATCTGTAAGTGCATGTCAGTTAAGTCGACAAAACTTGAAATAAATCTGTAAGTTTACTTCTTGTAATAGTTTGTCCGTGATAAGTAATTATGTTTAGTTTGTATTATGAAATGGTTTTAATAACCACACAGTAGCCTAATCTTGACAACCCCTGGAAGATTGAACTATTCCTATATTATATATTAAACATGAACAATTTTGGACAAGTTCATATTATTTTAAGGGGATTTCAAGTCTAAATAATATAGAAATATAATATAGTTATATTGTGTTAATTTATTCTTCTAATATAAAATACCTTAAGTTTAAAACTGTTCTCACTGGATCACTCTTTATTTGACTTTTATTCTTTGAGCATTGAAGAGATACTTGACCAGATCTGTTATTTTACAATTTTAGATCTTTTGACACAAGGATATGATTTCTTATTGACCTACGCACCACGTCCTATCACAAATCTGTCACTAGGACATAGAAGTTCTTATTCATGAAGACTTCTATCTCCCTTTAAACTTACAGAATATTATTGGTAATAGATCTATATTACAAAGTGGCCGAACTTGGTTCAGATTATGGATAAGGATCAAAAAGAAATTACAACTTTTAGTGGAAACCTGGCTAATGGTTCATAAGAAATAAAGAAAGTCGAAGCCACTCTTCATGTGCAAACTATTTGAATCAAATGAGGTAGTTGTCCATGAGAATGAGTTAATATTATTAAATAAAGTTTAGTATATTTTAGTATAATTTCTGTATAATTTATAAATAATTACAGTATGTAGTTTTATCAACTACCCTGCTCATCATTGAACGCCTCGTACCTTGTAGTTTTAACAATACATGCATTAAAATCAAGCTCCTGCTTGCAAAATATACCTTAGTGTCTTCTTATTTATTATTTCATCGGTGGGAGCCGCCGTGGCTCATTGAGTAAGACACTGGATCGCTAACCTGGAGGGTATTTGTTATATCCTGTCTTTGGCCAATATGTCGAATGTGATTTTCCAGCGTGTTTCCTCCCCTTGCGAGTCGTGCAGGTCGAAGGGCCTGGCAAGAGACAATGTTTAGTTGTTTGTATGGGACGGAAACCTGAGGTTCCCCGTACGCATTGGCGTGCATGTTAAAGAACCCTTCACAGATGGAATTTGAAATAAGATTTCTCTCATAGCTCAGTCCCCGTCTTCATTAGCTTAGAACAGTCAGTGCTGAAAAATAGAACACTAAAGCTCAAAATCATTTCTATTTCTGGATGGAGAATTGAGTGGTTGATTGGTTTAATGCATGTGCATTTGATCATAAGGTCTGTCATTGATTCAAGTGGCGTGGTTTCGGTCCGCCACTTGTACTTGACAAATATTATTGTGACATTGTCGCCTGTCCAACTTGGTGGGCTTTCACCGGTTTCCTCTCATTGCTAAAAGCCCCTTACGCACATGGATATGATCACAGGCTTGTTAGTGACAAAAGATCTCAGCATTACAGAATATTATTGAATAAAAGTATGCCAGATTAGTTCCAAAATTATCTAGTGTAAAGTGGACACAAAGCTGCATTTTTTCCTTGAATGTTACCCATACAAGTCCCTGAATCGTGCGTTATAATGGATATGCTTTACGAGTTACATGTTCATTGTAACAATATTTGTATATATACAACTGGTAGTAGTTTTTTTCTTTGAAGTCCATAGCAGTTATATCTTATAACAACCTCTCGTGACGTCATCAGAGGTTGATATATTCGGTTCATATCAACCGCTGATGACGTCCTGAGAGGTTGATATTTCATATCAACCGCTGATGACGTCATTACAGGTCGATATATTCGGCTCATATCAACCGCGCTTGACGTAGATGATCGAAATAATACAAAGAACACAGAAATAAAATTTTATTCTTTTGACAATAAAAAAAAAAAAATTGTTTTGGTACAGTTTGTAGCATTCAGGACCTAAATAGATGGCGTATTTATCGGCTTATTTAAATCGGTTATCCACACTCCAGTCCATGTCTAAGATATCTTTCAGAATTTTCTTTCTGCCCAAATCATTTCTCCACACATCCCAAGACGTGAAAGTATTTATCACCCAAGAGTTCCTTTGTACAGTATTTTTGGCTACGGCTACAATCCACTCAAAACAGTCGGTCAAATCTTTCTCTGAACATACCGAAAAGTAACCTTCAGTCACGGTTCATGGTCAGAATTATCGGAAAAGATTGCCTTTTGATCCAAATTTTCTTCAGACTTTGTATAGATCCTCATCATAGTTGCATTCACATCTATTCTATCGTCAATATGATGACTAAAAGGGATTGATTATTCGTCTGACTTCGGTTTACTATCCATTTTGTTTTAGTTTTCTTCAGTTCAATTACTACAAAATGGCGATTGTATAAACAAACACGTCACGTGCTGTCGAGCAATTAACCAATCACTGTTGCCTTTTTTTAGAAGAGTCCATTAAATTTAAGGGTGAACGTTGTATATGTCAGATATAAACCTACTCTCCCTCGGATTGATATGATAGAGAACACTTGGGCTGCGCCCGCGTGTTCTCTATCATATCAACCTCGGGTAGGTTAATATCCTATACATAATGGTGGTCTTTTACAGCATAGGCCAGACTGGCTTTTTATCTCTTTGAAATAATAAACCAGATTAAACACAAAATCTGTTCACAGTATATTATTCTGTGTTGCATTACGTGTAGTTTAATGGTTGAGTGAGAGACATTAAGTAATATATTGGTATTGTACGATATCGATATATTACTCAATGTCTTGCACGAGACCATTAAACAACTTAAAATACAGACACTATCCAGCACGTGGATTTCAATGAAATACGTCACTAGGGTACACTATTTCAACTAGTGTGAATAATGTACAGTTGGCACATTGCCTCAAAGGATGATGTCACATCTGTATTTTAAACCCAAGTATATAAATGAAAACGGGTGGAAATGAAACATAAAGAGCACAACAATGTTGTAATATTTATTCGATGAAAGAAGCATCATAGTTGATAGTGGAAAAAATATCAAAAGAATAAATAACAGAATCAAAAATGTAACAACAGCATTCATAAATTATATTACAATAGATTCATGTAAATTGGGTATATTATTCATCACAAACAGAACTGAAAGAAACATGATATCTTCTACCTGGTAGCTATGGCTCTTTAAAGTTACATTATGGGAGATTTTTAGAAGGAGTTAGCCATTCTTGCTATAACAGTTCAAAAATAAATGATGAAAGAAGAATATACTGAAAATTTCAGTCAAATTACTTTATTCTGAACATAGTTATTATCAGTGTAATTTTTGACAAGAAATGGTATTGAATTCCATCGTCACCGATTCTTAGTATGGCCGATCGTTGATTGACAGGCGTTAACTCCACCTACATCGTCTCGATTATCAAGTAATGTTTACAATGACTGTGGTACTGTAAGCGTATTCGGTCTGAGACGGAAGTATATATGATGACGTCAACGTCACGAAGAATCTCCACCCACGACGCCATTGTGATTAAATCAATCAACAAAATCCTGTTTAAATCCGAGCCCAATCCAAGCCATCCGTGGGTCTACAGGGTTGATTTTTGGCTTGTTGTTTAAATAAAGATCTAATTTATAATTTCTATGACCTCTGAGGCCAAAAGGAAGACCGACAAAAGTCAGTTTTTGCTCTCCAATAATGTATCTTTAAAGAAAGAAAATGAAATAAACTACTCAATATACCAGATTTTGAACAGTCAAATTACAACATTCCTCTTTATCTTTAATTGGGTTATTAGTAGTAATACTGAATGCTGATTTTAGTATTCGAATAGTTGTTATTCAAATGCTACCGTTATTTGGTTAAATTTTTTTTGTTTTTATTTCTTTTTAAATATCTGATAATTGCATTGAACTATGATTGTAAATATTTCCTACAGGAAGCAGAAACTGAACAAAGTCTTAATTGACATTGAGTAAATCAGTTTGAAATACCTTGAATATGAATAGTCTAATACATGTGAACACTACTGAGGGTTGATAAAAATACAAATATGTTTTGTTTGGGGTTTGATGAAAGTTGTTTATAATAAAGAAAAAGAATAACAAAAACATTCTTCCACATATCACCGGAATTATTGATGATCAGAATAGAGAGAGAGAGAGAGAGAGAGAGAGAGTAGAAGTAACAATGATAAACTAACATAGCTCAATGCCAGGTAACTTTATATACACCCACCAACACTTAAGTCATCCAAACACTTATAACTTAAACAATCCAAAAAAATTCAAAAACATCAGATCATAATTAGGATTCCACAATTAAGATAACGGAGTAAATTGTTAAAAATCCATAGGATTCTTTATTTCAATGATTTATCATAGCCATATAAATTTATAAAAGATATAGGGAGCCAGAGTGGCTCAGTAACACGTTGGCTTGTTAACCTTAAGATCCTGTCTTTGATTCCTGCATTGCCCGAGAAAGTTCATGATTTTCCGGTGTGGTTCCACTTGTCGGTGGTGTAGGATGGCAAACTTTTGAAACTTGGAATTAAAAAAAAATTGTCCTCATAGCTCACTGCATGGCATATGTCTATCTTCAATAACCCAGTCGGTGCATTTCATTTCATTTATATAAGATATATCGATCATTGTCAGCTTTAATCCACTTAACAAGGAAAATTAAAGGTGACTGACGGACAGGGTTACAACAATACACATTCCAACTAAAAGATACACCCTGGCCATTTCAGTAAGGTGTATGAAGTCTTTTTAACCATAGGTTTCCTTGTGTAGGTTTACATGCACTGCTCAATTTAAATTAAACTCTATTACTGAATCATGATAAAGTATGCTGTGCCCTTTACACTCTCTCCAAAACCAGTCGTGGCCACTACTGATATAAACCTACTGAATATTTCCATGTCCAGGCCTAGCACATTACATTTTGTGGAGTATATAGTTAATGATTAACGAATTTGCTTCATACTCTTGTAAATTTCATTTGTCTTTGTGAAGAGTGTCAGTTCTGTCGCAACAAATAATAACTGAAAGTGTGTATTGTAAAATGTTGTGTAAAAGGCTATACAACCAATAACATTTGATCGTTGGCTAAATGATTTAGTTTTATGCAACACCACATATAAAGTTGTCAGATACTTTCAGAGTAACAATGCATCATTTGCATTTTCATTAAAATACCAAATTTCTCACAGCTTATTAACCAATACTAATATTTAACATTTAATTAAGAAATCAAAATACCAACGCTAGATAATGTTCCGGCTTGGATTTAATCTGATATAAAACAGGCCTATCTATAAATGTTTTGGAGACAACAAAATGGCAGCGGGCTTATTACATAGCGAGCAGAATAAACTGATGAAATTTCACTTTCTTATACTTTGGTAATACTGAACAGATTTGAATCATTTTGGACATATATTTCTATTAGAGATTCATCTTTCACAATATCGTGATTTGCAAGTGATTCCTGTAGTACTAAAATGATGCATTCAGACTTTAACAAAGACAGTATTGGCATCCCTATTGATAATAATAAATAAAACAATACTATGCTAACTACTCTTCCCAACACTACTGGGACAGAGACTTGATGGATACATACATGTAATTGCAGCCCTATTAATATAAACTGTACATTCTAATTGCTGTCACCTACTACGACTACAGACTAGAAATTTCAACATACTGAACTCAGTCTCAAGATCTAATCAAATATGTTTATATATTTAAAGGGACAATAACACTCTTGGTGGCTTGGCAGCTCGAGAAAATAAATAATAGCCTTATTCTAAGTACTAGATGTTTAAGTGTCCTACCTGTTGCGTAAATTATCTATTACAACCTATTTTACTTGTCCAGAAGGTTCGAAAATATTTTAAAATCCAAGTCACATTTGAAAAGGTTTACGTTAGACTTTTCAAATCACTTAGTTGAATTTTTCCAATTTTTTAAATCAGGTGTGCCAAGATGAAATTTGTATCATCAATTAATTGGAATATTGTAAAATAATACAATTTGTTGACCAGAATGAAGATTGGGACATATTATTCAGTTTCAACAAGAGTGGTATTGGGGCTTTAAAGATGCACTATGTAAGATTAAGAGCTAGTTATTCTTGCTATATTAGTTCAAAAGTAGATACTGAATAATGAATATATTCATTCAAATTACTTTATTCTGTGCAAAGTTATGAGTGTTTGATGTTTTGACAATCAATTATCAAGTAATAAACAATTCTCAATTATCCATTTTTACATAACATTATTAAATAGCGAAGGTATCTTAATCTATTCAATATCAAGGTCATCAGATACAGGTCATCAGATAGTCCACTGAGTTGATTTAGATAACAATAATAACAATTCAAGCCTACGAAAGACCTACAAATAGACAGATTTAGCTCTGACATAATGCATCTTTAAAAGAAGATTTGGTAAGTACAATACCCATATGGTCTGGGCAAAATTTCCCTCATAGTACACTCTGTTATGCATGCCTATCTGCATAAGCCCAGTTGTTGCAGAACAGTAGGACGTTAATCTCTATTTCATTTCATTATTATTTACAATGCCCATATGAAAAATGAAAATGCTGATAATAACACAATAAATAACAAGAAATAGTTTCCGACAGAGTCCAGGTGATAAACGGTTAAAAGGGTTCACCACAGATCTCTCCTGAAAATTAATTTATCTTTGATTCCCAAATTAATTGCAAACTGTATACATATGTAATGAATTCATCATAAATACAGTCACCTTATTATAATAAACCAAAATGGCCATTACCATTTACAAATCATGCCTATGACATCCAAACAGCCTAGTCACACATTAACAATATCAGGTCATAGTAACAAGATCTTGCTGTACTAATCTATAATCACGTATTTATCATTAACAATATACGTCAATACTAACTGCAGAGATCACAAATTTGTCATTAACATTATGTTAATGCTAATGGTATCCTGTTGTATAAGTTAAGCATTTATCATTATTTAAACAGCCCCAGAAAAATCACAAACTTGTCTGTAATACATAGGAAAAAAACAGGTTGTTGGAACACATTGATGACTCCATTGAGATGTGAACATAAGGCTATGGTGATGATACAATTCATGGTCCAACAATCCATCATTCAGACATTGTAAAAACTTGATTCATCCCACATATATCCTGCATAGTTTAAGTAACGACAATTCTTGCAGTATTAACCTTGACTTCTGATTGGTTAATGTTCAGTTTATAGAACCAATAGAATGTGATGGTCTACTCTGTGATTTATAAGCGTTGACCTCAGAGGTCAGTGTAAGAATACGTTTACCAAGTTGAGTGTTGTGCTGCTTTAAATAACGGATCATGTCCGCCTGTTTCTCTAAAACCTGGTCAACAAAATTCTCATCCCTAAAAAATAAAAAAAAATTAGTTACAGATAATTCACAAAAACACAGCTTTTAATTTATTTAGGCGACAATTCGAAGAGTATTCTCTAAACGTTATCAAGCTAATACGTATTAGCTTGATAACGTTGAGAGAATAATACGTATTAGCTTGATAACGTTAAGAGAATACTCTTCGAAACGTCGCCTAAATAAATTAAGTAGCTGTTATTCCATAAGTATGTGTTTTTGTGTATTGCTCTATCCAGTTACTAAATGCCTCTAAAAGATTATTACAGATAATTGTGAGACTTTCTTTAGTGCATTACATTTTGTTGTTATTGTTGTACCCAAGGGAGTCATCGTGGTTCAAGATTTTGCGGTATGGTTTCCTCTTGTTAGCTGTACAGAACGGAGGACCTGGCAATGAACAATGGACAGTCTTTGGGGAAAAAAAAAGTCCTGTGTGCACATTGTCGTGAACATAAAAGAACCCTTGACAGTTGGAATTTGAAATAAAGGCTACCACTGGCTGCAACAGATATTCTTTCCAATCCGTACCTTGCTAGAATCATGGTGAGTTGATGAGTAAAGCCCTGGCTAACTAATTAAGAAAGTTCCTCAGGATGGGACAAAAAAACAACATCCCAGGTACACATTGACATGTAAAAGCAAAAGAGCCCTTAACAGTTGGAATTCGAAATAAGAGTAGGTCGTAGTGCTGCTGTCTGGGCAAAATTATCTTATAGCACAGTGTATAGTGTATGCTGTCTCCATTAGCTCAGTAGGGTGCTTAACCCCATTTCATCTTATTTTCCATACCCGGCCTCGTTCTTTTATTAGAAAAGCCTATAATAGCAATCTGCACAGGTAGCTGGTTACCATAGTGATCAGTAACATAATGATTAAAGTCTAAAAGACCATTGCAATACTAAGCAGCTGTTTTCTAAGTGAATTTTGTGTCTTTTGCAACTCGATTTCTTACATGCAATTAGTTCATTTGTTTTTATTTTACGGCCACAACAGCACAATTTATCACAACTGATTGCATTTGAAATAATTGAAAATCTGTTTGCGGTCCTCCTGCACTCTCTATTAAGTGAAAAATGATAAAGTTTGGGGGAAAATAACAGTGCATAAAAATTTCTGCTACTTACTTAAAGCCAACATCAGAGGCCATGGATTGAGACTGTATAAAACTTGTCAACATTTCATCTTGTGATACATCAGGGTAAGCTTTCTGACGATTAAACTTCACTGTACGTACTAAAAAATAAATAAAATTAAATGGGGTTTAACGTCCTACTGTTCTGCTCGTAAACTGGGCTAATGAAGACAGGCATATGTCATACAGTGTGCGATGCGGGATATTTTGCCCAGGCAGCGTCACTACGTTTTACTCTTATATAGAATTCCAACTGCCAAGGGATCTTTTATTTGCATGCTAATGTGTCCATGGGACCTTGATTTTTCGTCCTATTTGCAAGACTAGACAGCTGTCCTTGTCGGGCCTTCCGCCTGTACATCACCAACAGGGGGAAACCGAGCAAATGTGTACACGGGACCTCAATTTTCATCCCATTTGCACGACTAGACAGCTGTCCTACGTCGTGCATCACTGACAACGGGAAACCACGCCGGAAAATCTGGATGAACTTTCTTGGGCAATGCAGGAATCGAACATCCAACCTCCAGGTTAGCGTCTTACCCACTTAGCCACCATTTACTTCCATATTTAGTGAGAGAGAAAGTGATGTGGCTTTTACGCCCACTTGACACAAACTAGGTCATTTTGGGAGTAACATTTGGTTAAATTTGCGCATAGGGGTCTTTGTTTGTGAGAGGAAACCGGAGGAACCGGACAAAACCCACGAAGTTGGACAAGTGACCATACTCCTTGTCACATACAAACAGGGAATTGAAACCACGCCAACTGACTCCAATGCAGGCCTTCTGATGCAATGCACACGCATCAACCATTCCACCACACAACTCTCCACATTTAGTCAAAGAGGAACAGTTCCAAGAACGGTTATTGTATAGCCACGATTGTGTAAATCAATCGAATTCAGATATACAAAATATTTTTTACAAAAATAATTTGCTTTGGGGAAAGAATGTGTGTGAAATAGCTTTATTTAACATCCGCTTTCACCAAAGTGATATCGCAGACAAGGGAAAGAAAATGAATAATGGTACCTAAATATAGGACAAGTACAGGTAATACCAGTATAACTTCTATCGCTATAACTATCTGGATATAATTATCTCTATCTAATACTGTACACGGTTTCTCAGTAGTACAATATTTATCTACCACCCTTACTACAACTACAGCTAAAGCATTGGCTGAAATATACAAATATATACAACGTTAACTCATTAGCACCTGTATAATGGTCCTTAAATGTTTCATAGCTATTGACTTGACTTTAACAGTCTGGGAAGTAAAGATGTTAGTAGCAGAGGTGGGTCCATATTGAGTCCAAAGTCACCGCATCCTGAGTCTGATTCAAGTATCAAGTCTAGTCCCAAGTCTTCACAAAGCCTGAGGCTTGTTCAAGTCACCAGTTCATGGCGAATAAAGGTAAGAAGGTAACTTAGGTTATGCACCCTTGCCGCCACTCAAGTTCTGAGCTCTTTCAATTCGACAGTCATCAGTCACAATAAATATTTCATGTTGACTTAACTCAGACTCGAGTCTGAGTCAAGGGATTTGAGTTCCCATCTCTTGGTTGTAGAGAGGGGAGTAGTTTTGGCCAAGTTTTGGATGGCTAAGGTGTTATTGGATTAAGGAGACCAAATATCAGTATAAAAGGTATGACACAAGGAATTGAGAAGAATGATGTGACAGTAGCCTACTTGGGATTGTAAGACCATATCAAACATTGAAGTCAGTCAATCAATGTGCAATTATTAGCCAAAGAAAAAGCTTGTTGATTTTTCGAAGATCATTACCTAAAGAACAAGAAGATTACTAAGTGGATAGAATCAGTTCCTGGATTACAAGTTAAAAATATTAGGACGTAATTTTTTTTTAGCCTGTCTTTATATGTTTGCCGCAATATAGCCCGTTGGAGCTGACATGCGATAACAAATATCAAAAATCCATTCGATTTCATTTTATGGCTTACATGGTTCTGTATATAACAGCTTTCTTTGTTAAAAAAATGTTTTCAGGTCCTCACAAAGAAAATGACATATTGTTAATTAAAAATTAAGATTACTGGGGATTATTCTGCTTCATTGAGTCTCTTACTAAACATTGAAAGTTGAACATGGACTGGCAAATACGACCCAAATAACAGTTTCGATAAATCAAGTACTTACCTCCTGAATTTAAAGTAAATGGCCATCGACGAATATATCTGGTTTTTCTGTAGAATTCTAAATAACCCTGTAGACGACTGACGTGATGTTTATGTCGGAAATAACGATCAAATACCAGTAATACACACCACATACCACCATGGGTATATACTACTATAGAAAATGGATCAGTTCCACATTTCCCTCCGTCACATAATACTGGCACCAAAAACGATGCTAATATTAAAACAATCTGAAAAATATAAACAAATATCTTTTTCTTTAAACAAGATTGGAAAATTAGGCCCCTGGATAAATATAATAAAAAAATGAATGGTAAAGCAAACCATTCCACATATTGGAAAAGTAGTGAAATGGGGTTTAGCTCGACAGTTGATAAAGACGGGTGTACTCCATACAGAGTGCTATGAGGAATATTTTGCCAGAATGAAAGGGGTTTACTGTCAGACTGTTCTGCACCAACTGGGCTGGTAAAGGCGGGCGCATAGCATACTGTGCTATGATATTTTGTCCGGACAGTGGTACTTTGACCAACTCTTATATCAAATTCTAACTGTATATGGTTCTTTTACATGCACATAGAAGCTGATTGGTTTTTTGTACATTCCAAACGACTACATGTAGATGCTGTTGTTATTAAGGCTACTGCAATACTTACAAATAATATTTTAACTGCAATTATAGACCAGATAATATTTATTTTCCTGAATGGAGGATCGGTGTCGTTAGTTAGTGTTAAATGATCCACCAATAAATCATCATCACTATTCTGAACTGAATCATCATTAAAAAAATAACCCTGAAAATATAAAACTTACACATAACACAAAAATTAAATCATAAATCACTCCTGTGTAGGATAACAAACATTATATATTAAACAAAAATGATGTTGAGAGATTTTCATTTCGGAATGTTCAAATGAGTAGCTCTATCCCTTCAGTTTTAAAGTTGATTGCCTTTGCCAACTTACATTGGTACCGGTAGACCAACTTGTGAAGAGGTTTGGACATGACATACATGACATGTAGAACTTGAATAGTTCCATATATCACAAAGTCTTAGAACAGAGGTAGGGGTAGAGTGGTACTGGTATTTTATACTGCAGTTCAAAGAAGCTAAATCGCTATTCTTTGGCAGTTAGAAATAGGCACAAATGGGTTGCAATGTATATAATAATGCACCGGTACTGTAATATTAATATCAATGTATATTATAAACTGATTTACATTCAATCGTTTCTATTTTGAATCTACAGTAAAATTCTAATCAGTTATGGTCTGTGAAAGGCGCAAAGAGTCCGATTTGAATGGCAGTCTATATAATTTTCTTTTTGTCTTAAATATCTATTGGATATCAGAAGACAGAACTCTACTTTCAAATCAGTTATATTCGGCGTAATAAGCCAGCAGTCTAAATCGAACGCAAATTTCTAGCGTCTGGTTATTTCAGTCTACATCCACCATTTGATTTGGTGCAATGTGTTTAGCATTGTCCCTCGAGTCTCTTGTTAAAACTGATGCTGAAACTGAAACGCCAGTAGGCCTACATGATTCATGTACCAATGATAAAATGTTTATTTTGTCTTAAATATTGGATACCAGAAGCCCATCTTTTTCAGGTAAGATCACAGCATCAATGTTGGTTTAAATTGACAAATAATTCGTGTTTTCAAAGTTGAAGATTTTGTATGATATGAATTATGAATATGAATCATGATATTGAGTTAGAGACTTAGCTACTTCAATAAAGTTTTAGAAAACAAAACTTACACCGGAATGTCTCGCATTAGTCGAATCATTTCCTAAACTGACCATGTTGTCCACATCAAGTCTTTCAACTAGCCTATATGTAGTGTCTAAGCTTTCATGGCTTTTTTGTGTCGATAAATAATTTAATTTGAAAACAAAGTCACGAGACTTTTATTTGACAGATTTGTGTACCAACAACACTATTCCTTCCTCCCCGAAGAAGAATAACTGAAAAGGCAGACAACTCTTAACAGGAGTTGCCTCCCATCCAATATGAAAATATACAAACTTCACTTTGACAAGGGTGAACGCTGATAGATTGGATTGGGGCGAGGTCGCTAACTGGGCTGCAGCAAGGGGCCCCCAAATTAGTTCTGTCTAAAGAAATTATTATACAAAACATAGGCTACATATTAACATACTGGGCCCCCCCCCTCGCTCAGCTACATAAAAAAAATAATGCCTTGCATCAATGAAATTACACCACAAAGTGATCCGACATCAGTATAAACATGATTTCTCTGTTTAAAAAGCTCAATTTGTATGTATGCCTATTTAATTTAGAGACGATGGTGGCAGATTTCCGTAACAGAAACCTGGCAAACCCCCTCCTGCAAAAATTCCTGGATCCGCCCGGGGATGGGGGGTGGGGTGGGGGTGGTGATGGTGGGTGGTAGCTGCAATTTTCAGCCGAGATAATTCTTAACTACGGAGTGAGACGGAATAATACATCAGTAGGCTAGTTGAACCAATTTCTAGGGTGGGTGGATTGATGGACGAATGGTTAACACGTGCGCGCTGTACTATGAGGTCTGACCGGCTGTATGTAACAAGGAGTGGGATTGCCTGTCCAAAAACCTAGTGATTTTTCTCCGGGTCCTCCTCATTCTACCTACTGAAAGATCCTACGCGAATTATTGAAATAAATTGAATCATGTGTTTGTCCCGAAATGACCTATAGTTTGTGTCGAGTGGACGTCTCTCCCTCTCTCTCTCCCCCCCCCTCTCTCTCTCTCTCTCTCTGCTTTGTCTAGTTCTATTCTCATTTTAACAACCTCTCAAATTCTTACTTTTAAAATAGAGGCCCATTTTCTTATCGCGATATCGTTGTCTGAAATAGTAAATGCACAGCGACCGCACCACATACACAAAGCAAATCTATAAATTTGGATAGGAAACAACTGATAGACACAACAGACACCAATTGTATATTAGGATATATCAGATCAAGAGTGAATAACTCGATGTATTCTTTAGATGTGAAAGGATTTTTTTTAGCCTGATTTCCAGTTATTCATATTCGAAACAAGTCAAGGGCCGTAAGAAGATGTTGTTGGGGTATTACGTTGGCTCGCTAATCATGGGGTTCCGTGTTTGATTCCTGCGTTGGCCGAAAAAATTCATCGGGATTTTCCGGGATGGTTCCCTCATGTCAGTCATGTATGACGGGGGACCTGGCAAGGAAAAACGTATAGTCGTTCAGACTGGCGGAAAAACTTAGATTCCGTGTATAAATTTGCGTTTACGTAAAAGAACCATTGACAGTTGGAAGTTGGAATTCGAGGTAAGAGTTGGTCGCAACGCCGCTTGTCCTGGAAAATTGTCCGTCGTAGCACACTGAATGGCGTATAATGACCGTCTTCTTCAACCCAGTTGGAACAGGACAGTAGGATGTTAAACCCCATTTTATTTCATTTCGAAGCACGATTTAAAATAAAAAAAAGTTAGAGAAGTCCATCACCGTGGCTGTCTATACATGTATTTCTGTTGGGCTTAAATTCTGAACTAATTCATGATCAAGAGTATTTCTGGCACTGGTTATCTCGCGTCTGAAATGGAGAAAGAAATTCAGACTATTTATTGGCTATAGTTAATTTAATGGTATCTCATCTAACTTTCACCCTACTCTTGTTTCTTTGTAAAAAAAAAAACCCAACAAAAAGTGAACAAACATATTATCTTTTTTGTTCTGTCCGCCATTAAGGCCATACAAAGAGCGCGCTAGTTGAAAGGTTTCATAGACCACAGTTTGCCCTTTTTCGTTTTCCACTCCTAAATATCACCGTTCTTGGATGAGTTAACCCCACAACACTGGATACCCACAAACTAAACATAAAGCCCTATTTGGCCCACCCGTCGTTTGTTGTATGACGAGTCAGGCAGTATATGGTTAGCTCTAGGGTTGAAGATTTCCCATCATTATATTAATTACCTATTTTTGAATCATTTAATTTCACACCTCGACATTTTGTAGGCTACGACAAACCGCATGTTAAATGACAATTCATCAATCATCGTATTGCTACAAATGAAATGACATGGGATTTAAAGTCCTACTTTCATTGGGAGCCAAGATGAGTCAGTGAGGTCCCGAGTTCGATCCTACGTTAGCCGAGAAAGTTCATTGGTATTTTCCGGAGTGCTACTCCCTTGTCAGTGGTGTCAAGAGACTACCCGTAGTCGCACGGATGGTACAAAAAGCCGGCGTCCCGTGTACACATTTTTTGGCGTACACGTAAAATATCCCTTGAGAGTTGGAATTCGATATTATAGTACACCGCAGCGCCGCTGTCCGGGCAAAAGTTTCCCCCGTAACACACTGTATGGCATATGGCCGTCTACACTATCCCAGTCGGAGCAGAACAGTTGGACGTTAAACCCCATTTCTTCCCATTTCCTACTTTTTTTGCACCAACCGGGATAATTGTCAGCGATACACACTATGTCATGTGCTGCAAAGAAAATTTTGATCAGACAGCGACATTTCAGCCTGTTCTTCATCGAATTGAAACTGTTACGGGTTCTTTTACATGCACACGGGGCCTACGTGATTGTCTCATTCGATACATTAGACGAATTTCAAACGCTATGCATCATTGCCAATACAAGATAACACAATTAATTAAAGTAAAGGACTCATATTAAAGATAATTGTCGATTGTAGTTTGATAAGTCCCAACAAAATCTGACCCGGATTTCGACATTTTGGTATGGTCCCACACCGAGTTTCACACGACCTTTTAGCGAAATAACGTCACCAAATGTGTAGGAGTTAGAATAACTAGTTTAAACAAGAAATGCAATATAATGAAATGGGGTTTAACGCCCTACTGTTCTATTTCACCTGGGCTAATGAATACGGGAATATGCCATGCTAGTGGGCTATAGGGAAAACTATACTAGGACAGCGGCTTGACAAGGACAGCTGTTTTGTCGTTCGGATAGGATGAAAAACCGAGGTCCCATGTAAGTTAGTAATCGATATAAGAGTAGGCCGTAGTGTCGCTGTTCGGGCAAAATTTTCCCCATAGCACACTGTATGGCGTATGCCCGTCTTCATTAGCCAAGTTCGGGGCTGTCTTACTCACTGAGTCATCCCGGTACCCGATTATAAAAGACCCAATAAAGTCAAGATTTTACAAGCAAATTCAGAAAAGTCATTAATAGCGGCACTTTGACCGGCTTTTTATTTCGTCAAGGAGGTGTTTTGTGTGCTGCCATGGTACACACGATAAAGATTAAATTTTATTCTTTGTCGATCTGGGTCAGGCCATTATTAACCAGAAACGCCTCCCAAGCTCTACACTACTTCTTCTTGGGGATGGGGCACTCTTAGTCAATATGACCATGTACCTCTCGGGGTAGTCAATATGAACATGTAACAAGCGGGGGTAGTCAATATGAACAGGGGTGTTCGATGGCCAATTGGTTAGCGTGCGCGCAGTGTGTCATACGGCCTGCCATTGAGTCAACTGGCGTGGTTTCGAATCCCCGGTTGTACGTGGCTTTGAGTAGGGTCGCCTGTCCAGCCTCGAAGGTTTTTTCTGGGTCCTCTGGTTTCCTCCTACTGCTAAAGTCCGCTCCGAAATGTGTTGAGTGGACGTTAAATCCTATTTTTCTATCTCTCCTTCTCTCTCTCTCTCTCTCTCTCTCTCTCTCTCTCTCTCTCTCAATATGACAATATAAACATGTGCCAAGCGGGGGTAGTCAGTATGTACCAAGCGGGGGTAGTCAATATATACCAAGCGGGGGTAGTCAATATGAACATGTACCAAGCGTGGTAGTCAATATGAACATGTACCAAATAAGTTGAGTAGTCAATATGAACATGTCGTATCAAGCTGGTAGTCAATATGAACTAAGTGGTTGTAGACAGTAAGAACATGATATACCAAGTGAGGTAGACAATATGAAGAAGTACCAATCGGATAGTCAATATGAACATGTACCAAGTGCTAAAGGGTTAACGTGTGAAAGCAGCGTCGCAATACTGGTAGATTATATTGGTATGAATGATGAGTTTAATGCGTATATTATTGGAAGGATAATGACAGGATGTCGTAGATTATAGATGGTAATAAACACAGTGTTTTAAATATCTGGATTATTCTAGACAAGGACTGTGACCCGAATAACATTCTCATCAGCTCCTATTTGTTTCTCCACAAATTTATTTGCAAGGTAAGTAGATGTGTGTTTTACGTATTCGCCTTGATATAAATAAAAGCAGCTTAAATTGAACTTATTGAAAGTAAGGTTAAGGGTTTGTAATTTACTGACTGACAAGAGTCAACGTATTGTCGTTCGGATGGGGCGACAAAACCGAGACCCAGTGTACTGTACACTTTGACGTGTATGTAAAAGAACCCTTGACGGTTGACATTTGAAATACGAGTAGGCCACAACGCAAAATTTCTCTCGTAGCACACTGCATGGCATAGGCACGTCTGCATTAGCCCAATCGGAGCAGAAAAGTAAGATGTTAAACTCCACTTCATTTCAATTTTCTACAGCCGTCACAGTGTCAGGACAATGGCAGGGTACATTTACGAACAACGGAAAAAAAACCCACCATCAATCAGTTTTGTTTTGTTTTCAGGTGGAAAAAATGAAGTATTTATTATTAATAGCATTTTTACAAGTGGCTCACACAGGTAATACTACTTATAGTTTGAAGACACCTAAGTTATTTGATCAATCTAAAGTTATTTGATCAATCTAAAGTTATTTGATCAATCTAAAGTTATTTGAAATCCGTAAAGCGCTTTTTACACTCTAAAGTTATTTGACAATCCGTCACAACCCAGAGTTGTTTGGACACATTTCTTCTTGCAAACTCGATTGTCCAAATATATTAAATGATTAAAGGTATTTGGAAAATCGAGTCTGCAAGAAGAAATTCGGACACTGTTTTCCAGTCTAAACGTCTTATTTAGCCATCATTACATGAATTGCATCTGTCGGCATGTATCGATCTTGAAATTTGACTAATTTATCATTTTTCTTCTTTGTTAAACAGGCACAGTTAACACTATAAAGTAAGTAATCTTTAAAGTCTAATTCTTACAAATTCTCAAATACCATCCCCCAGTGATTAACATGGATCAATGATATCGAATAACATGTAAAGATAATCTGATTAAAACACAGATCCTATTTGGTTTCGTTTCTGTATAGGTCAAATTTTACTTGTTTTAACTACACAAGGATCTGGAAGAGTTGTTGTCGTTAACGTGTTCTGGGTGATGTGAGGGATTAGCCAATGAAATAGTCTGTTACGGCGAACTTTTGATTTTTTAATCAAATGTCTGACGTTACTGGGTCAAAAGCCTTCCGAAACGATATTAGAAAATCACGCTTTTGATTTGATATCGGAAAAGGGGGGGGGGGGGTCGAGGTGTTGGTGTTCGTGGGTGGTGTGGATGGTCAAGTAGTTTAGTGCGTTTGTGTGAAATCCCAAATTCTGTCATTGAGTCAACATATTTTTTTAAAATTATATCTGAGAATAATGTCTGTAATTGTTGAGAAGTTTATCTAAACTAGCCAATTGCGCATCGATTGACGGACGTCGAATATTGATATGACATCACAATTCCAAGATGGCTGTTTTGACGTCATACTCGGTTATTTGTCGAAAATACCCAAACCATTTCATGTTATTTGGAAAACAATTATTGTTGTTAGCTGTGGTCATTGATTTGACTCATTTTAATTTCTTGTACTTAAAGGTCGGCAAAAGCAGAAAATACGTTAACTAGAAAACTACGAGAGGAATTAGATCTAATGACGAGGGGTATGTCTATTTATTATTACCATAGTTACGAATAGTTTAGATGCCTTTAGATTTCATGAATAGCGAATTTTCAGTCAGATTGATCCACTCTGAACCGAGATTTTAGCGATTGAATTTTCGACCTAGCCTCGATCATCATTACTAAAGTCGGCACGATAAAAAAACAAAAACAAAAAACAAAAACAACATTATCCATTTCATGATAAAATCAATATGGATGCTGAGCAGCAAATCTGCCTGTCTCTTGCATATGTAAGTTTAATCAATATTGGTGAAAATATTTACCAGAAATGTTGATATTTAACCTGTGTCTGTTGCTCATTGATCTGGAGGTCTCGTGTTGACCTTGTCAATGGTACAGGACGGATGACCTATCAAGGCTCCGTGTACACGTTGACGTACACGTAAAAGAACCCTTGCTAGTTGGAAATCGAAATAAGAGTTGATCGTAACAGTACACTGCTGTCTGGATAAAATTCCCATCATATCACACGATATGGTGTATGTCCTTCTTCGTTATAGCAGTTGGACGTTAAACCCCATTTCATTTCAGTGGATTATCGGATATTGTATTTTGAAGGTGACTGTGGTGAAGGTATGTTTAGATGTGATCAAGGAAGATGTATAAAACATGAATATATGTGTGATATGGAACACGATTGTTTTGATGGCAGTGATGAATCTGTTGCCGCGTGTGGTAAGTAGTAATAAAAAAGGAGATGTGGTAAAATATTGTTTATATTTATTACACTAATGCGAGTGTATGATAAAGGTGTTGTTTATGTTTATTAGAGCGAAGACGTTGTTTATATTCAGTAATGATATTGTTTGTATTTATTACATTAAAGGGAGAGTGATAAAGATGTTGTTTATTATGACAGTAAACGAGTGTTGTAAAGAAATATAAAGTTGTTTATATTTATTACAATAAAGAGTGTGATAAAGATGTTGTTTATATTTATTACAATAAAGAGTGTGATAAAGATGTTGTTTATATTTATTAGAGATGGTTAATCAGGCGGTTATTTATTAGTAAAGCGAGTATGTGATAAAGCTGTTGTTTATATTTATTACAGTAAAGCGGGTATGTGATAAAGACGAATATTTTAGATGTAAAGATGGGCGATGTGTACCACTTAGGTGGTATTGTGATGGTGATATCGATTGTCGTGATGGTAGTGATGAGCCAAACGTCTGTGGTAAGAGACTATGGAGTTTATGTTATCATGAAATGGCCACGTGACCTTTCACAATCCGTTATTTACGTGTACATGTTTTAAGTTATTAAACAGCGTAGCGAGGTATTAACGGTACCCTTTCTCAATTGTATTACTACGGATGGGGACAATTAAATATTTTTTTCTAGCTCACCATTTTTATAGCTTCTGAGACATTGAAAAATCAAACAATGTTTATCAGCCCTCTTCGGAAATAGTGGTTTTACTGCCCATCCTAGTTGATTATTACACACTTTTTGTCTCCGGAAGTAACATTATGTCGTATACATATATTTAAGGACAGAGATCGACTCTACATGATTACCACGAATTGTTAACAGCAGAACGAGCATCAGGATGTTCCTCGGATAAAATACGATGTAAAAATGCTTATTGTATACCTAAATCATACGTCTGTGATGGAGCTAATGATTGTCCTGAACATGATGATGAACAGAATTGTAATAGAAAAGGTATGTTGACTTTTTATAGGACATCTGTTTTGTTAAATATACTGTCGTCACTCATGTCCTTTGTGATAAAAAAAATTTGTGAGTGTGCGGGTGAAATTTTCTTTAACGTTCATTCGACACAAAATAGGCCATGGTTTAATTTTATTGCAACAATTCACGCGAGCATCTGGTTATTTAGGACCCGGGGAACCCATGAGGCGGTCGATGTGGTCAAATATGCAGGGATTGCTTATTGGGTCACAAAGGTAATACTGTTGGCATGTTTTCCGCGTTCGTCTAGTGCAAAGATATCACCTCATCTGCTTAATTCAATTCTCGCCATAGATCATATAGCTTGATAAGTATAATCACAGCCTAGTTTACGGGGCTGCGCGGTTTATGACAACAATGAGGAAAAAACCCTAATAATTTCCAGATGAAACTTCCACACATCAGTCTAGCCGGGCGATGGGCGAGCGATGGGCGAATACTGGGCGAGTCTGCGATCACTCAAAATTCTTTGTGGTTGTTGGAAACCCGTAACGTTGGCGATCACGATAAAGAGGATATAAAACAATCTTTTCGAATCGGTAAAGGCGCCGCTCCGTATTAGAGTGGCTTAAAGTACAATATAGGACGTTAAACCCCATTTTTTCACATCTTTCTGTTTTGTCTTCCAATCTGAGAGATTAGTGGATGGACACGATTGAAAGTAAATTGTAAAGTTAGTTATCAACGCGTTTACGTTTTTACCCTTAGACTATGTACCACATGGAGTCTAATTAATTACTACTTGCCTTCTCCTCGCTTCGTCTCGTCTTCTGGACATTCTTTTGCAACTGGAACCTGCCGTTCCCAAGGTTGACCGGAATAAGGCATTCTTGACCGGATTCAGACGTTCCTGACTGACCGGAATTAACCGTTCTTCATGACCGGATTCAATCGTTCTTGATCACAATTTGACGGAGCTCGCCCGAAACCCCTTATTTGTTCTGAACGGAGTTGAACTTTTTCATTTTAAAGTAATGCTGACCAAAAGTAATTTCAGGATATTTGGTTTAATCTATCTTTCAGAACGAGCATCAGAGTGTTCCTCGGATAAAATAAGATGTAAAAATGCATATTGTATACCTAAATCATACGTGTGTGATGGAGCTAATGATTGTCCTGAACATGATGATGAACAGAACTGCGCGGGTATGTATATATGTGTATACTATATGTTTGACAGTTTGTCTCGGTGGGGAGCTAAAAGTTTTCAGTGATTAAGGCGCTGGTCAACTGACAAGGATGAGAGCCGCAGTTGTTTTGTGAGGTCGCGGGTTGGTTGTGAAAGTTTCCAGGGATTTCCCGGATGGGTGTTCCTTGTAAGTGGCGCAGAATTGGAGACTAGGCGAGGACAGCGTATATTTCTAGTTGTTCGGATTGGACGAAACACAGAGATATCGTGCAAACAGAGGTACCGTGCACACAGTGGCGTGCACGTAACAGTACTCTTGATAGTTGGAATTCGCAGCGCCACTATCTGGGCAAAATTTCACTCATAGCCCACGACGGCGGTGTCACCGCCCCTCGCTCAGCAAATCGGGTTATTATATTGGCGCCTCCTGTCACCACTGCTGCACCCCCTCTTTTAAAATCCTACATATGGCCCTGCGTACAATAAACCTACAAACAGTATGAAGTCGGCCAAGAGTAGGTAGGAACGCCACTGTCTGTCCGGGGGGCAAGGTTTTTCTAAAAGCCCTTCACATGGCGTTGAATTCCTTTCCGTTCTAATAGCCCTTCACAATGTTGAATTCCTTTCAGTTCTTGTGTGCGCGGGGGGTTGGGATGGCCGAGTGGTCTAGAGTGCCACGCTTCGTCCGCTAGCTGACCGGTCACCTCTGGCTTGCGCCTGTGGTTTCGATCCCTGGTTTGAGCATATGTGGCATGGAAATAGGGCGCCTTCCCAACCTCGTGGGTTTCCTGCGGGCACTCCGGTTTCCTCCCGCTGCTAAAAGACCCCTTCGCGCAAGCAAATTATTGAAATAAAATTTTAAAAAACATATGTTAGTCCCGAAATGACCTACTTTGTGTCGAGTGGAAGTTAAACCCCATTTCTCTCTCTCTCTCTTTCTCTCTCTCTCTCTTGTGTGTATGGATGAGGTTGGAATTCTAAAGTGCTGAAAATTATTTGTTGGGCAGTTACTATTGAGCTGATTTGATTCATTTCACTTTATAAATTCGCCACAGATAAATTGAAAAACTGCATTGTGATAGTTGCAATTTAACTATGTTACCATTATCGAACATTTGTCCTTCGATAATTTCTTGTGGTCTCTACCACCCAAACATGATCCTTCCCATGTCCATTTTTACTGCCTCTTGACAATTTGAAAACCAAAAGATTTTATCGATACTAGTCGGAACCCGTGATTTCAATGTCTACCTAGCAACATAACTCACTGTTCATCCATATTATTCCCCACCGGAAGTAACTTTATGATAAAAACCAAACCGGGCCGATCCCAGGTCCATTGTCGTTGCTTCTGACGTTTTGAAACCAAACGTTTTTCTTGATTCGTGTGCCTGGTTACCATCGACACCATCTTGAGTCTCTGTTGGTTATTACACAACATGCCATATATGGAAGTACCATATAACCTTTATTTTTTGTTTATTCTAGGAAGGAGATCGGGTCTACATGATTACCACAAATTGTTGACAGCAGAACGAGCATCAGAATGTTCCTCGGATAAAATACGATGTAAAAATGCCTACTGTATACCTAAATCATACGTGTGTGATGGAGCTAATGATTGTCCTGAACATGATGATGAGCAGAATTGTAACTAAATAATAAATCGCATATTCTGAGCTAGGGGGTTAATTACAATAGTTTCCTAGCGATATTATATTGTAATAGTTTTCGCTGTTTTATAATGCGAAAATTTTTATTCTATTCAGCCAAAAGGGTTAAAGTTCACTCTTTCATTGCTAATCATATAGACAATTATGACAATCGGTATAAAATACATGGTTAAATGTCGTTTTGCTCTTGCACGTACTACACCCTTAGTCTGTGTCGTGTAGCGTTGTGCGCACTCAGCAATCCTCGACAGATTCCGGAACCTACATCTAGTCTCGGCTGTATGGCAGTAAGTGATATGTACCTACGCCCATACATTTGCAATGCGGCTACTGGTTTACTTTTAACAAGAAAACTTGACGCTATTACAAACTAACAAGACACCATGAGTGCAGCCATGTTTCATCCGGTACCTTTAAAGTAGTTCCAAGACACCATGGGCGCAGCCATGTTTCACCCGGGACCTTTAAAGTATATGGCGGAATTCGTCATATAGCCGAGACTAGATGTAGGTTCCGCAATCTGTCGAGATCTGCCGAGTGGCGTTGTGCGGTCTGGATAACATGTTCTAATACGTCAAAATCGCTCCCATGTCATTCCTTTTAGGACAGCGCCGTAGCCTAAGAACAAGTCATGATGAGATTATACCTGACTAGCCTCAATCACCCAAACCAAAGTCCACGAATTTGCCCGTTTCTGCACCTACGGCCTACTCTTATTTCGAAATCAGACTCTCAAGGATTCTTTTACGTGTATGCCAATGCAAACCTCGGTTTTTTCGTCCCTTGTTAGGCCTTCCGCCCTGCACCACTGCCAAAGGGGAACCACGCCGGAAAATCTAGACGGACGTTCTCGGACAACACCACGGTCGAACACGGGACCTCTCGGTTAGCTAGTCAACATTTCACTCACCGCGCCTTCAAACACAAACGAACCCCTAACTCATCAATATACCCTCTCACCACAGACGCCAAAACCCCAACCCATCAATATACCATCTCATCTCACATCCATGGACTCCCCAAATATACCAAGTCATTGGTTATTTGATTATAATTTTAACACATTGCTACGGTAGATGCGTAATAAAGGTTTCATGAATCGGAAGTGACGAAGACAAAAGGAAAACACGAGTTATCCCTCTATATAACTGACTGAACTGACTAGTGATAACGCCAATATTGTCCTTTAACGTTATTCTTTTGTGCCCTTACTGAGCCAATGAATAGGGACATACGCAATTCAGTGTGCTATGGGAGAAATTATACCGGACAGCTGCACTAGGGCCTATTCTTTGTAACACGGAAAAACGAGTGGCTTTTGACACTATGACGTCAGGCATTTGATTAACCAATCAGCGTTGATATTCCTGGTAGATTACCAACAATTCTATGCATCGCACGCCAAGAAGTCGCTGCAACAGACAGTTTCATTGGCTAATCCCCCACATCAACCAAAACGCGTGTTACATAACAACTCTCCCACTCCTAGAAATTTTAAACTATAAAAAACGAAACGAAATAGGATCTGTGTTTTAAACAGATTGTCTTTGTAACGAAATAAACAAGAAAACATAAATTGTTATTTAGTATATTTGTTATTTTTGTTATTTTACACGTGGACTAGAAGTACAACTACTGGTTTTTATCTATAGATTTATAAATTCAATAAAAACTACAATATTTACAACATTCATGTCATCAATATAAACATTTCAAAAACACTCTACAATACTGCAAAAAAACGAAAAAGAGAAGTTAATTTACAAAATTATTACCAAATATTCTAGGTTAAGTAATAAGATACCTTAAATAAGAATATAAATACAAACAATGTTGTAAAAAGTTAATTTACAAATTATTACCAAATATTCTAAGGTTAAGAAATAAGATACATACATTCAGAATATAAATAGAAACACTTTACAATGTCGAAAAAAAAAGATAAAGTTGATTTACAAATTATTACCAAATATTTTGAGGTTAAGAAACAAGACACATTTAATCAGAATATAAATATAAACACTTTACAATGTTGTGAAAAATATGAAATTAATTTATAGATTATTACCGAATGTTCTGAGTTTAAGAAATAAGATGCATTCAATAAGAATATAAATAGAAACACTTTACAATGTTGAAAAAAAGATAAAGTTAATTTATAAATTATTACCAAATATTCTGAGATTAAGAAATAAGATACATTTAATCGGAATATAAAGCATGCATCAGTAAACCATATTCGTACTAATGATTACTCCCAAATTCATGAAACTGGGACAGTTGTGAAAAAAGTATACACATATATTTGAAACCAAGATAAATTCACTCCAGAGATAAATTATAAATTCGTTAACAAGTATTCCATTAATCTATCATTCAAATACGATTCTTGTTAGCATAGCTGTACACAAGTATACAGACCTGACCCCTGGGGTCAAAATAAACAATCTACAATTAGCTCAAGGTACTTTCGTATAATATACTACCCCCCCCACACACACACACACACACATACACACGAGTTAAGATTTTGCGGGTGAGGATATTGAGGGTGGAAATATGGAGAATCAAGACATTGAATTAGGGTATGCAGAGTCAAGATGTTGATGGCGAATATATTGAGAGTGTAGATATCACGCGTCAAAATACCGAGTTTGAGGATAAAATTAAGAATCAAGATCTTGAGGATGGAGATATTGAGAATCAAGATATAGAGAGTGAAGATATTCATAATAAAGATATTGAGAGTCAAAATGTCAAAAGGTACTATCCGAATTTTTACATTTTTTTCAGGACCCCCCCCCCCCCCCCAAAGAAAACATACCCCAAAACGAAAGAAAAACGGAAACAGTTAAGAATCATGGTATTGTACAAAATAACCAAATTATAAGAATATTAAAAAGTAAAATAATATATTTCTTACCAATCTGCTTTTAATTTCAGTACATTTACAATTAAACCCTAACTAAAAATATATTGTCACAACGGCCCTTAGAACACTATTCGTGATTTTGATACATTTATAATAAAACTTCTGATTAAAAATAAGACTACCATAACGGCCCTTAGAAAACTGTTCGTCATTTCATTTCAATTTTAAAAAAGATAGCCACCAATAGATCGTTTCTTTTGTAGATCGTTTTCACTGTCAAAATAATAACTACATCTATTACACTCTTGTTCCAACTTGCAGGTGCGTTGGATTTTTTAAGGGAAGACGAGTCCACCTTGTGCTCCGGGGGTTTGTATATTATTGTTCATTCCACCAGTAGCGCCTATAGGTGAGCTGAGACCAGGACTCATGCCACCGAAATTACCTCCAACACCACCAACAAAAGAACTTCCACCCATTCCGCCGACCAGGCCTCGAGACAGAGAGGGGGCAGCTGTCTTGGCATCCCTAGCTATGGTGCAACACAGAGGAAGAGAAGTGCCAACACATCGATTACCAACGATCTGGTTACAAATGGCCATGCCACTTCCGGTGAGTCGAGAGAACGACATATTCTCCAAAATATCTGTCATACTCACAGACTGCCCGCTTCTTAATCCGAACACGGAACCAATGGTAGCGATTTGACCTTGATTATTTTGCTGTTGTTGCATCTGTCGGTTAAATAACCCCATTCCCATCCTATTCTGTTGTGTTGATCTCAAAGACATGATGGTACCAAGAGCATTGGGATCACACATTCCATCGATACGTCCCTCGTTTGTGATAACCAGGCGGAAATTTCCGGCTATCTGTGAATTGGCACCAGCCTGGATGTTGGCTGTGACTCGAATTTCAGGACTAAACCTTGTACCACTGGAAGAGAAGGTAACTCTCAATTGATCGTTGTTGGCTGTTTGTCCAATGCACGTGAGATACCGGACAGCGGCAGATGGCTGCGCTTGTTGTAGTGGTCTGGTCTGAGCCTGGTTAAAGCCAGAGCCCCATTGTGATCCCCACATCTGCGCAATCGCCCCATTATGGCAGATTGTGGCGATGGCAAGAAATGCAGCGAAGAAAGTCATCTTTGGTAGTTGTGATGTCCGAGGACTGAATGATCATACATTTGCTGTGCTGGTCTTTTATAGTCCAATGATAAAAACCAATCAGGGGTCAGCCATTTCACCAATCAATCTTAACCGTACAGGAGGTAATTTAAAGGGACATTTCACCGATACATATTCATCAACACTCTAAATAGATTTGAAAGGAGAAAAAGAAAATAAGGACTATGATGCATTTATATTTATTTACAAGGACCAAAACACAAAAGGACTATGTTGCATTTATATATAATCATTGAGTAAAAAAAGTTAGAGAAACAAAAAAAAAAGAGATACGATGCTGAACAAAATGTCTCTTTAAGTAGCTAATTACGTAGTATCACCTATGATCAGCTCGTTGTCTTCCTGATTGAAGACACGCAATGGTCGCCACATCACCCGGATAGTCCTTTACTTCCTGTCACTGGTGTTGACCATTACATAATATCTTATTACATCAAAATAATTACATGTTAATTAGATAAACAGTAATTAATGAAAAAAAAAGCCCTTGAGCCATGAACTATGAGAGAGAGAGAGAGAGAGAGAGAGAGAGAGATTACCACTGATAGAAACTTTGTCATCTGGGGACTAACATATTGTACAATTATATATCAATAATTCGCTGGAAAATGAGTTTCGAATTATCACAATTGATTGTAACCAACCAAGCCCGCCTTCTACACTTTTCGTGGTTTTATAGAAAGTGGCGACTCGTTATTGAATACTCGGGTTATTTGGAGAGAAACATGGTAATTTTCATCTCTATAGTTACTTCTGCAACGCGAAGGTGGTGGGTATCCGGTTTTCCTCTCCCACCACCCTTAGAACGTAAAGACCTAACTTGAATAATCTTATTAAGACAATAGATATATTTTTATATACAAAATCTATGAAACGAAATGGGGACGTTGGGCTAATGAAGACGAGGTGAGGTGGATGGCCGAATGGTTAGCACGTGCGCGCTGTATCATAAGGTGGGTCGTTGTGTCATCTTGTTGGTTTTCTCTCGGTCCTTCGGTTTCCCCCTACTGCTAAAGACCCCTACGCGCAAGCGAATTATATAAATAAAATTGAGCCATGTGTTAGTCCCGAAATGACCTAGTTTGTGTCGAGTGGACGTTAAACCCCATTTTCTCTCTCTAATGAAGACGGGAATACGCCATAAAGTGTGCTATAAGGGACATTTAGACAGGACAGCGACACTATGGCCTACTCTTATTTCGAATTCCAAATGCCAAGGGTTCTTTTACGTACACGCCAATGTGTAAACGGGACCTTGTTTTTTTTTTGTTTTTCGTCCCAGCCGAACGACTATACGTTGTCCCCTGCCGTCCCTCCCCCCGTCCCGCACTATTGAAATCTACAACGCAAAATAACAAAAACTAGTCGTTGAACCCTTCACTCCAGATTTGTCATCCATCTTTTTTTAACTGCTGTCGATTGTGTAAGTTTATACAATCAGGGGCGTCGTACAATAAAAAAAAATTCGGTGGGGGGGGGGGGGCAATTTTCTGCAACTTTGTTCTTGGTAAATAAAATTTAGTGACCGCGGGCTCGCCCACATCAATTGCCGTAGGCATGCGCCATGCAAGGGGGGGGGGAGTCGGGGGGGGGGGCTACTCCGGAATTTTTTTAAAATTAGAAGTCGGGAAACGCCATTTCGATGGATTAGAGACAATAAAGTTATGATTGAAAAATGGTCGTTTTTTTAGTGAGAATTATATTGAATTATATTTTATTCATCTATTTGAATGGACATTTATCAGAGTGTGCTTATTTATATTTGTTGTATATTTGATCAATGGTAATTGGAAAATTTGTGGTTGTACTTGTATTGGGAAAGCTAATGAAATATATTTGACACCAACCCTTCCCCCTGCACATCCAATTGTTTCTGCATTCCTGGGGGATTGACGAACAAGCTAGGTTATTTTTGTATATTAATTTAATTAAATTATCATTGAATTTGAGATAGTGGCATTTATTAATACATATTATTATACATTATTTTCGGACACAGTTATTTAACGTCAACGGCGGTTCACCAGATTCCAAAATTTATCAAGGGTGACAGATATGGGCGATTCTGTGAATCCTCCACGCTATTACTAGTATTAGTTTCCTTGAGCTTGAAAAAAATTTTCATTAAAGACTGCATCATAAAGAATAATCCGGGTCTATGGAAACAAAAGGAATGTTTCTCTTCATAAAACAAGGTTAAGAGTGATGGATGTTACCTCAAGAGGTCAGTAACCGACATCTGTTTCATTTCAGTATGCGCGTGTTCACCCTCCAGGGAGCCGCGGTGGCTCAGCAATTAGAAGTCTCGGTTTCGCCCCGGCATTGGTCTATTTTCCCGCGTGGTTACCCGTTGTTATTGGTGCAGGAAGCATGGTCTGGTTTGGATAAAAAAAAAACCCGGGAAGACCCGTGTATACGAGTCCGCGTAAAAAAAAAAAGAAAAAAAAGGAAAAGAAATGGAGTTTAAAGGGACAATAACATTCTTGCTGGCTTGGTAGCTCCAGAAAATAAATAATACCCTTATTCTAAGTACTAAATGTTTAAATGTCCCACCTGTTGTGTAAATTATCCATTACAACCTATTTTACTTGTCCACAGGGTTCGAAAATATTTTAAAATCCAAGTCACATTCGAAAAGGTTTACGTTAGACTTTTCAAATCAATTGGTTGAATTTTTCCAATTTTTTAAATTAGGTGTGCTAAGATGAAATTTATATCATCATTTAATTGGAATATTCTAAAATGATACGATTTGTTGACCAGAATGAAGATTGGGACATATTTTTCAGTTACAACAAGAGTGTTATTGGGGCTTTAACGTCCTACTCTTCTTCTTTGACAGGGATAATGAAAACGGGCATACGCCATGCAGTGTACTAGAGAGCTGTCCTTGTCAAGCCCTCCGGCCTGCACCCCTGACAAGGGGAAACCATGCAGGAAAATACCGATGAACTTTCTCGGCCAATACCCGGAACGAACCAACGACCTCCAGATTAGCGAGCCAGCGTCTTACTCACTTAGCCACCCCGTCTAATTACGTGAACAATCCGTAGCTGGAATTCGATAAAAGAGTAGGCCGCAGTGCCGCTTTAAGGGCAAATTTTCTCATGGTGTAAGTATGCCCGTCTTCATTATTCCAGTTGGTGCAAAACAGCAAACGGTTAAATCACATTTCTTTGATACCAGTAAAGTCATAGCTAGTAAATTTTATTCAATGTATTAAATGTTTTTAGTTAAACGGTTAAAATTAAAATGAAAGTTATGAATTTAGACATCCCTCTGACTGTGCATTTATTTACTTTATAGTTAAAAAGCAAATATTAGGCAAATGGCGTACAGACAATAAGATGACGTCATATGGTAAATGGCGACTATAATTATTTTGACAAGATTAACATTAGAACTAAAATTGCACTACACGTAGGCCTACATGATGCAACGAAGTTCGATATCCGCCAATTTATCAGATTTAAAACTATTCTATAGGTTTTTCTATTCATACAGGCGTGAAAACATAAATTAGACATAACCCATAAGAAAACGTTCCGTACTTTCCAATGAAAGCCGAATAATTTAGACGAATCGAGACTTTTTGATCAAAATCAACCAATTGTTGCAAACTTTATTTTTCTTCAAAAGATAACCGGATACATGTATTTGTAAAATAAATCGATTCTATGTTGATGTTATAAATGATTAAATATTATATTTCAAAAATAGTTTTAAAAGAAACACAATTGGGTCTCTTGCTTTGATGAGAGAATATCATGACGTCATAGAGGAGTAATGTTTTCTATCAGGTCCGCGCCTTCAATACTTATAGATTGTTTATTTGCACTTTGTCAGAATTTGCACTTTCTGTAAACGCGTAAGTTATTTAATTCAATTTAATTTTGATTATTGAATTTGTTGATTTACTCTCTGTCCACATTTTTGAAAATTATTATTCTCTGTTCACATTTTACGAGGTTGGGCAGGCGACCCTAGTCCTTGTCAAATACAAGTGGGGAGTCGAATGAAAGACCTTATGATGCAAAGCACACGCGTTAACCATTGGGCGTGCAAAAAAGTAGGACCTTAAACCACATTTCATATCATTTCACAATCTCAATAAAACGCAGATCCTATTTCGGTTCGTTTTTATTATAGTTCAAAATTTAGTTTTATTGTCTTTACTACTTCACGCAGTGTACGACATCGAAAGTATATATATATATAAAAAGGAAATCAAGAAAAAATTGATCATTAATAATTCAATCATTAATCATTTCATTTATATAAAAAAAAGTTAGTAAAACTTTCCGCTGACTATGGACGGTCGACAGAAGTTGTACAGTGAAAGTGGATTTGTCTCCCTTATAACGTCCAGTTTTTAATGTAGCCGGTATGTTTCGAACGAAAACACCATGGATGCATCGATACATTAGACAATCTAACTACAACCGATGTCTGTCATAATATTAAAAGGAAAGGGGGACCAGGCTGATTTTACCAGAGTTTTTGAAAGATCAGAGGCGGATTCAAGGGGGGCCCCACCTAATTTTCGACAATGCCCTTTTTTACTACTGAAAATGCCTTTCAACTTACTTTTCTGCTCGATTTTGAGGCTCTTTTTCTACGATTTCCGAACGTTTAGACGAAAATATCAGCCAAATAGCTCTTGGATTGGCTACAGATGCAAGGAAATGACGGATAATTTTCTTGGGGCCCCCACCCCCTCTCAGCGGCGTGCCCCATCTCCGCGGTCAGTGCCCTCATTTTGCGGCGCCCCCCTTTTCAAAATTCCTGGATCCGCCGCTGAAGATCACGTTTTTGTCGCAATTTTTAGCTTAATAGGCGCGACAACTATCTTGAAATAGTGACGTCATATCAACGTTTTCTTAGGAACAAGGTTCACGTCGATCGTGTTCGACATGGCGGGGAAGATAACCGAGTATACAGATCCAGTTCCATAAGCGGAAACCCACCGCCAACGCAAAATTCCTTGGATAGCACATTGCATGTCAATTGGATAATTCACATGAATTATTATTGGACTGTAAACCGAAATGGAATTAAATAGGGTTTAACGTCCTACTGTTCTGCTCCGACTGGGTAAATGAAGACGGGTATATGCCATAAAGTGCGTTATCGGGGGAATTTTGCCCGGACAACGGCGCTACGGCTTATCGAATTCTAACTTTCAATCTATCGAATACGTGCACGCCAATATGTGCACGGGATCTCGGATTTTCGTCCAACCGAGCGGCTATAGACTATTCCTTGTGGGCTAGTTCCCTGCATAACCGACAAGGTGGGGGGACACCCGATGAACTATTTCGGCCAACACGGAAACTCCAGGACAGCGAGCCGACGACTTACTTACTCTGCCACCGCGGCTCCCCACACATGAATCAATGACGTGTACAATTCCGTACCGATTGGAAATTAGATATTTGTTTTAACTTTATCGCTCCATGTAATATAATTGAGAGATTAACTTACCCCACGTTTATCACGGGATGTTTGTCAGACTTTAATATGTGTTTCATTTTTTTTTATTTCTATCATTGCACGGCGATTATTTCTGTCTCGTAAATAGAGAACCACAAGGCGATCATTAAAGCCATTAAATCCGGATTCTGTTTATTTAGTGCAGGAAATATAACGACATTGAGTTTAGCGTCCGATTTTCTTGCAACGGTTGGTCTAATGTCGATGATGACGGGCATACGCCATGCAGTGTGTTATCAGGGTAGTTTTGTCATGACAGCAGCGTTTACGCCTGCTGTTCATCGCATTTCAAATGTCATTGGTTATTTGACATTCACATCCACCTAATTTTATCGTCCCATCGGCCCCCCCCCCACACACCTTCTGTGCCACTGACGAGGGGCCTCACACTGAAAGCTCTCCACCACTGGAATCAATCCAGAAACGACCCTGTCTCCCGGTTTGATAGATAACTTACGCTTTCCTAATTCTCGCTTTGCATGTAGTACCAGGGGCGGATCCAGAATTTTGAGAAAGAGGAGGCGGTCTGCACCCACTTGGGAGTGCGAAGCCCGGACCGTTATTTTTGAGTGGAAAAAATGCCCACAAGGACTAATTTCATACTAGTACTGTAAATTACAATTTCCAACCTAAACTATTTTTGTTCTCGATTCCCGCGAGAATATATGGATCTAAAAATTGTTCGCCACCTCAAAAAAAAGAAAAAAAAAAGAGGGGGCATGCGCCGGATGCGCCCCCCCCCTTAGGATCCGCACCTGAGTACCGGTGATTCTTCAATAAAGTTTTCTAATCCCTGCCCGAATTCTCGCCTTAGGTCAACTGGCACCACCCTATAAGACGACCTTTTAATTATCCCAGTTTGTGCTGAAACGGCTAAAGACCCCTACGCGCAAGCGGATTACTGATATAAAATTTTACCATGTTAGTCCCGAAAGAACAGTTTAAGTTGAGTATGCATTAAACACCATTTCTCTCTCACACACCAAAGAAAGCTAGTTGATTTTAAAGGTAAATTATAGAAGATCACGTGACGAGCGTATATAGACGATGTAAATGAATGGTGATGTTTTGTCGGTGCTAGCTGTGTTGTGTTTGAAGGGGTGATATAAATAGCCTAGGTTTCAGTACGGTATTTAAGTTCAGACAGTCCGTGTAGAAAATACACGAGGTTATAGAATCTTATATATATATATACTCGTGTTATAATCTCTATTCCAATCTCTTTTATAACCGTGCTCTCCGACATTACCAGGAACCATGAAAGAATATCAGGTACCGACTTTACAGTGGTATAAGTTCCACTAGTATAAATGTAGAACCGCAGGAATACCAGGAATTGTATCATGATTTCAGGTAGGCCCTATACCTATAATCGCAGCTTGTGACCAGATTCATTTCTTTGTTCATAAATTGACGATCCATTCAGATATACATGTACACAACTGTACCTATAATAGTTACTTCACAAATAAATGCGACGTTGTATCAGATGTTCTAGCTAGAGGAAACGGTGGACGATTAGGGTGAGTTGCAGATATCTTATGGAAGTGTTTCTTTCTTTTATATCGGCGATATTAATGATACTCTTAATAGACTAACAGGAATGTCATTGATAAATACCGGGCCGGAAACCGTTGAAGGGTTAGCTCGTGTTAGTGTTTCTATGTTTATGTAAACAAAAGAAAAGAAACCGCGTGTGGAGTTGAGACTGTCTTACAAAACATTAAAAACATGGGCAGTATTTACAGTCGGTGAATGCCGTCAAGATATGTAAGAACTATCTTATATACAGAACTGTTATATTCTAATATTATCCAGATTACCATGGGATATAAAATCGTGTATTAAAACAAATAATTTCAAAAATGGCTACTAGTTTCAGTCGGTGAATGCAAACCGGCTTTGTAATATACTGGTGAACACTAATATTAACAAGGAAAATAAAACGTGTGCTTTAAAATAAATAATTTCAAACACGGCAACTAACAACAGGAGATGAATGCCTTCAGGATACAACAAGGTAGAAGTATTTTCTAATAATTTGTGGACCAGCATTATTATTATTTTTTACATTTATATAGCGCATCTTTCACCGAAGTGTTCAGATGTGCATAGAATAGAAAAGCGTGTCTTAAAACAAATAATTCAAACACGGCTACTAATATTAGCAGATGGCTACATTCAATGAATAAAGACGCGCGCGTGGAGTCTAATTTGCGGAGTCCAATTGTCTTTCCAACACGACTACTAATTACCAGCCAGTCAATACCTTTATGGTAAAAAACAAATATTCACAGAAATTTACCTTGGACTGGTATAATCATGATGGTAAATATAATTAGTTACCTTAGAAATAGTATCATCAAAACCGCCCATTATATAGACCCAAGACGATCAGCATGCACAACATAGAATAATGGTAAGAAGAATTTAAAGTTTTTCAACATCTACGTATTTTTTTATTTTTTTTATCTTATTTTATATGATTTTTATTGTGACTTGTAAGTCTGTATAACAGTGTGCAGGTCAATAATTCATTAAATTGTCTGCCTTTAAAACTATTGACCTTTTCTAAAATTGAATGTAAGTCAATTAAAAACAAAACGAAATACAACGGAACAAAGCACACACCACCACACTGCACCAATCAACACAACAGAGCACAATACTACATACCACAACTCAAAACACATCATAAAATACAACATAAAACAGCACAGCAATGAACAGCACCACCCACCACACCACAAAACAAACATTAGACAGTATCGATGCAAGTATTCACAGGTACCACCACCACCATGTACAACCACGTACCACCATACCATTACAACCACACCGTACCACACATATTAACACCACCACACCATGCAATAATTATGCATACCGATTACCTGCGTGGTAAAAATCAGATGGGCGTAACTGTGCGCTATTTGCAATTCTCCTAGGTAGGTAGGAACGGTAAATTACGTGCGAATTTCGGCAACAGGTAGGCGTTGAAGTAACGTATATCTAGAAGCTCAATACCTTGAGGGATATTTAAGCCTAGTTACGCTGAAAACACTGCTTGCTAGTAGGCCTAGATGCCCAACGGTGTACGTTACTCGAGTGTTATTGCATATAAGTTAGGCCAGACGTTCAGGGGATTAAATTACTCGGGGGGTGGGGGTATTGTCCACAAGTAGGCCTAGATGCTCAGTGGGATAAGTTACATGAGAAATGTTGTCAACATGTAGGTCTAGATGTTCCGTACGGTAAGTTACCTCAAAGATATTATTACCCACGGTAGGTCTAGATGCCCAGTCGGACAGGTTACTTAAATGAATTGCCGACAGGTAGGTCTAGATACCCAGTCAGACAGATTACTTAAAGGTATTACCCACAGGTAGGCTTAGGTGCTAAGTAGGGTAAGTTACTTGAAGGGTATTTCTTACCAATAGGTCAAAATGTTCTGACTCGCAAGTTACCTGAAAGATATCAACTACAGGTAGGTCTAGATGCCCACAGTTAGGTCAAGATGCCCGGGGTTACTGTTCCACAAGTGGTTCTACTCAGTCGGGTAGGTTACTTGATAGGTGTTGCCCACAGGTAGGTCTAGATGCCTGGTGGGGTAAGTTATCTGACGGTTTTGCCCACAGGTAGGTATAGATGCTCAGTAGGGGCAATTACCCGAGGCGCATTGACCGCGGGTAGGTCAAGATAATCAGTACGGTAACTTACGTGAAGGGTATGTCCAACAGGTAGGTCTAGATGTTCGTTAGGATAACTTACTTGGGGAGTATGGCTCACAGATACCCCCCCCCCCACCCAACTTTCGGGCAAACGAGTAAAGTGAAAATAAAAATTATTATTTCATTTAGTTGATATTATTTGGCCGAAATAAAGTGCCCGAAATCTAATTTTACATTTCTTTTAATTGATTACCGCGAATTTGTTCTGTATTGACTATGGATTAAACATCATAAATGGAGTCGCTCTATTTTGTGTGATATTTTTCGGGAATCGATTATTATTTGTGAATTCAGCAGAAACCGTCCGATTGAATGATTCGAATTTAGATCGGCACATAGTGGGATTTCCGTCGCAAAACGATTTGAATCTTAAAAGTTGCTTAGAGATTGGGCTAGAATAGCAGAAAAACGAATTACAGCAGTTAAATTTTCTCCGGAGGGCGAGGCCCTCATACCCCACAACGATTGATTGGTTGTTTGAAATTCAGGTCAGAAGGTAGGCTATACTGAAATTGCTGTAATCACGGTTGGAAAAGCAAGAAATGCGTCTGCGGCAATTCAATTTTCATAATTTCCTCCAGGCACAGTCGAATTTCTAAAATTTTCTCCAAACACAGTTTAATTTTCTCCCGACGGCCCCGTCTCCGTGGACTTTAAAGGATTGTAAAATTTGAGCAAGAGATGTATCGTGTGCCGTTATTATTGCAGTGGCTATAGTAATTTCTATATAAATGCCTAACACTGACAAACATAAGTACTATATAAGATATATCTGACGGCCGGTAGTAATCGCCATTGCCTTATTTTGTTACTAAAAATAGATAATCTCGACAAAAGTTTATGTCAGTTCCTATAATATCCACTATTAAGCATTGAACCAATATTTATTATATTAATTGTCTGCTGTAAGTTACATTGATTATTTGTTAATCGAAGAATATAGTAATATTAACAACCAACAAGATTCTTGTCTTCATTTAAATTCAAACAGGAAAATACAAGAAACACAAGGTTTATATTTGTACAATACCTATATGATAATCATTATTTAGTTAAGGAAGCGAAATATAAAGATTAAAGCTAGATAAAGATAATTCCCAATCTTGAACTCCATCGTCTTCTTTATCTCCTGGAAACATCATCACCTTTTGTAATATATTGAATCGTCATTTATTTCATAAGAATCCTCCTCCAACAAATCCGCGGATAATAAATCCTATTCTGATGACCGTATCTCAGCTATGGACAATTTCGAAAAGTCTTGTGAGCACGACCTTGGCCTTGTGAATGTGTATGAAAACGGCCGAACTCACACATTCCTGTTTTCTTATCTTTGACTGATATTAACATGCTAAACACGGTAATAACGTGTGTGGATGATGGGTGTGTTTATTCATAGGTTTATTGTTTAAGTACAGTTAATTACAGGTGATAGTTGTTTAGAACATATTTAGTCGATAGTCCGGGGGCTGAGGGGGGTCCTGTGTGCAATGATGTCCCCTGATTTTGACTCTTGATTCCTGTAGGGTACCCATGGGTAGACATTCCAGATATGGGGCAGAAAGGTGTAATTCAAGATGGCGTCCAAGGTGGCCGCCGTACCCTTATGCCCGATATAACTCCATCTGGATTTGTCCTAAAGTGCTGAATTTGGGGTCTTTACCCAGGATTTTGGGGTCAAGGAATCCACTGAAATTATCTCCAGGGTGAAAAAAGTAGCGAGTAATTGTGAATTCCAAGAGGGCCGCCAAAATGGTCGCCACGCCTTTCGGCTTGCCTGTCAAGGTGCATAATTGAGCGAGGAGAATAAACTTGGTGTCTTTCCTAGGGTTTTAGGGGCCACACATACCAGAAGAACAATTTATCATTGTTAATTTCAGTATAGGGCAGCCAGCAGTTGATCGGGATACTGGTTTTACTCAACCAAATTGTCAGAAGGATTTGTCTGACTATGTGACAGACATTGGATACTTTATTAACATCTAGAGATATAAACTATCGTATTTGGACAAGCGTTTTTTTTATCTTGAACAATACTGTACACAACATTTACAAATCTACAAATTTTAATGTTCACCGTAAAGAGAGAGAGAGAGAGAGAGAAAAATGGGGTTTAACGTCCACTCAACGCAAACTAGGTCATTTCGGTTCTAACATATTATGGTTTAATTTTATTTCAATAATTCGCTTGCGCGTAGAGGTTTTTAGCAGTGGGAGGAAACTGGAGTGCCAGGAGGAAACCCACGAGGTTGAGAAGGCGCCCCTTTGTCCATGCCACATACGCTCACATCAGGGCTCGAAACCACAGCCGCAAGCTAGAGGTGACCGGCCAGCTAGAGGTCGAAGCGCGGCACTCTAGACCACTAGGCCATCCCAACCCTCCTTCACCGTAAATAAGTTGTACAGTTAGGATCATTTTTCTGACTATCATTTTTATATGCCCACATTGAAATGTGGTCGTTTGATGTCGTTGCCCCTGTCCGCCCGTCCGTCCGTCGTCCACAAATGCTCGTGGACGCTTTAGAAAAAATCTTGCGTATGCCCTAGAGGCCAAAGTTAATATACAACTGATTTATACACAGTGTTTAAGGATGAGTCGAAGAAGCCTATTGATTTTCAGTGATTTCTGATAATTACTACCAGAATCATGGCACTTGATGACTTTGAAAAATTTTGAGACAAACTAGTACATCGATTTTCAATGAATTTTTATAATTGAACAGCTAAAACCATAATATTAAATGTTTCGCATACTTAACGTTAGCATGGGGTAGAACTTTATAAAAACCAAACAAATTCTAATTATTTTCTGATAATTACGTAATATGCGACAACTCTTGCTGACCGTCCGGACGATTTAGCTGTTGTGGGCGTATGTTTCGTTTCCTGCAACCTATCTTTTTATGAACCATACCTACTCTGTCAATTTCTCAAAATACGACTATTATGACTTTTGCATTGGTTGCATTGACTGTTTGCCTGGCATTTACAGAATATGCAGCAGTGTACGTTACTTTCTCTACAAGGACAGGAGCGAGTGGCACATTTCACACAATCACACTTCATCTGGCAAATTACGATGTTATTTCTTTGGGACGAGATATTCGTTTTCCATGGTAAACCCATAGTCTTGTGGGTTCAGTGAAAAGTCTCCCAGACAATTGACTTGGATGTAGGTTGCATTGAATGCTCTCTGAATATGAGCTTCTGTAGCATAAGTGGTTGAAGGAAGGTCAATAATTGTCATTGACTTTCTGTGATAGTACCTATTGAAACGTAAATTATCCACCGCTTCAATGTCATGGTTCCCGCTGTTCATCACTTGTATCAATAATGGTGGTATTGTGAGAAATTAACAGAGTAGGCGTGGTTCATAAAAATAATGATAGTCAGAAAAGCGATCCTAACTGTACAACGTATTTACGGTGAACATTTGTAGATTTGTGAATATTGTGTACAGCATCGTTCAAGATAAAAACGATAGTTTATACCGCTAGATGTTAATAAAGCATCCAATCTCTGTCCCATAGTCAGACAAGTAAAACCAGTATCCTGATCGACTGGCTGCCTTATATAGAAATTAACAATGATAAATTGTTCTTCCGGCAGAGTGAATGGTCTGTGTGAAATTCCTGGTCCCTAAAACCCTAGAAAAGACACCAAGTTTAATCTCCTCGCCCAATTATGCACCTTGGCAGGATAGCCGAAAGGGTGTGGCGGCCATTTTGGCGGCCATCCTGGAATTCACCATTACCCGCTATATTTTTTCACCCTGAAAATGATTTCAGTGGATTCCCTGACCCCCAAAACCTAGGTAAAGACACCAAATTCATCACTGTAGGACAAATCCGGTAGTTATATCGCGTATAAGGGTACAACGGCACCCTTGGACGCCATCTTGAATTACACCTTTCTGCCCCATATCTAAAATGTCTTCCCAAGTCTTTCTCAATCTCCTATGGGTACCATACAGGGATCAGGAGTCAAAATTAGGGGACATATGATTGTACACAGGACGCCCCTCAGGACCAGGACTACGATGAGGTGTAGGTGTATAATAGGTATTTAGTAAGATAATAAACAGTTTAACTTCCACTCCATACCATCGTGCACATATAGGGGTTGGCAGAGACTTTTGCCAAGCGTAAATTCCTGGTCCGTATCAATTTTGCGTGAAACGTCATCATCAAGTGTGTATTTTCTCCTACGTGATATGGAACGCGGATACGACAGCACGTACCGAACAGCTTTTACCGTATTTTTTGCTACTTTTAGACTCTGAGATGTTGTGCCGTAGCAATTTTATAAATCTATTCTATCCCATCTTCGTTGACCAAGGGAAGCGAATCATAACCATTGGCTAGCGAAGATGTGTCTATCCTAGCACATGAAGATGTATATTTGATGTGATTTTAACCATGATAAAGACTGGAATTTAATCATTGCTTCTGATGAGTTTTTCGTGAAATTTTCATGTTTTTCCCTTCTGTATCTGCTGGTTGATCTACATGCTAAATTTAGGGTGAAATGATAGATTAGTGAAACCCACATTTGCTTTCAAGTCGAAGTCGATGATTTTTGAAATAAGATTTGACACTATTTGTTTTAAAATTTTAAATTGTTGAGCGACTTTACTCCTTTCAGGAACTTGTATAGGTTCGGTACTTGACTAGTACTGATGTTGATCTTGGTAGATAAATCTCATCATGCTGTTAAAGAACTACGTCCAACTCAGCTACCCATACGTACGCGAGGCGAAAATCTACCAAAACTAAAAAAAACTACGCTGACGCAACGTATCACGTGACGATACGCATACGTGATAAGGATAGGAATATTTTCACTTGCTACTCTTCTCCATGTACACCACGTCACTTGCATCAATGACAGACCTTATGACCGAATGTGCGCCCCCATCCCATCGACCTTTGTATTAAATACCCAACCGAATGAAATAGCTTGGAGTATAACGTCATATTTTCCTGCAGATATTCGAGCCAATAAAGACGGCCATACGTCATCGTTTCTGTTTACATTTCATTCAATTAAAATGCCCACTCAACAGGTTTCATTCCGCTGCTAAAGATCCCTACGCACAAGTGAATTATTGAAATAATATTAAACCATATGTTAGTCCCGAAATGACCTAGTATGGGTTGAGTGGACGTTAAACCCCATTTCTCTCTCTCTCCAAATGCCCAGGTTTCTTCACCCATTTTGTCTTGAAATAATACTAACACGGTTTATTATTTGCGTATTATTTTATAAACGACGTATCAATCTAAGGTCGCCGTTGCCTCCCACTATGCTACCTGAAATATTTTAAATATTATTATGTAAATAGCCAGATTGTTAAACTTACTGGACAATGGATTTGATATCAATTAGTTGTAACATGTCGCTTTATTGATGCAACGTAGTGACAGAGAAATAATTAGGTAATTAAACTTACTGGAATAATCTCCTTATTATCATGTACAGAGAAGTTAGGCCAATTATGCAAGTATTATTTTGATATTATTATATATATTATGCTTTAATATATTTTTATAATTTCATTTCCCTGATGGAAAAGTAGTTTTATTTATTTTGCTAAGTACTCAATTATATAATTTAAGAGGCAAATCAATTGAAAGGTCTTTAATTTTATGCGTAAAAAGTGAGTTTCGTGCAAAAAATACTCAAAGTTAGGACAAATTGTGCAAGTTAAGTAGAAAGTCTGAAGTCCATCTGTTGCCATTTTCCTGAAGCAATGGCCCGAGAAATCCCTCTTGGGCCATTGCTGGAATAGCGTCTGTTTCTTGAATTTATGCGGGAGTGTGTCTATTCTTTCCGTTCAATGAAAGCTATCACTTAAGTACACCAACATGACAGTCCTTCGTTTAATCTGGGTCTTCCCTAAAACTTTGGACAGTGATTTAAGGTATTAAAAACGGTGAAAGTATGTTCGTTTCCAAACAGTATTGTTTACATTTCATTCTACTTGATAGCCTCGTTTGTCACGCAATTAGTTTTACTGCAGTATTCTGCTATGCTCGGGTTAATTAGGCATAATAAAATCGTGAGTCATGACGCAACGTTATGTAAACATAATAATATTTGGTCAATATAGGCACTCGTTTTAAATGTAAAGCTTTTGTAGGGCAGCTAGTCATTGGTTGGTAGACGGACTACTGACCAATCAAAATTTAAAACAACAATATCCACTCATAATAGCATTGTGTAGTAGGATTGCCTCTAATCAAACGCAACACTGCGCGGAGTATGATCTGTTGCTGATAAGACATTCCAAATTTACTACTATTTAAAGTTCTTCTAACTAACGGAAAAACTAAAACTATGTTTGCGGATTGAGTGAGTATCTACTGGTATTTATTAAAGACAATTTGTCTGAACATAACATTTTTTTCTATAAAGAACTGTTTTCTTTAAAAAATTCTCCTGTGGTCCTTTAACAAATTATAGTTAGAAATGATGTTGGGCATAGAGCTAGTCAGTTTAGTTATGACAGCCTAATTACTGATGTCTTATTGTATGTTTGGCCAACATGAAAGGGTTGTAGTTATTTTACGTTGTACTTACCCAGACTACGACGCAGAGATTCATCCAAATTTATATTTGCACCAATATCCAGGGACAGGAGATCATCAAGATCCAGACGAATCAGTGTATCTAACAGATTAAGATTAATTACAAAGCCGCTACTCTGAGCATCTTCCAAAGCTATCACGGTTGCCAGAAACCTTTCAGTCCTTTCAGCAGCAGACAAGAAACCGTCACCTGTAAGATACATACATGCATATCATATCATCTCTCTCTCTCTCTCCTTGTGCAGCATTAAATACAAATAATTGATCGAGGTGAAAATATCGAACATTAAACGTCAATGTAATTCAATTTGATTAAAACACTTACCGTCAGTATCAAATTGTGCTACAAGTGCATTTGCAACGTTCGTCCATATCAATGGCAAGTATCGAATTCAAATACATAGCCGATACCATATTTGCTGTTACAGCTTCAGTATTTTGAGCCAGAGCCAAGGCCAGGGTTATTACCAATAAACAAAACATCCTGTAATAGAATTAGTAAGCCACGTCAAACGAGAAGTGGTATAAAGTATAATGCAAAGAATAGGCATACCCTGTACTGTGTATAAAACTTGTAACTAATTATAGTGATAGCTTGTAGCTAGATTTACAATAACATTAGCAAGCAAGAGTTTTAAAATGTATTTATCGATAATTTATCTATATAAGTTTTTAATATTTTATATAATATTCAATCAACTTACTTGTTGATTGTAGATCTGTATACAATAGGGATACTCTTCTATGATATATTCTGTGTCCACTTTTATAGTAAATCATGTGATAAACAATATAATTACCTATGTGTAGATTTCACATATCAAATCAGGAAACAACACCTATCAGTAACGGTTACGTTGATTAATATAAGAGATTAGATCATTCTATATTAAATTGTTGCAATGGAATCGGGAAGTCGAGGTGGCAATAATACTGGATAACATAAAAGTTTTCACTTTCAAATAAAAGATTATGGTTAATGTTTGTGGTCATGTGAGCATTTGTTAGGGATGTGAGAATATCTAACATTCGACCCGGAGAAAACCATACTATTCCAGCAATGGCCAGAGAGGGATTTCTCGGACCATTGCTTCAGGAATATGGGAGAAAACAAGCGATCCTATTCCTTGGCATATATACTATTCAAAAAAAGTAGGGGATATTTGATTTTGGGGGCAAAATACTAAAATATGCAAATGACTACGAAAAAGGTCACTATAGAACCTAACAGAAGAAACATTTCCAGTTACATGTGACGCCCAAACGCACCAATAGCTACCGCATGGAATGCAGGTGATGCTTGGGATCATCATGGGGGTCCAACCCAAGATTTGCACGACTCTGACTTTGAATGTTACACTCATTGTGGCATTGAATTCCAGGGTGGAAACATCAGTTTAATTGTTTTAGTGACCATAAAACAAATTTTGATATGCGTCGGCTTACCCAAAATGAAAGGTTACGTGCCCTTGGCATGCTACAGATCGGCACAACAAAGGCGGTTGTGGCGCGGACGATGAATGTTTCTCAGTCTGTCATAAGCAGGCTATGGTCCAGATTCCGTGATACACAATCTGTACAGGACAGACCACGCTCAGGTCGACCAAGGGCGACAACTTAAGCCCAGGATCGATTTATCCGTACCTTGGCCTTGAGAAATCGTGTCATCACAGCAAATCAGATCAGATCTTCAAACAGACACTGGTGTGAGAGTGTGTGGCCAGACGATTCGGAATCGACTGCATAGGGGTCACCTTCGCGCCCGACGTCCTCGCGTGATCCCTTGTTTGAGAGATCATCACATTCAGGCAAGACGTCGTTGGTGTAGGGGTCGTCAACACTGGGATAATCCACGCTGGAGCAATGTGATGTTTTCAGATGAGTCAAGGTTCACTGTTGATTTTTTGGACAGACGTAGGAGGGTGTGGCGTCGTCGAAACGAGCGCTTCCATGACGTTAACGTCATCAGACATGATCGATTTGGGGGTGGTTCTGTTATGGTGTGGGGAGGCATCACTGTTGCTGGAAGAACGGCTTTACATGTTGTTGCAGGGCGTGTTACAGGCCAGTACTACCGGGACAACATCTTGGCAGTCCATGTTGTGCCGTTCGCACGACGTCATGGCCGCCGTTTCATCTTCCAGGATGACAACGCAAGATGTCACAGGGCCAGGATCGTTACAGGTTACCTCCAACAACAGAACATCACCACATTACCTTGGCCAGCACTGAGTCCCGACCTCTCCCCCATCGAGCATGTCTGGGACATGCTTGGACAGAGGTTACGTCAACGTCAACAACGTCCTGCCAATGTCCAAGAACTTGCTGCTGCGTTGCAACAGGAATGGGACAATCTGGACCAAAATGACCTTAGACGTCTCATTAGGAGCATGCCACGTCGGACCAATGCTTTGGCAAACAGAGGAGGATTTACCCGTTACTGACTTTGTTGTGATGCTGTGGTAACTTTGCTGTTTGACCCCGGGTATCATTTTACCCTTATAATGGTCAGTCTGTGCCTTACTTAGTCTAACGATCATTTGGAATAAATCGATGAATGTGAACTTCATTTCATTTTGTCATTTGTTTCTTCGTCAGTTTCATTAGGTGACTTTAATAATACTTAAAAATCAAATATCCCCTACTTTTTTTGAATAGTATAGATATATTGGTTTATTTAAGTCGAATAACTCACGTTAAACTTTTGGGATACAGTTTTATCTATCTCGAATAACTCACGCTTTCTGTAATCAAAAATAAACTCTAAAACAAAAATTGAAATTTTCTGAGTGTTTAAATTTTAGCTTCGAGACATTATCCCTTCAGTTGATTCCTTCTTAAAATAAACAACAACCCAACTACATAAATCAATCAATAATTTAAAGCTAAAACCAAGAAACAAATTGTGAACGACTTGTCTTCATATATCGGACCTTGCCAGCCATTTCCGAGCAAGTAAAACTATCAACATTTTGTTATTTATTTATTGTTTTGTTAATCGGATACATGAGTCGGTCAGACGAACAGGTCGCGATAAACAAACATCACAAACAACTGGGAATGATTTTAGGGACAAAGTAGAAGTCGCTAAATATTCCAGGAATTCCTTCAATATAGAAAATCCACTTGTCTATTTGTCTACCATTCTTTAATATGACGTCATATTGATTGTACTTGTGTTAAATCAACTGGGTTTAAAACGACTGGGGATTTTGTAAACATTTCCTGAATGGCGAGTTGTTGAGGTCGACTGAGATCCGTTTAGGAATGTGGACTGATAGGTGAATATTTATTAACCAAACATTATCAAAATATTATTAATATTTACTAGAGGCGATATTAGGCCTAAGTTGACCAATGAGCTTAACTAGGATACTGTGATATTCCGTTTGTTCCATGGATTTCATCAAGGTTATTTTGTGGAATTAAAATTTGATATTCTTATTCCATAAAACATTCTACTTTAAAAGAATAACAGGCTAACATAACGTGAGAAATGAGGTTTAACGTCCACTAGATACATACATGCAAAAGACGCACAAAATAACGAGAGAGAGAGAGAGAGAAATGGGATTTAACGTCCACTCAACACAAACTAGGTCATTTCGAGACTAACATATGTTTTTTAAAATTTTTATTTCAATAATTCGCATACGCGTAGGGGTCTTTGGCAGTCGGAGGAAACCGGAGTGCCCGGAGGAAACCCACGAGGTTGAGAAGGCGCCCATATCTCCATGCCACATACGCTCACAACGAATTATTGAAATAAGATTAAACTATATGATAGTCCGTCGCCCCGCATGTTCCTCGCGATGTTCCGTTTGATTAGAACTAATCCCTCTACTCACTGCTGGAAAGAGAGAAAATTCTTGTTCTAAATTATGAATGATCAATAGTCCGATTAACTACCAATCGCTAACTACGTTACAAAGGCTCTACCCTTAAAACAAAGCGTCAAATTGGACCAAATATGTTTACGTAACGTTATGTTTACATAACGTTATTATTAACCAGTGCGCAGCAGAATATTGCAGTAAAACTAAATGCGTGACAAACGAGGCTATCAACATTGACATAATGGAACGCCGCAGCCACCAGAAACCCACATTTCCTAGTACTGACACCAACGCACCAGCTATGTTCCCTAATGAACAACTCGCGCCTGGTAAAAATCCTAGCTGCCTCGGTTAAAAAAATGTTTTATCATAGAAAATTTTTTAACATATGATATTTTGATTACTATTATTTTATATGCCTATTTGTTTTTAGTTACTTAATGTTTTCTTATTCTAAACAATTTATATCGTGATTGCTAACATACTAAAGTAATAGTAAAATGTTATTGTTAGTACGTTTCAAATTTTTACTGTATTTTTATCCTTGTTACTTATATGTATTTATTTATTATCTTCGAATATAGGGGGGGTTGGGATGGCCTAGTGGTCTAGAGTGTCGCGCTTCAACCTCTAGCTGGCCGGCGGTCACCTCTGGCTTGCGGCTGTGGTTTCGAGCCCTGGTGAGCGTATGTGGCATGGAGATAGTGGCGCCTTCTCAACCTCGTGGGTTTCCCCCGGGCACTCCGGTTTCCTCCCACAGCTAAAGACCCCTACGCGCAAGCGAATTATTGAAATAAAAATTAAAAAAACCCATATGTTTGTCCCGAAATGACCTAGTTGCGTTGAGTGGACGTTAAACCCCATTTCTCTCTCTCTCTCTCTGTGTCTCTCTCTTCGAATATAGATGATTTATCATGCTTGTTGTGTCTCGTAGGCCTTATGGGCCGGATATTGTACACTTACAAAGGCTCTACCCTTAAAACAAAGCGTCAAATTGGACCAAATATGTTTACGTAACGTCATGTTTACATAACGTTATTATTAACCAGTGCGCAGCAGAATATTGCAGTAAAACTAAATGCGTGACAAACGAGGCTATCAACATTGACATAATGGAACGCCGCAGCCACCAGAAACCCACATTTCCTAGTACTGACACCAACGCACCAGCTATGTTCCCTAATGAACAACTCGCGCCTGGTAAAAATCCTAGCTGCCACGGTTAAAAAAATGTTTTATCATAGACAATTTTTTAACATATGATATTTTGATTACTATTATTTTATATGCCTATTTGTTTTTAGTTACTTAATGTTTTCTTATTCTAAACAATTTATATCGTGATTGCTAACATACTAAAGAACAAGTAATAGTAAAATGTTATTGTTAGTACGTTTCAAATTTTTACTGTATTTTTATCCTTGTTACTTATATGTATTTATTTATTATCTTCGAATATAGGGGGGTTAGGATGGCCTAGTGGTCTAGAGTGTCGCGCTTCGACCTCTAGCTGGCCGGCGGTCACCTCTGGCTTGCGGCTGTGGTTTCGAGCCCTGGTGAGCGTATGTGGCATGGAGATAGGGGCGCCTTCTCAACCTCGTGGGTTTCCCCCGGGCACTCCGGTTTCCTCCCACAGCTAAAGACCCCTACGCGCAAGCGAATTATTGAAATAAAAATTAAAAAAACCCATATGTTTGTCCCGAAATGACCTAGTTGTGTTGAGTGGACGTTAAACCCCATTTCTCTCTCTCTCTCTCTCTTCGAATATAGATGATTTATCATGCTTGTTGTGTCTCGTAGGCCTTATGGGCCGGATATTGTACACTTATAATTTTTGTCTCAAACTATGTTTTTATTGCTATTGTACAATGTGTGACACATTAATAAAACAATTCTTCTTCTTCTTCTTCTTCTTCTGTAAACAGTAGTGTATGGAGACGAGCAGACTGTCACCGTTTTTATACGCCCACATTTTCATGTGGACGTATATTGTCGTCACCCCTGTAAGTCCGTCCGTCCGTCCGTCCACAATTGTTTGTGAACAGTCTACAGATCACAATTTTTATCCGATTTCAATGAAACTTAAAGTATAGGTTTATCACCCTAAGATCTCGGTTCCTTTCTTTATTGGCATGTATCGGACTGTAACTTCATGGGTAATGGCCCCTGATTGTACGAAAAATCACGTTTTTAGCCTGTGAACAGTATGTAGAGGTCACAATTTTGAACCGATTTGGATGAAACTTGAAATGCATGTTTATAACTAAAAGTTCTTGGTTCCTTTCGATATTTGCACCCAGCGGATCGTAACTTCCTGAATTATGGCCCCCGATTGTCCGAAAAATCACCCTTTTTAGCTTGTGGTCCCCTTGGAGGTCAAAATTGTTATCCGATTTAAAAAACCGTTTGATTATATCACCGTTACATGGTAATGAAGGTTGAATTTCGTGAAAATCGGACCGAAATTGACGGACAAAATGGCCGCCGTTTGTACGCGAATAGTGTGAAAATATGTTATATCAAGGTTGTGGACCCTATAGATGTCAAAATTTTAAATCGATTTTGATGAAACTTGAAATACATTTTTATAACCTAAAGATCTTGGTTCGTTTCGATATTTGCGCATATCGGATTGTAACTTCTTGTATTATGGCCTCTGATTATACAAAAAACCGCCTTTATTATCTTATGGTCCGTCTGGAGGTCACAATTATTACCTGATTTAAAAAAAAACCTATTTGATTATATCACCGTTACACTGTTATGAATTTTCAGTTTTAGTTTCATGAACATCGGACAAAAATTGCTGAACAAAATGGCCACCACTTTACACGAATAGTGTAAAAATGTGGTATATCAAGGTTGTGGACGCTGTTGAGTTCACAATTTTGATCAAACTTGAAATGCATGTTCATAACTCAAAGATCTTGGTTCCTGTCGATATTTGCACATATCTGATCGTAACGTCCTGAATCATGGCCCCTGATTGTACGAAAAAATCGCCATAATATTAAATGATTCGTGTCCAGTGGAGGTGACAGCTGATGATTTTCTGATAATTACTTAATATGCGACAACTCTTGTTCATTGCCCGGACGATTTAGCTGCTGTGTGGGCGTATGTTTCGTTGCCTGGCAACCTATTTTTAATACCTTATATCACTGTCCAAAATTTTAGGGAAGACCTCAGATTAAACGAAGGGCTATCATGCTGCTGTACCCAAGTGATAGATTTGATTGAACGGGAAGAATAGACACACTCCCTCAAAAGTCCAAGTATCAGAAGCTAATCCAGCAATGGCCATAGATGGATTTCTCGGGCCATTGCTTCAGGAATATGGTCGCCCCACGACCCCCGTACTAGCGTTGCCATTAAGTGACCGCTTCACTATAACCGCGAATATTATAGTGCCGAATATGATAAGAACACAGAGGGTGGAAGTATGATGTCATAAAGGTATCGAACGAAAGAAGAAGAAATTGGGCAGAACCCCGAGGCTTGTCTTTCAATTTCGCCTGTTTTATGAGAGTTGACATAACATGTGTACAGCCTGTTGCTTAACGATCCCCTCATTAATGACACTACTAACTAGGCTAGTCACTATAACCTTGAATAAAATGACGTGGTGCATGACAGAGGAGGAAAGAATGTTGACCGAGAAGACTTTGTCCCACTGGGGCGTTGATCCGCGTCTGACTGAAACGACGCAATGGAAATTAATATCAGCCGTTAAGATTATTTGAGATACGTGGTTCAGAACAATTACAGGAAATCATATTAAAACATCCAAAATTAAATAAATAAATCTAAGGAAATAAAAGGGGCTAAAGAAGATGGACGTAAGCCGTATAGTGTGCTAAGAGGGAAACTTTGCACGGGAAGTGGCGCTACGGCCCACTCTTCTTTCGAATTTCAACTAAGATGAGTTCCTTTACGCCATTGACGGTTGGGAAACACATCGGAAAATCGTGATGAAATGTCTGAGTCAACACTGGGAACACGGGTACGACAGGTTAGTTAACGTCTTACCCACTGAGCCTCGGCTGATCCCTATAAATTGTATCACAGTAACCCAAATTGACATCCTTGTTTTAAATTATTGTAGTTTTTTTAGAGTAAACAATGCAGGCAACTTGCATCATAATTACAATTTCTTCCTCGTTATTAATTTTAGAAAGCATTGTGATAAATCAATAGGCATATAATATTATATTTCGTGTTTCATGAACACCTCAGTTTGAAGAGGTGGAGGTGCCCTCATACTGTTTCACGCTTTCTATACGCCCACATTGTCGGTACCAGTTTTTGTTTTGTTCCCTATGCATGACAATTGCGCGAACGCGGAACAGTTACAAGTAACCGAAAATCGATTTATCATACTGTTTCACGCTTTCTATACGCCCACATTGAAATGTGGTCGTATATTGTCGTCGCCCCCGTCCGTCCGTCCGTCGGTCTGGCGACCACAATTGCTTGTGGACGCTCTAGGGGCTAAAGTTAATATCCGATTGACTTTAAATTTATACACAGTGTTTAAGGTCATGAGACGAAGAAGCCTATTGTTTTTCAGCGATTTCCGATAATTAGTGCCAGAGTTATGGCCCTTGATCACTACAAAAAAAATCTCGTGGACGCTCTAGAGGCCAAAGTTAACATCCGATTGGTTTTAAATTTATACACAGTATTTAAGGTCATGAGACGAAGAATCCTATTGATTTTCAGCGATTTCTGATAATTAGTGCCAGAGTTGTGCTTGATTACTTCAAAAAATCTTGTGGATGCTCTAGAGGCCAAAGTTAATAACCGATTGACTTTAAATTCATACACATTGTTTAAGACCATAAGACGAAGAATCCTATTGGTTTTGAGCGATTTCAAATAATTACTTCCAGGGTTATCTCCCTTGATCACTTCAAAAACATTGTGACGCTATAGAGGCCAAACCTATCACCCGATTGACTTCAGATTGATACACAGAGTTTAAGGTGTTGAAACGAACACGTATTTGGTTTTCAATGAAGTTTGGTAACTGAACAGCTAAATCCATGATATTAAATGTTTCCTATACTAATTGTTAGCGTGGGGCAAAACTTTTATAAAAAGCCAACAAATTCTAATGATTTTCAGAAAATTACATAATGAGTTGTTACTCTTAATCAGATTTTAGTGTATTACAAATGTTTCATTACCAATAAAAGTTAAAAAATACGACAACCCTTGTTGACGGCCCCGGACGATTTAGCTGCTGTGGGTGTATGTTTCGTTGCCTTGCAACCTATCTTTCATGGTAATGTAGATAACAGTCTAATATTTGTATAAAACCTTGATTTTGTCTTTTTTTACACCAGGAACTGGCCCCCATGCTCTTGTACTTGTATTGAGAAAATGCTCAAGATTCCACTAAGTCGAATACCATCGACGTGAAACTTGTCATGCTCGTTCCTTGGACAATTGTGTATCGATTGGAGGAATTCGATTTTTGATAAAATGGCACGATTGCAAGATGGCTGCCATGACATCACACTCGATTCCTGTTACGGTGCAGTTAGATTTACTCCGGTCTGTTCAGTGCTGCATTGTATATACGATTTGGCAAAGGACAACGCATAGTCGTTCGGAGGGGACGAAAAATCGAGGTCCCGTGTACACATTAGCGTGTACGTAAAAGAACCCTTGGCAAAATGTCATTTCAAATAACATAATATACGTTTTGCATCTAATAACCGCGTATAGTTGTGCGTACACGTTAGTCTGTATGTAAAAGATCTCTTGGCAGGTGGAATTTGACATAAAGTCGACTGAAATGCCACTGTCGGGGCAAAACCTCACATGGAGATTAACAAAGGACAGGGTTGGTTGATACGGACAAACAGGTCTTGAAAATCCATTTAATTTTATTTAATGCTTTGTATGTCTCGTAAATTGAATACCCAAACGTCTGTATCTCAGTTGTTGATCTACGAATGTTGTATTTGCAATGTAGTAGAACAGTCAAATTGATGAATTTCCGTCTTAAGTAGCCCATCAAGTCGATGTAGAACTGTAGAACGTTAAACCCCATTTCATTTCTTAAGGGTGATTTACGTTTTTTACCAAATAAACCATGTAAATAGAGGTATATCATTGATTTTCGTACCGAATAAAGTTTACTGTCACATTTTAAATACTAGATTTAATAAATGGTTAGAATTTAATAATTTGATATCTGACTGTCAGAATGGTTTCAGAAAACATCGGGGATGTTCAGACCACATTTATTCATTATATAACATAATTAATGATAGAAAATTGAGCAAAGAAATCAACATTTATATGATATGTCAACTTCAAATCAGCATTTGGAGGTTTGTCTCGCTCTTATCTGTGGCATAAATTGCAGGGTATTGGTGTAAGTGGAAAGATGTTTGAAGCTCTTAAATGACTGTATGAACATACAAAATGTGCTGTCCGAGTTAACAATCAACTCACGCCATGGTTCGGTATCGAGTCAGGTGTAAAACAAGGCTGTTTGATTTCGCCAACTTTATTTTCTGTATATATTAATGGATTAGCAAGGGGTATTACAAAAATAAACTGTGGTGTCCAAATAGGAGACACTAATGTTTCAATATTGTTATATGCTGATGATATAGCCTTGATAGCCCCAGGCGAACAATCAATGGAAAAGATCTTACAGGTGCTTTCAAACCCGTGTGACAAATGGAAAATGACTCTTAATAAGAGCAAAACCAAAATTGTTCACTATCGAGTGTCCTCTAAAACATGTCATGTTTTTAAATGCGATAAACATGAGATTGTATACAGTGACACCTATCGTTATTTAGGATTATGGTTAAATGAACATTAAGACGTGTTAGAAACAGCAAAAAAAAAAAAAAAAAAACTCGCAAAATCAGCCAGTAGAGCTTTAGGGGTTCAATGCACTAAATTTAAATATTCTGGTGGAATGTCCTATAAAGTATTTACGACTCTATATGAGGCTTTGGTAGAGCCAATATTGTATTATTGCGCTGTCATTTGTGGAACACGGTCTTATTCATGTATAAATTCAGTACAAAATAAAGCAATGAAATTTTTCTTGGGTGTGGCTAGGTCCACTGCCAACTTATCAGTTAGAGGTAATATGGGCTGGACAAGTTGCTTCACTAAACAAAATAATTTAGAATGTATCAGACAGCTCTGTAAACTGTTTCGCCTTGATGGCAATCGCTTACTATTTAAGATTTTTTCATATTTATGCTGATCTAAAAAGAAAAGGAGGTGGATAAATAATGTTTATAAGTTTGTAAAATCTATTAATATCAATAGTATTGTCTTGAATGGTAATATTAATGTAAAATATGTCTCAGATGTTGCAAAGTGTAAACTAAGAGAACTGGATAACAGTGAGTGGACATCAGAAGTTTTCGATGACCGTAACAATGTTATCGGTAACAAGTTCATGCTTATCACGCGAGGCTTATGTCACTGACCTAAACATAGCTAGACACCAAAGGAGATTGATGTGTCAGCTGAGGAATGGCTCTTTTCCAATGGCAATAGAGATTGACCGCTATACAAAACCCCCAACTCCCCTAGAACAAAGACTATGCAAATTCTGTGATAGAAACCTAATTGAAGATGAATTCCATATTATATCCCAATGTCTATGTTACAATGATCTACGATTAGATCTTTTATTAAAGTTAAAAAAAACCCAAGATTTTAATCTTTTAGCCACATATGAGGAGTTTCTATATATGTTAATAAGCCCCATTTAATGTCAACTTGGAAAGTTTTTAGACAAATTGACAAATAAACGAAACCCCCTTGAAAAAGCTGCATAGTTTTAAATCCCGTGATTGGCTCAATACGTTTACTTTTAGATTTTTTTTATGATTGTTTTTAACATATTGGATGGAATTTCATTATTAGAATATGTATTTTACACGTATACTTTGTTTTATCTCCGTTTTTGCCCACAGTTTGGGATTTTTATGATTTAGATTGATATTTTAGATACAGGAGATTACGTAATTAACTGTTTCACTAGTAGTATTTATTGCTTTATACTGTATTATTTAACGTTTTATCTGTAGTGTCTCACAGGCCTATGTTTGCCAGGAATCATTTGTATTACGATGTATAATCCCTGTAAATAATATTGAACTGATTTGTGACACTTTAATAGAATAAATTATTATTATTATAATCAGTTGAACAAATCTATTTTACACCCAACAAACGATTGGCGTATCTCACAATCAATTCTGTTAAACCTTCTGAATATACATCAACCAATTCTGTTAAACCTGCTGTATATACATCAACCAAGTCATTGTAGTGTGTGTGTGTGTGTGAGAGAGAGAGAGAGAGAGAGAGAGAGAGAGAGAGCGAGGGCGCACAAAAATTAACCATATGTCAGTCTCATATTTTCGGAAGACCATGTTGACGTTACATTGAATGTAACACGTGTTTATAATAAGGAAATTCATATTGGCAAACTTCCGCAACACAGTGTTGATCATTTATATGATAATAATATAGATATCCAACAGAACCATTAAAACGTGAGATATCCATGAGATAATGATTTAATCTTTTATTTGAGTCAGAATATATCATAGAAGAGTATCCATCCCTATTGTATACAAGGAGAGAGAGAGAGAGAGAGAGAGAGAGAGAGGGAGAGTGAGAGTGAGAGAGAGAGAGAGTCTCCAGATAATATAATTTGTGTGTAGTTTAATGAGAGAGAATTCTCGAGATATAGAGAATCTCCTACGGATCTTTTTTGATATCAAAAAATATCAACACAAGTTAATAAAGTAAAAAAAAACCCTCCAAAACTGAGGCTTGTATTGGCCAAACGGATGCAAGCTGTTTCGTACTTAGTTCATCGTACCTCACATAAGCCGTTTCGTACTTCAATTCGTACATCAAGTTGATTCCCACCTTTCACTATGTTGTTGAAATCAGTTGAAAGAAATTGAATTATGCCGAACCAGAATTAGAATATGCACGAGTTTGCTAGCTCAAATTGATTAGTTCCTTTTCCTAAATTAGAATACACACATAATTTGTACCTCAAGTTGATTCGTACCTTTTCCTATATGTTGTTAAAATAAGTTGGAAATTAAAATCAATCTCTATGTTATTGAAAGAAATTGAGTCTCCAAATAATATGATTTGTGTGTAGTTAAATGAGAGAGCGTTTTCGAGATAATATAATATTATATGTACATGTATCTTACAGGTGTCGATCGCTTGTCCATTGATGAAATGAATGCAAGGGTTATGGGAGTCGTGCACGTTTTGGAAGAAGCCGACAACTCGGGTATAACAATTGATATTCCGGGATTAAAAGCATTGGAAATTAATGATATCGCAAACCTGGGTGTTAGTGGAATATTAGATGTTAGTGGATCTAGTGTTTCTAATCTGTGTTAGTACAGCGTAAAACTAGACCTGCGAAGCAGGAATGACGGATTTCACTGGTGCCACGTTACCTTTGAACATGTCACTTCCGGTGCCACGTTACCCTTCAACATATGTCACTTCTGGTACCAATGAAACCAATTAAACAGGTCTCCACGTAAGCATTGCACACATCAAATAAAATGGACGCAGAATCAACCAAATCCATTAATATCAATTCATTTTATACATTATTTTGTTACTTGTAAGTGATCCTGACAAAATTACATTACTGACGGTGATAATGAAAATGTTCAATTAGTTTTATGAAATCAGAAAGGGCATAAGATATCATTAAAATCTTATGTAAATCGAATAATAATTTCCACTTTTATAGACCAAAAACCTTGAAAAGTGACTTGTAGAAAATCGCAAATTTCTCTAAAACCGTGTAAGTTAGAAATCATTTCGTGGTATCTGTATGATCGTATGGGTTCAATCTATTTGTTGATTGGAATCAAATATCATAATTTTGAAAACATTACAAATCAGACTCATTTGAATAAAATATCTGTTTTGAAGGCTAAAAATTCAGTTTTTGCCAAAATAAAATCACTTCCGGCGATACTGAAAATGTTAAATTAGTTCTATTAAATCAGATATGGCATAAGACACATAGGCGTACGGACTCGATGACAGTTTTGGGGGCAGAACCTGAAATGCCCGAAGACATTTCGGGTTTACAGAGAGCGGTGCCAGTCTTCCCCGAGAGGCGAAGAAGCGGGACTTACCTTGTAGCCCCCCCCCTTGGAATATTTGACGGTTGCAAATACGTTTTCCTGCAATTTAAGCCCGTGAACAAAGCAATGTCAAAGCGGTCTAATAAAGGTGGCTGACTCGAATTCCAATCAATCGTTTGCAGTCCACGAAGAAATTTTGAAAATTTAACTGCAGCAAATGCGCTTTCATGCTTTTCCCGCCTGTGAATACAGCAGCTTCAATTTGGTCTTATATAGCCCACTGGCTGACCCGAATTCCAAACAACCAATCAATTGTCGCTGAGTTCTCCCGGAGAAAAATTTTTGAAAATTTAACCGCCTCAAATGCGTTTTCTGTTATTCTAGCCTGTGTATTGCCCGCGTAAGCGACTCCAAAAGTATCCAATGGATTTGTACCCAAATCCCACTCTGAATTCCAACCATCCAATCAGACTGTTGAAGCTGCATTCACAAATAATAATCGATGCCCGAAAAATCTTGTACAAAGTAGAGTGGCTGCAGACAAAATTTTTTAATCCATAGTCAACTCAGTACAACGTATAATTAGTGTTATATTAGAGCTCGATAACAGTTAGGGAAGCAAAACTAGAAATGCACGAAAATATTCGGGTTTTTAATCTAGGTCTTCCCTAAAACTTTGGACAGTGATTTAAGGTATTAAAAACGGTGAAAGTATGTTCGTTTCCAAACAGTATTGTTTACATTTCATTCGACTTGATAGCCTCGTTTGTCACGCAATTAGTTTTACTGCCGTATTCTGCTATGCACGGGTTAATTAGGCATAATAAAATCGTGAGCCATGACGTAACGTTATGTAAACATATTTGGTCCAATACTGGCACTCATTTTAAATGTAAAGCTTTTGTAGGGCAGCTAGTGATTGGTTGGTAGACGGACTACTGACCAATCAAAATTTAAAACAACAATATCCACTCATAATAGCAGTGTGTAGTGTGATTACCTCTAATCAAACGCAACACTGCGCGGAGTATGCCTCTTTCCCAGTCAATAAAAGTTCCATCAGGGAAAGGAATTATAAAAATATATTAAAGCATAAAATATATAATAATATCAAAATAATACTTGAAAATAAATAAATAGTATGAAACAATTACCAACTCTGCTAAGAATCAATTTTCATCCAATTATAATCGTCAAAGTTTTACATCATTTAAACACGGTGACGTATGTTCAATTAAATTCTTTGTTTTCCATTGAAGCCTTTGTATACTTAACTTATCACAGCTGACCATAACTCTAATCTCAACTAAAATGGCAAGCCGGTAGCTCCGGCCTTTCTGCTAAACTTGGATAAATTGGCCCTAACTTTTCTGTTCATGATAATAAGGAGATTATTCCAGCAAGTTTAATTACGGCAGAGGATATTCGCCATTCGAAGGCAAGGAGTTATTTGCCATTCGTTTGTGTTATTCGCCATTCGTTTTTGTTATTTGCCATTCGTTTTTTTAAAAATCGATATTTTCTGGTCGAGGGGTAATGGTACCAAACAATTAAACTAGTTTTACTTCGTCGTACAAAATGAACATATATCATTTTCGTTGCAGTAAAAATCCGAAAATTACTACTACAAGAAACGTTGTTTGAAAAAGTGCCATTGGAGGTCTATTTATAGCCTAGCTATGACCTGTCCGTCGAAGGTTTAAATAAGACAAAATAGTTTTATTTAAGTATATGGATTGGAAATAATGAAAAATAAAAACGGATTGCAGTCGGATATATATTATGTTGATATTCACTGTATACAATGATCTGAGTGAGAGAGAGAGAGAGCGAGAGAGGAGAGAGAGAGAGAGAGAGGGAGAGAAGAGAGACAGAGAGAGAGGAGAGAGGGAAAGAGAGAGGAGAGAGGGAAGGAGAAACTTGGGCATTTGGAATTGATTGAAGGGTAAACAGAAACGATGACGTATGGCCGTGTTTATTGGCTCGGATTTTTGCAGGAAAATATGACGTTATACTCCAAGCTATTTCATTTGGTTGGGTATTTAATACAAAGGTCGATGGGATGGGGGCGCACATTCGGTCATAAGGTCTGTCATTGACGCAAGTGACGTGGTGTACATGGAGAAGAGTAGCAAGTGAAAATATTCCTATCCTTATCACGTATGCGCATCGTCACTTGATACGTTGCGTCAACGTGGTTTTAGAGTTTTGGTACATTTTCGCCCCGCGTACGTATGGGTAGCTGAGTTGGACTTAGTTCTTGTACAGCATGATGAGATTTATCTACCAAGATCAACATCAGTACTAGTCAAGTACCGAACCTATACAAGTTCCTGAAAGGAGGAAAGTCGCTCGACAGTCGCTGAGCTATTTAAAATTTTAAAACAAATAGTGTCGAATCTTATTTTAAAAATCATCGACTTCGACTTGAAAGAAATTTTTGGTTTCACTAATCAATCATTTCAGAATGTATACCCCTTTTACAGATTTGTCCCACCACCCTAAATTTAGCACGTAGATCAACCAGCATGCAGATATAGAGAGGAAAACATGAAAATTCCACGAAAAACTCATCAGAAGCAATGATTAAATCCCAGTCTTTATCATGGTTAAAATATAGAAGCCTATAACCACCATTTATAATTTCTACTTTTCGCCTCTTCAAAACACGAAAGTCGAAAAGAAGAAGTTACGACAAAATTTGAGGCGACAGCACGCTATACAAGCCAAAATGAACTCGAAAATTGGAAATTAAGAAATAATACACTGCGATAATAGCGCCCCTCGTTTTTTCCTAATTTCATATTTTCGACTTGCATTTTGGCTTGTGTACCATCTTGTCGACTGTCGACTTAGTCATATTTTTGTATTTATTGATGTCAGTAAGAAGGCGCCAACACGCTTACCAAGCCATAATGCAACTCGAAAAGTAGAAATTAAGAAATTAAAGTTGTAGTAGTCTCTATACTTTCCAGATCACACTTGAACACGTGCAATCAGAGCTCACACTGGCCTTCATTTGTTTTCGCCAAAATGAATAAAACATCTTATTCAAAAATTAATCACATTTTTCTAATACAACTGGAATATTTAATCTGCAAAAAATGTCTGATAAAAACCCCAACAAAACAAACTTACGATAATTTGATTTATTTTGTAGGTATATTATTAAACAATTATCACGTACCGGTATATATATAATATATAAATTATAAAATACGCTTTACATGGGGTTGGATGATTTAGTGGTTGAAGCGTGTGCGTGCTATCACACTGATTCAAATGACTCGGTTTCGATTCCCCGCATAAAGTAGGCTCACATGTTCAACCTTGTGGGTTTTCGCCTGGTACCCCATTTTCTTCCCACTGCTAAAGACCCCTGTGTGCAAGAGAGAGAGGGGGACACTAACTATGTCTTTTCGGGAAAAACATATGGTTCAATTTTATTTCAATGATTCGCTTCTTCGTAGGGGTCTTTAGAAGTGGGGGAAAATAGGACCCGGAGAAAACCCACGAGGTTGATCAGGCGATCCTACTCCTTGTCACGTACAACCATGAGACGAAGTAGCCTATTGATTTTCAGCGATTTTTGATAATTACTGCCAGAGATATGACCCTTGATGACTTCGAAAAATCTTGTAGACAGTCTAGAGGCCAAAGTTAATATCCGAATGACTTTAAATTGATACACAGTGGTTAAGGTCGATTGACGAAGAAGCCTACTGATTTATAGCGATTTCCGATAACTATTGCCAAAGTTATCTCAAATATATTGATTTTCAATGAATTTTGATAACTGAACAGCTAAATGCATGATATTAAATGTTTCGTATACTAAACATTAGCATGGGACAGAACTTTATAAAAACCAGACAAATTCTAATGATTACTTAATGAGTTGTTACTCTTAATCAGATTTTAGTGTATTATAAATGTTTCATTACCGAAAAAAGTAAACTATGCGTCAACTCTTGTTGACTGCCCGGACGATTTAGCTGCCGTGGGCGTGTGTTTCGTTGCCTGGCAACATATCTTTAAATTTCTGAACAATTTTAATATATTGTATTGCAGTAGTGAATATTAATACATATATTGCCAATGTCAATGTTAACATTCCATTGTAATGGTCAATATTTATAAGGAGTTAACTGGTTGAACATACACCTGTAGTTTTCACGTGTAAATTTCTGTGCGTGCATCTTTGTTTTTCATATTCACACCTGGAAAAATTAAAATGCAGCATTTTAATTTCTGTTTCTAAAATTTATTAATTAAAAAAAATAATCAAATGTAATGCTCGTGACAAGTCTAGCTTATGTCTAAACTATACAATTAGTCAGGTCAATATACAGTTTAACCCCCCAAAAGTTGCAACAAAAGATTTCTCAACTGATTCTGACAGGGTTTAGTGTACTTTATAACATACTAAAAGTTTACCAAAGTAGGACCCCCGGAAAAGTGGGGTTTTTTTTCAAGATGGCGTCAAAAATGACCACCGAAACGTCTTAAAACGATCATAACTATGTATCTATCAACACATATTTGATGATCTTGGTGTCTTTTCCTAGGTTTTGTTTGGGGGGGGGGGGGCAAAGAACACATAACGAATTCAATCATTACGCATTCATGACCTTCAGCTGTCCACTATCACCTAATGCACAAACACTCCTGTCCATAGAATAAGTTTCAGAGCGTTAAGTTTTGAGTGTCATCCTCCACCTCAGTATCGACCTATTGAGTGTTGTTTGAATTGTCACAATTTCCAGTTTGACAAGGGTCACATACAGCAGTGTTGGGGAGTCCATAGCGTCTGCAGCTGCATCGAGAGGACTTTCATCTTATCGAAAAGTTGCAATAGATAATTTTCAAAAGTTCGCCAGGCACATCATTTTTTGGGATCATAATGTCATATATTTTATTTATCAGACATTCATTAACGTAACAAGACTATAATCAACTCTCGATGCCATCGGCTGACTCCGAGTTAGATCCATTTCATTTGCCATCCCCGTCCATACCATAATTTAGTACACACGTTGGCTATGAAATCTTGTTGCAGGTGATGTTGGGGGAAACCGTTAAGGAATGACAGATGCTTCAGCAGTTGCAACTTTCGTGATGTAAATGATATGGCACAGTGATGATCATTCGATTTGCCATTAAGTAGATCAACCATCAGGTCTTTGCCAAGATCTGATGTGTCCTCTTGAGATTTGTTTTGAAGGGTGAATGCACTAGCACAGGACTTCATGACAGGGTCGGATTTCACTTATTTCCGGTAGGCGGACTTTTTTTCCCGATGCTTACAATCCTATAAATTGAATCAATTGTACAAAGAGCAACTCGTAGCGCGCATCGTCTCCAAAGTTTTTTTCGACAGGTCTATGTTATACACTTTGTGTTCTTTTGATTGCTTGTTTGAACGGAAGTAGATGCTCTCATTGTCTGTTCGAGAGTAATGAAGGAGCAAATCTGTGACGATTCAAACAACACTGTAGAGGTCGATACTGAGGAGACGGACGACACTCAAAACTGAACGCTCCGCAACTTATTCTATGACAGTAGACAGCTGAACGTCAGAAATTCAATTTCATAATGACTAAACAGCTCAGTGATATCCAATATTCTCTTGATATGTTCCCCAAAACCTGGGGATAGACAGCAAGATCATCAAGTTTGAGTCGATAGTCATGGACTTTCGGTCACCTGGAGGAGTTGGCGGCCATTTTTGACATGATATGCCCACATCATTTTTAATGATCTTAATGTGTTCTTTGCCCCCCCTCCCAAACGTTGGAAAAGACACCAAAATCATCAAATTTGAGTTGATAGTTACATTGTTATGATCATTTTAAGACGTTTCGGTGGCCATTATTGACGCCATCTTGAAAAAACACTTTTCTGGCGTCCAATTTCGGTAAACTTTTAGTATGTTATAAAGTACATTTAAACCCTGCTAGAATCAGTTGAGAAACCTTTTGTTGCAATTTTGGGGGTGGGGGGTTGAGGAGGTATTTTCCATATATTGACCTGACTAAATTGAAATAGTATCAGTATTCCCCCTTCTTAGAACATTGGGGGTTGGATGGCCGAATGGTTAGCAATAGACTGGAGGCCAGTCTTCTCCACACACCAAAAATTGGCCAGTCCTCTCAAAAAAAAAAACGAAAAAAAACGTAATCTCTAGAGACTGGGCAAATAGAGCTTCATTCTCATCTAGTAGGTCAATCTGCATTATGTAGGTCGTGTGACGTCGTGCACGTGATCACGACATATCTAACATCACGTGATAATAAACATGGCTGTCGACTAACTGGCAAACTGGTGTAGGTGCGAGATGTTTGTTGTGGATAACAGTTATTGTTATTTAGTGATACTTTAAAGTTCCAATTTCACTTTTTCTAACAAAGTCAAAATATAATTATTTCTATGTTTTTTGCTCAAAAGGTTGTCAACTCACTATTATACGATCATGGACAAAATTTTGGGGGGGGGGGTTAAAAAGGGCGACACTGGTTGATTGAGGAAATAGTTACTCAATTACCTCCCTTGTTTTCCCATTCTTCTCCATGGACAGCCATCTTCAAACGTTTGAATTTGAAGTTGAAAATGATATTTTTGCCAATTTCTCAACTGGCAATAGTGAATTATAGGATTAATAGGATTATTCTTTAACAAGGTAGGACTGTTTATAGGTTCAATCTATTTTGGGGCTTTATTTTAATAAATTTTAAAAATATAACTTAAAAAAATGCTATTGGAACTTTAACGATCTAAGAATTTTGTTGACGGACAATATCTGTCGAATGAACGGATACAACGTATGGGATGAGGTGAATGAACATAAATAATTACACACGACATCATTATAACAACTTAACGAAGCCAGTTCATGCGTATCGGGACTCGGGGCTTGCTTGACAACTGTCAATCATTCCAAATAAGGAACAACGTAAAATAGGACAGGAACGCTCATTTTATTGTGAAGCTCGCAAATTGTCCAGTCTCTGGTGCTGGTTACAGGTTTACTCAATTTTATTTTTTTTATACAAATGGAAACGAAAGTGTTGGTTTACTAAAAATTAATACTTTTATATAAATCGAAATCTAAAATAAATAGAAGAGACTGGGCCAGTCTAGGTTAGCAAGTGCGTGCTGTATCAACTGGCGTGGTTTCGAATCCCTAGTTGAACGAGACAAGGAGTACGGTCGCCTGTCTAACCTCGTGTTTTTTTCTGGGCCCTTCGGTTTCATCCCACTGCTAAAGACCCCTACGCGCAAGCGAATTATTGAAATAAAATTAAACGGTATGTTAGTCCCGAAATGACCTAGTTTGTGTTGAGTGGATGTTAAACTCCATTTCTCACTATCTCGTACATCAGCCGAGGTAAAAAAGAAAAAAATGCTACGCCATTGTATTCAAACGACACCCAATTGGTGGGATCTATACTCGAGCTCCCAGAGGAGTAGTTTTTTTAAATAACGGATGTCAGAGATAGATATCTCTGTCCGTTATTGGTCGTCCCTATAAACAACTAGTATGAAATAAGGCTTTTTCACATCTCGGTTCTAAGGCTATTTTAGAATCCTTGCCGTCTAATTTTCACCGAGATTCCTCTTTGATCACCAAAGGGAATCATTTCTGCACATCTGACACACATTTATAATAATCCAACACTATTTTCATGTAGAATCGTGCTCTAAAAAACGTACACAATTTCCATTTAAATCCGGGCGCCATTTTTAACCGACGCCTGTGCAGACCGGTTCATAGCCGTGATCAGCCAATATTCTAAATTTAGGAACGGAATTTTTTTACCGTAAACGAAAATTCGTGCGGTACACCAATTAACAGCGGTTTGGAAGTGACTGTTTGTGAAGCTGATGCCCATGGCTTGATAACCGCCGAGTCTTGTGATTAGGAATTACCTAATATTACTTGTACCAGGAACAAAGCCTTTGAAATGAATCTGTGAATGGTCCGCGGCAGTAACATTTCGGCACTTTATCCGAAATAACATAGTTGCGCTCTTCTATTAACAACAAGCAAAAACAACTTATTGCTCATTTTTAGTCAGAATATCCAATATTTAACGCAAAATGAAGAATTTAACACTGACACATGAATCGCGTGCCAGAATACTTTTGTGAGTCATTTATAATAAAGCGACTCTGTGAACGAGACTAAATATATTCATGAGAAAAAATTACCGGTGTAGATTGCCATTCAATTTCGTCGAACATAATTGATGAGAAATGACAGTAAAAACAAAAAGGATTGACTGTAAATCGGTTTATGTACATTCATATTACATTATCACATGCGCTGCGACCCATTTGTGTCCACTTGCAGGTGCCAAACAATAGATATTAAGCTCCTTTAAAATTCTTTGCAAATATTGTGAAAGTTGAATCAGTGTTTGGAATATTAGTCAAAAATAATTTAATTATTTACAAATTATGAACTGAGAATTGATCAACATATTATGGACTCCACTGCTTGTGAGACAATATCTTTTTAATCTGTTGTTGATATTTTGTTTTCGTAATCGAACTGAACATATTTAACAGGGGATTAAGCCGCGGAAATCTGATTTTTATTACGAGAGAAATGGGTTTAACGTCCCCTCGAAGCAAACTAGGTCATTTCGGCACTAACATACGGTTTAATTTTTTTTCAATAATTCGCTTGCGCGCTGGGGTCTTTAGCAGTGGGAGGAAACCAGAGGACCCGGACAAAACCCACAAGGTCGGACAGGCGACCCTACTTCTTGTCACGTACAACCGCAGATTCGAAAACACGCCAGTTGACTCAATGACCGCCCCCTCACCCCTGATATTTTCGACCACAAATGCAAATGACAAAATTGACCAACAAGAATGTGGATTGCGCATTAACCCTAGCCGTGTTTACATCTCGGGACTTTTACGTCCTAACTTTTACCCAAATCCTAACCCGTACTCTACTATATGACGTCACATGTGCTACAATGTGCAGGACCGTCGCCGATCTAGAGTTTTCCTTTTTGATATGAAATTATAATTCTAAAGTCCGGCCCACACCGCCACACAGAATCTACCCAACGCAACGTCTTGTCTCAGATAATCAGTGCGTGTGGACAGTCCCACGACCACGATTCAATCGGCCCGACTGAGCATGTTCAGTCGTAGTCGGATGCAGTCGTAACCCACCGTGTTTGTGTGTACACTCACACCACACGATCAATTGCCTTACTGTTGTTTAGCCAATCAGAGAGTAGCATTTAGACACGTGATTGTTCAGGTCATGTGCTGTCCTGGTGAAATGCAATCTCTGTAACTTGTGTTTTGACGCTGTATTATAGGAGTCACTAGCTCCTCAAGTTCATGAAACTGTTCGGGTTAGAATCGAGAGAAGTTGGCAAATGAACACTGATTTCTTCCAATTCCTTGCACAGGTTGTTAAAAGTTTGCGCCGCTGCAACCACAAACTGCTCCACAGCTTTCCTTTTCTACTACGGCGGCGTCTTCGCCTCCGCAACAACAGCAAAACCACTGATACTGCAGCACATTTCTTTTTACGAGCAGTCAACTTCAGCGGCATCTTGGCAAAACATAATGTCACTTTTATGCTTCCGGTTTACTTTTGGAATTACTCGCCAGAGGGAAGTGGCGTAACCCACGAAGCATAATCTATGAGAACTGGGCCTGTGTGGACTGGTACCGAAGTAAAGACGCGACCCGATTATTTTACAACTTCCCATGCCGCCGAGTCCTGCCGGTTGTCTATAGTCGTAGCGGTATGGGCCGGGCTTAAGGTGGCTAGAATGTCGTCATGGACCATAATGATTGGTTGAACATATTTAAATACTACTTACATGTTTTGATAAGTGACGTCATCTGTGGCGCACACTTCATCAATTGTTGTGGGACATTCCTCGTGAGAAAGTTGAATACAGAGATAATCTAAAGCTGCTTGATCACCATTAAAACCAGGCATTGTCTGATTAGTACTGGTTGGTGTGCAGCTACCTTTGTGGGCTATATCTGTATAGACACCCTGGCACCTGGCTCGTGTATAGTCACATCTGTGTAAAAAAAAAACAAATTCAGATTGGCTGGGGCCTGTTCAGGAATTTGAGCATGAAAATAATTAAATTTCTGTTATTCAAGTAACTGGGGATCACATGGCTAAGTGGGTAAGACGTGAGGGTGCGACACACTTTATGTCGGTTAATGGCCCCCACTAATTTTGGAGGAGGCCTTTTCCTGGGAGATGTTTTTAATATCTCGTCAGGTAAGACGAAGATATCGTCAAGGTTAATCACGACAAGAGTATGACCCCTGAGGAACACGAGAGTGCCCACGCTGCGGTTTTCTTCGGTGCGTAAGATCGGAGCAGTCAATCAGATAATGAGAGACGGGTGGTCGTGTCGTTCAATAACCGTAAGGACGAATCCATTTGGAGGATATGACGTCCCAGACGAGCCCATTCTAGGATAACGTTATGCATCGTAGGTTGAACATTGGGGGCTAAAAATAGACGTGATGCAACGTACGTTGGACACTAAATATAGACGTGACACTATAAACCTCAGAATGCCTCGTTCGGCATTTCTGTCCAAACGAGGTAAAAAAAAAAAAAAAATGCCTCTTTTTTTCCAAAATTTTTTTTTTTTAAATTGCGCTGTTTTTGAAACGAGGTATTTTGTTCAGAACGAGGCCTTGCTCTCCAGTACCATGGGTTACCTGTTACCTTCTCCAACCTTGAAAACCGAACATAATGAACAACGACCGAACCATTTACCCCACGCTGATCCAAATCAGACAGTATCTAATGACGCCCGACTTGAACCACGACGGACCCATCGAATTTTATATTTCCAATGCCACCACCGATTTCATCGATCTGGCAAACATGACACTGCACTTGGTCCTGAAGGTTACCAAGAACGACGGGGTGACTTGGATGCGGACAGTCAAGTCGCACCCATTAACAACCCATTTTATTCGTTGTTCCAAGATGTCAAATTACGCATGTCAAAAGATGCCGAAACCTTGGTCACCACCCTTCTGCCCAACTATCCCTACTGGGCTTACTTGGAGAAAAAGACACCGCCGGGCAGTTCAATTCCACGAAACCCGTCGGCACCGCTGGGGACGGTGGACGACAGGCCCCGAATAACAACGGATTTGAACGACGCCAGAAAATAGGCCAACTTAGTCAATGCAAAAAGTGTTGATCCCCCTTCCTCCTCTCCCTTCTTCTTCTCTCTCTTTTTCTCCGTCACACACGTGCAATCGCACGTGCAAGGGGTCATAAAGTCACGCACGTGCAAAAGGTCATCCGTTGCAAGGTCATGTGCACGCTCATGGACGCACGTGCAACAGCACACGCACGTGCAAAAAAGTTCCTGAACAAGCCCATATACAACTGCTAACGTCCACTCGACACAAACGAGGTCATTTTGGGACTGACATAATTCACTTGCGTGTAGGGGTCTTTAGCAGTGGGAGGAAAGTTGAGGACCCGGAGAAAACCAACGAGGTTAGACAGGCGATCGTACTCATTGTCACGTACAACCGGGGATTCAAAATCACGCCAATAACAGGCTTTATGATACAGTGCGCACGTGGTAACCATTCGGCCATCCAACCTACCTTTCCAAAAAAAAAAAGCAAACAAAAAGCAACAAACCGGGAGTAACTGATAACGATTACGGCCTGCAAGCCGAAGACTACTTTAAAATTCTTGCTTATATGAGATGTGTTAAAGAGCCACAGTCGTACGTTTAATATATATATATATATATATAGGTAATACCATTCCATGACGAAGGGGTCTGGGTGTAGAAGAGATACTGTTTAATATAACTTACTGGTTAATGCTTATATGAGATGTGTTAAAGAGCCACAGTCGTACGTTTAATATATAGATATATATAGGTAATACCATTCCATGACGAAGGGGTCTGGGTGGAGAAGAGATACTGTTTAATATAACTTACTGGTTAATGTAGGTAACACCATCGGTACCACATTCCGGGACTTCAGGAAACAAATTACAATCTCTTTCTAATAAAACTCTACAAAAGTGTGAACCGAGACGACCATTTATCTGGCAATTGACAGCTATTGAAATAAAGAAAACATATTATTAGATATAATATTATTTATATTTGAGGACCGTGAAATAAAACGAGGATGAAACTTACTACTGTCCTGCTCCGACTGGGCTAGTGAATTCCAATTGCCAAAGTTTCTGAAACGTGCACGCAAATGTGTACACTAGACCTATTTTTCGTTGTCCCTTACCAGGCCCTCTTTTCTGCGCCACTGACAAGGGGGAACCACGCCGGAAAATTGTGACTAGTCCTTGGAAATATTTTATTTAAAATATATAAAAGCAGGGTATTTTTATTGGGGGAAATGTTGACGAGGAAATACATTGATAAATTTACCTGAAAATGCCACAAGTAAGATAATAATTGGTAACATGGCGTTGTGTCCTGACACAATATCCAGTGTCGTGTATAAAGTGAACACCTTTCTTTTTTATCTATTTACTGGGTCTAGTTTTAAGATAAGATAAACCCAGAGATTATAACTCGTGTTGTAAGACAACTAAACGTCATAACCATTTAACGTGGTCAATGTCATGAACTTGGGCCTACAATAATGAAAGAAGGATGGACATTGATATTCCCAACAGCCCGAAATGAAAAGAGATAAAATAAAATTGAATGTCCTGGTTGTGTGTACGAACCATTGTACATGTCCAGTTTCATATTATTATAATTGGCGGAGCCACGATGCCTCAGTGAGTAAGACGCTTGTTCGCTAGTCTGGAGGTCGGGATTTTCCGGCGTGGTTTCCCCTTTTTAGTGGTGCAGGACGCAGAACCAGAAAAGGACATCTATCTAGTCTTTCGGACGAAAAATCGAGTTCCCTTGTACACATTGACGTGCACGTAAAAGTGCAGTTGGAATTAGTATGCCCGTCTTCATTAGCTCAGTCGGGGCAGAAAAGTAAGACGCTAAACCCAGTTTCACTTCATTTTTGGTCTGTTTTGCTTTTGGGGATATCGTATCAGGACAATGGCGATTTCGCCTGCGCTTTATCGAAATCTATCTGCCAAGGGGTCGCCACAACGAACTACATACGTTGGCAGGACAGTTTGCGTTTCAATGCCAATTGGCAAGACTTATTTACGCCCGGGGGGGAGGGGCTAGTGGTCTAGAGTGCCGCGCTTCGACCTCTAGCTGGCCGGTCACCTCTGCCTTGCGGCTGTGGTTTCAAGCTCGTGGGTTTCCTCCGGGCACTCCGGTTTCCTCCCACTGCTAAAGACCCCTAAGCACAAGCGATTTATTAAAATGAAATTAAACCATATGTTAATACGGAAATGACCTAGTTTGTGTTGAGTGGACGTTAAACCCAATTTCTCTCTCTCTCTCTATTTACGCGGACGTGTACACAGAGCATCGATATTTTTCCGGGATCCGATTGCCTAGACTGGTATATTAAGGGTGTAGGATATTGGAGGTGGTGTAGCATATTGTATAAGCTATTGGAGGTGGTTTAGTATATTGAAGGTGGTGTAGCAGATTGTATAAGATATTGGAAGTGTAGTATACTGAAGGTGGTGTAGCATACTGTATAGCTATTGGAGGTGTTGTAGTATATTATTGGAGGTGGTGTAGCATATTAAGCTATTCCGGGGCGCCGGAACCCTGGTACCAGGATATGGAAATTGTACTATGCCCACTACTGGAGTATACATGTATATCCATGCATGCCCTAATAATGAAGTTTTCAACCTTTTTACTAGTCTATTCAATTTTAAATTATAGATATATAATTGCTCTCTGGTCTGTCGCTAATCATGCATTTAAAGGGTTTTATGTTGGCATTTGCAATGCTAGAGCAGCGTTCTCGGAATTGACAAATTACAAAGTTTTCTAGAGGACGGGAAGGGGGGAGGGAGGCTATCTTTTGGTACCCTAGGGCCCCCGAAGCTATTGGAGGTGGTGTTGTGTATTGAAGTTGTGTAGCATATTGTAAATGAAATTGGGGGTGATATATAATTATATTGAGCATGTTGCCAGACCAAAATTACTGAAATCAATTACTGCCAAATCCTTCACACACTGATAGTTGAATTTACATACTTGTCAGACGAACATAAAATAGATCAATACAGAGTATCCCTAGTCTCCTCTAAATCAGAGTTAGACAGACATTATCTTTCTTCTCCCAATACCATAGCTAGTGATACTCACCCCACTCCTGACAAGTTAGTGATGCTTAACGATATCCTTGAAATGACACAATTTTAAATATCATGGTTTGTCGGACAGTCATGGTTGACTCTATCAATAGGCTGTTGCACCACTGCCCCGGAAAAATTTCCTTAACAGCCTACTGTATGTATGACTGTTTTCGTTGACCCAGTCGGAGCTGAACAGTGCTATATTATCATAGCAACGGTACATCTTGTCAAAACGTCGAACTCCATCACTTCGCCGCGAATAAAGTTATTTTTTAGTATCTATTTTGGAACTATTATAGCGAGAAAGACATGTTATGTGTCTAAATCTATAATATTATGCGTCTTTAATGTAAAAAATAACCCAAAAAACATTTTTTGTAAAATGTCAGCTATTTGTGAGATCTCTCTGATATAATTAACACCTCAGTCGATTTAAAGATGGCGGGGTGTCAGCTTCCTGTTGATTCCAAGTTCTTACTTAGAAATGTCAAGTATGTATTGTAAATATCATTCTATCAACTTGACTATTTATAGTTTTGAGATAGACACGTGTAGGTGTAGATGTTATGATACAAAATCTAAAACAGCTCGAGTTTCCTCTTACTGTCAATTTGATATTATTATTATTACAGACGGGTTGTCAACAATATTAAATTATGTTTTACTGTCTCTCGCGGTGTATTGATTTCATGTCATCTGTGTGATACTGTGATGTCAATGTGACTCAGTGAATAAAGTGCTGGTTCGCTAACAAATGAAATGAAATGGCAGTATTTTACTAAGGTATCCCACTTTACCGACCTTTTAGTTTCTGGTGCGAGATAGGTTTTCCAAGAGTCGCCGTTATTCTTTTGACTATTAAGAGTAATATTACAAGAAACTAAGAACGCACACACACTGAGCGCCAGCCTAACGCCCACTTCCTTTCGATTGTCGAATGTGGAATTACTGACCCCGACAAAAATTATTACTATTCTTATGAACTGATTAGGCAGGAACTCGTCGAGTGGGAATTCGTCTGTGTGTCTTGTTGTTCGAGTCTGCGTAGCCAACAACCCAATGGCGACGATAGCAAAAACGTACCTCTCACCAGTAATTCGGCTGGAAGCCATTACCTTTCTCGGCAAACACCGGCGGCGAACCCGAACCTACGGGCCAGCAAGCCAGCGCCTTAACTTACTCAGCCACTGTGGTTCCGGCTGGCTAATAAGGATGGTCAGGATGTCCCGGGTTCGATCTCGGTGTTGGCCAACGCGATGGTGCATGGCGTAAAAGAAACATTATTAGTTTGAATTCGAAACAAGAGCACAACCCAACGGCGCTCTTCGGACAAATTTCGCCTGCTGCACACTGTTTTGCGCACACCTCTCTTCATTATGCCGATTGATGCAGATACGTAGGATGCTAAATCCCATTTCAATTAGTTTTATGAAATTCATACGTGTAACTGAAAACTACCAAACATTAGGCGGCATTTAATAAATAATTTGTTTTTCAACTCCAATAGATTGAGATGTAAGGCATGTTTGCATTGGCTGTTAAAGACGGTATGGTATTTTGAAACGGGTGTTTGTATTGGCTGATAAAAGCAACATTTGGTCGATTGATCAACATACGTCAGATTATCGGAACACGGAACAATGGTATGTACCATATTTACACCGAGTGCAATTAGGTCACCCCCCGGACAACTCACTTCCCGACTGTTTGAAGTTAATCACTTTCTGAAAAACGAGTTTAATCAGATTGCAACAATTCCTGCATGTTTTATATTGAAAAAGCAAACAAATCTAAGCTCAACGTGTGATGTTAAAGATACCATACATTGGTTTAAAACGCCGATGTGTTAAGGATGTTTTTGATCGATCGTTTCAAGTTTTAATAGTGTCATTCACTCGTCGATTCTCTACACGTTTAACATTATGTACTAGTTCCATACACGGTTATTCTAATACAGTACACTAAATAAAGTGCCGAGCTGTGACAAAACTAAAAACTTCTAAACACCAATGTCCACTTGACACTCGATTTTCCAGTGCGATATTCCACAAGTGCATAAACCCTTAGTGATTTAGAGTTCGACTGTATGATGCAGTGTATACTATTATGTAATCGGAATTAAAGTTGTATTGTCCTTTTAGCATACATTATACAAGAGCTAAATCTGCCTATTGCAGTTCTTTCATTGGGCCTGAGTTAACATATCCTGGCAATATTGATATTGATATGGAAATTGTTTATTAAGGATTTAGGTCAAAGACCCATATATCCAAATCATAATACAATAAAGTGGTCAGGTAAGACAGTGGTGTGGTATAAATGGTAATAATGCATATATACTATTCAAAAAAAGTAGGGGATATTTGATTTTTAAGTGTTATTAAAGTCACCTAATGAAACTGACGAAGAAACAAATGACAAAATGAAATGAAGTTCACATTCATCGATTTATTCCAAATCATCGTTAGACTAAGTAAGGCACAGACTGACCATTATAAGGGTAAAATGATAGCCGGGGTCAAACAGCAAAGTTACCACAGCATCACAACAAAGTCAGTAACGGGTAAATCCTCCTCTGTTTGCAAAACAAGCACTGATCCAACGTGGCATACCCCTAATGAGACGTCTAAGGTCATTTTGGCCCAGATTGTTCCATTCCTGTTGCAACGCAGCAGCAAGTTCTTGGACATTGGCAGGACGTTGTTGACGTTGACGTAACCTCTGTCGAAGCATGTCCCAGACATGCTCGATGGGGAAGAGGTCGGGACTCAGTGCTGGCCAAGGTAATGTGGTGATGTTCTGTTGTTGGGGGTAACCTTTAACGATCAACGGCCCTGTGATATCTTGCGTTGTCATCCTGGAAGATGAAACGGCGGCCATGACGTCGTGCGAACGGCACAACATGGACTGCCAAGATGTTGTCCCGGTAGTACTGGCCTGTAACACGCCCTGCAACAACATGTAAAGCCGTTCTTCCAGCAACAGTGATACCTCCCCACACCATAACAGAACCACCCCCAAATCGATCATGTCTGATGACGTTAACGTCTTTGAAGCGCTCTTTTCGACGACGCCACACCCTCCTACGTCTGTCCAAAAAATCAACAGTGAACCTTAACTCAGCTGAAAACATCACATTGCTCCAGCGTCGATTATCAAAGTGTTGACGATCCCTACACCAACGACGTCTTGCCTGAATGTGATGATCTCTCAAACAAGGGATCATGCAAGGACGTCGGGCGCGAAGGTGACCCCTATGCAGTCGATTCCGAATCGTCTGGCCACTCATTCTCACACCAGTGTCTGTTTGAAGACGAGCGCTGATCTGATTTGCTGTGATGACACGATTTCTCAAGGCCAAGGTACGGATAAATCGATCCTGGGCTTGAGTTGTCGCCCTTGGTCGACCTGAGCGTGGTCTGTCCTGTACAGATTGTGTATCACGGTATCTGGACCATAGCCTGCTTATGACAGACTGAGAAACACTCATCGTCCGCGCCACAACCGCCTGTGCTGTGCAGGAGGGGGGGAGGCTGACATGGACAGCTGCCTAGTCGTTCGGATGGGACGAAAAACCTAGGTCCCGTGTACACATTGGAGTACACGTAAAAGATCCCTTGGTCGTTGGAATTCGATATAAGAGTAGGCCGTAGCGTATGCCCGTCTTCCATTAGCCCAGGTTAGGTGCAAAAGAGTAGGACGTTAAACCCCATTTCATTTCATTTCCATTCTCTTCGTTAATATAGTCAATAATCAACTCTCGATGGCGTCGCTAGCCTGTGATGTGTATAGGCGTTCGTTCCGATTTGCTGTTCGACTTCAATTCAAGACTATGTTTTTTTTTATCCCACCGACTTTAATAATGATGATCGAGGCTAGTCCCAATATTCAATCGCTAAAATCTCGATTCTTAGTGGATCAATTTGACTGAAATTTTCAGAAAATTCCCATTACATTATCTTGTTTTTGACTATTATATTCCGAATTGCCAGATCTTTATCTAATCTCTCATAAGGTATCTTTAATACCGGTTGCTGGCTGGCAACAGAACTTCAAAATTACTCGACCCCACACGGCCTATTATCGATATTGTCGTGTGCGAGGCGATCGTAGCCAAACCAGACTTAGGGACACCGAAATTATTCTCTGAAAAAATATTGAACGAAACGGACGATAATTAATCCTATGAAAATATAGTACGTCATTTAAGGATGTGTTCACATGCATTAGAACACATTTACAGACCTGGGGGACATCAATATTATTTCTTCGTCTATTTTCGTCGTAAATTAACCGAATTAGAAAACACGGGCGAAATTATACTTCGATTAGAATTAGAGAGTGTAGGTTTTGGATCTAAAATTAGTCGGAATCTAAACTTGTCACAGAATCTATGAATGAAAGTATTGATTTATTGACTAGTTCCAATGTTGGTTTTCTCTAATCTCAAGTAAATATCTCAAGACATGAGACGTTACAGACGACTCATCGCATAGCAGACGACATATCGTACAGTGGAGGACATATCGCATAGCAGACGACACATCGCAATCTGTCTCCATTAGCATAGTCGGGACAGAACAGTAGGACGTTAAACCGCCTTTCATTTCATTACATTTTACATCGCACAGCAGACGATATATCTCACAGACGACATATTAGCCAGCGGACGGGCCCACGTTCCGCATACGTTCTAAATGAATTGTGATCGACTCCAGTGGATTAACCGTTTTTAAAGGTAGGCTTAAGATTACACTAAACTTGTACCGAATTTCATGTTCAATTTCAGGATGGGATGTTAACGCTTGCATTAAATGTTCTTGAATAATGTTGTGGCCGTAATGCAGTCCATGGACTATGGTGCTAATATTCAATTCAGAATGGGTGACAAGATCTATTCATTTAAAAATAAAAATAAACGAAAAATGGCCTTAAAGCACATATAATGTAACATGAATATTTATGAAGTGATTTACTTTAAAGGTTTTTAAAGTACGTAAACAGTGCAAATTGAAAGCTGGTCGTTTACGTCTGCTCGGTTGTGTGTTTATTTGTTAATTATAAATTTTCTTTATAATTTTTCTAAATCATCCATTTTAGATTATCTCCACATTATCTTCTTTGGTTTGTTTATTTCTTCATTACAAATGTCTTTCGAAACCATTGTGTCTATAGAGTACACGACGTCGGATACTGATTCTTAGATTTTGATAACGCCTTCAATATTTGATATAGGTTTTCGTATTTTCCACTCGACACAAACTAGGTCATTTCGGGACTAAAAGTTGGTTTTTATTTCAATAATTCGCATACTCCTTGTCACGTACAACTGGCGATTCGAAAATACGCCAGTTGACTCAATGGCTGGCTTTAGGATATAGTGCGCGCGTGCTTACAATTCAACCATTTTCACAGTAGACTAATACGGATTGAATTGGATCAATATTGAATTTTATTTTTAATTTCGAATGGTTGAGTTAGAGAGGATCAGTACTTTTAACAACCGATATAAAATGGTGGCGGGGGTCGAATCGTTAACCTGTGCGCGTTACATCATAAGGTCTGTCTTGATTCAAGTGGCGTGGTTTCGATTCTCCGCTTGCATGCAAGAATTGCTATCACTGTTAAAGTCACTACGCGCAAGCGTATTATTGAAATAAAATTGAACCATATTTTAGTCCAGTAATGATTTAGTTTGTGTTGAATGGACGTTAAACCCAATTTCTCTTTCCAAAATGAGATGTAGTTATAATTTGCCGTACTGGTCAACTTTGTCTGATTGATTAATCAATGTCTGACATCATGAGGTCAAAAACCGCACGTATGACACCTGACGCGATCTTCCATTAAAACCGGTCAGATCTTATGTATAGTAAAGGCCATCGTAACGAAATATAAACCTTTATTTTAATCAGATTAGGTGTCTTAATTATAACTTTTGGGAGGATATCTATTGATACACCCTTCAACTATCACAGCATTTATCCTAAAGTCTATGGAAGGGTATCGCTGCCAATATTAAATCTCTGCTAAAATGTCTTTTCCATTGATTACGTGTAAAAAGTGCAATGTACAAAGTCTTAATACCGGTAATGATAATGTCAAATGACCTCTAATGCCAAAGTTAAATGTAAAACGTTAAATGCAACGTGTCAAGTGACAAATGTTTCGTCGAAAAATGCTGTTTTTGACGTGTGTACAATAGACATTTCCCTCATTACATTTGCGCTCTGCCACTTCTCATTTGCCGTTGACGCTTTGTATATATCATCTTACGCAGAGCATCATCTACGGGGTACGCAAATGTAGATATCACGTGTCTTATTAACATATATGAAAACGAGACCGAGATCAATCTGGCATACAGTAAGCCAGCACACGATAGCGTCCTGCACACAATAAAAAAAATTATTTACCTTGAACAATATACACGTTCAAAGTTGAATGGTACTAAACTATATTACCATGATTACGAAGAGAGGGTATGCAGTGTCAAAGCCCGAGTCATAATACGATATCATGTTACATATACCAGTGAAAAGCACGTTCATGTACAATATATAACCTACTCTTTCCTCTCTTTAAGTAGTCTACATGTGTTGCTACCCGACAGTAACCTAATTGCTAAATGTAGACTGTACTTTCAATTTAAGCGAGGTCCCGTGTACATATTGGTGTGCACGTAAAAGATTCCTTGGCAGTAGGAATTCGATGTAAGTGTAGTCCATAGTGCCGCTCAGGGGCGTACATAAAGATTTTGTTGGGGGGTAGCAAAAATGCGACCGACTGATTCACATATCTCTAACACGAGTGGGGGTTGGATGGCCGAACGATTAGTACTTGCGCGCCGTAAAGCCTGGGTCTTGGGGCGTCAGACCGTACAATAATGTTCTAAAATCTCTAGCAAAGCCGATAGGATTGACAGGGGCAGATTTCAAGATTCTGTCCCACTGATTCCTGTCACCGGGTCTCTTGTTCAATAGAATTTACTCATAGAAATGACCTCAAACGTAAGAATATTGATTCAATTCTTCAAAATTTTCTTAGGTTGTTCAGTGTTATATATAGCCATTGCCCCCAAAGTTCACATAAATTTAATAACAAAATCAACCGGGCCCTAGAAAACTATATAGCTACGATAACATAGCTAAAAACGTCGAGATATACACGGAGGGTTGAGAGATGAGGTTTCTTATCTATCATCTGTGGTGCCCGGCTCCTGACCTGTCAATCGTATTAACAGAGAGAGAGAGAGAGAGAGAGGGGGGGGGGGGAAGAAATGGGTTAACGTCCACTAGGCCATATCGTTCTATTTTATTTCAATGATTCGCTTGGGGTCTTTAGCAGTGGGGGACCCGGGGAGAACCCACGAGGCTGGAAGGCGCCCGATTCCTTTTTACGTACAACCTGGGATTCGAAACCAGCCAGTTGACTCAATGTCAGGCTTTATTATACAGGGCGTACGTGCTAACCGTTCGGCCATCCAACCCCCAACCACTCGTATTAGGGACATGTGCATCAGTCGGTCGCATTTTTACTACCCTCCCCCCACCCAACAAAATCTTTATATTCGCCCCTGAGCGACACTATATCAAATTCCAATTAACAAGGAATCTTTTACGTGCACACCAATATGTACACGGGACATCGGTTAAATTGAAAGTACAGTCTATATTTAGCAATCAGGTTCCAGTCGGAAGCAACACATTTCTTTCAACAAAACAAAGAGGGTTTTAAATTTCTTTCTCTAAAGTAAGTAATTATGAATGTGCAAGGACATAACTGGCGGATCCAAAACGCCACAGAAACTGGAATTATGTATTAAGTCCCGTATTTTAACATTTTAAACCCTCGCCACCGGCCCCACAACATCTCCCTAGTACAGGCTAATTAATCATGGTGCCAAATAAATAATGAATATACATGAAGACTACTTAAAGAGAGGAAAGAGTATACATTGTACATGAACGTGCTTTTCACTGACTCGGGTTTTGACACTGCATACCCTCTCTCCGTAATCATGGTAATATAGTTTAGTATTGTTCAAGGTAAATAATTTTGATAGTGTGCAGAACGCTATCGTGTGCTGGATACTGTATGCCAGATTGATCTTGGCCTCGTTTCCATATATGTTATTTGCATACCCCGTAGATGATGCTCTGCGTAAGATGATATATACAAAGCGTAAACGACAAAATAGGCAGTGCGCAAATGTAATGAGGGAAATGTCTATTATACACACGTCAAAAACAGCATTTTCCGATGAAACATTTGTCACTTGACACGTTGCATTTAACGTTTTACATTTAACTTTGGCATTAGAGGTATTTTGACATTATCATTACCGGTATTAAGACTTTGTGCATTGTACTTTTTACACGTAATCAATGGAAAAGACATTTTAGCAGAGCATTTAATATTGGCAGCGATACCCTATCATAAAAGCCACGTGTACGGAGATGGAGATGTTTACTCTTGACACTTGTTGTTTAAATGCTTAATAACGCGGTGCAAAAGACTACAGAGAATGTTATCAATAAATAATATCTGATTTAATTGAATGTATCCAGCTGACTACCTGCCATTCAAAGAAACGAGACGCATTATGTTTGATAGTGGTCCAGAATAATCTGGTATCGAATCAAGATGATCGCTTTTTTCCCTGTAGCCTGTAATCTAGTATAATCAAGCAGTCAACACAGTCCAATCTCTTTAAAGTCTAGTCAAATAACCAGACATTCTCTACTAATACATATAGCTTTAATCGTGGGAGAAAATAAAAAACATATATTAACCTGGAATAAAATCGTATCAGAAATGAAACGGGGTTTAACGTCCCACTGTTCTTCTCCTAAACTGGGCTAAAGAAGACGGGCAAACGCCATACAGTGTGCTACGAGAGAAATTTTGGCCGGGCAGCGGCGCTACGGTCAACTCTTGTATCGAATTCCAGTTAACAAGAGATCTTTAACTACCGTGTATGCCAATGTGTACCTCTGTTTTTAGTCCCATCCGAACGACTAGAAAGCTGTCCTTGTCAAGCCCTCCGCCCTGCATCACTGACAAGGGAAAATATCGTATCAGAGAGAGAGAGAGAGAGGGAAAGAGAGAAAGAGAGCAAAGCAGAAGGACGTTACACCCCATTTCATTTCATTTCCATATCGCGGTTGGTGCCGACGTAGAAATAGCTTTGATTTTATATTTCAATAAAATACTGACGGGGTGAATATAATGCAAGAAATAAAAGAGGGTAATTTTCTATTTTCAGATGACATACGATGTAGAAGGCAAGGTGCTAGGACTGCTAGCAGACACGTGATGATACATCACAGACCATGTTGTTCTTGACCCGTAATGGAGGGTCACAAACGACCCCGGGTGTTCGTCAAGTTCCTCGCCGTATTTCTGTTCGTAACGCTAATTCTAATTCTGTACTACAACAACATCGAACGTACGAGTAGCCTCAGCTCGACACTCTTCCAACACCGACCCCGTCCAGGGAGGTTAAAATTCCTATCAACGCATGTCTGGTCAACCAACATCCCGACAAACTTTACTGGAAAAATCGTTAAAGAACGAAGTGGTTCGGATGGGAATACTAGAAAGCATTCAGTTGTGAAAAGAAAATCATTTAACTATACATTTAACTACGTCGAGACAGTTAATTGTAAGAAAATGTTAAAAGGGAATAAACCAGAATTGGACAGAGCTAAATCGTTTTTATCAAATAACTACAGAAATTCCATTTCGAACACGTGGTATTTTGTTAAAACCAAAAACTGTGATAGTTTCATCTCTGAGCGTGGTTACGTTACTGATTCTCTGACGTCAGAGGAAAGGGATTTCCCCATAGCTTACAGTATCTTGATGTTTAAAGATGTCGAACAGTTTGAGCGATTATTGCGGGCCATTTACAGACCACAAAACTATTATTGTATTCACGTGGACGCAAAGGCTGCAGAAGACGTCTATAACGCTGTGCGGGGAATTGTGGGGTGCCTTGACAACGTGTTTATGACCCGGAAGTACGTGGACGTTCAGTGGGGCACGTTCTCCGTGTTGGAGCCCGAATTAATTTGTATGAAGATGTTATTTAAATATAAAAATTGGAAATATTTTATCAATTTGACAGGACAGGAGTTTCCATTAAAGACTAATTATGAACTTGTTAAAATATTAGAAACGTATAATGGCGCTAATGATATGGAAGGAACCGTTAGAAGGTGAGTATAATGATTGTCACAATAATCTCATGTTTAAAGATGCATTATGTAAGAGGCAAATCTGCCTATTGCAGGTCTTTATTTTGGCTTTAAATGTTATATAAATTATTAGACATTTATTCACAAACCCATAGTGAACTCTCTAGACCATCGGCTAGCCGAGATTTAAAATTTAAGGATAAGATGGATTATGAAGACAAACACTCGCCACGTCGCTCATAATAAAGTAATTTAAAAATTTGTTTCAATGTATTCATTTTTCATCATCAACTTTTGAACAAGCCCTTTATCGAAACCTTACAAAATAAATGCATCTTTAATATTCAATTCCTAGCCAGTGCCTGAATTAGACCATAATAAGCACTAGGCTATTCAACTTATGAACGACCCTACTACTACAGGAAGATGAAAGTATCTTTTAAGCAGAATTAAGCAAAGTCGAGGATGTGGCGGGTGTTTAAGACTACACTGCGTGAAGAAAAATATGGAATGATAACGTTGTCATAATTATTTCAATGTTCACTGTCCAAAATGCATTTTAGTTTTACAATTTGCAATTTTCAGTGCTCCACAATACCAATATCACAGTGTTAAAATACAGAATACAGTTTTCGTTAATATAACATGCAGTATAACAGAGTCATGTATGAGTTATTTGCACATTATACATCTCCATTCTGCATTTTGCATTATAAACAAATGTATTTGAGACTCTTCATTATAACAAATATACCTTATATTAAACTTCGGTAAACCTTATTTGCATATGGAAATTAATACGGGAAGCAAAGATTATGAGCATTTTCCGTCCAGATCAAGCAATTTCTTTGATAGGGATTGGCGAAACTTAATTTTTGGGTTGATGTATTGGAATACAACAACTCTTCTCTCCCCCCTCCCCCCTGCTCAGCTACATGAAAAAAAAATGCCTTGCATCAATGAAATTACACCACAAAGTGATCCTACATCAGTATAAAAATGATTTCTCTGTTTAAAAAGCTCAATTTGTATGTATGCCTATGTAATTTAGAGACGATGATGGCAGATTTCCGTAACAGAAACCTGGAAAAAGCCCTTCTTCTAAAATTCCTGGATCCGTCCCTGCTTCTGTCTGAAGAGATGCATAATTTCATGTTCATTCTTTGGGAAATTATGACTTTGTTTAGCCCAAGCAAGGATAAGCGCTTCGATTGGTTAAGACTTTGGAACATAATAACTCTGCTTGTGTAGATTTAAACATAGTTTAGGTTGGTTTAAACATAGTTTATTGTACTAGAACACAAATAAAGTACAAACGGATTGGGTCAAAAGTACAAAATTTACGAAAACTTACCGATGCATCTGCTTGTGAAGATGCTGAATGTCTTGCCTGAGTTAATATTTTGCACAAAGACTGTACGGATGTACGGAGGTAAACAAGTAGATTGGTCGATGTTTGGGACACAATATCCCTGAGGGAGCGTAATGAAACTTGGTGTATAACCTCACGGCATCACAACCTTGACCAAATTCTATCATGGCCTAAGAAAAAGCAAGTAATTTGACTGGTCAATGATTTGGGGCATCGTATCGCCGAAAGGGCGTTATGAAACCTGATGCTTAGGCCCACAACATCAAAACCTTGACGAACTTCGATCATGGGGTAGGGATAAACAATGAGTTAGCAATAAGAATGTGCAATTCATTCATATTATGGGTCTTTTTTACCGGTATAGGTAAGGCGAGGAAAATCAGTATCACTGTTGGCTTGAGATGTTTTTTTTTCTGGGGCTGTTGGCTTGTTTTGAATCCCAGGAATAATGATGTTGATAAATCAGTAATAGAACATTAATTAACCCAATTTCAGGGCAAATAAAGCAAGATGGTCTATAGTCGGAGTCTCTCCACCCCATAATATACGACCAGTTAAAGGGTCTGTCCACATCGTGGTTAATCGAGACTTTGTAGATTATGTCCTGAACAACAAGACTGCCATAGACTTCCTGGAGTGGGTGAAAAACGTTGATGTACCAGATGAAACTTATTTCAGTAGCCTAAACCACAATCCGCATCTTGGTATACCGGGTAGTTACAAAGGTAATATGGAACTGATATATGAGAGAGAGACAGACAGAGAGAGAGAGAGGGGTGGGGGTGGGGGAGGAGGGCATGACACGCTACACCCGGGCGGTGCAAAAACCGACGTCCCATGTTGTTGACGGTACAAGTTTCAGTTCGACGAAGAGTTGGTATAAAATTGCCCATCTAGCACAGTCCATGGCGTATGCTCTTTTTTATTAGCCCGTTTGAAGCAGAAAATTAGAACGTTAATTTTCTAATTTAATATTTTTGTTTCATCAGGAGTATCTGAACTACCCAATGCTTTATCCAACACCTATGTTGGTGTCTGTTTTTTTTTTGTTGTCCCCCCCCCCAAAAAAAAAACAACATAACCCCCGATATTTTTGTAAAATAAACATTTCAAACGTTATTTTGTTTGATTTTGATTTCTGCATTTTAATTTCAGGTATTCCTGAAACCACCAAAGATAAGAAACCATTCTTGGCTCGCTTTAAAAACTGGGGTCGCGAGCCGTTTGATTGGCCGTGTAAAGGAAAGCGAGTTCGCCTTATTTGTATATTCGGTGTTGGTGATCTCCCTTTGTTGTCACGACGTAAAGAAATGTTTGCTAATAAATTCTATTTAAACTTTGAACCATTCGCCTTGGATTGTTTAGAGGAATTACACCATAATAAAACACGTGACGAGTATTTAGGATTAGTGAAATTTAACACTAGTTATTATCAGGGCTTGGATTTTATTAAAAATAAAGTATGATAGACAGACAACGTGAAAGACATGGATGAATGAGGGATGTATGAGGGATGATCTTACAAATAAAGTGTGATAGACAGACAAAATTTTGAAACAGGGTTAGAATGAATTCTCTCCACTCCGACATCAATCAATCACGCAATCAGTGTTAGCACCTGCAGTTTCCATTGAATAAATTCCACGCGAATTCGGAGTACTGGAAAAAGAACATGGCCGAATGAGATAATTCAAAACAGAGCGATTGTGTGAGTTGATCCACAATGACAAGCCGGAAATTAACATGGAGAGAGAGAGACAGAAATGGGTTTAACGTTCACTCGACACAGACCAGGTAATTTCGGGACTAACACATGGTTTAATTTTATTTCATTAATTCGCTTGTGCGTAGGGGTCTTTAGCAGTGAGAGGAAACCGGAGTACCCTGAGAAAACCCACGAGGTCGGACAGGCGAACATTAATATGGACTTTTATTGCATTACCATTACAATATTCGGAGGGGTCTTTAGCAGTGGGAGGAAACTGGAGGACCCGGAGAAAATCCATAAGATTGGACAGGCAACCCATTTTATGTCACGTATAAGTGTGGAATCGAAACTACTTGTCCAAATGACACACCTTGTGATCTAGTGCGCCGCTATTAACCATCCGGTCACCCAATCTCCTCGGAGTTATTGCCCTTTGATTGATTGACGGGGGTCACGGTGGCTAAATGGATAAGGCGCTGGTTCGCTAGCCTGGAGGTCGGGTGTTCGATCTCTGCATTGGCCGAGAAAGTTCATCTCCATTTTCCGGCGTGATTTCCCATTGTCAGTGATGCAAAAGGAGGGCCTGACAAGGACAACTGCCTAGTCGTTCGGATGGGACGAAAAACCGAGGTCCCGTGTACACATTGGAGTTAACGTAAAAGATCTCTTGACAGTTGGAATTCTATAAAAAAAAAAGTAGGCCGCAGCGCCGCTGCCCGGGCAAAATTTCCCTCATAGCACACTGTATGGCGTATGCCCGTCTTCCATTAGCCCAGGTTAGGTGCATTTTATTTCATTTAACTGATTGACGACAGATAAAGTACACCAACCTTGATTTTTGATATGAAAACCTATTACTTATTCGGTCAAGTTTTAAATCCGTATGACAAGTATTTTTTAAAGTATGAGTGTTAATAGCTAGTGAAGTGCAAGGAACAAAGTATATAGTCGTTCGGTGGGACGAAAACCCGAGGTTCTGTGTACACATTGGTGTGCGGACTAAATTGGAAATCGATAAGTCTTAGAGCCGCTGTCCGGGCAAAATGTCTCGCATAGCCCATGTCCGTCTTCATTAGCCGAATCGGAGCAGAATAGTACAGCAGGACGTCAAACACCAGTCCAACAGCGATTCACGTTTATTATTCAATTGTCGATTTTTGGTGCATGTGTAGTTTTGTATTTCTGAAATAGATAACGAAAAAGGAATACATTGAACATGCCATTCAAATTGTTTTATTTGTGTCAGTCATTGTCACATATGTTATGGAACTGGTTTAGCACATTCCAAATATAATTTTAACACAGAGTTCATTGCTACGATAGTTGCATAATCAAAGATTTAATAAACGGAAGTGACGAACGCAAAAGGAAAACACGCGTTATCCTTCTATATAACTGTCTGAAATGACGAGTGATATAACGAAACAGTTCTATGGATACAAATCACTATATTATATACACACGACGTTTCGGCAAAAATTCGCTGGTCGTTATCAAGCATACAAATTTTAATCTGCAGTGAGCAGAAATTCGCCCGTGTATCTGTTATCACTCGTTACTTCAGTCAGTTATATTGAAGGATAACTCGCGTTTTCCTTTGTGTTCGCCACTTCCTTTTGTAGAAACCCTCACTGTACATCTTCCGTAGCAATGATCTATGTTTAAATTGTTTTTCGAATCGGTTTAACAAGTTCTATCACAAATTGATATTGGTTGACACCAAAATTGTCCTTTAAAATCCAGAATTTAATATGTACTTAGAAGTATACATATTAATATAAGATAACATGGATGGACGTGCTTTATGGATATTTTATGTGTATTAAAATGTATTTATAATAATGAATTCCATTGTTTGTTTATAGACGGGCTTTATAGATATTTTATTTTTTATTAATATATATTTGTAATAATGAATTCCATTGTTTGTGTATAGTTGCTTAGAAAAGATAAATTTTAATACATGTACAATATAATTGGATTGACAGGCTTTATAGATATTTTATGTATATTAATATATATATTTAATAATAAATTCCATTGTTTGTGTATAGTTGCTTAGAAAAGATAAATATTGATATAATATAACGTTGAAGACGGGCTTTATAGATATTTTATTCATATTGATATGTATTTATAATAATGAATTCTAGTATTTGTGTATAGATGCCTATGCGAGATAATTATTTGATGTAACACATATAGAAAGGCTTGATATATTGTAACTATTGTTTTCAGTTGTAAAATAAATGGGCCTATGCATTGTTTCAACCTTCGATCACAAAATCACAAATAAACGCCGTTCATTTTATTCATTTAAAATCGTTTTCGAGGCTGTTTAACGAAATGGTTATAAACGTTAAACTGTTCTACTCCGACTTGGCTAAAGTGTTATGTAAGGAAAATTGTGTCTAGACGGAGCCCTGCGATCTATTTTATATCGAATTCCATTTGTCAAGGGTGAGTTTATGTGCCCATCTTCATTAGCCCAGATTACTGGGACGCTAAGACCCATTTTATTTCTTTTTTTACGTGCACGCCAATGTGTACACGAGACCACTGGCAAGGGTAAACCACGCCGGAAAATACCAATAACTTTCTCGGCCAACGCCTGGATCGAAAACGGTACCCAAAGTTAGCGAACGAATATCTTATTTTTCTTGTAGATATAATGATTTCCGATAATTACTGACAGAGTTATGGCCCTTGGTCACTTCAAAAAATCTGGTGGCCACTCTAGAGGCCAAAGTTAATACCCCATTGGGTTTAAATTTATACACAGTGTTTAAGGTCAGGTATTTGTTCACAAAATATACGAAATAATTTTTTAATCTACAAGAATTATATCACAGGATATTTACAAATTATATATACACACACATACATACATATACATACATTTACATACACATATTACATACATGCAAATAAAAGTATATTTTTCAGCTGATATATCATTTGAGACTATATCTGTTTTGTTTAGGTTGAAAGTGATAGATAAAACGTAATAATGTAGTCGAAGTGAGATAGAAGGTCGTGATCAAACCACGTTAAAGAATACTGCGATTGAAAACATATATTGTAAAACGTTTCGCTCTAAGCCAAAATAAAAATCCTATTTCTTACACGCCGAATCTCGACCTCCCGTAGCTGTTTAACATGCCGGAATGTTTGACGTACTCTATAGAGGTGTTTGGATTGTGTACCTGGGGTGTCGCGAGTGTTACATGGATTCCATACCCAGGGTCTCGACTGGAATGCCGACAAAAATAAAACGAAATGAAATGGAATCTAACGTTCTACCATTCTGCTCCGTACTGGGCTAATGAAGACGGACATACGCCACACAGTGTTCTATGAGGGACATTATGCCCGGACAGGACCAATGCAGGAATCGGACATCAGGCCTGCAGGCTAGCGAGCCAGCGTCTTACCAGCATGGCCACCATGAACCCTCCTGGAATACCGACAGAGCTTTTATTTTTTTAAGATTAAAACTATCGCTCTTAAGCGTGTCCTGTTTTAGCATATCCAAAATGTCTTACGAGTCCTATGGAGTTGGCTCCGGGAATCACCAAAGTGTCCATTCATCTTATGGGCCCGAGTTGACGATCGACATTAAAGATACATTATGGGATATTGGATAAAGATCTGTCGATTCTCAATATAAAAACCAGATAATGCAAAATCAATTTGCTGAAAATTTCAGTCAAAATGGTCTACTCTGAACCGAGATTTTAGCGATTGACTCGATAAAAAACATAGTTACGATTATCCATTTCATGATTAAATTATGAATGAAAGTTGAGCGGCAATTCGGATTCTAATCCAATAAATATCGCCGGCTAGCGTTCACATCGATGTGTTAATTGATGATGTCTAATAATTTAGATAACATTTCAGGCCTAATGAAGGACCGACAATATAAGCAGATTAGCTCTTTCATAATGTATGTTTAACATATGACATTATCAAATTAATGAAATAAATATTTTAAAATAGTTTCAAAAGCAACAAACTGTTCTGAATTGCTTACCTTAAGCCGATTATTGCCAAATATGTTGATTAACGTCCTATCGATACCAACTAGGTCATTTCGGGATTAAGATACGGTTCAATAGGGATCATCAAGGGGTCTCCAGAGAAAATCCACGAGGGTGGGCGGGTGACCCTATATCCTTGTGGTTTTCAAACGGGGAACTGAAACCACGATAATTGACTCGATTACAGACCATATGATCACGGGTAAATACCACGCAGTGGTATGATGGAAACTGAACCTAGAGAAAGAAAGAGAGAGAGAGGCTAGGTCATTTCGGGACTAACATATGGTTAAATTTTATTTAAATAATGCGCTTGCTCATAGAGGTCTATAGCTGTGGGAGAAAACCCGATGACCCGGAGAATACCCTTTTCATGCACAAGCGGGGGATCGAAACCACCTCATTTGACTCAATCGTTTCGCGCGCACGCGTTAAACCAAACCACCAACCCACCCACCCCTCCTTTTCAAATTCCGTCTGTCAAGGATCGTTGACGTGCATTTCTTGCAATACACCACTCCCAAAGGGGAGCCATGTTGTAAAATCTCGTGGTCAAATATCGGGACGCACTCCGTAATCCCCTGATCTAAAGCTCACGCACAAAAAAACCCAAAACCATTCGGCCACCCAACACCCCTATCACAGATATAAACCAATCAAGTGAACGACTCCACGTATAGGTAAATAATATCACAAACGTCTGCTTATCAACGACATTACAGACAATTATGATGTCAAAAAGAAATATGGCGGACATTATCGTCTAATTATTGGCTACTTATTAATCAATTAATCACCGAAATTCATTAACATCACGACGTTTCCCTTTAGCGGCCCCGCATTCTCAGCCATTAGATAACTGAGCAGGATATCACGTGACGTGACATAGCGCATCTAATGATGATGAGGGATAGGTGGCGTGGCTATAACACTTTACATGATATATAAATCCAACACTTTCTGCACCTCTTCACTTTTACCTAAAGTCAAGAAAACATACAAACAAAAAATGCCTGTCATTTCAGTTCTTGTTATCGCCATAGCAACCATCCTCAACCAAGAGGTTCAAGGACAGGGTTTCCCGTTTCAAATGGGAGCGCGAAATGGTATGGGGATGTTCGGTGCCTCAATGTGGGGATCAAACCCTGCGCAATCTACATCTTATATGACTTGTATTGGATCAACGGCTACAGATGACGAAATGAGAATAACCTTCTCTGATGCCAACCAGAACCCATGGAGCAATTGGGGAATGGCGCAACAAGACGAACTAGAAATGGAGGCGAAAATATCTGCCGGTATGAGCTCACCCATTCAAGGTCATTTTCAACTAGTTATTACAGAAAACGGCCATATTGAAGGTTTCTGTGACGCTCAGTTATTGGGTAACATCATCAACACAAACGTGAATCAACCAATGGGTGTTGCTCTATGGTTCAATGTCGGCCAATCGCGACCATCCGGTGTAATTGGACGAGCGTTTAGTTTAAGCCCGGGACAAACCGTCTCCATGATAGAAAGTGTCAGCAACATCGATATGGATCGTTTGGCCGGAAGTGGTATCGCCATGTGTCCCAGTAACCAGGTTATTGGCACACAGTGTATAAATCCTATCCCACTCTGCTGTACTCTAACTAAAGATAGCAAACCTGCTGAAGCTCTACCTAACAACATGATGCAAGGTAAGAATGTATTCTGTCTCATTATCTTTTTTTTTAAAAGCAGGAACAGCGGTGGCTCATGATCAGGGGGTGGGATTCTGGCTCACTAATCAACAAATCTTGAGTTAGCTCCGTATGTTAGCCGAGAAAGTTCCATTGAATCTTCCGCGCGCCTCTCGGATGGTCTCACAAGGACAGTGTCTAATCGTCCGGAAAGAACGAAAAGTCGTGTATCCATTGGTGTGCTCCTGCAGGAGCAGAAAAGTAGAATATGAGACTCTATTTCATTTCCTTTCACATTAAATGTTACAGGGTTTAACGCCTGACTTTTCGTCACTAAACAGCGTACTGCGGGGGTTAGTTTTTGACCTGTCAGCGGCGTTTCTGCCTACTCGTCATTGAATTCCAACTCTCACGGATTCTTTTGTGTACACCAACATGTAAACAGGTAGATCTATGATTTTCGTCCAGTCTGGAAAATTCCCTGTCGCACATTAACCACATTTCATTTTATTTCACTAGCACACAGTTCTAAAGAAGAATACGCTTTTTACTTACATTGGGGAATGGCTATGGTCGAGAATGCCAATAGTCCAGCCATCAACGCTTCACCCGAGAAGCAACTAAATCTTAGGGTCCTGATGACCTTAAACTTTATGTAAACTATTAATTAGGCATGGAGATAGGGGCGCCTTCTCAACCTCGTGGGTTTCCTCCAGGCACTCCGGTTTCCTGCCACTGCTAAAGACCCTTACACGCAAGCGAATTATTGCAATGTATTCAAAAACCATATGTTAGTCCCGAAATGACCTAGGTTGTGTCGAGTGGACGTTACCCCCCCCCCCCCCTCTCTCTCTCTCCCCCCTCACTCTTAATCTTACATAATACATATGTAATAGTTATTTCTGGCTATGTTGAAATGAATCTGATAAACTGTTTGGCCTCGGGGCGAGTGTTGTACAATTTGTGACGATAAATTAACGCTGATCACAGGTAATCTAATAATCAATTATCTACGATCATTACCCACAGTAAAATCTGTATTCAACAGCCAATCAACGGAAGATTCATCACTATCCGCCTGAAAACACATTAAGTAAGATTTAGATAAAGAGCTGGCATTTCTCGCTTAAAAATTGATAATTGAAAGGAAACATTAATTATGTTGAAAATTTCAGTCAAATTACTTCATTCTGACCCGAGTTATCGTCGTTTGAAGAACTATGTAGTCTCTAGTAACATTGCTACCGTTGGTACGATAATATACAAAGTCTAGATTATCCATTTTAAATTAAACCATTAACTGCAGACCGCAATTAAATATGTGAAAATCAAAAACATCCGAAATTCTCGAGAGTTGATTATGGGCCTGGCATGTAAATAAATATCTAATTAATGATTTATATAACGAGGCCAACGAAAGATCTGCATTAGTCGGATATAGCTATTGCGTAATTGCATCCTTAATGAGAGTGATCACTTAATACACTATCAGTATTTGTTAGTACTGATGTCAAGTAAAACTTTACGCTTGGATGCATCGGAAGCAAGCATCGATACTTGCATACGTAAATTTTCCAATTGATGAAACTTGCTGTTGAAACGGATATTATTTATCTCAAATCTTCCATATAAAATGTGTAAACGTACAATAATTACTATTTTTGTAATGTATACGATACTGTCTATCAAAGGTTATTTTAGAAATAACGTAAACCATGTTAAATCACTTGAGAATAATATAAAAGCTCTGACATTTAGCAATCGGAATTGCTATCACAGTGAACTAGATGATCGTTTACCCGTCCTGACTATCCAGCTTGCTGCAGAAAAGGAAGTCGTTAACCGCCATTTATAACATATTATCTTATGCCGTTAGCAATTCGAATATGAAAGTAAATCCGACTGTTATCTCGTCCTCAGTAAGATATTATAGTTATGACGTTAAACCCAATTTCATTTTGGTACGCCACCAATGAAACGAAATGGGGTTTAACTTCCTATTGCTCTGCTTCGACTGGGTTAACGAAGACGGGCATACGTCATACATTGTGCTATGAAGAATTTTGCTCGGACAGCGGCGCTGCGGCTTACTCATATCAAATTCCAACTGCCAAAGGCTCTTTTACGTGTACGCCAATGTGTACACAGGACCTCGGATTTGTCCCATCCGTACGATAAGAAACGTTTAAGGCTATATTTAAACTGTGGTGTTCTTAAAGTTGTTCATATTCTATGCAGGAATGTCAATACAGGAATCATTTGCTTTTGGTTGATAACATATAATAATAGAAAAGGTGTCATACCATTTTACACAGAAAGAACGAACTACTGGAAATTCCAAGACATTTTCACGGCCATCGTTTCCCCAACTCGTATGGTTTAAAGAAAAAAGTCGTTTAATCTTATTTTATTTTTTACTTATATTGGGGATTTGCTAAAGTCAATTGTTGACCATTCACGGTATCCCACATTCGTATCGTTCCGTTCTACTCCACTCACCTCTGGGAAGACACATAGTCAAATTATCTGCCCTTGGCAGTACCTTGGTTCTTTAACGTCTAGTTCCACTAAAGTGATATCGCAGACAACATCCGATCTTGATGCGTTTGCTGTTTCTACTGACTAATCTTGTTGGCGAAGGGAAGTAACTCGCATGTTATTGTGGTGAACTACGCTAAGACTGGTATATACACTATTTTTTGATTGGTTCGTAGAATCAAGCTACGATCAAGGACAGATGAATTGAATTCGTGAAAACCCCGTGGACGGACCCAGAGGTGAGTGGAGTAGAACTGGGGATACCGTCGTACTGTTCTGCACCAACCTTGCTAATGAGTGTAGTAGAACGTCATACATTGTGCTATGATATAATTTGTCAATGACAGCGGGACTACGGCCTATTCAGAAGTCAAGAAAATGTTCTACTTACTGAACCACCATCACTTCTAATGACCGAGGTGACATGTGATAAAATATTTCAATTGAAAAACATATTTGAGAAATTATTCTTATGTTTGTTTTGTTTATTACAGGAACCCCGATGGGCGGTGGGTTTGGAAGCGGGCAGATGGGCGGCATGTCTCAAATGGGACCGATGGGACCAATGGGACCAATGGGCGGTATGCCACCAATGGGAGCTGCTGGATCCATGGGACCAATGGGTAGCGCCGGACCAATGAGTCCTATGGGAGGAAGGCCAGGGATGGGTTCAATGAACGGTATGGCCGGCAACAACCAAGGTATGCAATCTGTAATGGGAGGACATGTAGGTGGCCCAGCTGGACCCATGGTAGCGCAACAACAACAACAACAGCAGATGGGATCAAACACCGGGAACATGATCTTCCCTGGCGTTAAAAAATAAAACTGCTACTATTCTTACCATGGCTGGCTTCGTTTCGTACCAACAATAGTCGTTCTTCTTACATGTAATAACCGTAATTTTGACCAATACCAACCGTAACTCGTACCAACACGAGCCGATCTTCTGACCAACAATTGCAGTACTTACCAGCACCAACAGTATAGCTTACCAATACCAACCGTAAATCTTACCAATAACTGCAACACTTCCCATGACCAACCGTAACTCTTACCAACTCTAACCGTAAGTCCAAGACCAACCGTAACGTTTACCAACTCCAACTATAAATCTGGCCAACGCTAGCCGTAAATCTTACCAACCACTGCAATATAAACCAGCAATAACAGCAATTCTTACCAACCATATCTGGAGATTTATCAAACGCTAGTTATCAGTAACAATAATAATACTTATTGGCACCAACTACTATGTTTATCAACAACCATCGACTCTTATCCACAGAAACCATTGTCCCTACCATCAACCACCCCTACTCTTATCAACAGCAGCTATAGTTCGCGCCATGTACCACTACTCTGGGTTTTATCAACAGAAACGACTGTTCCCACTATCAACCACTCCGACTCTTAACAACAGCAGCCACAGTTCTCAAAATCCACCAGTCCAACTATCAACAGAAAATACAGTTCTACCATTCACCACTGTGTCTCTTATTAACAACAGCTACAACTCGCACCATCAACAAAAACTCCGAACAGCATCGTTTGCGTTAAAGGTGCATTATGCTAGAGCTAAAGCTTCCTATTGCAATAGTGAACTCTCTAGATCATCGAATGACCTAGATTTAACCGCGAGATTAAAACATTTAAGGATAAAATTGATGATTGAGGCTAAGTTACGGTTGTCAAGTACCGTTGCTACGATGATGAACGATCTATACTTCATCTTAAAACAGGTATAACAGAATAAAGTTATGTAAATGAGATTTTCAATATATTCATTTTTCGGCAACCATCATTAAATCGTACATAATGTATCTTTAACTAGTCTGTACATCAAACTATTTTAACGACAAAAAATATACAAAACGACATTATTTCAAAGTATTGTAACCATTTTTACACTGGGTTCTAGTCGCATCTGACCTACTCTTTTCTTCAGTTTTAATGTGACCGCAATTTGACACCAAATAATCTGTTGATGTTTTGCACTATATGTTTTGTAAATATTTAAGACAAGGTAATTTATAGGAAGGGTGGATATATCTGGTATTATTTAATAAATTATATTTAATGGAAGTTGATTATGTTTAACTCATTTCCTTTTTTGTTTAAAAACAATTGTCCGGGGTCTTCCAGTGCGGTGTCATTACGGCTGTGCAAGACGGATGTCTTAGCTATAAACAACTGCTAAAAGTGCCTACACGACACTATCAGGGCAAAATTCCCCCCATAGCTCTCTGCATGCCGGTCTTCAGTTAGCTCGTATTGCGCCCCAACTGCTCTCGGTGTTCTCTCAGTACGTCCAAGTCGCTTTCACAGCGACCAGGGCATAGGTCCCATGAAACCTCTGCAATACCTACTTACAGTATGAAAGCGCGAGGGTAAGCGCAGCTTGGTTTCCGAGAACGATTTAGTAAAGCAGTGGAAACTATCGGTATCCCCAGTGGTCCCATTCCGTTCTACTCCACTATATACTGGGTACATCCATGGGGTATCAAGTATTCACATTATCTGCCCTTGATCGTAACTTGAGTCTATGAACCAATCAAAACTTCTAACAAACCAGTCTTAACCCCATTGCTTACGTTCACAACAATATGACGACTTAAAAAAATGTTTGACGCAACAAGGTTACTTCCCCTCGCAAACTACCTTTGTGGTTAACGATTTTTTGACTGGTCGCTAAAATAGCACGATAATCAAAGTCAGATGATTTGAATACGTTTCTCCCCATGGATGAAACATGGGTTAGTGGAGTGAAACGCAAAGAGACCACGGGAATACCGAGAGAGGGCCGGGGTTTAATTGCACAACGAATTTATAGTCACCATACTTCCCACTGTAAAGACTTGACAATATGGGACGAAAAACCGATGGCCCGTGTACACATGGGAGTGCGCGTAAAAGATCCCTTGGCAGTTGGAATTCGATATAAGGGTAGGCCGTAGCGCCGGTGCCCGGGCAAAATTTTCCTCATAGCACAGCGTATGGCGTATGCCCGTCTTCCATTAGCCCATGTTAGGTGCAAAAGTGTAGGACATTAAACCCCATTTCATTTCATTTCATTTCACCATTGATCAATTATTTGGAAAATTCAGGGGTCCACGGTGGCCCAGTGAGTAATCCCTTGGTTCGCTAATCTGGAGATCTGGTGTCGATCCAGGTGAGAAAGTTCAACTGGAATTTACCGGACTGGGTCCCCCGTGTCCTTGATGCAGAACAGATGCGTATAGTTGTTCGTTAGTACGAAAGACTTGTAAAAGAACCCTTGGCAGTTAGAATTCGATAGCCCTCTGTGTGGTGTATGCCCGTTTTCATTAGCCCATTAGGACGTTAAAACCCATTTCATTTGACAATTTCAGGCAACTGAATAATTTTGTTTTGTTTATTTGAAATCTACTTCAAACCTATATAGGACTAAAACTAGTAATTAGTATTCCCCTGATTTCACGAATGTTGTGTGAGTTATAAATAGACAATTTTTCCGTTGTTTTTTTCTACCCTCTTCCAGCATTTTTGGGTTGACTTTTTGGTCTAGAATTGGAGAAAATGGATCAAATTTTCAATTTCATAGCAGTCTTGGATAATAATGATGATATAACAGCGGAGGGATAGGGGAGTAACGTGCCTTTCTGCAGAGCAAACATTGAATTGTGTCGGAAGTGAGCTTTTCACACCAGTCAACTTCAAATCCCCGTAGCAAAAAATTTAAACGGTCAACCCCACTACAAATTTATGATGAGGAGATTGCAAAATGTGGTACCCATTGTGCCTATAAAGATTGGAAGCAACGGAATGCTGAGCAAAAAGCTCCAGTGTGTGATGTTACAGCCATTTAACATTGAAATCAACGGGCAAATAATTATTAGTCTGATCCCATTTATTGTGGTTGTCTCCCTTTCTACCTCGAACCCATCACAAAGAAAACACATTTTCAAGAGAAATGAAATGAAATGGGGTTTAACGTCCTACTGTTTTGCACCGAACGGGGCTAATGAAGACGGCATTTTCAAGAGGGAAAGAGAGGTGTGGGTTTATGTCCATACCGGGACAAACACATGGTACAATTATTTCATTAGCATGCAGGGTTCTTTAGCACTGGAGGTTGGTGAGGAGTTGATATAACGTGTCAAGTGGCGCGGTTTCAAATACCGACTTTAACGTGACCTTGCAGAAATCTGCAAGTGGCTTTAATATTTAGATCTAACCGTAGTGAAGACATGTAAATGGAATTTTGAACTAAAACAACGAAACGAAATAGGATCTGTGTTTTAATCAGATTGTGTCGATATCAAGCCAGAAATACACACGAACAAACACATAATCTAATTTGAATTGTTTTATCAATCATCTCGTTACATTTCTAGATACAACCCTCGACTCATAAACTGACATTCTCCTTATCTTTTATTTCAGTAAAAACAAAGGCTTAAAATAAAACATCCATACGTATATCTGAAAGGTTATTACTAATAATAACCGTGCTTATCTTTGTAGCAAATAACACAATTTGATTTGAACGTTTGGCTCTGGAATGTTGATATTTACAAATCATTGATGTTTTTTTTTTTTAAAATTCTGATTAGGTGCGTTGTTAGAAATGAAATGAAATGAAATGGGGTTTAACGTCCTACTCTTTTGCACCTAACCTGGGTTAATGGAAGACGGGCATACACCATACAGTGTGCAATGAGGGAAATTTTGCCCGGGCAGCGGCGCTACGGGCTACTCTTATATCGAATTCCAACTGCCAAGAGATCTTCTACGTGCACTCCAATCCGTACACGGGACCTCGGTTTTTCGTCTCATCCGAACGACTAGGCAGCTGTCCTTCTGCATCAAGGGGGGTTGGGATGGCCTTGTGGACTAGAATGCCGCGCTTCGACCTCTAGCTGGCAGATCACCTCTGGCTTGCGGCTGTGGTTTCGAGCCCTGGTGTGAGCGTATGTGGCATGGAGATAGGGGCGCCTTCTCAACCTCGTGGGTTTCCTCTGGGCACTCCGGTTTCCTCCCACTGCTAAAGACCACTACGCGCAAGCGAATTATTGAAATAAAATGAAACCATTTGTTAGTCCCAAAATGACCTAGTTTGTGTCGAGTGGACGTTAAACCCCATTTCTCTCTCTCTCTCTCCTTTCTGCATCACTGGCAAGAGGAACTCACGCCGGAACATCGAGATGAACTTTCTCGGCCAATGCAGGGATCGAACATCCGACCTCCAGGCTAGCGAACCAGCGCCTTATCCACTTAGCCACCGTGACCCCCGTGTCTTGTTAGGGTAGACGAATTAGGATTTGTGATTTGGAATGGTGATATTTATATTTACAAATCATTAATGTTTTTTTTAATTCTTATTTAGTGTGTTGTTATGGTAGACCAATTCGGTGTGATGTTCATCCAGATAAGGATGAAATAATGCTGGAAAACTTCCGCGGCTAAAATCGGAATCAAACATGGAATAAATTAATTAGTGAGTTCGGAAACAGAAAAGTTGAGTCCCTTTAATATCTCATTGTGTCATTTCGGCCTATGGGATCCCTGGTAAAATACACTTATATTCTGAAAATTAAATATATAAATTAATAGGAATATCAGCCCGAAATTCAGTATTTACAACGATATGTTGAATTGCCATTTTGTTCTTCGTGAACATATATAATTGCTGTGCATGTTTGGAGTCCGATTGAAACCGAGCCGGGAGGTTATCAAGCGTTTGTTTTTTAATTCTGATTTCTAAAATAAATATTGATTAACCTGAAAACATATTAATGAGGATTAAGCCGCGTGAAATTGGATATTTTGGCGAAATATGCAAATGATATTAAATGAAAACAAACAAGCAATCGTCAACAAATAATTTTATTTCTACACAGGTCATGTTTTATATATTAGAAATGAAAATATAATTGAGCATTTAATATGGCAAGTAGAAATATAACGTCTTAATTTACATAAAAATACAAAACATTCTCGTATAATAATAGTAATAACAACAGGTTCAATATGGACCTGGAACCGAACATGACATCACCGCCAACGTAATATCAAGAATCAAAGCTCGGCAATCGATGCACAACAAGGACGAAGTATGGTAATTGTCGTGTCGACCGCGCTTGATTTGAGGAAGTCAAAGGAGTTTTTTTTTCGAATTCGAAGAGCGTCGCCTCTACAGAGACAAAGAACGACGAAATGATCCAGTAATAATAATAATAATAAGTAATAATAGTATATAAGAACTGACACAAAGTTACAAAGTTTTTTTTTGGCAAAGTCCACCGGACCCAAACTAGGTCATTTCGGGACTAACGTATGGTTTAGTTTTATTTCGCTCGCGTGCAGGGATCTTTAGCAGTGGTAGGAAAACCGGAGTACCCGGAGAAAACCCACGAGGTTGGACAGGCGATCCTACTCCTTGCCACGTCTGAATTAGAGAACAATAGGTTCAGTATAAAAACAAAAATGAAATGAAATGGGGTTTTCCCATCCGAACGACTAGACAATGTCCTGGTCAGGCCCTCCGTCTGTATTATTAAAGTCACATAAGGAAATGTGTATTTGCCTTCGGGTGCATCGCGACGAGTTGAATGTTTAAATAATTGTAACTAATGCTAACCTAGCCTACACACTCACGTTAATCAAATAAAATCGATACCAAGCCACCAATGTATTGATTTATATGGAACTTTGAAGTGAATAAAAAAACATTAAATATAAAATATATCTTTAGGCGTCATGTGAATAAGGCGATAGTTTCAAGTGATGTATTATTATTGAATTAAAAAACACGCAATATAAACATACAAATATAAGATTATCAAATCGCCTAGGTTATTAGATAGTAATGTCACATTCATGGCGTTATTCAATGGGACACGTAAAAAATACACCATATACTGACAACCCTACCATTCAACATGTACAGGGATTAAAGGTCTAATACTAACAGAAACTATCATACGGTGGTAGTTTAATCCCTAGTAGGAATATCAGTCCAAAATGGTCCATCCCGCATATACAAAGGGTAACTTTACTCTTCCAGATTTACTATTTAACCACTGTTTGTCGTGTACTTTGTACACGGTAAATAGTCAATCTATTTTGCCATACCGTTCTTTTTTTGTTAGGAATTCGAATTTTGTCTTATGGTTTGGATCGTTCGTACATGGTTTTATTTCATTATAACACGATAAAGATCAAAGTGTAACATATCTATATAGTAGAGAACGTGCATAGACATTATTTTGAAAGATTTCATATGACATTATCTCTTACAAGAAGAAGTTCAATGTTTCGGTATTCGTAATAAACGTAGATGTGTTTGATTACTGAAAATCCAAGCTGTAGCCTGCATAGAGTAAGGCATTGTGCGTGAATCGTTATGGATTCCATCACAAAGACTTACAATACAGTCATCATTATGGGCATTGTATTACATCTCAGTATAAAGTCATTATCAACCTTGTATTAACAAAATATTTACATAACTATACATTAATTGAAAAAATCACATAGCCTATATAGAACTATTCAACGGTTTTATAGCCTATATATTACTATTCAACATTTTTTTTTAAGCCACACAGAAATATTTAACGGTTTTATAACCCATATATCATTATTCAACGGTTGTATAGCCTACACATTATATTATTACTATTCAACGGTTTTATAGCCCACATAGAACTATTCAACGTCTTTTAAAAACTGTTTTTTATTATTCAACGGTTTTATAATCTATATATATTACTATTCAATGGTTTTATAACCTATATATTACTATTCAACGGTATTATAACCTATATAGTAGTATTCAACGGTTTTATAAACCATATATTATTATTTAATGGTTTTGTAGCCTACACAGTTATATTAAACAATTTTATATCCTATTTATTACTATTCAACGATTTTATAGCCGACATAGTACAATTCCGAGGTTTTGTAGCCTTCATAGTACTATTTAATGGTTTTATAACCTATATACTGGTAGTACTATTTAATTGTTTATTTCTCCATATAGAACTATTTAATCGTTGTCTACATTTCATAACCTCTATAGTACTATTCAGTGGTTGCATACAATGGCTATGTTAATGATAGATAACGCGGTTATCACAAACAACGGGATTTGTGTAGTTATTTTATATAGATAAAAACAAAAAAATATATCAATTAAAGGCCCACATTCATTTCAAGCTTTTATAAACGCCAAGAAGAGGTTTCAAAGAGAAAGTGGTTCGCGGGGTGTCACGTCATTTCCGGACTACCTACTGTCGGAATCATAGGTGACACTCTATTGAAAGAATCAACAATTTGGTATATAGTTTAAAATGAATGCAGAGGACATCATTGAATGAGGTAAATGTTGGGGAGCGGGTAAAACGAAACATGCATATATAATCATAATCTATACAAACACAACATCTAAAATGTAATCAAGGCTGGACAAAATTCAAAAATGTAATCAAGGCTGAACAGCATCTAAAATGTATTGAAGACTGGACATCTAAAATGTAATGAAGACTGGACATCTAAAATGTAATCAAGGCTGAACAACATCTAAGTTGCAATCAAAGCCGGACAACACCCAATATGTAATCAATACTGGACAATATCTAATATGTAATCAGGGTTGGACAATATCTAATATATAATCAAGGCTGGACAAAGGCCATTAAAACTTTAATCGCAATAAAATCGGAGGTAAAAAACCTTAAATAGAGGTAATTTAATGGCGCTGCTATCGACAGATCAACATGACTATGTAATTGGCGGTCTCGGGTCATCACAGTAATACTAACTTTCGGGTCACCAGTCGAAAGAGTACTAATAAAAATTGCCCATTGACTTTCTTAATTAAACGTCAAATTAACTATTTTCAAATTCACTTCCGATGCACTACATGTATTATAAGTACAATGGAATGGTAAATGGTCAGGGCAGGAAGTGGTGCTTTAAAAAGATACAAGGTTTATAACCAGGAACCGGAAGTATAAACTTTCTTATCAAAAGACCAGATTCATAGATTATTAGTGATTGTCAAATTTTAATTACAAAAACATTGTTGCTCCGCCAGCAGCACCTGTTTGATTTAAACAATATAAAAAATATAATTTACTCATTCAAAATAATTCATTAAACTCAGTATAAAACCTACAAATGGATGGAAGCGTGTTATTCCTGGAATGCTTATTGTCCCTCAAGTTAATTACATCTAAAGGCTTCGTAATTTATACACCTATTGAATTGTTTGGCCTCTTTATTTAGCATATCGAATGGAAACAATTAAAGGGCCTTGACCATTTATAGTTGCAACTATTTGGTCTGTCTGGCCTTATGTTACATGTGGCATGGCGGTGATGGGGTGGGATGTGTGTGTGTGGGGGGGGGGGGCGTACAGTACACTCGGCGCAGAACCCGAAACTAGGTCATTTCGGGACTAAAATATGGTTAAATTTCATTTCAATAACATGATGGACATGCGACGCTACTTCTTGTCGCGTTAAGTCATTCGGCCACCTAAACTTGACGCGTTAAGTTATTCGGCCACCCAAACCTCCATTAGTGATCATAAGCTATGTCTTTGAGTCAATCCCACACTTGTATGTGACAAGGAGTAGGGTCGCATGTTTAGTATCGTGGGTTTTCGCCAGGTTCCTGCTACAGACCCCTACGTCAAAAAGATTTATTGAACTAAAATTGGACCCTGTGTTAGTCCCGAAAATACCTAGTTGTGTTGAGTAGACGTTACCCTTTCCCCTATCCCCACCCTCTCGTCGCTTGTTTCATCATTTATACGATTGGTATTGTTTGTTCGGTGTGTCTCAAAGGCGTTTTATAGCTGAGACGCTGTAGGCGCCAGCCTCCTCTCGAAACAAAAAAAATCAAAGAAATTAGAAAAATAGAACGAGAGAAAAGTGCTAAAACCGATGAGAAAAATGAAAATATGCCATAGTTAGGGGGGTCCTAAAGGCAGACAAAAGGGCCCCACTTCTGACAACAGGGCCCCTCCGGCCAAGGGAAAGGGCCCTGAGTCAGAGTCAATCGTTTTCTATACACTGTTACTGTCGAATCCATTACTTAATGAGAATATAGTCATCGCATTGGCATAAAGATAGGCTGGCACTGCCAGGCAGGATACGCCCACATTTTCGAGAGATGGATAGAGAACAAACAATACGGAAAGTGATTTTTCCTACATCATTAAGTCCTGTATTTCATACTGTATTGGGAGCAGCCATTTTGTTGGTCAGTTCCAGTCTGATATTCATGAAATTCGAAGTCGACAATGATTATGGTGTGACGGTACACAACCTAGAAATGTGACTTTTCGTCAAAATCGGATAAGAATTGTGACCTGTACAGAGTCAACAACCATGATATACCATATCTTTACACTATTCGCGTACAAACGGCGACCATTTCGTCCGGCAATTTTGGTACCATTTTCACGAAATTCGAATAATTCAGGAAGTTACGATCCGATATGCGCAAATAACGAAAGGAACCAAGATCTCTGGGTTATAACCATGCATTTCAAGTTTCATCAAAATCGAATTAAAATTGTGATCTTTACAGGGTCCACAACCTTGATATACCATTTTTTAACAGTATTCACGTACAAACGGTGGCCATTTTGTATGGCAATTTTGGTCTGATTTTCCCGAAATTCGAACTCAACCTTGCTTACGATGTAACGGTAATATAATCAAACGTTTTTTTAAATCGGATAATAATTGTGACCTCCAAGCCTAAAAAAAGGGCGATTTTGCGTATAATCAGGGGCCATAATTCAGGAAGTTACGATCCGATATGCGCAAATATCAAAAAGAAGCAAGATCTTTGGGTTATAACCTTGAATTTCAAGTTTCATCACAATCGAATCAAAATTGTGACCTCCACAGGGTCCACAACCTTGATATACCATTTTTTAACAGTATTCGCGTACAAACGGCGGCCATTTTGTATGGCAATTTTCGTCCGATTTTCCCGAAATTCGAACTCAACCTTCCTTAGGGTGTAACGGTGATATAATCAAACGTTTTTTTAAATCGAATAATAATTGTGACCTCCAAGCTAAAAAAAAGGCGATTTTGCGTATAATCAGGGGCCATAATTCAGGAAGTTACGATCCGATATGCGCAAATATCGAAAGGAAGCGAGATCTTTGGGTAATAACCATGAATTTCAAGTTTCATCAAAATCGAATCAAAATTGTGACCTCCACAGGGTCCACAACCTTGATATACCATTTTTTAACAGTATTCGCGTACTAACGGCGGCCATTTTGTATGGCAATTTTCGTCCGATTTTCCCGAAATTCGAACTCAACCTTCCTTAGGGTGTAACGGTGATATAATCAAACGGTTTTTTAAATCGAATAATAATTCTGACCTCCAGAGGGACCACAAGCTAAAAAGGGTGATTTTTCGGACAATCAGGGGCCATAATTCAGGAAATTACATTCCGATAGTCGCAAATATCGAAAGGAACCAAGATCTTTGGGTTACAAACATGCATGTCAAGTTTCATCAAAATCGGTTCAAAATTGTGACCTCTATAGGGTCCACAAGCTAAAAACGTGATTTTTCGTACAATCAGGGGCCATAATCCATGAAGTTTTGATCCGATACATGCCAATATCGAAAGGAACCGAGATCTTTTGGGGATAAACCTATATTTCAAGTTTCGTCAAAATCGGATAAGAATTGTGACCTGTAGAGAGTCCACAAACAAATTGTGGACGGACGGACGTCCGGACGGACGGACGTCCGGACGGACAGGGGCGACGACATAATACGTCCACATGAAAATGTGGGCGTATAAAAATCATCAATCAAGGCCCCTCTCCCCCGCGAAAGAGGACCCTCACAATTGTATAGCCTCCGCCATGATAAACCTTAAAACGCCCCTGGTGTGTCTGTGATATGATTTCAATTTATGTATATTGATCCTCTATGGCCTGACTGTGATATGACTTAACCTATCAGATTTTCCAAATCATCGTCTAAATAATCCATTTCCTGCTTAGCTAGAGAGTATTCTTTCTTTAAATTTGTTTTTCTCTTCCTAAACTTACAATAACAACACAGGGTTACTATAGTAACCACAATAACAATCAACACTACAGAAGACGCGATTATACAAGTCTCAAAATGAAATACCATTGGACATCTACACACTTTATGACTTCCATGTCCATTAAGGTCACAGTCTACACTTTTATCAAAAGGCCCGTGGGCCGGCTGGACCATCCAGATACTGTCTAACACCATACCGGAAGTAACAGCTATTTGTTGCCAGTATAAATGACTTGTGTTGTGTACATGGAGCTTACCATAAGAATTATCGTGTGGCTTGGAATTATCGATAAACGCTGACCAGGATTCTGAAAATATAGAGAGCATCAGCCATTAACTAAAAGATCGATGGTACAATTATAACATTAAAATGGGAAATATAGTTAAAGGGGCTAAACCTCTAACTCAGTATTATCCACAATATTGGAGATTAAAAACACGAATTAGAATTCAACATTAGTTCTTAAATCGATACTGATATTGTTATCTTTACATAAAAATATCCAATATTTTAGAAAAAATTAACATTTTAAAATCAGTACACGACTCTGTGGACATAACGGTTTCGGATACAAATTGTTAGGGAAACAGAAAATTACTTCTGAGAAAACAACGCGGAAGTAATGAAAAATGGTTGATTCACAAAGGACAAATAAAAGCTCAAACACTGCCTCGGTGTGGAGAGAATCTCGGTGGTCAGTGTGTGTGCGCGTGTGTGTGTGTGTGTGATGGTGTGTGTGTGCGTGTGTGCGTGTGGGTGTGTGGGCGTGTGCGAGAGAGAGAGAGAGAGAGAGAGAGAGAGACGCGATTGATGGAAATTAAACCCTATTGTTCCCAATGTGATTTAATCAGCACAATGGTGCTTATTTAATCTATGTGGTCGACGAGCGAGAATTAATCTAGATTCCGCATAACACAGTCTAGGTAATTTCGGGACTAACATATCCGATTTTATTTCAATAATTCACTTGTATGAATAGGTCATTTGAAGTAAGAGGAAATCGGAGAGAGGGATGTATTTAATGTCTACTTGACACAAACTAGATTCTTTCGGTTTAAACATATTAAATGGTTCCATTTTATTTCAATGAATAAAAGTGCAGGTAGGGGTCTGTATCCCTTATGTGTTCATTTTATTTCATTTCATTTGATTTCATTTCGTAACTACTATATTGAGCCAGATGTTTTATAAAATTAAAAGAGTTATTGATCAAGCACCAGTATAGCTCTTGATGACTTGTTTTAATGATAATATAATGACACAGTTAGTTGAGCTATTTTAGTTGATTCGTCTGGATGACGTAGACTGAATGAGGACGAACATTAGCTTGATAATCGAGAAATATTAAAAACCCCAGGCTTCGATCATGTAGATAATTATACACTATGATGTTTTCATATCGGGAAATGATACTGATTGCCATCGAACATCTACTTTTATAAATGAAATGAAATGGGGGTCAAAAACGTCCTACTGTTCTGCTCCGACTGGGCTAATGAAGACGGATACTCTTTAAAGTCGAACGCCTGTCGTGTCTTATATTTGATTCATAATTATCTGAAATGGCTTCAAAATTACACATCGCGAAATAACTAGTCATGTCATGCAAGATACACACACAACTAGGTAATTTGAGGACTAACATAATGGCTCAATTTTATTTAAATAATTCGCTAGCGCGTAGGGGTCTTTAGCAGTCGGAGGAAGCCGAAGGATCCTACGCCTTGTTCCGTACAATGGGGGAATGGAAACACGTTATTAGGGGAGTTATCAGAACCACACGGCTATTCTTTTCTGTATTCACACAGCCAGGTATTTACCGAGCATGAACTTACTATTAGAGAAAGTGCACGTGTTTATAAAGAATGGCTGACGGTTACTCCGATGATGTCATAGCCAACATCTTAACTTGCTAAGTAATGCCACTTTGAGCATTTTTGAAAAATTGAAAAAATATATAAAATGCAAACGGTTAAATGACTGACGATCATTAATTCACAATGTTACTATTTCATGATGTTTATATGATAGGGGCCACGGCTGTAGATAGTGTAAATTTCGTTTTGAGTTTTGTAGGTGAAGAGATTTTGTAAATTTCGTTTAAAGTTTTGTCAGTAAATTTATATTGTGGACCTAGATTATACCGTTTTGTCAGTATTAATAAAAATAAAACCAAGTACTAATAATCCAAACCATTAGGCAAAGGCATAGGCAAAATAGTGTTACGAAATACACGACAAACAACTGGTAACAGATGTCCGGAAGAGTAAGTTCGCCCTGCCTTTATGTGTTGTCAATAAATAGATATTGTGAACCTAGACTTTTAAGTCAGTAAATAGATAGCATAAACCTAGCTATAACTAATGTCAGTAAATAGATATTGTAAACATAGCCTTAACCGAGGTCCGTAAATAGATAACATAAACCTAGCTTTAACTGTTGTCAGTAAATAGATGTTATGAACCTTGACTTAAGTTGTTGCCATTTAAAGAACAGTGTGGTCCCGATTGCCATAGTTACCGTCGTTGCGATAATAAATATTATCCATTTTTAAATTAAATCATTAACTAGCAATTGTGTTTAAATCTGTTGAAAATCAAAATCATTGTATGGTGGTCTGGAGTGTTGATTATTGGCTTTACGTATCAATAAAAGTATAATTAATGATTTACATAACATTTGAGGCCAAACGAAATATCTGCATTAGCTCTTAGGCCTACATAATGCATCGTTAACGTCAGTCGATAATATAATCCTAGCTTTAAGAGTTGTCATTAAACAGATAGTGTAAACCTACATGTAAGTTGTCAGGTAAATAAATAGTATATACCTAGCTATAAGCGTTGTGAGTAAGAAGATAGTATAAACCTAGATGTAAGTGCGGTCAGTAAATATATAGTACATGTATATGCCTAGCTTGAAGTATTGTCAGTAAATATATATTGTAAACATAGCTGTAAGAGCTGTCAGTAAATAGATAGCATAAACGTAGCTGTAAGAGTTGTTAGTAAATAGATAGTATAAACGTAGATCTAAGTGTTGCCAGTAAATACATAGTATAAACCTAGCTTTAAGTATTGTCAGTAAATAGATATTGTAAACATAGCTTTAAGGGGTGTCAGTAAATAGATTGCGAAAACCTAGCTTTAAGGGATGTCAGTAAATAGATAATATAAACCTAGGTGTAAGTGTTGTCAGTAAATATAGGCCTATAGTATAAACCCAGCTTTAAGTAGTGTAAGTAAATAGAAATTGTAAACATAGCTTTAAGTATTGTCAATATATAGTGTAAACGTATCTTTAAGTTTAAAGAAAAATATGTCACATAAAACAATGCGGTATCTAATTAGTAATGGCAGATTGACGAATGACAAAAAATAATAAAAAAGATCATGAAGGTGTAAACGAATGTCTTTCAATTTCATTATAAATTATTGATTAGAAATTACAACAACTTGTATACCATTTCAATATAAATCACTTTATATATTATGTTCATAATATATTAATAATGTGCTTTTAGGCCCATGTTCATCTATTTTATTGTTCGAAAAAATACAGCTTTACCAATCAATAATGTATTCTTAAGTAGATATCGCTTGTGGTCTGTTTTACTTGGTTTCGTACACAAATGTTTTCTAAAAAACTTGGTCCAGCTTCGGTAAGGCACACTGTTTTTGCAGGGAAGCTGTCATGGTGTCCTCTCGACACAAACTAGATAATTTCGGGACTAACATATGGTTCAATTATATTTCAATAATTCACATGTCCGTAGGGATCTTTAGCAGTGGTATGAAACCGGAGTATATACCTGGAGAAAACCCACAGGCGACCTTACTCCTTGTCTCATATTAAAACGGGGAATCGAAACCACACCAAGTGACTCAATGATAGACCGTTTGATCCTATGCGCACGCGTTAACCATTCGGTCACCCAACCCTCCATTCAGTAACAGACAGACCCGAATACAGTAAACAGCTAAAATACCGTATGTCTATAAAAGCCCAAGTAGACACCCCCCCCCCCCCCCAAAAAAAAAAAAAAAAAAAAATTTTTTAAATTTTTTTATATATTATAAAATTAAAATCGGGTATATTTCGCATCAGCATTTTTATTGTATGACAGTGACGGCACATTTCTACCAACTACGTTCTATTTCAAAGTTAAAATTCTTGAAATTTATTCTTGAGGTAGTTGGTGAATTATATTTAGCCCAGTCTCTTGCATTGAAAATGATGATTAAGTATTTCTGATTTTATGATATAATCTAGACATATACTGAGCGCCATATTCAAATGGGAACACATCAATATCAACACATTTGTACATATTTATGGGTGTTTAATCTGTAATCAACGGTACAAAGTCAGAGGGGTCAAAACCAAAAGTACGACAAAGATCGTTAATTGTCAGTAGCGCGTGTGCCCTCCACTGGGTTTTACGCACGCTATGCAGCACAATTAACCATCCTTGTCGTACCTATTGTTCACAATAATAAGCAAAATAAATAAGATATGTTTACAGGATCATTTTGTTATACGAATAACTAAGTGATGCGCTTTCTATGGCGCTTAGTATATTATAGGCAAGTTTAGACAGATCATAGGCTCTACTCCAACGATGCATTATGTAAGAACTAATGTAGATATTTCGGCTGGCCTCAAATGTTATGTGAATAATTAATTATACATTTATTCATACATCAAGTCAATAATCAACACTCCAGACCACCATACAATGATTTTGATTTTCAACAGATTTAAATACGAATACCAGTTAATGATTTAACTAAACAACGGATAGTATTTATTATCGCAACGACGGTGGCAATGGCAATCGAGACCACAGTGTTCTTTAAACGACAATAACCACAAAGAATGAAGTAGTTTTGCGGAAAATTCAAAATAAGGGTACGAACCGTGGCAGGGAGACTACACTATAAGTCCCGCTCCTTCGCCTCTCGGAGACGACGACGGGATCTCCGTCTATAACCGATTTTTTTTCGGGCATTTCAGATTCTACTCTCCCAACATTGATCGAGCCTGTACGCATCCCCTTTTCAATTCATCATCAATTTTAGACTAATATTTATAGCGAGAAGTGTCAGCTCTTTATCTAAATCTGACATAACGTATCTTTAACAGGAATGTTGATGACAGATTTTATTTTTACAATAAGAAAGAAAACATCTTTGTTTTAAAACCTTGAAGGGTTTATAAGCCTATTAACTACAGGTTGAATCCCGTGATGGAAGTTATGCTGTAAATATGTATTATTAATTAAATATTTTAGTGAAAAATTTGACCCTTTGGCTAGGCTATCATTACATCGTGGTGTAAACAGTGTTTTGTAATATGGCCTAACTAGGATGTCTTTGTAATATTCACGTTCGTTGACCCTTCGTGAAGATTTTAAACATTTATACTGGGTTTAATTTAAATGTCACACATCGTACTGGATTAAATAACTTAAAAATAAGTTAAGTCGTCTTGTCATTTTCCTGGGATCACTCAGTACCCAGGACTAGCTTTCTAGCGTCGTGCGCTGATTCCCATTTCGGGGGTGAGATTTGGTTTAACATTGGTTTAGCCCACGCGCGTACACACTGTTTAGGACTCATCTATGCAAGCGTATTATTGAAAGGCAGTTACACTATATCGTTCCAATATGGCCTGATTTCATTTTGTCTCATAATTCAAATCAAAGTGGGTTAAAATTTGAGGACTAACACCCCCCCACTCCTCCACCAATCCAAATTTAACTTAAATAATATACCTCGGAAATCAGATTTTACGTCCCCACTTTTTTGCACCGACTGGGCTTATGAAAATGGGCATACGTCATACAGTGTCCTATGAATGAAGTTTTGCCGGGACTTCGGAGCTACAGCCTATGAAGGAAGTTTTGCCGGGACTTCGGAGCTACAGCCTATACAAATTACTGTACGTTCGATGGGTATGTGTAACTGGGACCGCGGTGTTTGGTCCCATCCCAACAAGTAACACACCCTGTGGGGTGAAAGTTACATTGGGTGGACTGCTAACTACTTAAGTATGATTAAGACTGATTTTATCTTTTATTTCTATGCACGCATTTATTATACATCATAAATCAAATCTGACATTAACAATCTACTCACCTCGATTTCCTAGCTCTTTATCGTCCCCTTCTTTACAACCACCAGCGCCGGATATGACGTGTACCGGGGCACGTGGATTGTTGTAATCAAGATTTATGGGTTGCCGTTTGTACATCGGCCAAGATCGTTCGTAAGAATGCTCGTGACCTTGAAGTATAAGGTCAACTCCCTGAGAATAGAACAGATCTTCAAGCCTGGAAGGAGAATTGAAGAGGGTTTATTACTAACACAGCTAGAAATTATAATATTTTATTACTCATGTGATTCTGAATATCAAATAAACCCCAGACAGTGTTGACTCTCTGTTTGTTGTCATAGAAATAATCAAAATATTTGATACTTATTAAAAGTTCGGCATTACTCAAACCTCTGAAAATCCATAAGGTTTGATACTAGTCCACTACGCTTTTTTACTATTAGTGATTTAAAGTCATTGGGAGAATTTTGCCGGGACAGTGAAGATAGAGAGAGAGAGAGAGAGAGAGATAGAGAGAGAGAGAAATGGGATTTAACGTCCACTCAACACAAACTAGGTCATTTCGGGACTAGCCAGGACAGTGAAACTACTACGGCCTACTCTTATATCGAATTCCAACTGGTAAGGAATCTCGGTTTTTCGCTCTCCGAACAACTAGACAGCTGCCCTTGTAAGGCTCGCTGTCTTTTATTACTGACAAAGTGGAATCACGCCGGAAAATCTGGATCAACTTTGTCGGCCAATGAACACCCGACTTCCAGGCCAGCGAGCCAGCGTCTCACCCACTTAGCCCTCGTGAACTATGCGGTATGGCATTTAAAGTAGATATAAGTCGTCCCATTTCAGGCCTTTTACAGTTCAAATGCTATATAAATTATTATTTAGACATTTATTCAACTGACATGCCCACATTCAACGCACTACATCACCGGGTATGAATTGGATTTTAAAGGACCTAAAACGCTAACAGTTGGAACCTAGAAATTGACACAAATGGGCCGCAACGCATATAACACTTTAATATGAATTATATACACTAATTTACATTCAATGGTTCCGTTTTTACTCTAATTTCAAATCAGTTATGTTCGGCAAAATAAGCCAGCAGTGTAAATTGAATGCAAATTTCTAGCGTCTGGTTATTCCAGTCTACATGCGCCGTTTGATTTGGTGCAATGCTTCTAGCCCCGTTCCTCGAGTCTCTTTCTAGACCTGGGGCTAAAACACATTATGGTACACGATTCGTGTACCAATAGTAAAATATGTATTTTGTCTTAAATATTGGATATCAGAAGCCCATCTTTTCCCGGTAAGATCACATCATCAATTTGATTTAAATTGACACTAATTCGTGTTTTCAATGTTGATGATTTTGGATGTTATTGAGTTAGAGACTTAGCTACTTTAAGTGGATCAGATCATCCATGTCATTTAATCCGTTAACCTTAAAATGGATAATCGAGAATTTGTTTATTATCGACAGCCAAGACTACGCTTTCCTGTACAAAACTTCAAACAACTTTTGAGAGAGGTTTAAAGTCCACTCGACACACAAACTGTCATTTCGGGACTATGGTTTAATTTCATTTCAATAATTCGCTTGGGGTCTTTAACAGTGGTAGGAAACCGGAGGATCCGCAGAAAATATACGAGGTTGGAAGGTGACCCTACTCCCTGTCACGTACAACCGGGGATTTAAAACCAAACCAGTTGGCTCAATGATCGGCTTTACGATATTGCACGCACGTGCTAACCCTTCGACCACCCAACCCCTCCGGCGTAATAAGAGTAAGATAGTTTGAGTGATCATTCGTTAAATCTACCTGCAGTAGGGTCTAGCTTCAAATGTTATATAAATTAATATTTATCGGGTTCCAGGTGATACCCCGACTCGATAATTGCTTGCCATTTCTTCATACCTGGAATTTGCATCCCTTTGATTAGAAATATGAGAAAATCCAGTTTTGTTCTGTAAATATAATATATTTTGACATTGTCACTTTGTCAGAACGTAAACATTACGACTACGCCCGCGTTAAATCGAACACGTGTATGTCTCAATAGGGTAGAAAGGTACTTTACAAATTGTGTGCATTCGGTTAGAAATGACAAGTGAAGGAAAATTCGTCTGTTTGTTTCGCGAAACAACATTGTTTTTGTTTGCAGTTTAACAGAGCCCCAGAAACAAACCTGTGCGTATGACATTTAAACGCCAAAATATAGAGGAGTGGCGTATTTACCCTGTCTCAAAATTTCAGTTCGAAATACTGAGTCGTTTGGACGTGAAAATCAAAAACCCTTTCCATCCAATTTGTTTTGTTGGATGACCTGATAATCTATTGCTGTCCCTTTAAGGTCTATAAAGTGCACGACCCAGGTGCTGTACTTTGATAACTTTCACGAACACGTTATTTTACGAAATTAATGCCCGTGTTTATCCAGACACCGTATTATACTGCTTGGGACACCGATCTATTTCCAGATGAAGGCTAATGGGATTTAAGATGTTTGAAAACGTATCACGTATATTGAGTTAGTTGCCCGGTCCAAATGTAGATGATTTTAAGAGCTTTTTATACAAAATTAATCACTTCTGTTTTATTCTCCAAAATGTAGCTGCTCGCCCCTAAGGTAGAGTTTTGAGAGCTTTTAACACAAGAGTGTTAAAACACAAAAATTCGCAGTTTTATTCACCAAAATACAAAATTGAGTTTGGCCCTTTAAATAAAACTCCAGGCATACGCTGATCCATCGAAGATGAAAATGTGATTATAATTTTTAAAATAGTTGGTCACATCGCTCCGCTTGGCATGTCATTATGCAAACATAAAATGTGTCTCTTTCATGATTCCATGGAATTTAATTGGACGTTTAGAAGCTGCTGTTACAATTTTTATATATACAACTGAGTGTCAATTCCAAGAGCAATATTAAATATAATATCGTTTATTATATAAAAACATTATATTTGTAACTATCAAGCTTCAAAGGAGCTTGGCTAGTTTCATTTCTTACATCTCTTTCTTTGAAATATTATGTGAAGAAATGAAACTGAAACAAATATATAACATTTTCTTAAAATCAGTGCTGCATTCAGACTGTCTATTAGGGCTTTAGTTGTTGCCCTACTTTAGTGGGTTTTGAGGCTTGAATTGTTAATGGGGCCTATAAGGCGCGGGTTTGCAACAGTCGGTTGAGCACGGTGGTCTATATCCTTCTGGAGCCTCTTTAGAATTAAGGACCCCGACAATTATACTTCATTGGTTTCAAAGTAAATCCGCCCATGGTACCAGTGAGGTATATCATTGACAACTTACCCATATCTCACCCAGCCACTCATAAATGAACGGGTGCAATCGTCACTATTTGTGTTAGAGCAGTACATTGGTCGATGTCCCATGGCAATAATCCATGGACGCTTAGAGCGATTTTGATTGGCTCGGATTAAATCTTGTAGTAACCAATTATATTGATCGCACACAAAATTCTGATCATGGACAAAGTATACTTCTGTCGAATAGCTGAAATATAACAAAAATAATTGTAGTGTGTTGTTTTGTTTGGATTTTATTAGAATAATAAATAAAATTATTGATGATTGAATGCCTTTATGCATCATAACTCGTGCATTAAACAACGCGTTATTTCCATTAATCTGATAGATAAACACACTTTTATGGGGTTTTAAATCAGTCGTTGAATTGAACTTACCTAATAAAATGAACTAGCCCAATATCATAACTATAATACATTTGTTTCAGTGGAATAGGCCATCGAGTATTAGGGGTGCTAAAACGAGTAGAATAGTGCAGGAAATCCCCATAGATTTCTGTAAAAGAAATAGGATATATATATTTTAGTCGCGTAGAATATAATACGTAAAATATAATGCGTATAATGCTAAAATAATACGTAATGAAGAGCGGTCGTATAAATACTGCTGACCCGGGGCCTGTTCCGCGAAATTCTAACTAAGATAAAATCCAAATATTAGTAATTTGATTGGATAATATTAGATTGATTTTAGTACTTAACCAATCAAAACTGAAGTATCTACATAAGTTTGGATTTTATCTTTAGTTAAGATTTCGAGAAACAGGGCCCTGGCTCAGTACTGTCCTTTCCATCGACTCCGCCCACAATACGGATTTTACCGATCAGCACCGATTACAATTTTCCGCGAGGCGACGTAATGCTTCTTCAACTTGGACAAACTCCTTGAATTGGGGCATCATTCCGAGGGAGAGAAGGTTTATATCCGACATATTCAACGTCATCGTTTTAATCACCCTTACATTAAATGGACTCATCCATGAAAAATAAACAATGATTGGAAAATGACCGAATTAATCACATGAATGCACATGAATATTATTGTTTATACCCTGTTGTCGCCATTTTGGAGGAGATACAGGTTCAACTAGATATATTTGAAAACAAAATGGATAATAATACGTTGCTAGGCGAATAACCAATCCTTTTTGGCCATTAGATTGACGGCGGAATAGATGTGAAAGGGATGAATAAAATTTGGATCAAAAGGCAATCGTTTCCGATAATTCTGACAGTGAGCCTTGAAGTTTTTTGGTGTGTTCAGAGCAGGATTTGACCGACTGTGTTGGATGGACTTGACCCAAAAATACTTAATTACAAAGGAATTCTTGGGCTATAAATACTTTAAAGTCTTGGGGTGGGGGTGAAGAAATAATCGAAATATGGACAAAAAGAAAATTCATAAAAGATTTCTTAGACATTGATAACAGATCTAAATATGCCGATAATTACGCCGTCTATTTCGGAGCGGAATGGTACAAACTGTACCACAAACATGTTTAATTGTTAAAAGAATACAAATTTATTTCTGCGTTCTTGGTGTATTATTTCGATCATGAACCGAATATATAAAGGTGAGATGACATCATGACAGGTTGATTCGAATTGTATATATCAACTTATGAGCACGTCATGACAGTTTGATATGAGACTTAATTTATATGAACATCAAAGAAAAAACTTCAGTCGTGGACTCCATAACAGCGATAGCCGGTAGTGTTCATTCTCTTTCCGAAACTTACAAAATAAAACTATGAGACGTTGGGTGGGTAATACTATTGTCGACTTCAATCCAACTACATGGCATACGGACACAAATTTTCTATGGTACCTCGTTTCTATCAGGTACCCCGACTCTCGTATATTTATCGATATTGCGTGTTGCCCAACTTCATCAGCCTACGCGTAATGAATAGTTAACAACGTCGCTTCGTACTAAGTACTATCATTTCAACCTTCAATCGAAATAGTTATACAATTTTAATAGCTTGCGGATAATTACTACAGAGATTTAAAATTTCTAAACACGCCCACCCCCCATCCTCTCCCGCCAATTGCTGAAAATCCTGAATCCCCCCCCCCCCCCACGTCCATCCTCAAGGTGATTGACCTGCACCACGCCAATCACCTGTAATTGAGAAGGAGATCGACTGTTTCTTTATTTCACTGTATTGATTCACAGTAACCGATGCGAGTTTTTAATGACCAGTTAATAATGGTCATTATAAAACCCATGAATTAATAGTTGCTGTTTTAGGTGGGTGAACTACTAGTGGTTGTTTTAAGTAAGTAGACTAGATGTGGTCGTTATCAGGGGATGGATTAATGGACAATATTGGTGTCAGTCATTATTACATAATATGTGATAGAACTGGTGAAATACATTTCAATTTAAATACAGAGATCATTGCTACGGGAGATGTGTAACAAACTCTTAAATATACGGGAAATGACGTCAAACATGACAAACACGAGTTCTATATAACTGACTGAACTAACGAGCGATAACAGACACGCGGGCGAATTTCATTTCACTGACGAAACGGTTTACCGTTATAACGAATTCCAACTGGCAGGGGATCTTTAACGTGCACGCTAATGTGTACCCGCGGCCTTGTTATTTTGTATCATCCGAACGACTAGACATCTGTTCTTGTCAGACCCTCCGTTCTGCGCCACCCATGAAATTGATTTAAACATCCTTATCATGTTATGACCGACAGATGGTCGACATAGGTCCTGGTTTGACACGGCGAGCGACCACTTGAAAGTTATGTAGGTCCGTTGTCATGTAAAGCAATCTGCATAATCTCTTCGATCATTCTTTGTCTAGAAAGGGGTTACAATCAGGAATTTTGAGGGAAGGCTAGGTGGCCAAGGATTAAGGCTAGAACAAGGGCCATGTTAGTTGGAATGGGGACCAAAATCTATTCAAAGAAGTAAAAGTGTAATAATATGCAAGGATTTATTCCTCAACAATAACTACACCCTTCGGAAATGCAGTATAACAATGGTAGTGGTGTAACTTATCCAGAACGGCACACAATTACACCTATTCAGGTGTTAAGTAGCCATGGCTATCGGATACACTAATTAGGTGTAGCTCTTTTAGTTGGTTACCCTTTAAAACTGAGGAGCTCGATGCCCTTCTAAAATTAACCATAACCCCCAAACGTAACAACAGACCAAAGTTATATTCCTGGACGTTTCAAACAGTACGGATTGTTTGTTTTTGAAATATTGGATGTCGGTTCCATTCTAGATCCGGTTCCTGGTCATAGCTTACCATGATTTCCTGGAGACGTCATATAAGGTAGATAAGCCGATAGATTTTGTATTTCTCTCATGAACTGATCACCGATCTGAAATCCATAAATACCATATTATAGTCACTTGTAATACCAGTGTCAGATTTACATGAAGAGAGGTCTTCTGCTAAACTCCACTTACACTCCCTTCCTCACGGATAGAGGAAGATTAAACCGTCATTTTAAATTTGAACATATTACACAAGGTACAATTTTATGGATACACAATTACTGAGTTTAATACTTAGCGACGTGTCGACAAAATAACAAATACAATTAAAATTTAATGATTTACAGTTTAATCAATTAGTATATTTACCCCCCTCCAGTTTCATAATCTAATAATACGTTTATTTTTCATGTCTTTTCTGTATATTAAATTAATAATTTTATTCTCTATTTCCCTTGCATGCATTAGCCTACATTCTTCTTCACTCATACCCCCATTCATACACACTTCTCTTTTAAGTATTGTTTATCTATAACTCGGGGGTCGGTTGCTGAAAGCTCCGTTATCTTTTAACGAACGTTAAAGGATCGTTAACTTTAACAGAGAGAAAGACCTTTGCTGGAAGTCCCGTTAAGTTTAATGTGTCGTTAACTTAACGTTATATTTAACGGAGGTTTGGGGCTCCGTTATCTGTTTAATGATGGCATTAGTTGGCTGAAGTAAAAAGTCATAGATTACCAATGTAGTTTTCTATAGAACATTCTAGAGGGTTAGGCGATGCGGGCCTATTCCATTTTCTATAGGATGAAAATCTATACTATTTTACAGAATTTTGGTGGTCTATAAGAAATAATGGCCCCATAATTCTGTAGTGCAAATCCCATAATGTTTCCTACAGATTTACGCCAAATTCGGACCGTTAACAAACGACACGTTACAAAGATAACGATCCGTTAGAGTTTAACGGATCGTTAAAATAACTTAGTTTTGAGCAACCGGCCCAGGTTAATAGGTGTAGTTATAAATGGTTCCCTCGTCGGGTTGTCGCTTAGTATTAAATTCAGTAATTAACATGTTTATGACCAAAGTGCTACAGATCGCTTATTTTATTGAAATAATATGAGTTTGTTTCGATTCTCTCTCTCTCTCTCTCTTTCTCACTCTCTCTCTCTCAACTTGGTTTCTAGTTAAATGTCACATGTGGAACGGCTCTCATACACTTACTTACAACGATATATAGGGATAGTATGTTTTAAATCGATAAACTCAAGTTGGGGGAGGTGGATTGAAGTCAATTATTGTATAATTATCGATAAATCTATAAATAGTGATTGATTAAGTTCCATCGTGTCGTTGAGTTAAAGACCGTCATATCGATTTAATACTCACGGATGCCCGATCCAGCTAAACATTGGGCAGCCAACTGGAATTCGAAAAACATCTTGGCAGTAGCGCTGCTGACTGGGCAACGTGTCCCTTATACTATAGCGTATTTATATATTCATGAGAAATTGAAATTATATCGATTTATGCTGCTTCAACGTATAACAACAACATGCCGCCATCTTTTATTTGCAGCGGAGAAACCTGTTTGGCATCAGGGACGGATCCAGGAAATTTTGCATTACGGTTGTGGTCGGGGTGGGGTAGGGTGGTGGTGCCGTACTTGAGACAATGTATCTTGTGTGTCTCTGCCCCCTCCCCCGACCTTGAATGTTTTTTTAAAACAAATACATGTCTCTATTCTTAATTAGGAGTATATACATACATACCGAGCTTCTTAAAGAGAAAAATTCAACACTCCGGTTGACACGTCAGTTTTTATTAAGAATTAATACAATGATTCAATTTCATTGTGCTATCATATAATGTGCATATATCATTACCTCGCGCGTTGAATGCTCATATCCCATCCCACTATCTGACGATACAGTTTAAAGCATACGACCTTGACACTTTTCCTATAAAACCAGTTTTACATTTTTTGATATCATGATGAGCCGAAGGGGGGGGGGATATAAGGCTTGATATTTAAACTAAATTGCAAATGACACAACGAGATTCTAGGGGAAGCCAGCTCTATCCGTACTGGTGCAGAACAGAGGGACGCTGTACCCTATTTCCTTTCATTATGTTTTTACACGTTACGTGGGTAATTAGCATGCAATGATTTCGATCATCCAGTCCTCCATCGTAAATTACACGGAACGATCACACTCTCTCAGTTTGGCAGATTTATAAATGAAATCTACTTACCGCACCCCCATCCGTTTGTAAATCATAAGCTAGATCTCCTATATGCCAGATACACGTATATTCACTTGTTTTTATCTCTTCTTGTAATTTATTTATAGTATTAACACCGACACGTGCACCCATATCACCATATACCAAAACAGACATGGGGGATACCTGTAATACCACACGATAGGGGAGTGGGGTTAACTGAGTATTGAGAGGGAGAGAGAGAGAGAAGAGATAGAGAGAGAGGGAGGGAGAGAGAGGGGGAGAGAGCCCCAATCTGTTTAAAATACCGATTTATATTTCGTTTCGTTGTTTTATACTTTGGATAGCTTCCACTACATGGAGATATAACCGGTTCTAGTGATAGGTCGCGTCGGGGTCATACCATCAGCTTTTGACCTATGATGTCAGACATTAGATTAACCAATCATCATTGATGTTTAAAGTGGAATACAACCTTTTGGAATACAACCTTTGCTTCGGAACAGAACAATAGGGCGTTACACCCCATTTTATTTCATTTCGCTGCGAATTCCTACGACTGTTCGTGCACCGCACGCCAAGAAGTCACAACAACAGACCGTTACCTTTGCTAATTATTCCTCACATTAACCAGAATGCAGGTTATATAACAACTCAACTAGATGATAGGGTAGGGAAGAAAAGTAAAAAGAAATTTTGAAAAAAGAAAAGAAAGTGAAATAGGCCTTGTTTTCAATCAAATTTGAGCAAACCAGGCTAGAAAATCCCTACAACCCTTTTCACCAACTAGGCGCACCTGCGTCGTATGCAATTAGTTAATTATGTGAATTACTCAACTTGGAGGGAGTTGGGTGACCAAATGTTTCATCGCATGCGTTCTAGATCATAATATCTGAGTCAAGTGACGTGAATTTGTTTCCTCGCAGGCATTTATAATGATACAATACAGTACTACTTAGTGAAACGTAATAAAGGAATATTATATATAAATAACGAATACAGAACTATAGACAAAGAGTTGGGTTGCTTTAAGCATCTCTAGTGTTTCAAAGAGAGAATAAAAACAACCCCTAGAGCTACTTAATAATAAATAATTCAATCCTTCTTCTACTGAATTAAACAACAATAGGTTCTAGATGAAAACAAATGAAATGAAACAATCTATCAAAACACAGATTCTATTTCGTGTCGTATTCTATAGTTCAAAATTTCAATTTATTTGTTTGTCCTACACTAGGATCTGGAAGAGTAGTTATATAACCTGCGTTCAAGATGGCGTGAGGGGTTAACCAATGAAACCACCTGTTACAGAACTGTGTGTATACCACTAGAAACGTCAACGCTGATTGATTAATCAATGTCTGATGTCATAGGGTCAAAAGCCGCCTATAGACCCCTGACTACTTTTTATGGAAAGTATAAACAAATGAAATGAAATATAGATCTGTATTCTAATCAGATTACCATCACCGTGTAGCGGGTCAAAACCAAACGCCATTTTCTTTTGCGGGTCCCCACTGGATAATCAGAATGCTATGGTTTATGTTATCCAGCCCTTTCCCGTAAACTAAATGAATTATATTATATTATCTGAAATGTCCACTCACATATTGTGTTTTTATAGTTGTAAAGTTATACTCGTTACTTGAGATGATGCTTCTATTCAAACACTGTGTTGATATGTAATAACGATATACGCTGCCTTCATCTAGGTTCTGATAAAAAAAATATATATAATAACAAAACACAAATAATGGTTATAAAAGAAATTAAATGGGGTTTACCCCCCCCCCACTGTTCTTGTCGCGAAAATATCAGATTTCGAACGGCTTAATCCTTGTATGTACTCAAGGATGATTATTTAACATTTAATTAAGAACACAAATCAAAATATCAACGCTAGATAATGTTCCGGCTTGGATAACATTACATTTTCGTGGATAACAAAATGGCGGTGGGACTATTGCACAGCGAAAAGCACAGATCGATTAAATCTCAATACCACATTATTATCTTTGTAAATACTGAATCATTATTGGCCTATATTTTATTAGTGTACTGAAACCAGAAACATCCTTCTTTTGACATATATCGAACATGAAAAAAAAAAGTGGCTGGGGTATGGCCATCTATTGAAATGTCAATAGATGCGATGCCAACGCTCTTAAAATAATGAGATATTGAATGTTAAACGATGTACATGAATATATTCTGTTTAGTCTGGAGTGGCAGGCGGGTGCTTAACAAGGACAGCCATTAGTCGTTCGGATGATACGAAAAACCTAAGTCCCCTTGTACACATATGCGTGCGTATAAAAGATCCCTCTGCAGTTGAAATTCGAAAAGAAGTAGACCATAGTGCCGCCAACTGGGCAAAATTCCCCCATAGCACACTGTATGGCGTATGCTCGTTTTCAATAACCCAACCTAGGTAGAACACTAGGGCGCTGAATCCCATTTCATTTCGTTTCAATTTTTTTTTCTGTTTAGCTCTTCTGTGCCTACCTGTAGTACAGCTTTGTGTATAAATGGCAAAGCATTGGAAACATCTTCGGTCAGCTGCCGAACTGTACTGTAGGATTTATACGATATCTGATCAGTAATTGGTCTATATTCAACCCAGCTTGTTGTATTAACTGGGGACGACCACATAACTACCATCTTACTATAATCATCACCTAAACTCAGATGGATCTGCTCTGGTTCCATACATATTGTATCTGTAATATAATACAATATAACATTAATATATATGTCATATAATACAATATAACAATACATAACATTACAATATCGTAATTTATCACCCAATAATACATTCTACAGTAGATATCTGTAATAAAACACATCAATTCAATAACACAATATATCTGTAACATAACATTACGATAACACAATATATCTGTAACATAACATTACAATAACATAATGTATCTGTAACATACCATTACAGTAACAAAATGTATCTGTAACATACCATTACAGCACTAGCTTTTAAAATACATATAAATTAAGAAATTCTAAAAGATTTTCAAATAATATGTCTTGCTATTTTGATAGTCAAATGTTTTTAAGAGCACGTGGGTGATTTTCAGACAGAGCAATCTATCTAATATCATGTTTCACAAATATTGGACATAATTAGAGTTGTATATTTAATAACCTTATTAATAACCCTATTTGTTTATTTGTATAACATCTTAGGATTTCAAATATACACATGCTGAAGTTTATAGAGTAACCGATCCAACATAAACGTGGGACTGTCATGTTGCTGTATGCAAGTCATGGCCTTGATTGAACGGGAAGAATATCACCCCCCCCCCCCCGCGCAAAAATTCAAGTATCTAGGAAATAGATAATAAAATGACATGGCAAAGGCTACGTAGTACATTGATCAATGCATTTTATTAGTTCAATTCTATCACCTGGCCGAACCTGTTTTTTTACAAAGTGATAGAAAACACGGGTATTGTCATTTTTTTTGGGGGGGGGGTGGGGGGCAAGAAAAGTCTAACGTGTCTGTGTCGTAGTTATAACGAGTATACATCGATTCACGAAAAAAAGAAAGACGGGTTTCCTACCCACCCATTGTTTATTTTGCCAGGTTATCGTAAACACAAGAATTATTTGTTTTTGCCTGACATAAAAATAGATGCTTCAACATGTACCGACAGGAGTGGAGTGAGAGGTTCCGGAAGCACTGAGGATACCTCGCCTAAAGTTTCTCGTTAAAAATATAGACTATACCCTCTGTTTCTAGTTCCTTTACCCTGTGTTTGAAAAACCAGGAAATGTTATTACATATGGCTAACATTGTCTCTTAATAGTACATTTGATCACGATTTTAACATTAGGTCTACTAAATCCACAGGTTTGTATGAAATTGAAACCGTAGTTTTGTGTTAGAATAGAAAAAAGAGTTAAAATGTTTAAAGAAAGTACTAATTGCCTACATATTTCGCTTGAGCTTTTCAAGACATACAATACCAATGACGATATAGAGGATATTTGTCGTTTTAGAGTGAATAACATATTTTATTTCATCGAGAAGCAAGAAAACTTATATTTTCACCCATGTTACGCATTCGTGAAAATACAAACGTTTTCTTGCTCGTGCATACCGTACCAAATACAAACGTTTTCTTGCTTAGAGATGAAATAAAATATGTTATTCACGACAAAACGACAAATGTTCTATTTATTTTATGATTTTACAATCATGTTAGGTAAAACAACATGGACTACTGCTAGCCAGTGGAATAACACTTTTATTTTACTGATAAAACGCGGTATTCCACTACTGGTCATAAAATAAATATATATATATATATCTTTATTGATCCTTCAACTATGAAGAGTATTATTGAACAATGAACAAGAGAGAGAGAGAGAGAGAGAGAGAGAGAGAGAGAGAGAGCATTTGGTTTAACGTCGACTCGACACAAACTAGTATAGGTAATTACGGGACTAACACGTGGTTCAATTTCACTTCACCAATTCGCTTGCGAGTAGGGGTCTTTAGGAGTGGGAGGAAACCGAAGGATCTGGATGACACAATGACAGACCTTATGATACAGCGCACATGTGCTAACCATTCGGCCACGCAACCGTCCTATGAACATAATAATAACTGTAAACAAGTAATACGTTGTAATGTAACCACATACAATTATTACTGTAATTATGGACAAGTAATACCATGGTGTTACTATGTAACTAATTAGGTATAAATTGTTGTATTTTGACTATATATATTGAATGACATTCTTTTTCTACAAACTGAACGATTGAGCGATTAAGAACATTAAACTGTTTTAAATCAGTGCTGTAATTAGTTTGTGTCCGAAAAGCTTATATCTTTTCATCCTAGGAAATGAAATAATATTACCTTATATTTATGTACAGATTTATGGAAACAGTTCCCTACCACACCCACCACACCTATCACCAATATAATAATTATAAGAATTTATCGAACTACATGTAGTAAAGCCCCAATATCTAACTTGTAAAGCTGCTCTCTGTGGCGTGTTTACAAAATCCAGCTTGTAAAAAGCTGCTCTGTGGCGCGTTTACAAAATAAAAATATACTCTTCAAAAAAAGAAACGCACAACCCATTTTTCATCATTTTTTTATTTGAACCAGGTCTTTGTTTCGGTAAATCTTACTTGTTTTTAATGCCATTATGTAAGGATAAAAGAAATTCATTATTGATTTTAAAGGTAGGGTCACTAATTGTGACTGGTCATCCTTTTTGTCGAAATTTTTTATCGCTTGATTGCACCAAGAAACATGAATTTAACAACTTCCCGAGCTTTTCGCATGGAACCTAAATCTAAGGTCTTTAAAATCCCGGGGTTCTCGGTTTCCAAATCAGTTGCACATGTAAACACTCAAAGACCCAAGTGATGCCACATCCGAACGAAGACCAACGCAACAACGCTATTGGTGGATTACAAGCAGATGACTCCAAGACAGATGTAGCCAGGCTGCTGAATGTTTCCCTTAGTTCCATTTCTCGCCTTTGGGATAGGTACCGACAGCGAAGTTCAACACGTGAACGCCCAAGCTCAGGCCAAACAAGTGTGGTCCCACTTGTCCTGGGTCGTCACTTCCGGTTACGTCATTGGCGTAATTGGTTTTTAACAGCGACCTCTACTGCAGCAGCAATTCTCGGACGGCGTAGAATCTTGTACCAGACAGTAGGCAAACGCCTTCGTGAAACCGAATAACGAGGCAGACGTCCCCGTTAGAGCTTCTGTTTTGAAATACGCCGACACCATGAAATCCAACTTTAATGGGTTCAGGCACTGAGGGTATGGTCACAGCAACACTAGAGAGCAGTTTGGTTCAGCGACGTGTCGCCGTTCTTGTTGCAACAAGGCGATAGTAGAGCGAGGATATACTGACGACGAAATGTAACGTTGCGTTTCTTTTTTGGGAGAGTATATATGAGAATATAAAAACAATATAGAAAATAATAATAATAAAAAAAACCCAACAAAATAATTGGGACAGGTATTTAGTAAATGAGATACAGATGCACAAATCCCTTATCTATCACTGCACTCAATGATATTTTACAAAATCCATAAACACTTAAAGTCATTAATCATTAAAACAGTACGGTCCAGGAGGAGCAACTACATAATCTCAAATGTTACATCCATATTCTAAACTATCCCAGGTCTATTTAATCTGATTTCCTTTATGTACGCCGAACACGGGTACCAGGATATACAAATGGTACCGTGCACTTTTCTGGAGTATTAATGTATACCCATGCCCCAATGATGAAAGTTTTCAACCTTTTTACTGGTCATTTTTAAATGATAGATAATTATACTAGTCATTTTTAAATGATAGATAATTATACTAGTCATTTTTAAATGATAGATAATTATGTAATTGTTCTTTGATCGGTCGCGAACCGGCTCACACACTGTACTGTCTCGTACAAAAAGCTTATTTTATTTTCTTCACGAAGATTGGTGCATTGAATGACAAATTAAAAAGAATTTTTTATGAGATGAATTACTCATGATACGAAAATTGTGAATAATCAGGCTTTTGTCTCTTTCTTTGTCGTGTATTTTAAAGGGTTTTATGTTTGAATTTAGAATGATACAGGCGCTCTAAACAGCGTTCTCGGAATTGGCAAATTTCAAAATTTTCTAGGGGCCGGGAGTGGGGGGAGACCCCCTACCGTCCGGTACGCTGGCCCTCGCGCAGTTCCGGCGCTTCCGTGTACAATCAATAAAAGTTTTACAATTAACATGGGAGTGTTAATGGAATGGATAGAAGATTGGATTAGATGTCTCCACGGAAAGTCATTTCCCACACATCACTTAATAAATACTCAAAGATGACTCAATAGTTACTCAAATATCACTTAATAAATACTCAAAGATCACTCAATAATTACTCAAATATCACCTAATAAATACTCAAAGATCATCCAATCAAAGATCACCCAATAATATCACTTATTAATTTCCCAAACATCACTTAATATAAATACTCAAAGATCACTCAATAGTTCCTTAAATAATCACCGAATATTTTCTCATATATCACACAATCATTACCCAAAAACAATCTATTAATTTCTCAAACGCCACTTAATAATTACTCAAATGTCCTTGAATAATTATCACTTAATAATTACTCAAGTTCTATCACTTTATAATTCCCCAAATGTCACATAATAATAATAAATTCTTAAATTATGATTCACCCTAGGGCTACAAATGCGATATCTACCTACGATATATTATGCAGGGCGTGATTTACCGTCAACTTGAATATAGCACCCGTGTTAGACCAAACGGTCACTCGACAAAATATCCATAAGCTAAAAACCTTTTGTAGTATTTTGCTTGCACGGAATACAATCATTAATAGTTATTTATATATATCAATATATGATTCATATTAACGATGTATTGATTATTTTTTCAAATAATATTCAGTATCAGTTATTGTGCCTTTTATTGACATGGGCATATTGATTTTATCTTTGATTGTGTATCTACATTTCGAATCGTGAAAGCGAAAATGCGCCATTACGAATAACTGCCTAAAGCAAATTAAGTGGTGGGCGCGGTGGGGGCGCAGAGGGGTGGCAAATGTATTTACCTAGACCTTATTTGGATTCTAGACATTCGACCATGAGTTACGACGACAAATCACAAATTTTGGAAATATACGTAAAATGAAATAAAATAAAAATATGAGATTATGGGAATATCCCTTCTTAAGTTACAGAAACATTCGTTATATGTATACCTTACTGTTCTGCCCGACTGGGCTAAAGAAGACGGGCATAGGTCGAACAGTGTCCCATGAAGGAAATTTTGTCCGGCCTTATTTTATCTCGAATTCCAACTGGCCGGTCATTTCATTTCATTTTGATAGTTTGTTGTTTACAATCCACTCTCGGTATCCCCATTGGTCTCATTCCGTTCTACCCCACTATACTCCTGGTTCATGCTCGGGGTATTTACGTATCGAAATTATCTGCCCTTGATCGTAGTTTGATTCTACGAACCGATAAGAACACAGTTTACAAACCAGTCTTAGTCTCATTGTGTACGTTCACGACATAATGGCAGCTTATTCGCTCGATTATTAGGTTTGCAAGAACTTTAATATACATGTAAAAGAAGTGACATGCACACCAAATCGTATCTTAAAACATATTGTTTATGGTCAAAATAGCCACTGGCAAGGTTTTATGCTATCAAGCATATTGAGAGATAAAAATGGCCTAATCGTCAAGTGCAGAATACGTGTCTTCCCCCATGGATGTGCCCAACGTGTAATGTAGGTAGAACAGAATGAAAACACGGGATACCGAGGATGTTTATAGCCATCGGCATATTGTTTCATTATTTATTTAAATCATAATAAAAGTCAATAAATGCCAACATCAATACAATCACCATTAAATATATATCATGTAATCTGCATCCGGCAAAACTATATCATGACGTCCACGTTTCTCTTCAAAGAAAATGCCAGTGGTAACAGAATCCCTCATCAAAAACTATACTCTCAAATCTGATTCTATCGTCAACTTGTTTATGGGTTTTCAAGGGTGGACCTAGCGAAGCTTAAAGAGGCATCATTCAAGAGCCAAATCTGCATATTGTATGTCTTTCTTTATTCCTTAAATGTTATATAAATCAATAATACCATAATCCACTTTCAATGCTGTCGGATGACTCAGATTTTAAGTAGACTGGAGCGGTTTGGGATGATTTAACTTAAAATTGGAGAATCGAGGCTAAGCTTCAAATAACGGGGACACCTCACTTTCCCCACATCTATTGTTTAGAGTCTAGGTCCACCCGGCCAAGACTAATTAACAAACAAAGGGGGTTTAAGGTGATTTAAAGTATAGTTTGTAACAAGTTTGTGACATTTTAACATAGTAAATAATTAAATAAAATAACATTTTTATGGTATAAATATTTATACACGGTTCGATAAATATGACAGGTCACGGTCCAACAAAATACAAAACAGTGTTAAGGTATTCAATGGGGGTCTTGGCAACATTGGCAACAGTTATAAATAAAATCTTCTCTTCTACGATTCTAGGCGGCGGTACTTTTTTCTTTTGGGAGCTATCCTGCCCCCCCCCTCCCGATTCTGTGGTTAGTTCTACATCTTCCTGTTCAATATTAAATCAAGTCTAGGAACTGGAATATATGTAGCTCTTCTTTGTGCAAAGAAGGTGCAGCTCTGCAGTCAGCCCTGACTCTGGCCTTCATCTTCTCTGCACAACCTCTTGGACTGCTATCTCGAATGGTGATCATATTGAGAGAGAGAGTTTAACGTCCACTCAAACACAAACTAGGTAATTTCGGGACTAACATATGGTTTTAATTTTATTTCAATAGTTCGCTTGCGCGTAGGGGTCTTTAGCAGTGGGAGGAAACCGGAGTGCCCGGAGGAAACCCACGAGGCCGAGAAGGCGCCCCTATCTCCATGCCACATACGCGCACACCATGGCTAGAAACCACAGCCGCAAGCCAGAGGTGACCGGCTAGCTCGAGGTCGAAGCGCGGCACTCTAGACCACTAGACCATCCCAACCCCTCTATTTCAGAGAAACTATGCCATTTCAGGATTAAAATATCGTAAAATATCATATTCATTTGACGACCGACCTCCTATTTAGTATTTACAAAACATGGTTTATCCCAATTACAGTGTAAACATGGTTTATAGACTCTATCAGAACTACAGGGTACATCATGTTTTAGAGACTACATGGTAGATTATGGATTGGAGCCTCTATCTGAACTACATCTAACTAAAGGGTATACCGTGACTAAGAGACTCTATCCGAACTACAGGCTACATGATTGTTTAGAGGGAATGTATCCCAACCAAATGTTGCATCATGGTTTAGAGACTCCATCCGAACTATCCGAACGCAAAATTTGATATCTGACAATAGTAACTGAAATTAATTTTATTTAAGCCAATATTGAATGCAGTAACCGTAAAAAACTTATTTGAAGCAATATCCGAAAGGCCAGGCATCGCTGTTTTGGTTTCTTTTTTGAGTGTCATTTCATATTTACACCAACTAGACCATTCATAACTAGCTTTATTTTCTAGATAGAACCAGCACCGAACCCATACGGCATATTACAAGCCACACCCAAAGGAAAAAAATGACGATTAATTAAAATTCCACCATATTGGATTTCATTTTGCCGGGCGTCCATTGATATTTAATGTCTGCCATTTGGCTTAACACCCCCCTCTCTCTCTCTCTCTCTCTCTCTCTGGAATACACAAGCATATGTTGATATTGACATGAAGTCTATATTATAAATAGTGTATAATTGGGTCTGTATGTGTATATAAGCATATCTTAATGAGAAGTGAGTTATTGTTATATTGACCCATCTGTTTATCAGCTATCATTATGTATTTATTAGTATTAACCGTTACTTAAAGCGACATTATGTAAGATTAGATAATCAGCTGACAGTTCTCGTTAGAACACTTCAATACTAGATAATGAAAAGAAGCTATCCCCCAAAGTACAGTAAAATTACTCCTCTATTGACCTAAATATTAATGATAAAATTATAGGTTAGCCTCGATCACCATTACTACCATTGTTATGATTACCCACTTTGACGGTAACCGCATCCATCAGAAAACATAATATTTGAATCCATTAAATATCTAAGGCACCCGATGGTAAGTTAATTATTAATCTGAATAACATTTAATGCCCAAAGAAAGACCTGCAATAAGCAAGTTCAGCTCTGGCATGATGTGTGTCAAATCATTATCTTCTATAACAGTGGTTATATCATCACCTCTAGATCTCATCGCTTTCTCTAAATAATTGACCGAGTACATGGCGAGAAAATTAAACACTTCTGTCGTCGCCATTTAAACGTTTTATGCTTATAATCCAATATAGTTTTAAAGGGTTTATAGTTCTATTCTGTGGAACCGTAAAATGAAACAGGAGTTGAAAAGGTGGGTAACTCTATTCTGTGGAACTTTTAAATAATTAACGAAACTACGTCTGAAAATCATATTAAAGTAGTATGAATTACTATGAATGTATATAAACCGATTTTTGTTGAAATGTGTGAACAGTTCAAATCACACTGCAGTTGTGCGTCTATTAAGTTAGAGGTTTAGTCCCTTTAAAGTTCCTGTCATGGACACGGATATATGCCACAAGATGTGCTTTTATAAAAAGAAATGAAATCGGGTTTACCGTCCTACTCCGACTGGGCCAATGAAGATTGGCATACACAATACATTATGCTACAAGACAAATTTGGCTCTGACAGCTTACTTTTATAATGAATTCTAACTCCCAAGGGATATTTCACGTAAACGGGGCCTACAAGACAAATTTGGCCCGGACAGCTTACTTTTATACCGAATTCTAACTGCCAAGGGATATTTCACGTAAACGGGACCTCTGTACCGCACCACTGACAAGGAGACGCCACGACAGAAAATTGTGCTATAAGGAAAACTCTGCCCGGATACCAGTGTTTCAAACTCGATTTCAAACTATCAAGGGGTCTTTTAGGTGCACGCCAAACACTTATATCGTTCACGGTCAGGCTCTTCGTCAAGAACCAATGAAAAAAAACAAACAGACAAAACAATATCATTAGGAAAATTTTCTGGAAACACCGTAATCACATGTCGTGTCCTACTCAATTAGCCATCGTGGCTCCCATAACAGGCCAGACCTCAGAGGAAAATTCGTGTCCCCGCTAAACCCACACCAAGGGGACCGACAGATACCAATAGATTGATATTATCTGGAAAACAGTATTTCGTTAAGTGCTTGACCCGTGTGATGTTTGAATAAGTGGTGTTATCATATCCGACATATGTTCCGGTAAGAGGAAACAGACCTGATGAAATTCTTAAAGATATTTAAAATTCTACTTTGGACACACAATGTATAGAACTTACCCCACCATTAATTGACATAATAACCCATAAGATCGACTCAATTCAATATTTTATTGTATATTTGTCTACCATTATTTATTCACTAAATATCCCCGAGTTCACAAAGCATTTTCAGACTTAGGAATTTACTCAATTAGTCGCCCTTTATAAATCGCTTGTTGTTTTAATGTATCAAATACATCACTATGTGCAAAGTTTTGTGTTTCCAGATGAAAGAATAAATTCTTAACGTAAGTCTAAGAATGCTTTGTGAACCGGGACCAGGCTTATTTCTAGTTCACATAATTATATATTGTCAATAAACAATGGTGGGATAAGCTCTATACACGAAATTTTTTCATTAATATATGAAATATATAAAGTAAAACTTCAGCTTGTGATGTATTAATCTGTTAATATTTCTGTACACTTCCAGCATATATTTTCCTGCTGAACCATATTGCAAACGAATGGTTATTATTCAATAAAAAAAAAAAAAAAATTAACTGCCCCACGTTAGATTCATTTTATTTACTTTGAGCACATTCACGTTACTGTATTTATTTATATTTATTTATTTATTTAATTGTCGTATGCCATAGTTAAACATACTAAAGTTGATACCAGTTACATCAACCACGGTGCATACGGTATTTATTTATTTATTAAAATTAATTCACTTACTGTCGAATGTGGTAGATACACATACCATAGTTGATACCAGTAACATCAACGACAGGATACTACATATGGCATTCATCGTGTTAATACCTCAGCGCATCCCTTGTCCAATTGTCAATAAACTCTGAGTATTTATCCCCTTGCTTATTACCAAAACTTGTCTTCCTGTATTGGTCCAATGTCAGTAAATTAAACGGGCTTTAACGTCCTACTTTTCAGCACCGAACGGGCTAATGATGATCCACAGACAGTAAAATTCACGTATGTACGTCTTGTCACTTTAACTTATAACCCACAATACCCGTCTCGGTTTGATCTTCCAGAACCTCTAGTTAACACCCCGTCGTAATCCACTGTTATAACTGTCTATTAGGCGTATTGTAAATGTATATTTTATTTGCTTTCACAGACCAAAGCTTTGTATATAAATACTCTTAATTAGTAACTATATCGGATAACTATATTAGCAACGATACCTTTCAATGAGGTTACAGTCTTGCAGACATTAAATCAAATATTCACAGATCTAGGCATTCAACTGATGTATTTTTAACTGCCAATACGATTTTATTTCTTTTAATAATTATGACTTCGATGATTTACATTCCTGTACCCGTTAAAGCAATTCGTACACATCTTGTCCCCGATCCGGGCGTTCTACTTTTAACTGTTCTGTTTTCGGTCCAATCTGAAGATGTGTTAGCGAATCGAAGCACTCGTGCGTCTGATTCACTCGCACTCAATTCTGAAGGTGCCACTTTAAAGGTGCACTATTTTTTTTTTATTAAATGGCCCATTTATTGACTCTACACCACAAGGCGATGAGACGTAGTGTTAAAAATAACCATTACATCGCCACCACAAAGCAGTTTCACCTGTAGAATTGAATCATATCGACACATTCCATATGCTGTTCCATATATCATTTCTACCTGGCTGAAGTTACAAATTAGCTGAAAGACACCAGTACGTATTGATAAATAATGTACTGTGCTTCTCTCGCGCCTCGCACAGTACAGATATATGTATTAAGCGCATGTGTAACAGGCCGTATACCACTGATGAGGGCGAAATCGTTATACGTGTAACCACTCGTGTAAACACTAGATCCCTTCACTCTGCGACACAGTCAACCCTACTGCTACTATCACAGTCATTTCTTATGCTTCACTATATACAGCTTTGTGTTCGGGTTGGAATCGAAATCGAAGAGGGCGTGGTCAGCGTTAGTAGGCAACCCGCGTGAAATGTTATATATATAAAAATATAGTCTAATGAATTTTCTACTGAAGTTGTTGTTTGGACAATATCAATACTTTTCTACGCATTGACCCGACTGTGACCTCAATAAATACAAATAAACATTATAATTAAAGATATGAGATGTAGGATTAAGCTGTTTAGATTGATCGGTATTTCTAATTTCACCTGTAAGCTAACTTAATCAATCAATTCACCGTTATACAGCCGCAGTTTGAAATGAAATTGGGTTTATCGTCCTACTCTTCTGCACCTAACCCGGGCTAATGGAAGACGGGCATACGCCATACAGTGTGTTATGGTGGAAATTTGGGAGGGCAGCGGCGCTTCGGCCTAGGCCTACTCTTATATCGAATTCCAACTGCCAAGGGATCTTTTACGTGCACGCCATTGTGTACACGAGCCCTCGGGTTTTTCGTCCTATCCGAACGCCTAGACACCTGTCAGTGGGGAAATAAAGCCGGGAAATCGAGATGAACTTTATCGGCCGAAGCAGGGATCGAACACCAGCCTCGGTTTAAGTGAAAGTGTGGATGTGGAGGTTCGGATTGCGGAATGGTTAGCACGTGCGCGCGGTGTCATAAAGCCTGTCATTGAATCAACTGGACTGGTTGTACGTGACAATAATTAGGGTCGCCTGTCCAACCTCGTTCGCCTGTCCAGCCGCGGTGTTTCTGACTGACAACATTAGTGGAGTGGGGTTTAATGGCGGTCTTTTTGAAACTAACATACGGTTAATTTGTTATGGTCGCGTGTTTGGTGCTATGTAACAGCGTCTCAGCATACTCTTCGTCAATTGTCACCCGTCAAGGAGTCTTTTACGTGCATGCCAACTTTTACACGAGACAGGGGCTTTCGTACCATCATACCATCATAAGGATAGGCGTTTCCTCACTTTACGTTTAACACGACAGTCACTAATGGCAACCCCGACTCGAAAAATTCCTTTACGGCCCAGTGAACTGCGAAATTAACATGTTGATCAGGCAGTGTATATTGTTTGTTTATTAGGCTCAATGTACCGTTAAGTTTTTATTTAACACTATATTAGCATAATAAACAATTACTTTGAATACAAACAACTTCAAAGATTCGTGTCTGGCGACGTTCCGACGGGGGTTCGCTCGTCATTATCAAGTAAAGCCAAAAACAGAGAACCCTAATTGAAACGAAGACAGAAATAAATCTTGTAGTCCACATTATTGTCACGTGTTATTCCCACCCAGTTACTAAATGTAGCTTACAATATTATATAGTTGTGTGCTGCAGTAGTGTGCCACGTGTTATTGTTGTTTACAGTTGATGCAAATCACGTGATATAAAACAAAGCGCAAACGATTTTATTAACGTTTCAATTGAACGTGGGTAATTAGAAACGAAACGAATATAGTGCATTTTGGTAAGAGTGAGGAATGAGGTTAAACGTCCACTGGACACAAACTACGTCATTTTGGGACTAACATATAGTTCAAGTTTATTTCAATAATTCGCTTGTACGTTGGGGTCTTTTATAGCAGAGGAGGGAAACCGGAGGACCCGGAGAAAACCCACGAGGTTGGACAGGTGACGCGTACATCCGGGGAATCGAAATTCCCCAGTTCACTCAATGTCAGACCTGATAGCACCCGCTAACCATTCGGTCATCCAGCCCTCCCTATACCATGGAGATATGATTGCTGAAATATTAGTGAGATGCCTAATACTGATTGGTTTAATTGTCAAACTACAAACAGTAAACTACGGAGATTTGGAAAGAAAAGAATTGTGAATTCAATATAGATATCACATGATGGGTCGAAGCTGGGGTGGTTCAGTGAGTAAGACTTTGGCTCGCTAACCTGGACAATTGGAATTCGTCTTAGTGACGTTATCCGGGCAAAATACCCGTCATAGCACAATGTATGGCGTGGTGTGGTCGTCTTTGTTACGCCAGTGGGAGCCGAGCAGTATGACATTTCGCATCACGTGATTAGTAAACCTGTGACACTAGTGGTAAACACTTGGTTAAAACGTGCCTAATCCTTGGACATGGCTACACACCGTGCTACACACTCCGCCATATAGAATGATAATCCAAGCTCTAATATAATCATCAACATTTGTATATCAACACATATGATGACGTAAACCTGTACTTATATAGCACTTCATACAATCTTGTTGATATTTACCCCGTATTTAAAATCCCGTTGTGTCATTATGAATCCCGTACCCGCCACAATATGAATATCAGTCAAAAAAATGGTTTTATTGACAAAGATATCTTAAATTAAAATTTCGTCGATTAATGCTGTTTGCTATGTAAAGAGTCCTCCGCCATTTTGTTGTGGGCGAACAGCATTGATAGAACTGTTTTAATCAATCTGGGTACATATTAGAGCTGATTAAGCCATGTGAAATTAGATATTTTGCGAAAATGCCAAAAAAAAACGCTTTGTTACTTTAATGAGATTGTGGGGTGTGATTGGTGGTGGAATTGGGAGGGGATGGCCATGAATGATGTGCTTTAAAGGGACAATAACATTCTTGCTGGCTTGGTAGCTCCAGAAAAATAATACCCCTATTCTAAGTACTAGATGTTTAAGTATCCTACCTGTTGTTCGAGGGTTCGAAAATATTTTAAAATCCAAGTCACATCTGAAAAGGTTTACGTTAGACTTTTCAAATCAATTGGTTGAATTTTTCCAATTTTTTTAAAATAGGTGTGTTAAGATGAAATTTATATCATCATTTAATTGGAATATTCCAAAATTAACACGATTTGTTAACCAGAATGAAGATTGGGACATATTAATCGGTTACAACAAGAGTGTTATTGGGGCTTTAATTCTGTACGAGTCAAATGTTATTCTTATTCCAGGTTTCCTGTGTCGGACGTGAAGAACAGGGGACCTGGAAAGCTACGGCATGTAGATGTTTGGGAGTAACGAACCGAAATCCCGGAACCCTTAGTCGTTGGAATCCCAAAATTTGAATGGGTCGTATAGATTCGCTGTACGGGCAAAATCTTCTTCATAGTAACTACACAGCAGATGGAGTAGAGAGAGAGAGAGAGATGGGGTTTAACGCCCACTCAACACAACTAGGTCATTTCGAGACTAACATATGGTTTAATTTTATTTTCAATAATTCGCTTGCGCGTAGGGGTCTTTAGCAGTGGGAGGAAACCGGAGTGCCCGGAGGAAAACCCACGAGGTAGAGAAGGCGCCCCTATCTCCATGCCACATACGCTCACACCAGGGCTCGAAACCACAGCCGCAAGCCAGAGGTGACTGGCCAGCTAGAGGTCGAAGCGCGGCACTCTAGACCACTAGGCCACCCCCCCCCCCCAGATGGAGTAGAACAGTAGGACGTTAAACCTATTTCATTTTATGTCGCTGCTGTATCGGTCGTAAGTTTGAGGGAGAATGATAACCATTTAAACGTGGCAGAAGTGAATGTAAAATATTTATTATCGTGCTGTTATCATTGATTTTTTAATACAATTAACTGAACTACGGGCGCACATGCAGATAAAGTTTATCGAACATGAATGCAATGGAATTGGGTTAGGCGTCTTACTTTGCTGCATTGACTGGCATAATAAAGACGGACATCACAGTTAATGTACATTATTTAGTAAATAGGTAAATCGCTGGACGACCTATTTAATGTAGAGATAAGCATTACCTTAAATGCCTAGCAAGAAATAACGTCTAGTCATTCGAATGGTATGATAAACGAAGACCTGTGTACAAGATGGCTCGCACGTAAAATAATTCTGTCTCTGGTGTTTCTGCTAATATATCATGGTATTATCAGATGAATAGCCCAGATGTCACCGCACTGTATTTTAATAATAAAATTTGATTTGCTATTCAACAAATCCATATATAACTACAATACAATATCGACAGATGCTCAAGGCTAGATTCTGAACGTAGATATACATATAACCCACATAAACAGCTTACTATTTGATGCATATCAGAATATTATATGAAATAAAATTAGGTTTAATGTTCTACTATTCTGATCCGATTAACTAATGAAGGAGGGTATGCGCCGTACAGACAAGCCAATAATCAACTCTCTAGAGCATTAGTTGGCCTAGATAATGAATGGATTACAACACTTAACGTTGACATGGATATTCGATACTATTGAACCTATATCGCCTAAACTTCAAACACTCGTAACTTCCCTCAGAATAAAGTAATGTGACTGAAATTTTCAGCTCTTTATTTTACATAATGGAAGTTTTTTTTTTTTGTATTAGAAAAATCCATTTCAATTGTTTTATTTCTTTCCTCCAATTGCCAATATGTTCGTCAAGCCTCGTCGTAATAGACTAGAGAGATAGGGAGAGAGACATAGATAGATAGAGAGGGAGAGAGAGAGAGGGGGGGGGTAACGTCAACTTAAAACAAACTCGGAGAAAACCCCTTCCTTTGACTCGATGACAGACCTCTTAATGCAACACACGTGCGTTAACCATATTCCCCCAACCCCAGCTACCTTAGTGGACTGAAAATAAGGAATATTTGATATATTAGTAATATCTCATGTAATTAATGGATTAATGCAGAAAAGTAGGATGTTAAACCATGTTCAACTTCATTTCATTTCTTTCATTCAGGCGCCCATATGTTCGTTATTTTAAACACATCAATCCTCATCACAACAACCAATAGAATATAAATGAAGAATGTTATATAAGATAATGTTATATAATATTGTTGTCTCGTGTAATTAACGGATTAACCCGTATTGACAATAGATTATTAATGGCGTTTGTGGATTACAAACTTCTCAACAATTAATGATAAAGTTGGGATATGAGTAAATATCTTAAACTCCTGCACCCACCACCTGGAAAATGAAGGCTGAAATAAGTCGAGCAGTGTGCTACTATTCGTCGAGTTCTAACCATTAAGCTTGTCGAAATTTCGTACTATATGTGTATAAAGCAGTAAATGCTTTCTATATCAATTGTGTTGTGAAATGTAATGTACTTGATCGCTAAATGCCGCACAGGGATTATCATGGCGGTGGGTGGTTAACGAACACGACTGGTCATGGTTTTGCGACCCACTGAAAGACTAAACACCCACCTTACATTCTTATCATGTACGTGTAACTGGAGGAACTTCTTCGGTCAACGCTAGGATATACAGAAGAACAGCTGGTGAGCGACCTTCTGAAGTTTCGGCATAATATAGTCTCGATTTTCAAGTGCCATTACTAATAAAAGGATAATGCGAAATGAATATGTTGAAAATTTCAGCCAAATTATGACTATTCGAAATTTTGACATATAATTTCGATTGACAAGTGTCATTGCTACGATAATGTCTCGATTATCTATTTTAGAATTAGTAAAGGGTGATTGTGTTTCAATCCATCTCAAATCGCTACCACCCGACGTGCTGGAGGAACTCGCAATTGGCAAGCAATCTGTTTAACAGAAGATTACGAAAGTCTTCTAATTTCTCCGTAAAAGATGAATGTCTCCATCACGCGACGTCAATCATTGGCTCGATGGCGCGTGCATTGTATACATATTATAAGACGTTACTGGTTCAGGCAGAATGATGCATTTTACTCATATTAATACCGATTTACACTAAATAAGAAATATGTTTTACCTACAAATACTTCATATGCCTTTATTCATTTTTCTAATACATAAAAAGTTGTTTTAGAATTTAATTTGTCGGAGAAAAAAAGTTAATAGTTGTGGCTCATTAAGTCGCATCGATGCCATCCTTACCAGTGATTGTAGCGGTGTAGCGAATGTTCACTGCTGATCAGTGTGAATTGGCAACATGTAATCGGAAATACAAAACAGTGATGGTAAATGCCCTTCTTCATCAGCCCGACTACTGCAGAAGAGAGAGAGAGAGAGAGAGAGATAGAAGGAGAAAGAGATGGGTTTTAACGTCCACTCGACACAAACTAGGTCATTTTGGGACTAACATATGATTTCAATTTTATTTCAATAATTCGCGTAAGGGTCTTTAGAGTTGGAGGAAACCGAAGTGCCCGGGGGGAAACCCACGAGGTTGAGAAAGCGCCCCTATCTCCATGTCACATACGATCACACCAGGGATCGAAACCACAGCCGCAAGTCAGAGGTGGCCGGCCGGCTAGAGGTCGAAGCGCGGCACGCTAGACCACTAGGCCATCCTAACCCCCAAAGTGAGATGTTAAGCATTTATAGTTAACGTGACGTCATTAATCCATCGATCGGAATGTCGAGTCAATAAATCATTTATATATATAAGGATAAAATATTTATGAAATTATCTATATCGGACGTCATAAACTCACTCCATGGGTTGAATTACAGTTAATTAACAAATAACATAATGCGGAAAATCTTCATAATAAGCCCAGATTGCCACGGGGGAGGGACACCGGTTACTATTACCGGTCAGAAATTCGAATCTAAACAACCGCTGTCTTAGGCGTGTCGGGCCATATGATTTATTCTGCCTATGGTGGAAGATCTTAATTATGTTTTCATATCTCGCCACCCACAATTCGTAGTTCATTGATATTTATATATCAATTTTTTCTTTCTCCCCCCCTTTTCTCCTCTTTTGTGTGTTCATTTTTGCTGATTTGTTGGTCACGAATTAATGATGAGAGCGTGAATTAACGCTTGCTTCCAGATTGTGATAAATATTCAGGTTTTAGTTTCAGATGCGGAAGGAAAAAAGAGTTAAGAGAGAAGGAAGGAAAAAAGAGAGAGAGAGAGAGAGAGAGAGTAGATTAACGGGACCGGGTGCAGTGTTCAGCTGGTAAGATGCAATATCTGAAAACAGTGAGAGAGAGAGAGAGAGAGAGAGAGAGAGAGAGAGAGAGAGAGAGAGAGAGAGAGAAATGGGGTTTAACGTCCATTCGAGACAAAGTAGGTCATTTTGGGACTAACATATGGTTTCAATTTTATTTCAATAATTCGCGTAGGGGCCTTTAGCAGTGGGAGGAAACTGGAGTGCCCGGAGGAAACCCACGAGGTTGAGAAGGCGCCCCTATCTTCATGTCACATACGCCTGTGCGTAGGGGTCCTTAGCAGTGGGGCGGAGTACCCGGAGAAAACCCTCGAGGTTGGACGTGCGACCCGACTCCTTGCCACGTACAACAGGGGTTTTGAAACAACGCCAGCTGACTCAATGGCAGGCCGTATGATACAGCACTCACACGCTATCCATTCGGCCATCCACCTCCTAACAGAGTTAAGATGTTGGTTACGATGATATATGTCCCACGGAAAGTTACATTTTGTTGGTATGCTACTTCAAATTTTTGTAGCTCAAAATGTTGTGAAAAGCGTACAACCCAACGAAAATTTGGCAAAAGGCTGGAGCCGAACAATAATAGGCAGATTTAGCTCCTGCATCACGTATGTTTAATAGTGTTGTGTAATAATAAATGTACTATTATTAAGAGGTACATGACGTGCTTACTAAAAGTATATTGGTACCTTGACCAGATGTTATTGCAACTAATGTAGTTCCATTTCGCGAATATCAGATGAACGAATACGGTGCGATTTTTCAAACAACGATATTACTATATTACCTGCTGCCTGCACCAATCCGTTAATTAAACGAGACAATAATCTAATATAAATCTTATATAACATGCTTCATCTGCACTCCATTGATTGTTATGATGAGGATTGGGATGTTCAGGATGAGGAACTTGTGGCGACTGCACGAAAGATTTGGTTTAACGTCATATTTGTCCGCACTAACCTGGCTGATGAAGATAGCCACACTGTGTGCTACGAGAGAAGCGTTGAGTGGCTAGCCGAATAACCCGAGCGGAAATAAGACCTTCTTCTAATTAGATATTGAAGGTAACATTGGTTCAGTGATCACTGGTCATACAGATTTCCTGTGTAATTAGGGTGGTCAATTGGTCTAAAGAGCGCACCGTAGATTACATTGAGCCAAGCTTGTACGTTTCAAGCCCGCCGAACCACATGTTTTTTTTTCTGGGTCCACCGATTTCTTCACACTGAAAACAACTGAACCGTATGCTAGTCCTGTAAAAATCTAATTTGTTATCTCTCTCTCTCTCTCTCTCTCTCTCTCTTTCCATCGACGTGCAGTTGCCCAAAGAGCAAACAATTAAGTTTTATTTTGATTGTTGGGACATTCTAATTACCAGCTACGGGGCTCCAATATGCCTCTTTCAAATTACAAAGAATCCATTCTGTAGTTTTGTGTATACAAGGTATTACTTGCAGATCACAAGTCAAACCATAAAGTATCTATTTGATCACACGACCATATAAAAACAATCCACACTAAAATTTGATCAAAGAAGCACCGAGAAAGCCGTGATCTTGGTTATTTATAGCAAACTGATTGACGTTTGTCATAACACGACTCCGAAAAGGAAAGGGAAACCTGTCTCCAATGTCGAGTTTCGAGAGACATGGAACGGGGTCTTTTATAATTCCACCCCATATTCAAATGTATGTCTATAATATCCATATCTAGAACAGAAATGTTGAATACAGTAACAGAAAACGACCAAACCTAATCAACACAGAGCCATGAATGGTTAAGACTCATTTGTCACCGATCTAGAACAAAACAAACTGAAATAACCAGGAAAATGCCACTGCCCACACACGGCACATAGTCGCATATTATCCAGGCACTCCATGTTAACGGATCGTTAACTTTAACAGAGAGAAAGACTGTTGCTGGAATGGAGTCCTGTTAACCTTAATGTGTCGTTAACTTGGCGTTATAATTTAACGGAGGTTTGGGGCTCCGTTATCTGTTTAATGATGGAATTAGTTGGCTGTAGCAAAAAGTCATAGATTGCTAATGTATTTTTCTATAGAACATTCTATTGGGTTGGGCGATGCGGGCCTATTCCATTTTCTATAGGGTAGTTCTATACTATTCTACAGAAATTTGGTGGACTATAGGAAATAATTGCTCCATAATTCTGTAGTGCAAATCCCATAATTTTTCCTACAGATTTACGCTAAAATTTCTAAAGGAAAAAATAAAGTATTCTATAGTTTTTTCTGTTGTAAATTCTACAGTCATCTTTTTGTCTTTAATCTAGTTTTGTGAACAGACTGCACAGTTGTCTCGCTGTCTTCAGTTTCTTGTTAATAGTAACTTCTATGAATTTATTATACATGTACATTTAAATTCTAAAATCAGCCAATGAACAAACAGTCTTCTCTTGGATTAACTTTAATGAATCCGTTAGCTAACGGATAATGAAATTGACTTTCCAACAACAGAAATTTAACGGACCGTTAACAAACGACACGTTACAAAGAAAACGACCCGTTAGAGTTTAACGGATCGTTAAAATAACTTAGCTTTGAGCAACCGGGCCCAGGACGCTAAAAGTCACTTCATTTCATTTTAACACCTATTAATATATCGTAGGACCAAAGATCTGGCAAGGGAGAACGTACACTGTAAAAATTATCCATTTTCATATGGCCGAATTCCGTAGAACTCTTTTTTTTCTGTTAATCGATGGGTTTTTTTTTTTTGTTGTTTTTATTTTTGAGAAAATGTGTTAAAAGTGTGAATTATTTCTTCAAATTACGTGTTCTGTGTATTTGTATGGAATATACAGTAGTTAACTGGAAATTTCCGTGAAATTTAAGGCGAAAATGTTTTATTCAATTCTACAATGGCAATGGACAAAATGGCGTCATTTTACGGGACAAACGATTGAATGACCAGGAATTTACGGATTATTTCTATTTGCAATGGTTGAGTCAACTGGAGTGGTTTCAAATCCCCGGTTGTACGTGACAAGTAGTATGGTCGCCTGCCCAACCTCGTGGGTTTTCTCCGGGTCCTCCTGTTTCCTCCCACTGCTAAAGTCCCTTACGCGCAAGCGAATTATTGAAATAAAATTAAAGCATATATTAGTCCCGAAATGACCTAGTTTGTGTCGAGTGAACGTTAAACCCCATTTCTCTCTCTGTGTTTCCAAATAAGTAACAGTATACATATACAATCAAATAATTATCATGTTATAGTATTCTTTTCAATTCATTATCCATAATATGTAGAATCACATTTTGTAAATAAAGGTATATCTAATTTCCATTATTAAAGATACATTATGGGAGATTAGAGTTGGCAGTTCTCACTACAATAGTTAAAAACTAGCCAATGTAAAGACAATTTGCCGAAAATTTCAGTCAAATTGATCCACTATGAACTTAGAACTAAGCGAAGGAAAGTTCCACTTAGCCTCGGTCATCATTATTAAAGTCGGTAAGACAAAACTAGTAGTCTTGGTTATCCATTTTTATCGGTAAATCATGAAGGAAAATTTTTCAACGAATTGAACTACAATCCAACAAAAATCTCCTACTAGTCTCGACTTCGAGAGTTAATTAATTATGGTCTGGATCAATTTTTGAAGAAATTTATCTGGTGAATCGGGGTAGCCATTTTCCCGGAAGGTGACATGTAATTTCTACGCGCGAAATTTCTCGTTTATTTGCGTCGTACGCCCCTGATTTTCCGTGCCTGGATGACCGAATCATTTAAAAATATACCCACGCGTAGAAAAATAGATCTTTACAAAAAAATTTAGGATCCAATTTTTTTATGTCAGCGAGTTGACTTTGACTCGAGGATCATTGTACAATAAACGAAACGACGATTCGACCTCTAGTTTTCGAGAAATCGACCCAAAAAGATTGACCAATCAGAGGTCAGAATGGGCGGGGCTTAGGTTTGGAAAAAATGGACGGTCCAGACTTAAATAAAATAAAACCAAGTACGAACAATCCAAACCATTAGGCAAAACTCGAAGTCCTAAAAAACGTTACAGGCAAGACCTACAATAGGCAGATTTTTCTCTTGCATAATGTATGTTTAATAAGATCTATAAAGTGTATTGTTATTCATCGAACGTTAGTTGGGGGGTTGGCATGGCCTAGAGGTCTAGAGTGGTGCGCTTCGACCTCTAACTGGCCGGTCACCTCTGGCTGGCGGCTGTGGTTTCGAGCCCTGGTGTGAGCGTATGTGGCATGGAGATAGGGGCGCCTACTCAACCTCGTGGGTTTCCTCCGGGGCCCTCTGGTTTCCTCCCACTGCTAAAGACCCCTACGCGCAAGCGAATTATTGAAATAAAATTAAACCATATGTTAGTCCCGAAATGACCTAGTTTGTGTTGAGTGGACGTTACACCCCATTTCTCTCTCTCTCTCTCTCTCTCTCTCTCTCTCTCGAACGTTAGTTAGATTGTAAGTATTTTCATTAATGTATAAAAATATGTTTTAACTATCCGTGTGTACGTTGTAATATAATAATCAAGCGCGTTTAAATTCGGATTCTATAATCGATTAGCCAGTGTAAGCCGGTTTGAGTCTGTAGCAGATTTCAAATTGATGGTACCGCAAGCTTACACCTAAAAGTCTCCAACCATGTCCAGACTCTGTCCGGGATAATATTCCCTGATAGCACACTGTAGGGCGAACGCCCAGTAGGAGCAGAACAGTAAGCCGCCCATTTTATATACATGTATAGCCATATCGCATTATAAGCTGTCAACCCTTCCATATTAAAACTCGAATATCTGATACCTTCCATTATAACCCACACTATACCAATATCAACCTAATGTGCCCATTGTCCTTCAATGAATAAAAAATTCTACTATTGATGATGCCGAACAAAATATCAATAAGACTTAAGCTCCAATTATTAATATCACAATACATATTGAATTTGTTTAGTTTGAACGACCGTGTAATTTCTTTTTCATTATAGACTAGTTTATCTGTCAATCAATCTAATTGCGACCGTTGTCAATGGTTACACATCAATACAAAATTACTTCGTTAGTAAACATTCACCAACAAAAACAATCCCGCCATGAAATAAAAAAATAAGCTTCAAGGTCATTTCTACATAAACCACGATGTTATTGAAACACAGCGTATGACAACTACCAACACTAGTACTAGAGATGAAATGAAATAAAAAAAAGGGGGTTTAACGTCCTACTGTTTTACACAACCTGGGCGAGGGACGATATTCTGCCAGCGTCCAACTGTCCAGGGTTCTTTTACGTGCACATCAGTGTGTTCATGGCACATCATTAATTTTCCTTCCCATCGCAGGATTACACGCTGTCCTTACCAGGCCCGCCATCCTGCACCACTGACCAGAAACTTGCCTCGCCCAACACTGAGAGAAAATCCCGGACCTCGTAAGGGGATAGCGCCGTATTCACTGAGCCACCATGGGTCCAGATGTTAAACTATACAAATAGGTCTATTACGTTTATATTATATAGCAGTTGCATTATGTACAGGTTAATAATGAAATTGAGTTTTACGTCATACTTTTCTGGGTTAATAATGGCCTTAAAGTAATTTAGGTGTTGGTGTAGAAAAGTAGGATGGTAAACCCAGTTTCATTTAATTTTCATATAATTTAAAGCGGAGACACGAAAGGCGCTAAGTATCTCAAAAGTAAAAACAAAAAATGCATTTCTTCCATAAATATCGTAATAATCTATTTTGATCTTATTTATAAAACCATACGAAATGAATTACGGAAAACCAGCAATGGCTATGTTTGAATCAATCGATTTATGAGCATAAGTTCTATTTGTAACCCTTATTCTGGCTTATTCACCAGTGAACACAATTACGCCCCTTGTTCATCAAAATTCTGCAGTAAAATCATTAATAAGCTTATGTAAACTGTTTCGTGAATGGAAGTCGGAGAGTACTAGTTAGAGGACAACACAATTTTTCCACCAGATATATCGTCTATATATTTTCATGTTCAGCCTACGACTCCGACAACTCTCACTATAGCGCTTCACCCTAAACCCCCGATCAGATTGTCACACATCAAATTTGTGAATAAGCTAGAACAACCAGGCCATACTAAAGAAAACAACAACCAAAAATTACAGTCAGTAATTACAGAAGAAAATTCGCGCCAGAGAGGAGAGAACCACAACGGATGCTCCTGGAATGGGAACCTCTCGCGACGCCAGGTTCAGTTCTTGCAATTGCCACGGTAATACTCTTTTTCGCCATCAATGGACACTGGACAATACACTTACCTAGGCCTGGCTTATATTCGTTTCTTGAGGTGAACGTCTGCAAATGGGGCATGCTTTCTAGAGTGTATCTTGGAGTTTTTAGCTTTATGCATTATATCGTACCAATTCACTAAAAATGACGTAAATTCATGGGAGAACTCTAAATCGAAGACGGTCCAACGCATTTTAGCACATATGACGTCATATATAGATTGTGGGTTAGGGTTAGGGTTAGGACCTGTAGATTTCGTCAAAGTCTCGAGATGTAAACAGGGCTAGCCCTAACGCTACCATGGGCCAAGCTTAACACTTGTTCCTTGAACAATTTATTGTTAATTCGCGTAGAAAGATATGCTAATAATTTAGTTGGTATATTAGTCACGGGGATCACGTGGCTAAGTGGACGAGACTCTGATCGCTAGCCTGGAGATCGGGTGTTCGATCCCTGCATTGGCCGAGAAAGTTGATACGACGTGGTTTCTCCTTGTCAGTGATGCAGGATGGAGGGCTTGACAAGGACAGCTGTCTATCTAGTCGTTCGGATTGGACGAAAAACCGAGGTCCCGTGTACACATTGGCGTGCACGTAAAAGATCACTTGGTAGTTGGAATTCGATATAAGCTCCACTTTCCATGCTGCTATAGTGCGTTTACTAGCTCTTATAAGGTGCGCCCACACCTTGGCATGCTTCTCTGTCGCTCACGACTTCCCATGCTCCTATAGTGCCTGTAAGGATACCCAAGGCAGATTACCTACGTAACAGAATTGGAATCTATAGGACATTGAACCCTAATCTCTATTCATTTCTTTTCTCTGATTTGAGATTTAATGTTATGAATAAAGGAGTTACTTCCCTTAAAGTATTGGGGTTAACCATAGTATTTCTTCAACCTATCACTTATTTTACGAACACAGTTTGGCTAATAAAATAAAATTAAATGGGCTTGTACTAATAAAGACGGGTATACACCCTGCAGTGTTTTGTGAGAGCAATTTTGCCCGGACAGCGGCATTGCGGTCTACTCTTATTTTGAATTCCGATTGTCAAGGGTTATTTTACTTGCACGCCAATGTTTCAATGTTTACACGGGATCTCAGTTTCCCCTCTAATCAGAACGCCTAGAAACTGTTCCTTGTCATGACCCTCCGTCCTGCATCACTGACAAGGGTGGGGGGGGGGGGGGTACGGAAATTCTCCGAAGACCCTTATCTCTCAACACTGGGAGCAGACCAATGCACAAAAGATCCCAAAACGACTTGACATTGTCCCTTGTCTTGACGCCCCCCCCCCGTCCCGCATCACTGACAAGGAGATTCGCGCTGGAATCAAATCAACAAGTCCGCCCTGGCACATGTTATTGGAGACACGGTCTGAAATAACATCAATCAGGGATAGAGATTTAAGACTATAGGAGATGTATACATGTGAATACTGTCACAATTAAACGCTTTCAAATTTAACTTTAAAACCGATAGTTGAAGATTTTAATATCTTTAAAAATAAATCCCAAACATAAAAGCCGTGAATAACATCAGTATTATCCCTAAACCATTTAATATTTTCCTTATTCGTGCGTTTTCTGATAATGACGTCATCTTTTGTCTGATAATGGCGCGTTCTTCAGCTGATAACTTCGGTTTCCTGTCCTTCTGCGTTCCACACAACCAATTCTTTAAAATATCCTGATAACCTTTTTTCGCTGCTGCACATAAATAAAAAAAAATAATCAATTAGTTTACTAAATAAACGTGCTTTAATATGAACATTAAAAAAGTGACAAGCATTCTGCGAGGATTGTTAAAGTAATACATATGCTATATGACCAAACATTTACAATCCATCCATATACCCGAATACGTTTCAGAAAAGAAAGACAATGAAATCAAATGGGTTTAACGTCCGATTGGGCTAATGAGGGTGGGCACACGTCATACAGTGGACTATAAGGGAAATTTTGCCCGGGCAGAGGCACTATGGATTTTTCACGTGTACGCCAATGTCTACACGGGACCTCTTTTTTACCTATCCGAACGACTAGACTGCTGTCCATGTCAGGCCCCCGCCCTGCACCACGCCGAAAATCCCGATGAACTTTCTTGGCCAATGTAGGGATCGACCACGAGACCTCCAGACTACCAAGTCAGAGTTTTACTCACTTAGCCACCGTGGCTTCCAGAATTCGTTTCAGTGAATATATAATTTCTAGTACGTATTTACAGAACCCAATCTGTATTAAAAATGAATTAAAAATAAAATATTCAATATTTACTATAAGTCAACAAAGCGCGTTATAAAAGTCAGTAAAACATTAGAACAACGCACAACCAGCCCGCCAATAGGGCAAGTATACCTACTTCTGATTGTTTCTACTCGGCTTCCGTTTAGAGGTGATTGGTGATTATCCTCGTCCTGGTTTAAATTCGCAGGGGGTATTCTAGCTGTTAAATCAGTGTCATTGTTAGTTTCCGTCATAGCCTCGTTTTCATCATCTTCGTCTTCTGAATCAGATATATCTGGCTCCGCGGAGTCATGCCTGGTCCACCACGTGAGTCGTCTTAACTAAAGACAGATACAGACATCATCACGTTATAGCTATATTTTTTCGCAGTTAATCTGGTCAAATTTTACACCCTCAAAACTTATTTTTAAATGGCGACAACGATAGACGTAAAGTAAACGATAATTTATCGCTAATCTGTTCAATTAACCATTTTATTATATAACGAAATAATCGGCTAAAACTTGTAATGACATATATATTCTTGTCATTTTATAAGCTCACAGGGCTGTTTATCGATAGGCTGGGGTTGGTTTAAAGTCATTCAATAAAAACTGATTAAATAATATCATATTGTTTAAATTAAGCAACTAGGTACCTCTTACTTAAAGAACAACTGCGAGCATAATACTTTGACCTGGTACTGCGCAGCCAAACATGACGCAGTCGCAGCCATCTTGTAATTATAACGTCCCATCAAACATCGATGCGCAAATTTCGAAGGGACGCGCATACCAAGTTTGGTGTCGATTGTTCTTTACTTGGCGGAGCTTTAAGCTATAGTCAAAAAAAGTGCCCCCCTCCAATACCCTCTCAAAGAAGAGCAACTCCATAACAAAACCTAATACATCTATGTTTATAAGAATTAGTGTGTGTGTGTGTGTGTGTGGGGGGGGGGTCTAGTGGTTTAATACCTGTGAATGATAACATAAGGTCTGTCATGTTTTCGATATCCCGCGTGTAAGTAACAAGAAGTAGGATCGCCCCTCCTCCACCTACTTGCAATTACTTCACTTTACCTTACATTTATTTTATTGAGGCTAACGCTTTCTCTTGTCGTGTTTGTTTAACTGTAGTTCATTACTGAATATGACTGTGAATAGGTTCCTAAAACAGTCCTACCTTTTCATCGGATCTTGTTTCAATTAATAAATACAACTTAACCCTAACCAGTTAGTACCACAACCCTACCTTTTCGTTGGGTCTTGCTTTAGTTAATAAATACCAGTTAACAACCCTAACCAGTTATTAATACAACCATACCTTTTCGTCGGGCCTTGGTTTAGTTAATAAACTAACTAATACTGTAACTATCGCACAAACACCAGCTATGATGATGGCAAAATGTGAAAAATGAACTTTACTGAGAATCAAAGGTCTGGTATCCACATCACCACTACCACAGAATGGCACTGTAAAGTAGATTTCTAACACTAAACGTATCATACCAACCACTAGTCCAGCCATTAATCCCCAAAAAGCTCCCTGAAAAATCAAAAATATATATGTTTTTAAACCCATGTTAAACCATCCTGTCGCTATAATGTCTGTTCACGAAGAACTGATATTAAGTACAGGAGAACCACCTCACACACAACACAAACCCGACAAGACAAAACTGTATACATATTGCAAGAAATAAATAACAAATTTTCATATCAAATCAAGTTTTCTAATTATCCCCACGCCATATTACCATACATATAAATACTGGACGTAATCAGAAACCAAACGTCTAAAAAAATGAAACGAAAGCTCGAGTCAATGGTAATAGTTTAATGGGGGGAGAGAGAAAGAGAGAGAGAGAGAGTGTGGGGGGAGGTATATATAACTCTTGCCATTTGATTCGATGATATACCTTATGATCAAAAGCGCATGCGTTTAACTATTCAGCAGCCCAATCTCCAATAATCATTGGACTTCTTGACGGGAGGCTCCCAATATAAATAGTGGGGTAATACAAGGCGGGGCCAGACCACCAAAGGCGGGAAAAATTAGTTGTTTACCTGTTCCGTTGTACGTTTCCAAAATATAGCCAGAACAAACAAAACTGTCCATGGTGGTGCCATGCAGGATGAGATGACTTGAAGATACATCCAGAGTTGCCCTCCTTGTGTACTCTCTAGTATCGGCAGCCACAGTATACTGCAACCCACACATGTTCCCGCAGCTACACGACCAACTACCATCAGTTCGTTTTCGGAGGCTTTATTTCTAAATCGCCGCCATATATCCATTGTAAACATACTACTGGCGCTATTGAAGATTGAAGTCAAAGAACTCATCAAGGCTGCCATTAGAGCGGCTAACATCAGTCCACGTAACCCTATAGATATCAATATTATATACAAAACACTGTACAAATTTCCACTTTAGACAAATAAAATAACACAGTATTGACGCATTTTTTAAACAAAAATATATTGATTTTTCAAAGCATTGTTTATATCTGTAGGTATTGTGTGATCAAGGAAGATATCTGTAATTTGCCGTACAATTTTTGCAAATTAACTCAAATAAATACAAAATACAATTGAGGCTGCGTTGAACTAATGGGGCTATGGTGGCTCTGTTCACTAACCAGTTCGTGACGGGTTCAGTCCTGTGTTATGTTAACGGGGCTATGGTGTCTCGGGAAGTGTGGCACTAATGAAACTAACCAAGTGCTTCCGGGTTCAGTCCTTATATCTCCGAAATTTTCAGTGGCGCAGGTTAGACTGTCTGTCAAGGAGAACTGTGGCTAGTCGTACGTATGGTACGTTACAAAAACCTTGGCAGTTCACATTTGAAGACGAGTAGGCGGACCCGCCGCTGTCTGGTACAATTTGCCTCAAAGCACACAGTATCGTATCGACCTGTCTTCATAGAGTACAGTACCTTAATCCCCATTCCATTTGGTGTTGTATCAAAAATTCTCAATGATCATTTGTTACTAACCTTCAGGTAGGAGACGAATCACTAACAGGGGATATGCTATATTACTACATCCAGCTGGATTACTACAAACAGCTTTACAGTCTTCTGGTGATGCACATGCTACTTCGTCTGCAGGATTAATATACACAAGATGTATGTAAGGGAAGCAACTCTTTTTTTAATTTAGGATTCAGACTAGTAATTCAGTCCCCAATGTTATTAATGTTAAATCCATTCCTTTAACTATAACATGTTTAATGAATGAGGCCGTATATTACACAATGACATATGTCATAGAAGCGTCCTGCCATATCAAAATACGTGTAAGTGATTGTAACATAAACCTGTTGCTATCAGTACTCGGCTGGAGATCTTGGTAGTATTCCTTATGTCATTGCGTAACTATAACTGTTGTTGGCATGTCTTATCTAACTTTCTTTGTCTGATAAACTATATTGAATGTTAAACCTTCATATGATGCTTGATACATTAGACAGGTGTCTAATGAGCCCCTTTGTCTTGAATACGTTTATAAACTCAGAACAGAAACGAATCTTGAGTCAGGCGGGCGCCTAGATTAAGGTACCTAGGAGTAAGGTCCGGCCAGGACTGAGCAAAGGCCATGGGTGCCTTGGCACGAGACGAGACGAGACGAGAGCTTCTGGAGTTAGCACACTCGTGCTAAGCCAAGCTAATTCAGTCATGACTCCCTCCATATAGATAGTTCTACGGTCGTTTACATCACGATGTTTGTACCTATTGTAAGAAGCAGAATAAAAGTATTATTAGAAGTATATACTAGTGTTGTCATCAAGAACCTGATTAAAAGAACAAATACTGTCACATATTAATTGGTGCCGTAGACCAGAGAAACGATTGAAGTCCTAACCACTAGAAGTTCACAGGTCACCAACGGGGTAAGTCTTTTCTAATCCTACCATGGCGAGGGTGGTAAAATGACATTAGTGCTATGTATTATAATTTAACTGGAAATCTGCAGTTTATCATCACGCGTCGTTAAATATCATGGTGTAGTTACTAAATTTAATATTAGCAAGTAGTGGAACAGGAAAATGACGAAAACAAAATTGTATATATATTATTTGTTTTAAAATGCGTCATGTTGTTTTTAAAAGATTATGAATTATAATTGTTTGTTTTGAACACATATTTTGGCTTTTAAAGTTAGTAGTAGCTAAGTATTATCAGGCTAATAACTGCGAAGTGAAATGTTTTATGATTGTTTAATTACCTGGAATAGAGTTAAGCGTATCCTTATTGAGAGATATAACTCTTTAAACATTCACACGGTATTAACGGTTTTGTCTCTTATAAGTTTTTTTTTTTCTTGTTGTTTGTGTATATATATTTATGCCCCGAGGTTTACGGGATTATTATTTGTGATGTAGTGCCCCAAATATTAATGGGAAAGACCCGATATTTACGGGTGAGATTTTTATTTGTAATACCCCAAATATTTAATGGGAAAGACCCGATATTTACGGGATTAAGATTTTTATTTGTAATACCCCAAAGTTTTAATGGGAAATGCCCCGATATGTAACGGGAGAAGTTTATGTTAAGTGGTTTAACCCCAGGAGGGTTGTGCTCGGATTTAGAGCGAACGTATTGTCTTGTTTTGTGTTGTGTTTAAAAATTATAGAGATAAACCGTTAGTTCTTTCAAAAATATCTTATTTAAGATTGGTTAAATGTGTTCAGATCATTCATTATTCTTGAGATAAAACAATATGACTCCCTAATTTCAATTGTAAATATCGTTAGATCGTTATCTAAAGTCAAGTCTGTTCCACTTGCTAATTTGATTAACTATTAATTAAGTTCACTCCATGATATGATAAGCAGATGATAAAACTTCGGCACGGGTGGCAGTTAATACTCTTCATAGCACATGTCATAACACGCCGTTTTGCCAGACGGTATGGAAAATGAAAAGACTACCGGTCACCAACAATAGTTGAACTAAACGGAGCAGGGAAAATTCTGACCCCTCAACATTACTGGAACGAGGAAGGGCATCATATGTACCCCACCCCTACAGTTGGCTACGACAGTGCAGTAGCGGTCTAAGAAGATAATTACAGTAGTTTGTGTTCGCGATTCCACCAAATAATCGGTCTAAGAAGATAATTATAGTACTAGTAGTTTGTGTTCGCGATTCCACCATTTATATGAATAATAAGAGTAGTCTGTGTTTGTGATTCCAGGATCTCGTTTGGTTTTTTTTTATTGACTCGCGTGTGTGACCGATTGTGTGTATATAACTTTTAAGTTCGTGTGTTTTTCATTGACCTTTTCATTTTGTTTAAAGACATTTTTGGATATTATGACATTTTACAAGTATATATAACTTTTAAATTCGTGTGTGTTTCATTTACCTTTTCTTTTTGTTTATAGACATTTTTGTATACGACATTTTACAAGTGTTGTTTGTATTTATATGTCTTTTCATTCTTATTGTTATTTTTATCTTTTAAGATTAGGGTAGATATTATCGATCCCAGTTATATTCAAATTTGTAAAGGCTTTAAAAAAATATTTCATATTTTTTTCTAAAAAGAGGGATAGGTATATTACACAATGACATATGTCATAGAAGCGTCCTGCCATATCAAAATACGTGTAAGTGATTGTAACATAAACCTGTTGCTATCAGTACTCGGCTGGAGATCTTGGTAGTATTCCTTATGTCATTGCGTAACTATAACTGTTGTTGGCATGTCTTATCTAACTTTCTTTGTCTGATAAACTATATTGAATGTTAAACCTTCATATGATGCTTGATACATTAGACAGGTGTCTAATAAGCCCCTTTGTCTTGAATACGTTTATAAACTCAGAACAGAAACGAATCTTGAGTCAGGTCCAGGAGGCCATGCTAGGGGGGCGCCTAGATTAAGGTACCTAGGAGTAAGGTCCGGCCAGGACTGAGCAAAGGCCATGGGTGCCTTGGCACGAGACGAGACGAGACGAGAGATTCTGGAGTTAGCACACTCGTGCTAAGCCAAGCTAATTCAGTCATGACTCCCTCCATATAGATAGTTCTACGGTCGTTTACATCACGATGTTTGTACCTATTGTAAGAAGCAGAATAAAAGTATTATTAGAAGTATATACCAGTGTTGTCATCCAAGAACCCGATTAAAGAATGAAATACTGTCACACGTACTACTTCATCTACAGGATTAAATTACACTCGGCAAACCTTGTAAGATTTCGGGAATCTAAACTCGGCTGTATGATGAATTCCGCCATATTTGAACTACTTTAAAGGTCCCGGATGAAACATGGCTGCGCCCATTCCAAACACAAGTTGGCAACCTATTTGGCTAGCGACCTATTCGACCGATCCAGCTGTAAGATAGTGACGAAATTACACGTCTATTCTGAGCTGAAGGAATGGATAAAAAATAATATATTCTACTTTCATTTGATAGACATAACGTTGGATTTTATTGCTTGATAAATAGAAACTGTTGTCTTTACTCTAAATAGGTTTCCAACGAACAGGTTGCAGCTCGATCGGTCGAATAGGTCGCTAGCCGAATAGGTTCCCAATTTGTGTAATAGCGTCAAGTTTTCCTGTTAAAGTAAACCGGTAGCCGCATCGCAAATGTATGGGCGTAGGTACTTATCACTTACTGTCATACATCCGAGACTAGATGTAGTTGACGTAGTTTACGGAATCTGTCGAGATAAGCCGAGTGGATTAAATTACACAGGGTGTAAAGATGGCGTGTAAGGGAAGCAACTCTATAATTTAGTTTAGGGTTTCAGACTAGTAATCCTCGTCCCAGTGACATGTTGTATCATTTCGTTATTGGTGACCGAATTTATAGACACTGACATATTATAAGAGGATTAAACCATTCCAAATTATGACCAACCTGGATAAAGAATCCTGCTGATCATCCCCGGGATAATCCATAAGAAGAAGGGTGTTATCTTTAAAAAGGCTGCAAACAAACTACCAGCCTTGGCATGAGTAAAATCCTTTGCTGATAAACATCTCTGTACCATAATCTACAATAAAAACACACCAAATTGTAGACACGCCTATTGTGCGCAACATAAGAAATAGCTATTATTAGACTGTCAAACATGTTTCATGCATGATTTGAATATGTTTTCCAATTACACAATTTCTTATTTACTTACTTACAATGTATTATTACTTTACATTTGATTGTTACAGTGTATTTTTAATTTACTTTATTACAGTCCATTATTAATTTACTTAATTGATTTACATTATTGATTTACATTTAAGTAAATTACCTTGAATGAATAATGCACTTTATTACATTCCATTATTACTTTACTTCATTTTATGACATTATTACTTGATTTGATTATATGTCATAATTGATTTACATTTAAGTAAATTACCTTGAATGAATAATGCACTTTATTACATTCCATTATTACTTTACTTCATTTTATTACATTAATACTTGATTTAATTATATGTCATAATTACTTTACTTCTAAGCACACTGGCAAATTATTTCATTTGATAACATTCTTTTATTACTTTTTTAATCAGGCTGAATTATTATTTCATTTGATTACATTAAATTGTTAATTTATCAAATCACATGGAAGTATTCATTCGCATTATATTATCACTTTACTTAATTGCCTACCATAATCTATTAATCACTTTATTCAATTATATTTTTATGATTACAATTTAATGATTACATTTTATTTTACCTGATCCGTGCACCAAACCCATATACCAAGAATAGTTATACCAAACACCGAACCCGTCCACGGTAAATCACCACTTTCTATATCTCTAAATATATGGAACGAATCGTTGCGTGGTAAACCACAGCTGTAGAAAGTTCGATTCTCTATTGTACTATTTACTGCTGCCGTCATATATCTGTCCCTTAAACCTGTCATTCCATCGACCTCTATTAAACCTGAATAATAGAATAAGTGATTATTTCATAACGATATGATCAAGGGATTTAATACAACTGAACATATTAATCAATACGACTCTACTTCCTTATAACCATCTAAATACAAGCCTTAACTCTAGGCATTTTCTGAACTTGTGAATCAGTACAACCCTTACTTATTCTGTACCTCTAAATTAATTCCAAGTTACCTTTAGTCATTCTGAACATCTAAATACAAGACTTACCTATAATCATTTCGAACATCTAAATACAAGCCCTACTTAACGTCTTTGTAGCATCTGCATTAATACAAGTCATTCTGAACAAATGATTAATACCATCTTACCTACAATCATTAGAACCGTTGCCCCTATCATTAATATAACTGTTTGTAGTGTATCCGTGTACATCACAGCCGTTAATCCACCTACAACACAAACAATATATCACACAATTTGTTCATTTCAAAGTTATGAATATCGGAGTTACTTCCCCTAAAGCTTTGAATAATAAAATTAAATTAAATGGGGTTTAACGCCCTAATTTGCTTCACCGACTAGGCCAATGAAGACACACATACAGCACACAGTGTGCTATGAGGGATTAGCTGTACTCTTAACTCAAATTCCAACTGTAATAGGCTACATTACGAGAACACCCGTCATTATTTCTGTCCACCATCTTCATAGTAATACATTTTTTGTTTAGAATCAAGGAAATGGATAATGAATTTACATTCCTGCCGGCTTTTGCTTAATATAAGAATTTTGGGGAGGCAGGTCTGGTGGTAAACAGACCTACATTTGGGAAATTCCATACAACAAATCGTTTAGGTCAACCGTCTTCAACAGTCTGATTATATGTGACATGTGGGGCGCTATGCTGGTGGAAAACACCACAAAATGCGGTGTCAATGCTGAAATAATTAGTAGGCTTACTCCAATCAATGATTTATCTCCCCTTCGATACACAAAATCACTTACCCGTTATGGTATACAAAGCCGTCACCACCAATATCAGAACAACACACAGGTATATATTCCAACCCATTAATTGTTGCATGAATATAGCACCAGCATACAGTTCCCCCTATCATACATATAAAAAAGCGCTGCGATTATCCAAATAGCGGTGAATTGGAATTTCGACTGGCTGAAGCCAGTTACCCTTTTGACAGTTACCGCTTGGCAGTGACCTTTGGGGCTTTAAAAGTAATATCCACAAAAATGACTGTAAATTAATAATTATTATATGCAGATGAATATTAAATGAAATGAAATGGGGTTTAATTGCCTACTGATCGGCACCGACTGGGCTAATGAAGACGAACATACACCATGTAGTGTGGTAGGAGGGAAATTTTACAGCACTACAGACTATATTCTTGTTTCGAATTCCATTTGTCAAGGGTTTCTTTACGTGTACACCAATGTGTCTTGCACCATTCACAATGGGGAACAACACGTCGCAGATGTTATAATCGTGAGCCTTATAATGCATGGACAGCCTACGAGAGGCAGTACGGCCACACGAGATTTCGACGGAGGGAACACGAAAGTAGCCGGTAGCGTTTCGCTCCTTAACTAAAACCACTATTTTGCATCGTGGCATTGTTTTAAGGTCCATGGTCATACTAAATGGAAATTAATAATTTCATCCTACTTGTTATCGAATTGAAACGATCAATGCCCTTTTCTTGGGTGGGGCAACATAGGCCGCGCCTGTTCCGCAATCCAAGTATATATTTACTTACAGATATTTTAGTGAGAACATATAGAACTAAAGCCAATGCAGATAAATAGATCCGCAATCGTCGTCCACCAAAACGTTTCTTCAGAAATTCTGGCATCGTATATGCCTGTAAAAACGGAGAAAGATTATAATAACACGCACGATCGTACTATGGGCCAGGAACTGCCCATGTTATTGGATGAAAATCAAAAATATAATTCACTAAATAGATACAGAATTGTTACAGAAAAAATCATGTCAGGCTTTTTCTAAGAGCGTCACCCCAAGGAGAAGAACTTATAGAACAAGATAAGCGACCAGTGTCTAGTCCAAAATTGCTCTACACGCGTAGGTAGCTGTATCAGTTGTTCTGGTTTTAGTTCCGAAATGACATAGTTTGTGTCGAGTGGACGTTAAACCCCAATACTCTCTCTCACTCTCCCCCCTCTGGGGTTTATCGTCCTATTTATCTACACTAACTGGACTAATTGTTTATTTTTTTTTTTTTTTGTATATTTGTATACATGTTTTGGCTACAGCAATACATTTTGCTTCGCCTGTAATAAAGTTCAAGTATCAATGAAGACGGGTATATTCCATACAGTGTGCCCCGAGGTAACGTTTGCCTGGACAGCAGCGCTACGGTCTACTCTTTATTTCTAAACCCAATTATCAAGGTTCTTGTCAAATCTAACATTGTGCACCACTGGCAAGGAGACACCACGCCGGGAAATCCAGAGGAATTTTCGCAGCTAACACCGGAAGCGAACCCGTTACTTCCAGTTTGGCGAACCGCGGCCCCCATTCAAATAACATAACATGAAACGGCAAAACGTTTACAGAAAAGACTCACCCCACTGGATACATAAACGGGAACAAATAACCAGCCAAGAGCAATCAACAGAAACACAGCCTTCAATAGAATATCATTATTTCATTAAACCTGCCGTTTGTTTGTCTGTCTGTTCAGTTTTGGCGGCTACACCAGGGCTGCCCTGAGGCTGAAATTTGGTGTAGCTTGGACCGGGGCGATGAAGTCACTGGACTGTTGGTGATAGCCAAACACTGCCAGTTTCTGCGTCATGGCAGCATAACCCCGGGATTTGGGTTGTGGACGAAGCTCGGTATCCTTTCTAATATTATATAGATTTAGATGAAAACGCCCATGGCCATTCCACTTATGAAGACTATTTCAATCCCACAGTCTCTCGAGTTGGGGAAGATGAAAGTATGTTTTAAGCACAATTGAGATAATGATGGATGTTCAAGGCTATAGTATGTACGCGTACAAAGGCGTATGGCAATGCCGCAAAGATTATACACATCGGCCGCACGCCCCCTTGATCATGAGGCCCTAGGGATTGAAGTACCTCATTGTTGGTGAGGCTGCTCTTATGATGTTAATACCTTGTCCCGGGGGTCCTGGGGTTCTTAGTTTCATGCTTCGTATAGTACTCGCGCGTATGTTTTATTCCTAATAATAAAGGTTTTAGCGTCGTGCGGTATCAGAATAGTACCGAGAAAGAATGGTTCGTTTTTTATTTCAGTAATTGTCTTACGTCTAAGGAGATCCATTTCGTTTACCTAGTGAGGTTTTATTACTAACGGTTGTTTATGAACCCTGCATATGAGGATCACATACATACTAAAATAGGCTGCACGGCATAATACTTCGATCTAGTGCAAAAGTTATTTATAGTCTCCCCGAACCCACCTTTCCATTTTCCCCTTTTGCATGACGATTTGTGTTGACTTTTTGGTGTAGAAGTGAAGAAAAGGTTCTGGTCAATATTCACTGCTTTGAGACAGAAGTAAAGAGGTAGACAGACTAAAGTAAGACGGAAGGTTGCATGTTGACTTGCATTTTACTTTTAGTTCGTGTAACGCAAGAAATTCTACGGTGCCACATTTTGCTCCATCTCTTCTAGAAACTAGGAAGCGCTCAACGCCGCAAAATCAAAAATACAAAAAATTAAACATTAAAACCGATAAGAGGGGAAATTAATTGTGCTCTGTGGTCCCTTAAGGGCTTATTGTCATTGGGATTATACCTACATGCCATTCAAAAATGGTGACCGCAAATCCAGATGCAGCAGCAGCACCTGCTAAACCAATAAACATTGGCGCTCCGACATTACTAGCAAATATAGAACATCCCACCTGTAATTATATTATTTAAAGATGTATTATGTTAGGGCTTAAGATACCTTATGTAAGAGCTCAGTCTGCCAATTAGAGTTAGCCAGAGATGCATTTGAATACGATATACATGGGTACTATTGGATGTTAGAACTGTTTCTGGAAAAATTTAAAATGTACCCCCAGTTCCCCTACAAATTTACTGTTAGTTAAGTATGCAAAATGAGTAAACGGCGACATTCTACCCCGACCAGTAACGTTTTATGTAAGCAATGCATGCGCCATTGAGCCAATAGTGGGACGTCACATGTTGATAGTGTAATCTTTTACAAAGTTTTTAGAAGACTCTCGCAATACCCCTGTGATTCAGATTGATGCACTACACGTAAACGTTTTCATTATTACATTGATCAGCATATTATTATATAACACATTATTAACAGTTTCTGTTTATTACTAAGCATAATATATATTACACAGTATTGCCAGATTCTGTTTATAAGTAAGCATTACATTACACAGTATTATCAGATTATGTTTATTACTCAGCATAAATTACACAGTATTATCAGATTATGTTTATTAAACATACATTATGCAAAAGCAAAATCTGCTTATTGTAGGTCTTTCTTCGGGCCTTAAATGTTATAAAAAATATTAATTAAACTTTAATTAACTTATCCAGACCATAATCAGCTCTCGATGTCAAGGCTAGCCTGCGATATTTGTTGGATTTTAGTCCGATTAACACTCAAAACTTTCCTTCGTGATTAACGATTAACTGGACAATCGAGACTATCAGTTTTGTCTTACCGACTTCAGTAATGATGATCAAGGCTAAGCGGCCCTTTCATCCCCTTAGTTATCGGTTCATTGTGGATCAATTTAACTGAACTTTTTAGCAAATTGCCTTTACATTACGTAGTTTTTAACTATTATAGTGCGAACTGCCAACGCGTTATCTAATCTCCTATAATGTATCTTGAAGTAAAAGCTAAATTAGCCAATCTCTTACTGTAAAAAGCGGGGTTTTTTTTTGTTTTTGGTTGTAAACTAATTTAATAATTAAAGTTTACAAAAAGTGTATTTGAGATATAATTTCAAGTAAATGCAATTTTTTATCTCCAGGAAAAGTCTCGAAGTGATTTGTTTGAATATAAATAACGATATTGCTACTTCTATGATTAATAACAAGTGGGTAATCTAGTAAATGTTACTTACGGGTATCCAGTGCATATCTTTTCCCGCCAAAAAGTATCCAGCTGCACTGTCCCGATGTGGTCGGCATGACGACTATTTAAATAACACAGTAGATAATTATAATTACATCCTTTAGAACACGGTATAAAAGAGAAATACATATCAAACTTTTGTCCGTTTCTATTCATTCGGATAAGACGAAAACCCGACGTCCTCTGTACACATTGGTGAGCACTTAAAATAACCCTTATTGAAATTCTAAATAAGAGTACGCCGCTCGAATTTCCACGGTCATAGTTTCCTTTTATGTGCAAGCCGATGTGTACACGGGACATCTTATTTACGTTCGATCCAAACGAACACACGAGGTCCCCTGCTAGACCTCCACTCCTGCGCCACCAGGATCAAAGACGGGGCCTCCATCTTACTCACCGAGCCACCGCGGCCCCGGGTACAAGAAAACAGAAAATGTCACCCAAAACTATGTTCTTGTCTCTTTTTTCCACACATTTTGTACATGCCTGTATATTACGGTACTGCAATCATGTTTGTTGCTACGTGGATATGTACATCCCAATTCTCGATCGTCATCGTGTTGTTGGACTACCACGTCGCGCGTAGAGAGGTTTGAGAATAATGTTCTTTTATTATTATTTACTGCTAATTATATCATTGTCAATAAATATTTACATAAAATAAAGATCAAACATAAAATAAAGATCAAACATGTAAGTTCTGGAAATATAAATATGACTTTATAAATATAAATATTTCTATAGATTATGAATGCTGTAATTTTTCAAATACTCATTCATTCATTCATTATTTCAAATCCGAAATGAGTCACGGAACGCTTATCCCTTTGGTTTAAGGAATACCTCTTTATTTCAAAAGTTACAAAATCTTAAATCTATATTCGTTGCAATGTAGAAACTTTATTCCCGCAATTGTCTTAGTAGGTCTATACCAAATAAGTCTTGTACACATTTAATAATTTTACTATGAAATAACTACATTTCTCAAAAAGAAAAACAGATAAAAATAGTAAGAGATTAAAATTGGAAAGTTAGGCCACAGGAATTATTTGAACATTGTTTAAAATTTCAAAACTTTGGACAGTTGGATAAATAAGTTTTCTATTAGAAGTTGAAGGTTTGGAGACAGCAATCTGATCTTCAGCTCTTCGGGGCTTTGATAAGTAAATCGCCACATAAATTATGTAAATGGTGTTTTGTTTGAAATTTGAAAAATGAATAAAAAAAGGATATATTAACCTAATGCTTTAGTACAATGCAAACAAGTCCGTTTCGATTTTTAACAATTTTTTTCCGAAGAAATAAGAGGAACAATTTGAAATTTGTGTTCCCGAAGAACCCAAAAATCAAATTTGTGTGGTCTTATTGAATACAATGTAATACCCTTTCCTTAAAGCAGAAAGACACGGGGTTTAACGTCAACTCGACACAAACTATGTTATTTTGGGATATCATATGGCCCAATGCTATTTCAATAATTCACTTGGGTCATCTAACAATGGGAGGAGCCCAGAGAAAACCCAAGATATTGCACATGCGACCCTTGACTCTATGAAGACTGGCATATTTTGTGCTGAGGTAAAATTAACCAGGACGCCAAAATGCACACTCGGTGCTTTTCCTTTCCACGGCTTTCGTCCTGTATCACTGGCAAGAAACACCACTCCTATGGATTTTCTCGACACCGGGATCGAATCCCAAAGCCAACACCGTAATCACCGAGCCTCCGTAACTCCTGTAAACATTAACACAAATATTCTTACCCAGAGACCAACAGCTAAAACAAGTAGGAAATACCCAGCGATTGTCAGGTAATCACCAATACCTAACACCTCCGCCATTTTAAAGGTACTCTGGAATATTAACTGAGTGATATACTTTTATCATCACCTGTGATGCTATTAATTACGCTCAACTAATTGGTAGTACGTTAAAGGTCGTATAGCACTATCATTTTGAAATTTAAAGATGCATTTTTCAATAACTAAATCTGCAAATTGCAGTTCTTATTTTCGTTTGAAATGCTATATGCTATATATAGAGAGAGTCATTTATTCACACGAAAAGCCTATCATCAACTCCTTAAATTATCGGATTGCGGAGATTTGAACGGATTGAAACACGACGACCATTAAATGATTTACTTTAATGGTGATAAACAATCTCTACTACACCTCCCTCAAAACTACTCCGTTCTTATTTTCGTTTGAAATGCTATATATAGAGAGAGTCATTTATTCACACGAAAAGCCTATCATCAACTCCGTAAATTATCGGATTGCGGAGATTTGAACGGATTGAAACACGACGACCATTTAATGATTTACTTTAATGGTGATAAACAATCTATACTACACCTCCCTCAAAACTACTCCGAAAAGTACCGAAAAATAAAAATACCGAAAAAAAACCACATTTTTGATACAAATTACCGAAAAAAATCAACAAAATAAATCCTAAATACCGAAAAATCACAAAACATTGAAAATCCCTAGGCCATACATACAAGGTGGGTCAGGTTAGGCCACGTATAGGGCCTACAAATTGTGGGGAACTCTATGTCATTGATCACAATAGACCCCACATATGACCCGTCGGACAATGTAGGTGGGTCATTGATCAGATTAGACCTACTTAATCCATTCCACACGTTTTAATTGTCATTGTGTATAAGCCAAATGTTTTCCTTGTTCAATACAATTGGAGCTTGAAACCATTCGTCCAAAGGATAAGCCTACTGTTTGTGTGTTATGTATTGGATACTAGGATCTCATGACAAAACCATTATTGATTGAATTGGGCCAATATTAAATTCAAAGTCGTGTTTTTAATTTCGAATATTACAGATAACATTGTTCATTTTAACTTTGCCACGGTAAACCGAACAAAACACCCAATGAACTCGTGTAAGTGACATTTCATTAATTTCTCTAATTAATAAACAACAAAAACCTTAATGAATATGAAACGGTAGCATATTTATCTGTTCACCAACTGTTTATGTATAACCGTCTGTTTAATTAGACTACAATTATGTTTGATAGCCCAACGGTAGCAGTTTTAAATAATAGTATTTATCTCTTAATGGGAATACTTCTAATCGGAATGCAAGCGACAATCCACACTAAATCATTATAATGGATATAACGGAATATGTCCGTGAAATGGAAACGAAACTGGGTGTATATATGTAAAATAGAAAGAGCGAGAGAGGGAGAGATAGATGGGTGGGGTTTGACTTCCACTCGACACAACCTAGGCCATTTCAGGACTAACATAATATGGTTCAATTTTATTTCAATAATTCGCTTGTGTGTAGGGGTCTTTAGCAGTGGGTGGAAACCGGAGATCCTGCAAAACCCCATGAGGTTGGACAGTGGACCGTATTCGTTGTCACGTACAACCGAGGAATCGAAACTATGCCAGTTGACTAGATGACAGACCTTATGATACAGTTCACACATGCTAACCATTCGCCCCCCCCCCGCCCCCAGCAAACAAGAAGTTCACGGTGCTGGCTGCCCTCCACCCCACCCCAAGTGCTTAAGGTGCCAGTGTGCTAGCACATGATTGAAATAAAATTGAACCACATGTTTAGTTATTGTCTGTCTAAGTATTGTAATAAGTCTTAAACTACTTAATAGCCCTTTAAAACCATACACTTAGTGAAATGAAATGAGGTTTAACGTCCTACTCTTTTGCACTTAACCTGGGCTAATGGAAGAGGGCATACAGTGTGCAATGAGGAAAATTTTGCCCGGGCAGCGGCGCTACGGTCTACTCTCATATCGAATTTCAACTGCCAAGGGATCTTTTACGTGCACTCCAATGCGTACACGGGACATCGGTTTTTCGTCCCATCCGAACTACTAGGCCCTCTTTCTTCATCACTGACATGGGGAAATCACGCCAGAAAATCGAGATGAACTTTGTCGGCCAATGCAGGGATCGAACACCCGACCTCCAAGCTAGCGAACCAGCGCCTTATCCACTTAGCCACCGTGACCCCCTATACACTTAGTGTATGTGAATGGTTTTAAAGGGCATTTCAGTAGTTTAAGGCTGTGTTTTTGTATTGTACGTATTAATTCAACGTGAGATGCGAATATTTCACAGCAATGTGATTCGCGAAGTATTGTATAATTGGGGATCGAAAAAGGTATTGTTTGTATTGACAATTTATCTTAGCTTTATCAAAGATGACTAAAGTGTGCGTTATAATCTAAATAAACTGTTTCAATTTGGCAATATAGTCGAGTGATTTGACGTATGTAAAATTTATCTGAGAGGACATTTTTGTTATATGTTTGAGATATGCAAATAAATTCATCGGGGGTTGTTCTAGTTGACCTAGCTGTTATATTGTAATACAAAGCCATCGGATATATCATGTTTTATAGGCGTCCATTATTTATACTCAATTACATGTATGTTTAATGATAGATTGATAAGAGTTTGTATTGCCCTATTCATTGGAACATTATTTTACTAACAAATTCTAGTAACTGTATGATATATATTTATGCTAAAAGATCTTGATTCTGACGACAATGTCATCATTTTAAAAAAAAACGAATGTTTTGTATTTTTTTCTGTATTCTTTGGGTCCTTAAAATATAAGTGTACATTATAATGCATTACATTCAACTTTTTTATTGGAATTTTGATTCAATAATGTTTGTTGAAATACACGGATAGTCTAAATTGAGTGACAGTCTTTTGCGCCTACGTAGCCAATTGTACGTTTTCGCTTTAACTTATTATTTGGTCGTTGTAATGTTACGAAATTAAATATCCAACTCGAAATAGGTTGCCAAATAGCACCAAACATAACACCAGACCTCAGCTATAAGACTAAGTGTAATGTTGAAAGTCTCATGTATGAAGCATGTGGTCTACCATGACGTTTTAAATGATCCACATGACCCTCTTTTAAACGTCATCGTAGACACGATTGTCTGCCTAGCGAAATTTAGTGAGTATTGCCACTGGTTGACGGAATCTAAGAGTAGTAAAATTTGGCCTCAATTATTTAATTACAACCATTTCTCACCTTCTTGGTGTTAATATATCGGCTGAAAGACTATCAGGTTCAGGCGAGTTATTTGCCCTTGAATTAGAAATTGGATTCAGACCACATGGCTGTAACATACTTTAGACATTTCACTTAGTCATATAGCTTACGCCTAATGTTATGTTTGAAATATTTTCACATTACAGGCGAATGTGACTGCTATGTCTGTCATAATAGATACCCCTTCACTATGCCGAGATTGGGATTTGGGAAATTTGTTGCTTAGATTGTTTCCTTTATTGTTACTTTGTTTTATTTTGCGTGAAGTCTGAATCATTCGAGACCCGGGACCGTATAACGCAATCATTAGATTTGATGTATGTTTGTGGTGAATTGCCTGAAATGTCTGTATATATATATATGTTTACGTGTCGTAGTTTGGTCCTCCTGCACTTACCCTTTAAGTTCAAATATTCGCCACCCATACAGCGATAGAAATATCCAATACTTTATAAATTTAGAAAAAAATACCCGACAAAATAATAATTAATAACCAACGAACGGGAACAGAGTAAAAGCCTGTTCAATGAATGTGAAGCGTTAAAATATCACACTTTATTCAAAAGATGTAAATGATAGAAATGTGGAAGTTAGTAAAACAATCAATAGAATCCCGACATTTGTGACAGAAATCCGACGGGTTTGTGGCTTGGAAAGAATCTAGTCGTTCGAGTGGGAAGGAAAACTGAGATCTCATCTACATATTGGCATGCACGTAAACTAATTCGAAAAGAGTAGGACGTAATGCCACTGCCCAGTCAACAAATCATCCATAGCACACGGTATGGCGTATATGCAAGTCTCAATTATCCCAGTCAGTGCGAAAAGGTAGGACGATTAATCCAGTTTCATTTCGTTTCGTTTCGGTTGAACGAGACACGTAATGACATATATAATCATCCTTTAATGACTCGCGAAGTGAAAACTCACAAAAACAAACCTAACATACTACCAAAATAACATGTCATTTTGCAGCGTGGTGAAATACGGAATAAAGGGAGACAATAATTGTCATGGGTCCACAAAGAAAATTGTCTTTTACATACTGATCAATGTAGATATTTGTGGAAGTATTATTGCCCATTTGATTTTACAATAAAACCCCATCAATGGTGTTAGTAGCTGCTAATAGGATAACATTCTTACTCCGCATCCAGCATAGAACAAAACGTGAGATGACTTTATTCACTAACATCTACTCGGAGAACTTAACATTTAAAGGGCAGCACATGTCACAAAAGAAAATAGTTAGGTATCCCCATCTATTGGAGATAACCACACGCTTCCTGCTTAATCTGCCTGGTGGTCTATCACGGGATTTCTACCCCACCCTCTGCGAGAAAGATGGCTAAGTGTACGTCTCTCTCTAGTAATTCATTTTTCTTATTGGTCGCCAGTTGAAATGCTTCAATTGTGTAGCATCTAAAGGGACGGGACGGGTGCCATTTTTCGACAACCAGACATTCTGGCATTATTGGCCGAATTTGTTTGCTGGGTACCTAATTATATGTAGCTTAAATCTTAAGCCTTGCCGTGACAGACAGACGTCCTGAACCAATATAGGAAACTGTTATTCTAGCTATGTGTTTAATAAAAGATTAATATGTAGAACATGTATATTCACAAGATAATAAATATTTTGAGCAAAATTAAAACACATCTTAATAACACAATTTACCTACACATAGCAATGTGTAATTATCTAAACAGTCTATGTGTAATTATATTTACAAAATTATCTATTTATAAATAATGGACATTTTGTGCCAAAAATATTGAACGTAGTTCTACAAAATTTAATCACAAAGCATTACTATATAAAAATCTAAAACACATATTTACAAAAAATTACGATTAAGTAAAGAAATGAAAAAAAGTATATGTACAAACGATATAAAAATCTAGAACGTATTCTTTAAAGTTCATTTACAATTAAAGTTATAATAATAATTACAATCTAAAAATCTAAAATAAATATTAACAAAATGTGAATAAAGAAACGTATTTAAAAATCTATAATATACTTTTACAAAATGATTTGCAGCTTTTAATACCAAATGAAACAATGGAATATTCAAACTAATTAATAAATGGTTGTGTTGATAAAAAAAATCCCCTTTCTAATTTCTATTATTACAATCCCGGGGAGATAACTCGGTTTTATGGAAATAAATATCCATTTATTGTCATCACCGAATTCTAAATTATTGCTTATTCAGGTACTAGTGAGATGTGATTGGTGTCAGATGAGAGGATTATCCATCTTCTCCCTTCGTAAAGTTCGTTCAGGCCCTGTTAAAAGTTCAGTCTTTGATTGGCAGTTTCTCTATCAATGATAATAAACACTGATGGGTTAGCGCTGATTTGTGGAATAGTAGTTCCAAAGCCGTCGCTTTAAACCTCGGTATCAAGATACTGGCGAACATGAGATGCTCTGTCTTGCCTCTCTTCACCTAAATTTCCTTCGGCCATGGGATGTACTTGGGCGGAGATGCATGTTGAAGCAGTATTTTCATAATCGTGGCTTCCAATCTGTCTTCCAAGACTTTGATATACATTGACTGTTCTGTCTCTCGTTGCATCATCAAGTTTCTCATAGGTCAGAGATAGTGCTTGACCACTGATGTTTGGAGAAGCAGTATTCACGTAATCGTGGCTGTGAACGTTGGTGTTGAGATTTTGATAAACATTGACAGTTCTATCTCGAGTTGCTTCATCAAGTGTGTCATAATTCAAAGGCAGTGCTTGAGTAGATGTGCTTGGGGTAGCTGTGTTCACATAATGGTGGCTTTGCATATTTATATGGAGATTTTGGTAAAGATTTACTGTACTGTCACGCGTCATTTCATTTAAATTGACATAGTTCAATGGCAAAGCGTGATTGGTGATGCATGGAGGAATTGTATTTTCATAATCGTGGCTTTGAACTTTGTTTTTAAGGTTTTGATGAACACTGGATGTAATGTTTAGTGTCGCATTACTATTTTCATCATGGTTCACCGGCACTGCTACAGTAGCCATGTCTTTTGGATCAGTATTCTCATAGTCGTGACTTTGAACCTGTGGTGTAACGTTCTGATAAACATTTTTCATTCTGTAGGGCGTCGTTGCCACACGTTTGACGGAGCTTATGGAAGTGGAGGCCGTGTTACAGCCATCTATATCTCCAATACCAGAACCAGCATCGCCAACGCGCTTAAGCAAGTCTACACATTCTTTTATTTTTTCATAGCCATCATCTAAATCATTATCAATGTCGTCGTGGTCGGCATCATAATCGATATTATCGTTTATTTCATCTTGTTCAATAGCATCAGTCGAATCGTTATTGTCTTCATCACCACCACGTGGAACAAAATCGGCATTAGCAATAGCGGGGATAGTGCCCATTACATGACCATCGATAGTGCCACGTATATCAATTTGTTGGTTAGTATCGAAAAGCCGGTTAATGATTGATGGAACTGGTTGCACAAAAGCGGAAAATGCGTGTCTTGATAAGGACTCAAATGAATCTATATTAGTAAAGGCTGTGGTAACAGTAATTGGCGGAACCAAATCGTAGAACATAGACACTAGATTAACGGGTCCGGGTGCAATGTTCAGCTGGTAAGATCCAATATCTGAAAACAGAAAGAGAGAGAGAGAAATGGGGTTTAACGTCCACTTGACACCAACTAGGCCATTCTGAGACTAACATATGGTTTCATTTTATTTCAATAATTCGCTTGCGCGTAGGGGTCTTTAGCAGTGGGAGGAAACCGGAGTGCCTGGAGGAAACCCATGAGGTTGAGAAGGCGCCCATATCTCCACGCCACATAAGCTCACACCAGGGCTCGAAGCCACAAGCCAGAGGTAGCCGGCCAGCTAGAGGTCGAAGCGCGGCACTCTAGATCACTAGGCCAGCCCAACCTCCCTATCTGAAAACAACCCCATAATAGTTCAAATAGATAAACAAAAATTCGTACTTTTTTTTTGATAAATACGGAATAGAACAGCCTTTATATTAAAGCCATGAATGGGTTGGGATGTTGTTAAACAATGTTGTGTGGATAGTATTCGACTTGACTATTTAAAAACATCAAAACAACTCACCCCTTGGAAAATATTTCCTGTAGAAGAAAACAGTTGAGCTTATAAACACTACTGCAATTAGCAATGATCCAGCTATTATGTAACCCAGGTGACTATTTGCTGTAATAAAACAAAAACAAAAAACTATTAACGCTATATTGGTCTGCACCGACGGGGCTAATGAAGAGGGACATACACAATACAGTAAGCTATAAGCGAAATTTTGCCCGGACAGCGGCATTAGGGGCTACTCTTATTTAGATTCCAACTGTCGAGGGTTCTTTTATGCGCTCACAAATATGTATATGGAACCTAGGTTTTCTTCACATGCATCACTGACAAAGGGGGGGGGGCGAAAATCCTGAAGTTTCTATGTAAAATTAGTGTCAGTGAAAGCATTACGAATAATATGTGGTGGCTGGAAATACACGCCACATTGTTTTAGTTTGTAGAATGGCTCATAAGATGACGCAGTAGTAGAGATGAATGTCCTTTCGTAAGTAGGGTATGGGTTCTATTTCCAGACCGTCTGAAGCCATTTATCATTTCATATACATGTAGCTAACAAAACAGCATTACAGTGTACCAGGTAGTAAAGTTAGAACTACATGTACAAAGTTAGAGAATTAATAACTTTTTACATCAAGTATTACAGGTAGAACTACCACATATCAAAGGTCGGACTATGATGTTACCGTATAAATAACAGAGTTTAAAGGAGCAAAATCGCAAACATTTGGGACCTAGAAATTGACAGAAGTGGGTCGCAACGCATATAATACTGTAATATGAATGTATATAAACTGATTTACATGCAATGGTTTCCGTTATTACTCTAATTTCAATCAAATCAGTTATGTTCCGCGAACTAAGCCATCAGTCTCAATCGAATTTCTAGCGTCTGGTTATTCCAGTCTACATACGCCGTTTGATTTTGTGCAATGTGTCTGGCCTCGTTCCCCGGGTCTCTTGCTAGAACTGGGACTGAAACGCATTAATGGTACACGATTCGTGCACCAATGGTAAAATGTTTATTTTATCGTAAATATTAGATATCAGAAGCCTATCTTTTCCCGTAAGATCACAGCATCAATGTTTATTTTAATTGACGAATAATTCGTGTTTTTAAAGTTGAAGATTGTGGATGATATTTTATTAGAGACTAAGAGTTTTTAAAGGTATATTTGTGCAGTATTATAATCACATGTACTCACATATCACACCAGAAATACTATATTTAGAAGTGGTATTAGTTGTGGTAGTAGTGGTAGTGTTTGTACTATTTAGAATAAAAGAGATATTTGTGGTGGCATGTATATTATATACTATGCATGTATAAACTCCATCATCTGATTCTTGTAGATCTGGTAGATTGAGTTGTGAAATATAACTCAACATCTTCTCATCTTTATACCAACTGATATTACATGCTGGATTACAATCACTCATACAATTAACTGGTAATTCTTCTCCTATGCGTTTCTGTATTTCATAACCGGGGTTTAGAGTTGTATTACCATAGGTTAATGCTGTATCATATGGTCCATCTGTAATAAAATTATAGTTTAATATCATATCATATGGTTCATCTAATAATATACTTAGGGCAGGACGATTTACCCACTAGTCCCCAAAACCACCATAATGTTGTATCACAAGGTCCACCCGTAACATAATTATAGTTTGATGTTATATGGCCAATCCGTAACATAATTATAGTTTAACATTGTCTCATATGGCCCACCCGTAACATAATAAATTATATTTTTATGTTGTATCATTTTATGATAATGTTATGATAATGTTAATCTGTAATATAATTATAATGTTTCTCCAATTTGTTCCGTACTTCGTCATAAGGGGTTAGCATGGCATGTTTACGCTTTAATGTTGATTCATATCACTCATCTGGAATATAAATTTAATATCATTCATATTGAATAGTCTACGGTAACTGTGCACTAAAACTAGGACAAAACCAGCATTATAAGGATGACGTTACTACAGTTGAATATAACGGATTACAAAACACACACGGGCAAAAAAATTAATAGCTGCGTGATTTTTAAATTTAAGATTGTTTTGGATTCAATGTCTCTTCCGACACTTTAATCTAATGTTTGAGTAAAACTACTTACACATTGGATGTAGAGTGAAACTTTCGGAGACGCCAAGAACATGTTTACATCTTTGTTCTGCAAGAACTGACAGAAAGAATAACACAAAAGTAAAATAGGGGCTACATGTATACTATATACCGGAAAATATCCGGAAACACCCTCCCCCAAATTATCAAACCAAACCCTAACCCACGCACACAGAGGGTCAGCCTCCGGTCTACCCACAGTATTTATGGTGTTTTCCGGTATTAAGTCTGTTTTCCGGTATTTAGTGTTTTTTCGGTGTTTCCCGGTATTCAGTATAACATGGTGTTTTCCGGTATATAGTATTGCCGTAAAAGAGTATATAGAGCATCGGTTTCAAATGAATCTGTAAGAATCAAGACTGATAATAGTGTCATATCAGTGAACAGGTTCTAACTTGCACCTTTACGTAAAATATATAAAGCCAATGAGATATTCAATACATTAAATATGATATTATGGATAGGTTAATTTAATTAGATTATTTACACTGAATGGGTTGAAAATTGGTAAAAACACAAAGTAAAAAAAAAATCCCCCCCAAAAACACCGTGCATGTACATGACCCCTACGTTCAAGCGAATTATTGACATAAAATTAAACCATAATATGTTAGTCCCAAAATGACATAGTTTGTGTCGAGTGGACGTTAAGCCCCATTTCTCCCCCTCTCTCTGTTTATAAATTCTCCCCGTAAAACCAACCTTTAATGTTTGAAAAATGACACATTGAACCACGAGTGAATTTACACAGATGTATCACAGGATTACTCACTCACTTAAAAAGACCAACAAGTTATTTTATATTACTTTATTCATTGATGATTAGATATTGTTGTTTTTAAAAATTGTTTCCCTCCACCGCCATGTTGATAAATTACACCACAATTGAAAGATTGGTAGCTAAGAAATCAAACAATAAACTTATAGCGAGTCGTTATTATTATAGAAGTATGTATTACTATTAAAGAACGTCCGAAATCCAACAAAATATGCCGATCGATAATAATTTATTTCCATTAACACATTCAGAAATACAACACACGTACCGATGATGATGGCAATGACGATGATGAATAACAAACTTAGCAACATTCGACACTCCTAATGATGATGATGAAGATGATGAATAATACACTTAGTAACATACATACGACACGCTTAACAATAATGATGATATGTTTTGATATAATGACTCAATTACCGTTATATATTTTGAAACGTTGTTTTATATCGTGCAAATCCCGTAGACGATAGACCGTAACTCACCTGTGTCCAATGCAGACCATTTTGTTAAATCTTGTAAACTTGCTTTACAATGTGGATCATCTGTAGCTATACAGGTTATATTACCTCCTTTATCTGTTATATCAACATATGTATCTTGTAGTATTCTAAGTTTATCATAATATATACCATTTTTAAACCATCTATATATCATAGGTAAATTATGATCACTTGGCCAGGTTGTAGATCTAGCGTTACAAATCAGAGTTATCTCCCCCTTTAATTCATCATTTTCATTAATTTGCCGCAAAACTGGTTGATGTTGCTTTGGTATGAATGTCACTGGTTTATCTGGAATGAAATGAAATAGGGTTTTGGGTTTTAACACCCGTTGTTTGTTCACCGATTGGTGTAATGAAGAGGGCATACTCCATGCCATGCGTACACGAGACCTCTGGTTTTCGTCCCATCCCCAAAACTGGTCACTCGCCATGTCAAAGGGCTTGTCAAAACATTAATACAATATTCAGCTTATAATAAATATACATGGACGCTCTTTTAAAATTACGTACAAGCTTTCAATGTAATATTATATGTGTCAACCCTAAACGCCCTTATCCGATAGTAACCATCTTTTTCACTTATAATAATAGTAATAATAATAACTACCTGTTATAACAAGTTCTATGCAGCTATACGAGATATTCGAAACCCCTTTCTGAACTTTATAAATACCAGCATCATTTTTTTCCGCGTTCACTATTTTAAAACTAAGCTTTTCTTCTGTATGTTTTATAAATTCGTAGCGTGTATTATACAAACTTTTCGATCCAAACAAAAATGATCTACCATTATGAGTTACGAATATCAGATGACCCTTGGCTGGTACATCAAATGTTAATATAGCACGTTTGGAAACTTGTACAGTAACGATGCCACAATCACATATAACTGAAACCAGATAAAATAATTATATTAGTTTGTGATTACATATACTCTCCCAAAAAAAATAAATAAACGCAAAGTGACGATCCAGGGCAGGTGGGGTCACTCTTGTTTGGCCCGAGCTTGGGCGGTCACGTGTTGAACTTCGCTGTCGGTACCTATCCCAAAGGCGAGAAATGGAACTAAGGGAAACATTCAGCAGCCTGACTACATCTGTCTTGGATTCACCTGCTTGTAATCGACCAATAGCGTTGTTGCGTTGGTCTTCGTTCAGATGTGGGTGGCATCACTTGGTTCGTTGTGTGTTTACATGTGCAACTGATTTGGAAACCGAGAACCACAGGATTTTAAAGGCCGTAGATTTAGGTTCCACGCACAAATCTCGCGAAGTAGTTTGGTGTAACCCTACCTTACCCTAACCTACAATCTCGTCAACAATTACGTATCCTAGTCTTATTTGCATCTAAGCGACTTTCACGAAAATGGTTATCCTTAAGAAATACATATAACCCCTACTATGTCATTGCTAAAATTTCGACTTCGGGGCAGTCGGACATATTTGGATGCACACATCATCCATCTTTGCATACATCATCTGGGTCTACCAACTGTAGGTTGACATAGAACGTTTTAAAGGTTGAAACCTACCTGATCCGAATGAAGCTAATAACACACTAATTACAAACATTGAGGTATCTACCTGTTACGGGAAGTAAAGATGTAACCATCAGTAAAATCACTAACATCTTTTCTCTAAATTTCTTAAATTATCAGTTACGTCGACGAACAATCTTCCGTACATTAGAACACAGTTGATGTTTTAAAGCTAAATGACTTATGTGTTCATCATGTGAGTTATGAGTAAGAGGACAATAACAGTTTATTTGTTTGTGTGTAACAAAGACTGTTAAAGATTACTCAACGTATGCCATCAAAGACAGTGCATATGTTTATACATGGCCGGGTTAGTCACACAATTAGTGTAATAATTACGCCACTCAGAGCACAGAGGACGTGGCAAGGGCACTCGTCTAGTTGTTCGGATGGGACGAAAAACCGATGCCCAGTGTACACACTGACGTGCACGTAAAAGATCCCTTGTCAGTTGAAATTCGACATAAGAGTATGCCATCCTGTAACACTGATAAGAGTAAAATACGGTGGGAAATCCTGATGCACTTTCTCGTCCAACACCAGGAACGACGACAGGAGCTCCAGGTTTGCGCACGAATGTCTACTCACTGGGTTTCCTCCAATCTAATTAAAATATAGATCTATATTTCGTTTCGTTTTTTATACTTTCGATGACCTACACTCATGTAGATCTAACAAGTTATAGTGGGAGTTCACGTTCTATGACGTCAGGTATCATGCACTGAACATAACGTCAGTCATTCGATTAACCAATTAGCTACCGCCATGCTTTTTAAGATCTACTTTTGTTTTGTTTTGATGTGATATCTACCCACAGTTCCACGCATGAAAACGTCAAACAGTCGATTCGACAGACCATTTGATTGGCTGACCCCTCATTTCAGGCAAAACACGAGTTAAATAACAAGTCTTCCAGACCCAAGAGTAGTAAAGACAAGTAAAAACGAAATTTTGAACTATAAAAACCAAAACAACATTGGATCTGTGTTTTAATCAGATTGGGTTTCCTCCTTTAATAAAACAAAAATGAGCAATATTTTGAAACTACATAAAATTATATTGAAATATAATAATTGGGTGGTGGGGGTAAATATCGTATTATTTTAACGTATAACGGCACTGCAAGAAAAGTACAGTCAATTAGAGCTGGTTCTCTTCCGCCCTGATTTTTGACTCGAATACCGAAGTAAGTGTCTATTGAACCGGTTTGACTAAATACACTAAATTAAATGAGGATGAACGTCCCGCTGACAAGGTTAATGAAGACGGTAAATTTTACAGAAGGACCCAAACTAGTAATTAGTTGCCCATCATCCTCGGTTACCCAGTGTACTCATTCCTTAATCCATATGGTTTTCAAGATCTAAAACTATTTGATTGTAGTTAGTGTGTACGAACCAATCAAAAAACAGTTTACAAACCAGTCCTACGTAGACTCTTTAGCGTCATTTTTACGTCATAGAACTACATTGTTTACAAACAATATGGCGGCTTGTTTGTTTGGTTATGAGAAAGTTTGTAAAAGATTTAATATAAAAGAATTGACATGCACACAAAAAGATGGCAGGGAAAGACTTTTTCATGAAATTCTTAAATGACACTGATTTTTCTACTACGCGATAGGTATTTTTCCCAATGACATATTTGCAAAGTGTGCAAGAACGGACTGAAGTCAGCATGTGTGGGGTATTCTTTGTTGAGAGTTACTTCCCCTTCGGTTATTACCTTTCCAAGTAACGCTTTATGGGATTGGACGATAAAAATATCACAATACGCCAGGGCAGGTAATTTGAAATCGTGGAAACCCTATGGATTAACCCAGGGTATAGTGGGGTAGAACGGAATGAGTACACTGGGTAAATGAGGATGGTTGTCCATTGACTTCACTGTAATATCACTGGCTGTAACTTTTGCTCAACATTCCGTTTGTTCCCATCTTTATAGGCACAATGGGGACCACTTGGCAATATACTCACCATAATTTGGAAGGGGGTTGACCGTTTAGTTTTTTTGCTACGCGGATTTGATGTTGACTGGGGGTGAAAATATCACTTCCGGCACAATGATTGCTCTGAAGAAAGACATTTTACACCCCCTATCCCTAAACTGCTATGAAATTGCAAATTTGATCCTACTTTTAATTCTAGACAAAAAAGTCAACCCAAAAATTCAGGAAGAAGGGAGAAAAAATTTAAGGGAAAAATTGTCTATCATTAACCCGCACTACATTCGTAAACTGTGCTATTTTAATATTAGAAATATAGGTAAAATACGTAAATTTGTAACTGAAGAGGCCGCTAAGTCACTTATTAATTCTCTTGTCACTTCTCGATTAGATAACTTTAATTCACTTTTAGTTGGTTTACTGCTGCTAGACTTGTTACTTTAACCAAAACATGTGACCACATAACTCCTGTTTTATACAATTTACACTGGTTACCTGTTAAATATCGAATTGATTTTAAAATGTTGTTACTTACTTTTAAATGCTTAAATAATCTAGCTCCTGTTGACCTCTCAGATCTTTTAGAACTTTATATACCCGGCCGAACATTACGTACATCAGATAAACTACTTTTATTTAATCAGGCTTTTAACTGACTCGTTAACATCTTGTTGTTTATTTATGATTACATGGTCACTATTTAAAGTGCCCCTGAACATGTTATATGAAAGGGTGCACTATAAATATGCTGTAATAATAATAATGTCCAATATTGTATTCACATATTACATTGCACGTTATGTATAGACATTTAGAGAAATTATTTTCTATTGCATTTTTTAAAATACGGATATGACACCATCCTTTGATGACGTTCAGTTACTTGAAACAATTATTTCATTGGCAACGTGCCAATCGTACATTATATATATATATATATTAGACCAATAAAATATTGTAGTTTGCGTAACGATTTCACTAAAATGCTCATGTAGAATAGAGTGTATCAGTATTTTAAGTTGTTACATTGTGTAATATATTGATATCCTCCTTATGCAGTATCAATATATACTTAAAGGAGCTAAATCGCTAATATTTGGGATCTAGAAATATACCCAAATGGGTAGCAAAGCATAAAATAATCTTATATGAATCATGTGCGGATCCAGGAATTTTTGCAGGCGGGGGTTTGCCATGTTTCTGTTACAGAAATCTTCCATCATCGTCTCTAAATTACATAGGATACATACAAATTGAGCTTTTTAAACAGAGAAATCATTTTTATACTGATGTAGGATCACTTTGTGATGTAATTTCATTGATGCAAGGCATTATTTTTTTTTACGTAGCTGAGCAGGGGGGGGGGGGGGGGTTGGACCCCCCAAACCCCCCCTCTGGATCCGCGCCTGTGAATGTATAGAAACTGATTACCGTTCATCCATTTCCGTCTTTACTCTAATTTCAAATCAGTTATGTACGGCGAAATACTAGCCCTAATCTGAATATTGGGGGAAAATTTTTGATGGATAATTTCTTGACAGTCTTTCTAGTTCTATATATTATATGTCTGTTAAGGTACAGTAAATGTGACTAAATTCTTAACTGATCAAAACAGGCCCCAAACTGTGAGTCCCTAAACTATCATTTCCATCAGGTCATGATTGTAGGTACATTAGTCCTCACTATGAGAACAAGAGGCCCACACGGTCAGTGATACCATAGCGCTCGAGATGAGCTTTATTGTGATCGATCACTTCAACTGGGACACATGGTCGCTGGCTCGCCTCGCATTAGCCTGGTATCTTGATTTGCTTTCATTTTCAAAAAGTTTTTACGATTTTCTCTTAAATTTATTTCTTTCTTTTAATATATGAAGGCCGCGTGGTTTCAACGTTAGCTGGTTCGTCGTTGATATCGTCCAAAGGCAAGCGTGTGGATGGGAGAAGAGAGAACAGAAAATAAACTTGAAGCTGAATTGCTGAAAAAAAAAAGTGACTAAATATTTTTTCGGTGGTCAGGGACAGAGTCGTGCACTGCTCAGTCGATGAAAACACGAACATCATCGAGAATAGTGAGTAGATAACCGTCAAGAAAGGTGTAATTTCTGAAGCCAGTTCCGCAAGGGGCCCAGCTGAAAGCAGCTGTAGATAAAGGGAAGTAAGTGTGATTTAGTTCTTATAGTAACCTCCCTTTAACCACACTCGGGTATTATTATGGCCGTTGAGACTGCCGGTGCTGAGATATGTAAAATTCACAATGATAAAGAGTTTGTTATTACCTGCAACGTTAAAAAAAGCTATTTCACACACACTTTATTTAATGTATATTATCCATAATATTTGAAACAGTCTAACGGGCGTGCTTTAGGTCATGATGGCTGTCATTGAGTTCAGTTGCGTAGATTTAGTCACAAACTTGTTTGTGACTAGCAGCAAAATCGCCTGTCTAAACCAGTGGATTTTCTCCGGGTCTTGCGGTCTTCTCCCATTGAACCATATGATTGTGTCGAGTGGAAGATAAATCCTATAGATGTCAGTGTTATATCGGATGTAGGTTTTACAATATAACACCCGCATTGTCTAAATCATCTATAGGGTTTATTGTTTAACCTACAATTATATTATATGGTTATACGACAAATAACCCTGCAGGTTAATCGACTATATGACAGAACGACCAATTCTCCTGCAGGTATATCTACCATATGACTGAACGACCAATTCCTCTGAACAAATATTCGTGCAGGTAGATCTACTATATGGCTGCACGACCCATTCCCCTGCAGCTAAATCTATATACATGTATAAGCTATGGTTAAGGTTAATATATGAGGTAAATTATATATATTGTTGTACGATCAATTCACTAGCAGGTAAATCTTGTATATGACTGTACTGTCTGTAAGATCAACTTATCTGATTATGAATCTACGTCTAATTTTATTATACCAACAGATTTACACCCACCACAGAAATGAAATGAAATGGGGTTTAAAGTGCTACTGTTCTGCTCCGAAGACCGGCACACGCCTTAATATGAGAGAAATTTTGCCCGGGAAGCGGCGCTACGGCCTACTCTTATATCGAATTCCAACTGCCAATGGATCTTTCAAGTGCACGCCAATGTATACACTGACAAGGGGATACCACGCCGGAAAATCGGGATGAACTTTTTCTCCCCCCCCCTTAACCACCGTGACCCCCACCAACCACAGTATCCATCCCCTCTAACTCCAAATCCGTAACTTGACTGCTGTATTATATTACAGGCAGCTGGATCACCACCGAACACCAGGTCCTCCATCTATGTAATGTACATAGCATGAAATGACTGGTAATGACATACCTAAAGTAGTATAGAATTAAAATGCTACGATGTTGTATATACGCTACTGGTGTCGTAAGTTGCATGAGAACGATACATCAAGTAATTATAAATTAATAATATTACTTTTCACCCAAATTAGACAGATCATTCAGTGACTGTAATATATTTAGAGCGTGCATAACATCGTAATGAATGTAAGCGATGTTCTACAACTGAGGTCTTCCCTTTTTATTGTACAATAATGAGCCCGGAGACAATACAGGGTTGCATCAGTGGTGAATACTAAACAACATGGCAGTAGAGTGTTAATAAATGCTAATCAGCAGGACAGATGAGTGGTGAATACGAACATGGCAGAAGGATGGTGAATATGGCGTAACATGACAGAAGTGTGGTGAATACAAAGTAACATGGCAGGCGAGTGGTGAATACTAACTAACATGACAGCTGAGTGATGAATACAAGCAGTCATAGTAAATACGCATCCGTTGTAACTTATAGGTTATATTTTATCCTTTTGGAACCAGTATGAGGTCGAGGCAATAATATTGTTACAAATGTTGTAAATATGCGCTTTCGATCTTTATATATTAGTCTTTACTGTAGCATTGTAGCTCAATTTTGTAAAAATACGTTGCAGATTTTTCGTAAGCAACTAATAATGTTAACAGATCTTTGTGTAAATATTTTGTTGTAGATAATTACGCGTTGTAATGTTATAGGTAAATGATGTAAAGGTGTCAGGGGCGGATCCCCCCCCCCCCCCTACTCAGCTATATAAAAAAAATAAAAATAATGCCTTGCATCAATGAAATTACATCACAAAGTGATCCTACATCAGTATAAACATGATTTCTCTGTTTAAAAAGCTCAATTTGTAAGTATGCCTATGTAATTTAGAGACGATGATGGCAAATTTCCGTGACAGAAACCAGGCAAACTCCCTCCTACAAAAATTCCTGGATCCGCCCTTGGGCGTGTTTTATAATTCTACACAAAAGTTATGTTCATGTAAATATATACGTTCTACATTTTAATCTTATTCACTGTAAGATGATAAAGGCTATCATTTGTTTCATTGGTCGAATTGGTCTTAAGAGTTAGGTTAATTAGGTATTTTGCAAATAAATTCGATCAATAATGTCAGAATGTCTGGCGATGTCTCATCACAGATACTCATGCAGCCTTCCCTAGATAGACTTGCCCTTTCAAATTTTAAATTATGTACGCCGGGTACAAGCAGTGAATAAAGCCGTCCCACGTTTTGTTCTACACTGGACACCGAGTAAGAATCTTATCCTTTTTTGTAGATTAGAACCAACGTCGTACTCACTTAGCCACAGCGGTACCCGAGGGTTTAACCAGTTTACTTATGATAGTATAATCCAGGAAAGGAATATCTAAATCTAGAATGTATTATGCATTCCATCATATCCACTACGATGATTAACTGTGGGGTGCCGGCTGCATTCCGATAAGATAAGCAGTAAATGTAGAACGTTATGCTATTATTTAAAACTGTTACTGTTGGGCGATCAAACATAACTAATTAAACATAAACAGTTGATGAAAAGATAAACATAATTGTTACTGTTTTATATTCAATAAAGTTTGTTCTTTTTTTTAAAAAAAATAAAAAATAGACAAATTACTGAAAAGTGTTTTGTTCGGCGTGTCGCAGAATAAATTTACGGGATAATAGTGTCCAACATAATACGCAATGAGTACACGGGGTCGTGTACTCTGTGTAGAAATGGTTTAAAGCGCCATTTGTAAGGAGACAATGCGATAATAATTAAAATGACTTACTTACGAAACATGTGTCGATTGAACGAAGCAGGCGCAAACGATTGCAGTTACATTTAAACTGTTCGCTAATTATATTGAACATAAATGATACGAAATTACAGTTATAGTGATACACGCATATACAATTACTATATGCCTTTAGATAGATTTGCATTTATATCAATATTCAAAATAATGTACTTACCAATTTGTTGAGCTGTAATTTATACTACCGTCAGTTAATATTTCAGAGTACCTGTAAAATGACTAGTGACCATAGCTATGTATTTCCTACTTGTTTTAGTTGATGGTGTCTCGGTAAGAATAGTTACTTGTGTTTATTATTACGGCCACTGTGGCCCAGATAGTAAACTGTTATTTCACTAAATACGAGATCAGGGGTTCTATTCGAAGGAAAACATAAGGTTCCATCAATTTTAGATATGAATTGTCAAGTTTGAGCCTTGGACAATTGCCCATTGACGTCGGTATTTAATATTACATACCGCATCCAGGATGGCCATGGTGACTGACGTCATACTCGGTTTCTGTCTTATAGTACGCTCTAGCTGTTTTAAATCCAGGTCGTGAAGTTCGTATATATATACATATCATGGTGGATCCCTGCAACGGACTGTAGGCATATCCTCTGACATCAAGAGATACCGATACTACTTTTAACGCAATAGCATCCTGACATAGATAAAGAACCGCACTTGTTCAAGTAATATTAAATACTACTATATACTACTATGAAACTATAGTAATATAAATTTATAATTTTGTAACTTTTGAAATAAAGTATTGCTTAATCCGAGCAATGAAAACACTTGAATTTGAATGAATCTATATAATTCCAAACTTTACACACATTAATCATTATAATTTGTAATCCATACGTGTATGGTATATCTTTATAATTATGTAAATATTATTGCTAAAATTAGTAAAAATAATACAAACACATATTACTTTTAATTATAACTCATGGAATAAATGACCATTTTTAGAAACTACCATTTTAATACTAGGTACTGACTTAGATCGTACGGTTTTAGGTGTGCCTAAGCATTAAGTGATATATGTACTTCAATATTAGCTTCGTAAAACACAATTCAATGAAAGAAATGCATTGCACATTATATTAAAGTTGCCTTAAATGTAAGAGCTAAATCTGCCATTTGCAGATCTTTTGTTTAGCGACAAATGGCTCAAATGTCTTATAAATTATTGATATAGTGGCATTGCAAACCCATAATCGACTCTCTAGAATATAGGATATCTGCGATTATTTAGCTTTAAACTGGTTAATTTAGAGGCTGTTTGTTATCATAAACGGTAGCTTTTTAATTTGTTTTTGTTGTTTGTGACAGTGGGATATATCATATTATGTTTTTCTTTGTAAATTACAAATGGCGCTCGAAATCATAGACTACTGATTTGAAAGTACGCAAAGTGTCTTCGATAATGGATTCTGGCATTCCATACATGTATTTTCACAGTAAGATAACAACATCAATATTGATTGAAATTTACCAATATTGAATTTTATGGATAATCAAGCGAGATCACGTTTAAGGAAAAAGCTTGATAAAACGGACAGACATGTAAATTATCTGCCATCAATTGCTGACCGAGCTACCGTAGACGACCATTATTACAAATTAATGGACTGGAAGTTTACATCAAAACGGCTGATAAAATCGATAGAGAAAATAATATTGTTGTGACTTAATCGACTAGACGATTATTGGAATAAAGGTGATTAAAAGATACATATGTAAATAATTTCAATACTAAGTTATCTGGTCCGATTACCATAATGCATGCGGAGGTGTACATAATATGTGACTTAATGAGTGTGTGTGTAATCCCCCCCCCCTTCATGTCTTTGAGTAAGTCGGGGTTGATCTCGTCGGGCTACCATAGCGTGTAATAATGGAATTACTATGCATTCCCGAGGCCCCGATAACAACGGGGGACTACTTTCAAGTAGGATGCCGATCAGCCCCCAATCTGTTTTTGTAGTGATTGCACACTGCGCGGGGCTTACCGAATTAAGATTGTCGGGGGACTACCTTAATAAAAGGGAATATACTGTGTGCACTGCATGAAAGAATGCCAACATTTGACGGAAAAACTGCCACACCCACACGTCAAGAGATAAACCAAGTGAGGGTGGATATCTTAGCCATAACATAGTATCTTATTGATAGTACACTAATCGAACGGCAAGTACACGGCCGTGCAACACTCAGCAGTGATCATTTGGTGATATAATTCAAGTATCATGGGAAAATAATGAATCCAATTGGGTGACCCTCGGTGCAGTTTTATGGAAGGCAGACGACATCATCGACATCAAGATCAGTGTGCATTCTGCCAACCTCAAAGACATCACGAAAAAATCTTGGTGGACGCCAGCGTTTCAGAGACAGTGCGGGATAGAGCAAAAGCGCTTCGCCCATGCAAGCGTCCACACCAAGAAGATAACCACCATAATATGTGAGTTCTTATGTCATATCATAACATACTACTGTTTCTTGTGTTCTTGTACACTACTGCAAATTCAGATTATTTGAGCAACACTTTAATAGCGTTCTTGTGTTCTCGTCGGGCTATCGTAGATTACGCTAATGCAATTACAGATTATTTGAGCGCCAATTTATAGCGACACGGTTGACAGAACAACCATCATAAATAAATTATTGTCCAAATAAATAAAATGTTTAAACAGACGTGGGTACTTATATGGTTGATGAAAAGAAAGATATGTAAATAAGTTGTTCTGTTCGGGCTACAGTAGAGTACGCTAAAGTAGGTGCAGTTAAGAGGAAGCTCATAGAGGTAGAGTTCAGTGCATGCTATGAACACCTATCACTTAGTCAATATTCCAGAGTACTAGTACCATTAAAATGGCGGAGGTGTTAGGTATTGGTGATTACCTGACAATAGCTGGGTATTTCCTACTTGTTTTAGCTGTTGGTCTCTGGGTAAGAATATATGTGCTTAATTTTAAATTTAAACGTTAGTTGCTGATGATATTTTGAATGTAACATAAATTTAAGCTGAGAATGAAATATATGTTTTGCTATAATATTGCGCGAAGAGAACTCACTGCGGTTTAAAAAATTGAAACATATATATAATTAGACAATATATGAAATAAAATGGGGTTAAACGTCCCACAGTTCTGTGCCTTCTAAACCTCGTGGGTTTCCTCCGAGCACTCCGGTTTCCTCCCACTGCTAAAGTCCCGAAATGACCTAGTTTGTGTTGAGTGGACGTTAAACCCCATTTCTCTCTCTCCCTCTAAATAAGAATACGCTGTAGCGCCACATACAGGGATTTCTCTTATAGCGCACAGTATAACATATCAGTATATGTCAGTCATCTCTGCCCACTGGGTACAGAAAAATAAGACGTAAAAAAGCTCCATCTCATTTCTCTGTTTCTCGCTCGCATTAAACCAATCGACCTTTTATTGAACTACCAAAGTATATCCCATATAATCTAATTAACCCTCGTGTATACTTCACAACTTTATTTTTAAATAATTTGAAGCGTTCTCGCACCGGATTGTGTGTAAGGTAAAATAATCCCCATAGCCACACTAATTTACATGTAACTCTAGACTTTAACCGATTACGAAGCTAATATTAGCGCCTAGAGCAAGGCCATCATAACATGGCACGGGTTCAACAAAATATTCCCTGGAGTTTTTTTTATAACTCACAGAAGAACACTAACTTAGAGAAACACTCATTTCCCCTGTTTTTTTTTATGACAATCATGGAAACCAAATTCCCCTTCTTTTGACATTAATTTCTCGATTTGTGATTAGAGAGGACATTTCCCTGTCTTGTTTGTCTGTAACTTGGAAATACATTCCACTATATCTTAATTCGTTGGTTTATCTTTAAGTTGAGAATGCGTTTCTTTTATTCTATCCTTTGTTAATCTGCGTGACTTGGACCGTATTTCCATGTCTTTCTTCCTTTGTTTATCGTCGATGCCAAGTCCTATTACCCTGTTGTTATGTATTTGCCCGTCTGTGACCTTACGCCGCAGTCTTTACCTCCAAATCTGTAAGTTGAAAAGACATTCCCACTTTCTTTAGCCCTTTGTTTCCCTGTGACTTCGGACCACATTTCCCTTTCTTTAGTTCTTTTATATCTGTGACATGGGACCATATTTCCCAGTCTTTATGTCTAGGTGTCGCCGCTCCGCATTCAGTAACTTGGGCATTATATTGACGCCCCCTTCCACTCTGCTGCACCTCTACTTTCAAAATCATACATACGGCCCTGAGCAGCATTCGGATCGGAAATATAGTCGGTTAGTTTTTGGGCACCAACTACCACCGCCCCCCACGCCCTAGTCAAAAAATCCCCCGTACGATTAAGAAGATAAATATAAGGTAACAAAAGAGAATACGGTGTTTCAAAACCTTTTATATTCTCCATCGTGTAGTAATGTATGTGCTCATACTGTTACTTCACTGAACGATAAATACTTACATAATATCACATAAATTGGCACGATAACTTTATTGATAAACTGTTAATCACAGCATTAGCCTAGTTTGCCTTCCGTGAATTCGTATTTATAAATTAATTCACTTCAATGACAATGTTTGTGTCAACCAACATTACATATCTGATAGAACTGGTTAAGCACAGTCATATATTCATCATCATTTGCTTGATACCGTTTAGCGAAAGAAAAGAGTGTCTCGTCTTATGGGTGGAATGTAAAACCGGGGCCCCCTGTACAAAGTAACGAACATTTTGGAACTGGAATTGGAAATAAGAGTAGTTCCGCTTTACTTCCAGGATTTCCTCTTGGAATATAGAATGACATATTATGCATGTCCCAGTTAATACACTGCAGACCTACGTAACATTAAACTCCATTTCATTCCATTTGAGAATACCCTTTTATTTTGCTCTTAAAGCGGGAATTTCATATTTTCTAAGAAAGTCGGAAATTTCTATATCTTTTGCTCAATAGGTTGTCAACCCACTATTATACAATCATAGACATTATTTTCCACACTTAAACATCTTTCACATCGGAAAGAATAACACAATTACCACCCTTGTTTTTCTATCCCCCCCCCCCAATGCAATATTTACCTTCAAACGTTTGAATTTGATGTTGAAAATTATATTTTTTTGCTAATTTCTCAACTGGCAATAGTGAATTATAGGACTGTTTATAGATACCATCTATTTTGGGGCTTTACTTAAAAATATGAAATTGCAGCTTTAATGCCCGTTCTGCATCTATTTCGTTATGTCTGGAATACATAAATATATATAATTTAATGTGATGTAGAAACCATAAACATTACAGCTTATAAATTGTTATGCCTATCACATTGTGCTCCATTGTAAAACAGCAGTTCACTTAGCCTTTTTTCATTTTGTTGTATATTTTATTTGAATTCTGTTAGTATTTTGATAACAATATTTGTAATCCAGGACTAGTTTGTGGCAATGTGGGATGCGGGGGTCGCAGTGTTCCTGGCTAGTCGCGTTCACAGACGGGGCAGAGGTGGCGGCGGACAAGTTCATCCGGTTTACAAGGGAGCATGCAATCAAATGGAGAAATTAGAATTACGGTTTTCTGCTGGCGAAATAACAGCTCCTAATTATTTCGTTGTTAAGCTGTCATTCAATCTTACAAAGTCTTGTCTATGTGGATCGGTATTAACATAAAAACCTTCGAAACGTCGGCCAAATCAATGAGTAATAATCGAGGGGGAGCGAACGGTTAAGGTCTGTCATTGAGTCAAGTGGTGTGGTTTTGTTTCCTCTCTGGTACGTCCTCAAACTGCAACCCTCTCCCATACACGCGCAAGCGAATTATTGAAATTTAAATGAACCATATGTTAGTTCCGATACGGCATTGTTTGTGTCGAGTTACAAGCGCTATGCATCTTCTTCTTGTTCGTGTTGTACTTGGGGGCGACTCGATCGCTAATTGAAGTATGATTGCAGTATGATCGACAAGAAACATACATGTATTTGTACCGGGAGTCATACCGCATCGGAATTGAGCTTTTAATATTAAGCCAACCTCGGTTTTGTCCTTGTACATTGTACGCTCGTAGAAAGTTGATTTCAATATCCTTTATTAAAGAACCCTACGCGTTAGACACCAGGAACCAGCCCATCCCACTCTGCAGGCATACGATTCGGTTGTGTTAATAAACCTGATTATCATTAACTGCTTTTAAAGGCTCAATACCACTATTCTTGTAACTGAATAATATGCCCCAATCTTTATTCTGGTCAACAAGTTATATTATTTTTCAATATTCCAATTAATTGATGATACGAATTTCATCTTAACACACCTAATTTAAGAAATTGAAAAAAAATCAACTAAATGATTTGAAAAGCCTAACGTAAACCTTTTCAAATGTGACTTGGATTTTAAAATATCTTTGAACCCTCTCTACAAGTAAAATAGGATGTAATGGATAATTTACACAACAGGTAGGACACTTAAACATCTAGTACTTAGAATAGGGCTATTATTTATTTTCTGGAGCTGCCAAAACAGCAAGAGTGTTATTGCCCCTTTAATATATCGTTTGAATTTGTTACATGTTCATCAAACTGAGATTAAATAAAGTCCATCAGTAATGAGTTAGAAATTATAACTTTGTCAATAGATGTAAATTAAATGAAATTGACTTAATATCTTCTTTTTAACCCCCTCCTGTCTAATGAAGACGGTCTAAGGACAAATAGTGTGCGTTGAGGAAGTTTTCCCCGACAGCGACGCTATGACCAATCTAATTAAAATATAAATCTATATTTCGTTTCGTTTTTTTATACTTTCGATGGCCTACACTCATGTAGATCTAACAAGTTATAGTGGGAGCTCACGTTCTTTAACGTCAGGTATCAAGCACGGGACATTTGACCCGATAACGTCAGTCATTCGATTAACCAATTAGCGACCGCTATGCTTTTTAAAATCTACTTTTGTTTTGTTTTGATTTCTATCCGCTGGTAATATTTACCCACAGTTCCACGCATGAAAAGATCAAACGGTCGATTCGACAGACCATTTGATTAGCTGACCCCTCATTTCAGGCAGAACACGACTTAAATAACAAGTCTTCCAGATCCAAGGGTAGTAAAGACAAGTAAAAACAAAATTTTGAACTATAAAATACGAAACGAAATTGGATCTGTGCTTTAATCAGATTGCGCTATGACTAGCCTTGTTTCGATTTCAAAAAGTCAATGGATCTTTAACGTGCACAAAATGTGTACACGGTATCCCGACGTTTGGTCCTATCGGAAAGAATAGGCACTCTTTCTTGCCAGACCATTTACCTCGCCGTTCAGATCATTATGGATTGGCAATAATCCAGGGTATTCAAAAAAGCGAAACGAAAGTAAAATATGTATTTCTCTTTTACATCGTGGTACAAAGAATGTAATTATAAGGCTCGCTTGTTTTAGTAGTAATATCATTGTAATTATTTACTGTTTTTATCTTTACAGTCGTCATGCCGACCACACCGAGACAGTGCAGCTGGATATTTTTTGGCGGGAAAAGATATGCACTGGATACCCGTAAGTAACATTTACTAGATTAAAGCGCGCATGACTTTTTTGCAGGGATAGAACACCCCGACCTCCAGACTAGCTGAGAGAGAGAGAGAGAGAGAGAGAAAGAGAGAGAGAGAGAGAGAGAGAAGTGGGGTTTAACGTCCACTCGACACAAACTAGATCATTTCGGGACTAGCAATATGGCTTAATTTTATTTCAATAATTCGCTTGGGAGGAAACCGGAGTGCCCGGAGGAAACCCACGAGGTTGAAAAGGCGCCCCTATCTCCATGCCACATACGCTTACACCAGGGATCGAAACCACAGCCGCAAGCCAGATGTGACCGGCCAGCTAGAGATCGAAGCACGGCCCTCTAGACCATTACCACCACCCCCCCCCCCCCCGACTAGCAAGCTAGCGTCTTACCCACTTTATAGCCACCTTGATTTCTCACCAAAGAATAGAGCTACACGTTCTTTATAAGATATAGATAATGACCTGAGAGTACTTACTAGTATAGTTTAAAATGAATAGTGAAATAATTCTTGATTTTCATAGCTACCGATGTTACGATAATAAATACAGCCCGGATTATCCATTTTTAAAATAATTAATTAAATGGCGATAGTGTTTCAAGCCGTTCGAAATCACAACCAACCATGCGAGGATGTAGAAAGTTAAGAGTACATCTATAATTAATATAAAGACACACAATAGGCAGATTTCGAACTTACATAATACATCTTTAATGAGGAGAATCTGATTACACTATCTCGTATATGCATGATAAGTAATACATATATATATGAAAACGTTTACTTTGAGTGTTTTTGTACTAAGCTTTGTTTATGAAGCATATTTTATGGGGGTACTTTTTTACATTTTACTATTTCCAGAAATATTTCTCACTTGCAATAGTAGCCACGTATACCTGTAAAAACTGTTACAAAACTGTAATTACGTAGTACATATAGCAATGCTAAGTATAAAGAAAGGAGTTAAATGTGGCTTAGAGTTAGGGGCGTTTTCTCAACCGCGTTGGTTTACTCCAAATACTCAGATTTCTTCCCACAGGAAAGCCCTCCCTGTGGGTGCTATACATAATGAAATAAGACACCTTGTTTGTGTTATCACTATCGGTGGAAGCGGACGTTAAATTCTAAAAGAAGAAGACTTTAAAGACTAAAGATACATTCTGGACGATTAGATGAGGGAGAGAGAGAAATGGGATTTAACATCCACTCGGCACAAACTAGGTCATTTTGGGACTAACATATGGTTTAATTTTATTTCAATAATTCGCTTGCGCGTAGGGGTCTTTAATAGTGGGAGGAAACCGGAGTGCCCGGAGGAAACCCGCGGGGTTGAGAAATCGCCCCTATCTCCATGCCACATACGCTCACACCAGGGTTCGTAATCACAGCCGCAAGCCATAGGTGGCCGGCCAGCGAGAGATCGAAGCGCGGCACTCTAGACCACTAGGCCATCCCAACCCCCCACGATTAGATGAAGAACTGGCAGCTCTCACTGTAATAATTAACCACTACATAGTGTATGGCGAATATGCTGAATGTTGCAGTCAACTAGCTGCATCTAAGCCGAGAAAGCCTTATTTTATAATCACTGTAGCCTCGAATGCAATAGTTACCGCTGTTGCGATTAGTCCCGGTTATCCATTTTTGCAGTTAATCATCAATGGGCGCTGAAGAGCAGATCGAATTTAAATCCAATGCAAATCGGAAACCAATGATGACATCGAGAGTTGATGATGGTTTTTCCATGATAATAAATGTCTAATTAATACTTAATATAACATTTCAGAGCTAAAGAAAGCCATGCAATAGGCAGATTTAGCTTACTATTGAGAAATGTTAAATAAGTGAGAGAGTATAACTTTTAACATTGGTCACTTGCTACGTTAACTTTAACCAAAATTAAACAATAATTAAAACATCTGTAACGATACACAAGTTAATAACATATTCTCACAGTATGGTGACTAGGATATTTTGCACATAAATTATAATTTCTTTTATTTTATCGATAGGAGGCGACAATAATTTGGATTACTTTCTGTTTAATTGCATTAAAGGATATATTTAATATCCGTTTCGATGTAATACAACAGTTGGCTTGTCAGTCAAGTACAGTAGTGTCATTCCGGGCTTGGTTTTCCCTGTCCTGCCATAGCTAAATATCAACATGACAACCTCAACATGATTTGTTAAAATAAATGTCTTGTTATTGATATATGGGACAGTATGATTTAAACATACATTATGCAAGAGCCAAATAATCCTATTACGGGTCTTTCTTTAGGACTGAAATGTTATCTAAATTATTAATTAGACATTAATTAACTTATCCAGACCATAATCAATTCTCGAAGTCATCGCTAGTGTGTCCGATTTTCGACTCAGCTTTCATTTATGATTTAATCATGAAATGAATAATCGAGACTATGTTTTTTTATCGTACCGATTTTAGTATCTGAAGATCGAGGCTAAGCTGAAAATTCAGTCACCAAATTCTCGGTTCAGAGTGGATTAATTTGACTGAAATTTTTTCAGCAAATTCCCTTTACATTATTTAGTTTTTAACTATTATAGTGAGAACTGCCAACTCTTTGTCTAATCTCCTATAATGTATTTTCAAGTCTTTGACTATTTCATAATTAGCTTTCCTGAAAACACAATTCATTGTCAGAAGACGTATATGAGGCAAGTTCAGACCATCACAAATCAAATAGTTTGCTGTAATATCTGATTTCCATCCGCGAAAATGACGTAGGCAATAAAATCATTACTTACCTCTAAATAGTAAATGACCGGCAAGTGACTGCCGTTTTCCAAAACCTTCCATTAAAAGTATTATGGATAAATCAATCTATATTATCTTTTTGATCGAACTAAGAAACATGTGAATTATTTGGCTAAACCTATGCAATTGTAATGTGCACCTCGTTTGTTAAATCCGTCATTTTTTTTTATCTCTTTATAGACATATTTATCAAACACTATCAAAATGTATACATATATTTATATATATTGCATAATGTTTTACAATTAAATTTAAAGCGATTTTATGTTTCGCAAAAAAAATGACCCGAAAGTATGGAGCGTCATTCGTGCTAACATGGGAATGATCCGAAGGTATGTTTTTGCTAATTTAGGCTTAATTCAAGATATATGGTTCCGCCAGAAAGTTTACGTATTCCCTACACGACACCCATTAGTATAGGATTCTGCCATAACGGGAGTCGTTATAGTAGAATGATATTTTAAACAGCGCATCTGTTACCATTATGAGAATTATAATGTTTGTGGTGAGAAAATGAAACGGCGTTTAACGTCTTATCATAGGCTAACGAGATGAGATGGGGGTGGGGTGGGTGGTAACGTCCACTCAAAACAAACCAGATCATCGTTCAAGTATTCGTTTACGTGTTGGGACCTTTGGCACTGGGTGGAAGTCGGCGGTACCATAAGGTTTGACAGGCAACCCTAGCACAAGCGGGTAATCGGTATAACTCTATTTGACTAAATGACAGACCGTACGATCCAACACGCACGCTTTAAATAATTTGGCCACTCAATGGTTAGACATATATTCCGAATTCCGCTACATACAAATGCTGGTGAAATGTTAGTACTGCTAGGTTAACAGTATGTCTTGAATTTGGTTCCATACGAACGGTGGTGAACTGTTAAACGCGTGTTAGTTTTTGTCATGTTCTAAAAATAAAAATCGGGAATAAAAAAATGGGCTTATACATGGAATAAATAAATCATGTATATATTTGCATTTTTCACACAAGTAGTTACATGCAAGGTATGTATATTATCAAAGGCATTGACGGTTAAAAATTACGCTGGTGAAATGTCAGTAATGAGCTGTCTAGTTTTGTTGTCGCTCATAAAAAAAATATTAGATATTATATATGATAAACACATGTTTAAAACATGCATATTAGCATTACTAGATTACTAGTTCAACTGTTAGAATTATATCCTGGAAAAACAGTCTTTAAATGAGGACATTACAATTGAGTTTAACTTCCTAATGGTCTGCAACGACTGGGCTAATAAAAACAGACATTCGGTGCGCTAAGAGGAAAATCTTGCCTGGACAGCGATACTATGGCCTACTCTTATTTGGAATTCCAAATGTCAAGGGTTCTTTTACGTGCAGAGCAATTTGTACATAGGAACCCAGAAAAGTTCGACGACCTTTCTCTGATAACACCGGAATGAAACAGTTGACCTCCAGGTTAGCGGGTCATGGTCTTACTCATCGAGTATATTAGAGGGATTATAAAGAAACATATATTCTATTTCATTCCGGAACCCTATTTATGCAGGTCCAAGGTCACAGTGATAAAATTCAGAATTTACTCAAAAGTGTTCGCAATACATGTATTTCAACTAAAATCTCTATAAAACTGTTGTTGTTGTTTTGAATGTATCAAATACATCAATAAGAAACTAAAGTTTTGTGTTTCTGGATCAAATATATTTCTCATAACAGTGAGTATATTCTTAGCGTTAGTCCGAGGATGTGAACCCGGGGCGTATAATAATATAAACGAAATGGGGTTTAACGTCCTACTGCACAAAGCGGGCTAGTGAATACACCTTGCAGCGTGCCATGAAATATAGAATTGTAAATTTCCAACTGCCACATAACTTTCAACTCCTTGACCGAGTCCGCTCACCCACCGCCCTGTTACTTAGAGAGCTCACGCTTTACCTACCCCCCTCATATTTAGAGAACATACGCCCAATCCACCTCCCGATAGGACATAAAACCAGGGTTTGTTCATGTATACAGAAAATACCGTGGCAGTCGAAAGTCGAAGGACTGTATGTTAAACCGACACTGCCAAGGCCAAATCCCCCTGGCTATACATTTAACAGTTGCACAGTATTAGAATAATAGCAGATTAGTACGGCGTAACTCTCAAGTTTATTTCATTACTTCACTATGAGACATCATAGTTTTGTTAGCTAATTTTAACACTTATAAAAAATGAATGAAATAGTTTTCCCCCAAGTGTAAATATTTTGTGTTTTAGATACTTTGATAAGTTGGAAACTATTGTAAGTGTGGTTTCAAGGTCGAGAGCTACACCAGGGTTTGTTCATGTATACAGAAAATACCGTGGCAGTCGAAAGTCGAAGGACTGTATGTTAAACCGACACTGCCAAGGCCAAATCCCCCTGGCTATACATTTAACAGTTGCACAGTATTAGAATAATAGCAGATTAGTACGGCGTAACTCTCAAGTTTATTTCATTACTTCACTATAAGACATCATAGTTTTGTTAGCTAATTTTATCACTTATAAAAAATGAATGAAATAGTTTTCCCCCAAGTGTAAATATTTTGTGTTTTAGATACTTTGATAAGTTGGAAACTATTGTAAGTGTGGTTTCAAGGTCGAGAGCTACACCTTAAAAAACGATGTGTTGCATTTTGTATCATTTGATGTTGGTTTAACATTTTTTAAAGTGGTGATATTGGCAGTTTTACAATTATTCATAATTTTTACCAGATGGCGGAATATTTGACTTCGTATGTTGATTTCTATCGCGCCGCTATTTTGCCGGAACAGCGGATTTTATATCGCCAAAAGTTTTGTTTAACGTGAACGCCAGTGTATACACTGGATCTCGTTTGTTTGTCTCATCCCAGCGACTAGACTCTGGCGAAATAAATTCCGGGACTATTGGCCACTGCTGGATCGAACTCCGGACATCCTAACCAGTACAGCACTGCCTTGCTCGCTGATCCACCGTGACGCACCACAAATAAAGTCTAATCCGCACAACCCACTGCGTGAGACTTAATCGTCGCTTTCGTGTGTTTGGAACCGTAGATTATCGCAGATTTGCCGTAGAGACTTTCGGTCTTTCACATACTTTCAGCCGTTTTTAAGACTGGTGTGCGAGCAACCAAACTCTACAAACCGTGCGTGTAAAACACATACCGTGGGTTGCATAGCATATTGATAATGTATAAAGACTGCAAAACAGCTGGATTTCTTCTATAATATTTTGTCCAAATACTACGTACATTAATTACCTATATCACACCTTACCTTTATTACACATTACCCGCGTATCAAGTCACATTATCACATTATCTGTATAACACTACACATGTCTGTATAACACATTACCTGTATAACACATTGTCTGTATAACACACCACTATTATAGCACATTACCTGTATAACACATTGTATACCTGTATAACACGCCCAATTGAAGGCACAACAAACCAGTTCTCGCTATAATAGTTCCAAAATAGATAATAGAAATGGAATATGTTGAAAATTACTTAATTTATGGGCGTTTGAGGAACAATGTAGTCTTGATTGTCATTATTATCGTTGTTGCAATAATCCATTGTGTCTCGATTATCCATTTTTAAATTCAATTATTAACTTGGAATAGCGTTTCAATCCGTTGAAAATCGCTGCCATCCTGTGGTCTACATAGTTGTTGATGGGTTTGACATTTGAATTAATGTCTAATTAATGACCATTATAACATTTGATGCTCTAACAAAAGATCTACATTAGGTAAATTGAGCTCTTACATAAGGTATCTGTAGCTCTAACATAATGCATCTTTAAATAATATAATTCCAGGTGGGTTGTTCTATATTTGCTAGTAATGTCGGAGCTCCAATGTTTATTGGTTTAGCAGGTGCTGCCGCTGCTTCTGGATTCGCGGTCACCATTTTTGAATGGCATGTAAGTATAATGGCATGTAAGGACAATATTGGCGCCAGTCATTATTACATATCGTCGCGGTCATAGTACAATGGCTCAACTCATTTTTTGTGGTTCTGAGAAAAGCGAAAAAAACTTCCTCAAATTTTCTTTATTTAATTTAACAGAAATCCAATACGCCAATGTTGATGCTATTTATGGTCTTTATAATACCCACAATGTATTTTATGTAAATTATGGATAAGCCCTTAGAAAACTGACTTGGGCAGATGTGTTTCATTGAAATATGACTTGGGCAAGGACTTGGGCCATCTAAATTCATGGCAAAATGACTTAGGCAACATCTTAATAGCATTGAAAATAATGCCTAGACAACTTCACTGTTAAACTTCAATACCATTCTCTCTTGAATCAAGGTCTCTCACCAATGAACATTTTTGCCCTTAAATCAAACATATCATCTGTACTCTAAACTAATGTTTAGTATGAATAGAGAGAGAGAGAGAGAGAAGTGGGTTTTTTTTACGTCCACTCAACACAAACTAGGTCATTTCGGGACTAACATATGCTTAATTTTATTTCAATAATTCGCTTGTGTGTAGGGGTCTTTAGCAGTGGGAGGAAACCGAAGTGCCCGGAGGAAACCCACGAAGTTGAGAAGGCTCCCCCATCTCCATGCCACATACGGTCACACCAGGGATCGAAACCACAGCCGCAAGTCCGAGGTGACCGGCCAGTTAGAGGTCGAAGCGCGGCACTCTAGGCCATCCCACCCCCCCTAGTATGAATAGGAAGTGGTTAGAAATTATTCAGTAGTCATTAAAGAGCTATAAAAGATATCATTTCTATTTCTAGTGAGAAATAGTGACTAATACCTATCATTATGTAATAGACAAACGCAACCAATAGTGGCGTATATGGCATGGTCACCAACATAACTGACCATTTGATGGCTACTGCCTAATAACTGACCATTTATGTTACTAGTAAACATTATGTATATAAAATGGCGCTTGAATCTGTTTGTGTTTATGGGCATGTATAGAGCATGCCGCTAGGGTGACTTGTTCTTGAAGTTGGTCAAAAGAAAAGAAAGAAAGAAAAAGAAGAAAATCATATAATTGTTTGGATTGGTTTAATAAAATAGAAAAATAACACTCTCATACCCAAGATATACATCATGGCCATTGAACATTGTGGCTTAACAATGCCTGACCTGAACACTAACTTCGTAATAGATATCAACATTCAAATGAACACTAACTTTGGGGATTTAATTTAAAATTCAACTTAATATCAATTTAACTTGACTATAGGCTAGCTTTCTGAACACAAACTTGACAACACAACTTAACTTTGAAATTCAACTAGACAGTAACTTTGAACAGAAGTTCAAAATTTAACAAAACTCTGAATAATCACTTGATTATGTCTTAGACATACTACTCAAATAACAGCCCGTCATAAAATGAGTGAAATTGTGATGGCATGACCTTTTTTATCATCTGAAGATCTTCATATTTTCGTTTGGGAATTGGTCTTTTGTTTCGAAACATTGGTAACCATTCGATGGGTTCTTCCAGATTCCTCACTCTGGTCGGTAGAACATCCCAGTCCTTATCTGCACCAAATAATTTGTATAACAGTTGTCCATCTGGTTTGTACATGATGTTACTTAACATGCTTACAGTGGGATCTCCAACCTTTTTTCCTGGCCTGATACTGCTGAAGTATGTGTTGCTCATTTTCTGGAAATCTAAGTACTCCACCTGCTTAACGATGTAAGGGCGAGGGTTTCGTCGTGCTGTCTGCATTACAACAACCAAGTCATGTGGTATGCATATATCACAAACTAAACGCCTTTCAATCACGCTATGCATTGAATCACACTCCATATTTGTGTGGCCGGACACCAGGTATTTCTGGTAGATTGTAACTCCTGTTTCTTTGGACAAATAAAGATACGCGTTTGAAAGATAAGAATTTTTATTCTGATAACCGCATCCGTCAGACCAAATTATGATCTCCTTTATTTTCTTATCAGACTCAATAACGGTCTTAAAATGGCTATACTGCAGGTAAGCAAAACTCTGACTGGATAAGTCGCCATTAGTTTCGTCCCAGACATAACAATAACCGTCACTGCTGTTCATGTTATGTAGGGTGAAGTTGTGGACTTGTAATTTTGTTCTGTAGTATAAGGCACTAGCCTTACTTTGAGGACAAAGTAGAACTGATTGGGTATCCATGGTCCAAACTGAAAGACCTTCATCCGTGGCGGCCCTTTCCTTGTCCATTTGCTTCTCATGTCTTGCAGCATCTTTCGCCGCTAGATGTTGTCTATGTTCTTCAGGAGATACATTACCGTGTTTGGCACCTATACATGTATCGCACTGGTCCTTACGTGGGACGAAGATGGACATCTTAAGTTCCTTGAACATCTGTTTAAAGTAAGTGAAGGATGCCGGTCTCTGTTGAGCTTTTTCAGCATCTTCTAGATACTGAATATGAAGCTGCTGTAACCGCGTACCAGGCTGGAGGAATCTTTTCTCTTTGTAAGCTGGCACTTTGCGACAGTAGTGTGAATCGACGCAAGGTACAGCTAAAAGCCATTCTTTAAGAAATGACACTGATTCGCTGGACATTTTAGTGGTAATCCCTGGTTTTAAAGGATCTGTGTGTCTTTCGGGATGAACTGTTTGCTCTGTAGGAGGGGGGATTGATTTATTACTTAACCAATTACAAACTGTTCTTTCCGGCAACCCTATGGTTGAACAGAACATTGCTCTACATACTTGAAGAATACGACCATCTTTTAACCTCAAATTATATTTGAACGTGTGATTTCGAATCTTACTATTGGTTGAAGATTGTTTCTTTTCAACTGATGCAGTTAAAGCATTAACTAAGGTTCGGCGCTCATTCCATGATTGTAACTTCCAAAAATTTGAAAAGATCCATTGTCGCTCTGACTCCGAAATTCTATGACAGTTTCGAAATTGTGACTTGTCACAGAATTTTGATTTACATCTGGATCCCATTTTTCGTTTCTCATTAACGATACCGCGTCTGCTTGTATGTGGTTCACCCCCTAGCCTTCTCTTCTTAATCAAATTCCCTTTCCAGATTTCAGGTTGTGGTCTTTTATTTCTCTTCGTCTTTGTGACTTCCTCATCACTGTTGAGCTCTGTTTCAGATTCGAAATCTTTATGTTTATCATTATCAGGTTCGTAATCTGTATCTTTACTGTCATCAGACGGTTCGTAATCGTTATCATTACTATCATCAGTACTGGTGCTTTCAGATTTTCTTTTGGATATGGCAAGAAAGGAATGATCGGTGAAATCGGTATCCAGTACCGGTACTGAATCCAACTGGTTTGCATCGATTTCAAGGTTATTTTGTGTAAGAGAGAAAACGCCATCTTCTTCGTTGTCTAAGGGCGTCTCTGGACTGAGGAGATCGGTTAGAATCAAAATATTATTTTCATTTGCATCTAAATATTCTAAATCATTTGCTTCAAAGGATTTGTGATGTACATTTTCTATGATGTTATCTATGTTCTCATCCTCTTCATCTGAACCTGTAAGTGGATTAGTAATTGAAAGATTAATCTATATAATAACCTAATTAACAGATTGTATAAATAATTTGACAAATGAATATTAATTTTATTCTAGTTGCACATTTGCCTAAGTCAATTGCATAGCCTTAAACTGTCATATAAAGTTGACCATGGTGTTTCTGAATAGACAAACACATGAATTAGGCAAATTTCCAACTGACTAAATTTACGCCAATTTCCAATGAAAAGAGGTTATTTAAGAAAACTGTGAACATACACAGCTAACAAAACATGTATAATTATTACTTACTCTGTTGCAGGAGTCCAATGACCTCTTGTTTACTGTAAAATTGAGTTTTTACTTTGTTAGTCTTACATGCCATCACTAGGCTAGAATATTGCCTAACTCAAGAAAGTTACTTAGGCCAAACAACAAAAAGCGGGAAATTGGGATGATTTTATTGGTTAACCTCTTCAACAGCTGATCCTTCATGTAGAGCTGGTCACAATGTTTAGTTTGGTACCCATAACTCGATTTAGCCAAAAAATGAGTTAGGCCATTGTACTATGACTGTGACGTAGAAGTGGTAAAATACATTACAAATATAATTTTAACACAGAGACCATTGCTACTGAAGATGCGTAACGTGAAGTGACGTCAACCATGAGAAACACGAATTGTTCTTCTATATAAGTAAATGCACGAACGAGCGATAACCGACACGCAGGCGTTGTTTTATAGGGCGATGAGAGGATATCTCACAATTCAAAACGATGGGTTCGAACTCAAGTCGTGCCACCACGAACTATAAGTTAGTATTGGGACGTATTTAGTGCCTAATACTAATGTGATATATAATCCACACAACCCAAACGGTAATACACGACATTTTATATTAGTAGCAATTTATATCAGTTCTGTTACAATAGTGGCATTCTATTGAGGTGTGTGATAATTATATATATGTGATTGCCTCTGGCGAAAACAGGGGGTTCTCGCAGGTGCTTATTTTAAGCTACGGCCAATATACGTTTCAAAATAAAATTTTTGTCTAAAATGTGTTTCGGCCAAAAATAGATCGAAAATACATTTATCTTTCATCCCTGAAAAAGAGAAAGTGGAATTCAACTCTAAAGTTGTATTTTTGAAGAGATTTATCAAGGTATCCATTCAGAAGTTATGTTATTATCCAATTAAAAGTAAAAAAAAAATAACAAAAATCGGACATTGTTTTGAAGTATTTCTCCTGGCTCTATTGCGACAGTACTTCTATCAAACACCGCCCCCTGGCGTCAACTTTCCAAATATGGTAAATTTATGCAGATTCAATGAGATCTAGTTGTGTAATGGACAGTAGTATCAAAGCTTGCAATCTATTAAGAGCTGTAAACAATGACGTTTTGTTGCTAGGTCGTGGCTCTTTCGAACACGCTGATTGGTCAATCTTCTCTTGCGCATGCGCTAAGATGTACTTGCGCTTTACGGCACGAGAGAAACGGAAGCAGTCACTAAACCATAGATCGTTTACAGTTCTACGATTAAACCAGTGTCATAACATTACTTGACTTACTTCGAACTATATACGTGTGAAAAATAATGTCTGTCGCCAATTCTACCACAAGAATAGCTCGTGTGCTAAATTCCACCCGTGAATTTGGCTTCGGTGACGGAGAAGTTGTTTGAAGATTACTTTTCGGCTTCGTTAGTTCATATGCAGTCAATTATTACTAAATTAATAAAATAAATAAAACTCTCGGGCCGGTGCTGTATGCCTATACTATTGCACTACTCTAGCACGGCAAAGATCGTCTGTTCGTTGACCTACTTGCATGAAATATGCATTCTATAGAGGTCCGCTGCATGGTCGTTTAGATATAGGTCATAGGCCTACTCATTGGTGACATTATAAATTTGGAGTATATTAGGCCTATGATCCCGATGACTGATCCCGCCTTGTTACCAGGCCTATAGTCAGATTTCCTAAACACCCTTCTCTGGAACTTGGGCTAGTGGTCTGTCCTACACATACACACGAAAGAAGGAAAATGAATCGGTTGGTAAAAAAAAAACCCTTGCATGTTATTGAATTGGTTTTAACTTGATAAAAAAACCTCATTGTGCATTAGGACAGATTTGGTGGGATTGACTTCATTTTGAACATTTTGAAATTGAAATCCAAGATGGTTGTTCGGTTGCTATGGTAACAGTGGGTGATGCTCATTTATGCCAAAGCTGAGTTATTTTATTTAAATAAATTTTATTAGTAACAATGCTGTGTAATATTTATTTTTGCAGGTGTTGGAACTGTATTTCAAACTTTAACCCATATTTGTGATTTGAGAAAACTTGATCATTGTTTGAGTAATTATTTTTGGATGTTTTATCAAATATTTTTCTTAGGTATAGGACTATCATATGAATTTAACGAAGGGAAATGATCGCAGCTATGACTGTGGCAGTTTCCAAGTCATTTGATGGATTTATAAGCTTGGTTGCTATGGACTTTTGAATGAGATAAATACTTTCTTCAATCTTTATTTTTGGCGGCCATTTTCTTAATTTCTCATTCTGCTGAGTTCTAACGCAGAAAAGGGTATAACTTATCGAATTTTCATCCGATTTCAAAAATTTATTCAATTTTAGAAAGCTCTTGGTGTGGGGATTCCAAATCTACCAGAATCTCAATTTTGAAATTTTCCAAGAAAAGCCTGTTTTTGCCAGAGCCGCTCACATATATATATTTAACAAAGTTATGATATTCTATTGAAGATTGTGTGCTAATTACATACATACAAAACCATTAAAAACGCAATTTAATTTGTGAAATATTTCTGGTAAACGTTTTTTTTTTGGGGGGGGGGGGCTTCCCTATCTTATGACACAGAGGTGAAACTTGTGATGGGTTTCGTTTTGTTGATTTCTGGGTTTGAACTCAATATCATTATCAGTTCTCGGTAATGAACTTTGTTGGTGCAAAAGCAACACTTGTCTTTTTTCACGTTTATAAGCAGTCCCATGTCACATGTTTTGGATGTGCGTTTCCTGCACTCCTGCCCTTTAAATACGAATCGAAATTTCAACATTCATCACATAGGAAAAATGCCACGCATTGCACAAGAAAACAGGAACAAAGCTATTGCCATGCTGGATCAGGGGGCTTCGCCTGTAACTGTCGCCAGATACTTTAATGTTTGTCCATCGACCATTATTGCTAGCCTCATACAACCATTCCACGCCACTGCAAAGAGTTGCTCAAATTCGTTAAATTCGCTACATCAGATACCGCTACTGCCATTGATCTGTTGGAACACGGCAATGCCAGATCAGTCCTCATATAATCCGAAGGCGCCTGGCTGATCTCGGGTTACACTGCCGTCGACCTTATACCAAGGTCAAATCCTTTTGTACCGTCATCGACTTAGCAGAGAGAGACAGAGAGAGAGAGAGAGAGGGGGGGAGGTTAACGTCCACTCGACACAAACTAGGTCATTTTGGGACTAACGTATGATTTTAATTTTATTTCAATCATTCGTATGCGCATAGGGGTCTTTAGCAGTGGGAGGAAACCGGAGTGCCCAGAGGAAACCCACGAGGTTGAGAATGCGCAGCAATTGTCCACAAATCATGGATATCTGCAAATCACACCATGGCGAAATGTCATCTTTCGGATGAATCCCGATTCGACCCCAGTTTTGCTGATAGACGTCATCGTATCTACCGTCGTTTCGGGGGGGGGGGGACGTCATGGTTTGGGCCGCTATCCACGTCAACTTGCCGTTCCCTCTTAACGCTCAGCATTATGTTGACGCTATCTTTCGTCGGGTGTTGCTTCCATTGCTGACTCAACATGGCGTCCGTCGACAAATGGTTTTCCAGCATGACACCGCCCGATCATACACTGCCAGATTGACAGACTTTATGAACAATCATCATGTCCTTGTTATGGATTGGCCCGCTATATCTCCCGACATGAACCCGATCGAACACCTTTGGGGTGAAATTTGACGACGGGTTCGATCTCAAGTCGTGCCACCATGAACTGTTGCAGAGTTGGCACAAGCACTGCAAAATCATTGACAAACAATCCAATAGCGTGTAGTGAGACATCTGTGCCAGTCCATGCCAAGGCGACTCCAAGCATGTGTGTAAAAGCTCAGGGTGGACATACCCGATATTAACTTCAGCTGAACCCTGCTTTGTTTCATGGTTCTCTAACGTTTCGGTTTTGTGCATTTGTAGTGAATTCTTTCATGAAATTATCCACAGATGCTTGTAGTCGCGATTTTGTCAGAGCGCATTTGTTATAAGTTGTTGCAGTAAATAAACTTTGAATTTGGCAATGCGTTTTTAATGGCTCTGAGTGTATATATAATGTTTAATAAAGTGTGATATTCTATTAAAGGGTATGGTAATAAGATATATGATGTTTGCTAAAGTAATGATTTTATATTGAAGGGTGTATTATAATCATAATATATGATATTTAATAAAGTAATGATCTTCTATTGAAGGGTGTGTTTCTGCTGATTTCTCTAGGCTGGTTATTTGTTCCCGTCTATGTATCCAGTGGGGTGAGTCTTATCTATTGATAGCTTATGGTGTCGCAATGAATGTTCTTTCTCTTTCATGTTTTGTTACTTACACGGTGGGTTCGTTTTGCCAATTATTTCGCTACTTTCGGTGCCGTGTCCACATCTTATATAGTATCCATCTGATATCCACACCTATTTGTCAGGTGTCGTGTTCTAAGCAGGAAAGTAGTGCTCTTTCCAGAACAACGGATACCACTTTCAATTTATGTAAAGCAAATATTATTATAATCGCTCCACGTTCTTTTTTTAAAGGCCTATACGATGCCAGAATTTCTGAAGAAACGTTTTGGTGGACGACGATTGCGGATCTATTTATCTGCATTGGCCTTAGTTCTATATGTCCTCACTAAAATATCTGTAAGTAATTATATAATTCAATGCCGTTGTGTACCTAAAAAGCCAGTTAAAACAAAGTTAATTCATTTGGAATTGCATTGGGGAACAGGCGCGGCCTTTGTTGGCCCCTCTCGAGATAAGAAGGATAATTGCAATTCTATAACGAGTAGGGTGAAAGCCATTTTTAAGCAAAATGTCTCTCGCAGCACACTACATGGCCCGTGCCCGTATTCATTCGCCCGACTGGTGCAGAAACATACGATATTAATTCACATTTAATATAAAACCTGGATTGCTAAGAGGAAACTTGGCTGAGTATGTCCATATTCATCTGTCAGTGATGCAGATGGCAAGGGACAATAACCCTTGACAGCTGACCTTCTAAATAAGGGTTGGTAAGAGCGACACTGTAGACATAGAAAAAAAAACCTCACAGCACCCTCAGTGGTGTATGTCCACCTTCATTTGCGCGGTCGGTGCAAAAAAAGTAAGACGTTAAACACCATTTCATTTCTTCATATTACCCAAACAATGCTCGTAAAATAAGTGAGGGTTAAAGAAAAATAAGGAATTGTACTAATGTTGTAATGGAAGTAACTCATGATGTACATATATTTTGTTTATGATAGATGGAACTATATGCTGGTGCTATATTCATGCAACAATTAATGGGTTGGAATATATACCTGTGTATTGTACTCATATTGGTGGTGACAGCTCTGTATACCATAACAGGTAGATGCTTTGATGTATACACGGGGAGATAACTCAGTGGGTTGCCTGGAGTAAGGCTACTAATTATTTCAACAATGACATAATATGTTATTTTTATTTTATCATATTTAGGGTTATAACTATGTAAAACACATTTTGTATAGTTTTATTTTTTCAGCGCATAATCAAAATCTTGAAGAGGGTTGATATATTACTACGTGTACTCTAATATTACTGCTAATAAAAAAATAATGAAACTGTTACCTCTATGTCCTTCCGCCTCATAATCCATAATATTAACAAAAAACTGAAAAGACATCTTTATTTAGATCCTGTTCCTAAAAAATGTATTTGAATAAAGATTAAACAGGATTAGCGAAAGAAATGAGGGGAAATAACTGTGATAAATTGTGTATGTTTTAGGAGGACTAACGGCTGTGATGTACACGGATACACTACAAACTGTTATATTAATGATAGGGGCAACGGTTCTAATGATTATAGGTAAGATGGTGTATTAATTAGATGTTCAGAATGACTTGTGTCACTTTAGATGTTCAGACTATAGGTAAGCTCGTATTATTGTATTAATTTAGATGTTCAGGTTGACTATAGGTAAGACCTTATTAATTTTGATGTTCAGACTAAAAGGTAAGCTTGTATTAATTTATATTGTAAGAATGATTATAAGTAAGTTTACATTTCGATGTTTAGAAAGATGGTAGGTAAGGCGTGTATTGTTTTAGATGTTTTGAATGGTCGTAGAAAAGCTTGTTTTGGGTGTTGGGAATGACGGTATAGGTAAAATTTGTCCCGATTTTGATGTTCAAAATGACCGCAGATGAGCTTGTGTTTCGAGGTTTGGAATGATTGTAAGGAAGTAGAGTCGTATTGATTAAGATGTTCAGTTGTATGAAATCCCTTGATCCTATCATTATGAAATAATCACTTCTTCTATTGTTCAGGTTTAATAGAGGTCGATGGAATGGCTGGTTTAATGGACAGGTATATGACGGCAGCAGCAAATAGTACAATAGAGAATCGAACTTTCTACAGCTGTGGTTTACCACGCAACGATTCGTTCCATATATTTAGAGATATAGAAACTGGTGATATACCGTGGACGGGTTCGGTGCTTGGTATAACTATTATTGGAATGTGGGTTTGGTGCACGGATCAGGTAAAATAAAACATATTCATTATTGTAATGATCTGAGAATCATGTGTATTACATTAAATAATGACATGTAATGTAATGCGCATTTTGTGATATAATGCCTTAATGCCATAACATAAAATAGTAATGAAGTGTAAACAAATGGAGTAATAATTCAGTGTGATTAAGTAAAGTAATACTAATAGTGGAATGTAAACATACTATGAAGTAATAACTCAGTGTAATTAAGTAAAGTAATTGTGGAATGTAGATTAAAAATTCAATGTAATTTTTAATTAAAAAAAAATAACAAGTCAAATAATAATTCAATTTAATTACGTAAATAACTAATGAAATATAAGTAAGCAAAGTCATAATGGAACATAGCTAAATAAAGTAATAATTCAATTCAAATAAGAAAATAAGTAAGTAATAATGGATCGTATGTAATAGTATGTCTTAAGTGACAGGTAAGTAGAATAATATGATATCATAATAATTAATAACGTACTAACGACATGGAATATAAGATGATCTGGTACTCGACCATACTATCATAATGTCGAATTAATCACTTTAAATAACAGTATAGTATTAAATACACAACCATCGATTGAAAAACATATTCATATTATACGTGAAAATTTGTAATATTTTTATTCTAGATTATGGTTCAAAGATGTTTATCAGCAAAGGATTTTACTCATGCCAAGGCTGGTAGTTTGTTTGCAGCCTTTTTAAAGATAACACCCTTCTTCTTGTGGATTATACCGGGGATGATCAGCAGGATTCTTTATCCAGGTTGGTCATAATTTGGAATGCCTTAATTCTCTTATAATATTATGTCGGTGTGTATTAATTGGGTCACCAATAAGTAAACGATACAGCATATCACTGGGGCGAGGATTACAAGTCTCTGAAACCCTAAACTAAAATAAAAAAAAAATGTTGCTTCCCTTACAGACCATTCTTTTTACATCTTGTGTATTTCAATCCTGCAGATGAAGTGGCGTGTGCCTCGCCAGAAGACTGTAAAGCTGTTTGTAGTAATCCAGCTGGATGTAGTAATATAGCATATCCCCTGTTAGTGATTCGTCTCCTACCTGAAGGTTAGTAATAGATGACCATTTTGAATCTTTGTTTTGACACACCACCAAATGAAATGGGGATTAAAGTCCTATTTTTTTATATAGTGCGCTATCAGGCAAATTATGATAGACAACGGCGGCTCCGCCAACTTGTCTTTGAATACACACGGTCTAACGATAAACTTGAAACCCTGACATACTCAACTTACACCAAAGAAGTACCTATTCTCATTCCTTTAAGGACTTACATATTGTTAACGTTACAGATTTGATAGCAAGCACAATAATATAAACAAATATCCTTCTAGGTCCTTCTCAACTGAGGTGGATGAGCTGTAGCTTTAATAGACTTGTTGATATCTTCAGGGTTACGTGGACTGATGTTAGCCGCTCTAATGGCAGCCTTGATGAGTTCTTTGACTTCGATCTTCAATAGCGCCAGTAGTATGTTTACAATGGATATATGGCGGCGATTTAGAAATAAAGCCTCCGAAAATGAACTGATGATAGTTGGTCGTGTAGCAGCGGGAACATGCGTGGGTTGCAGTATACTATGGCTGCCGATACTAGAAAGTACACAAGGGGGACAACTCTGGATGTATCTTCAAGTCATCACATCCTGCATAGCACCACCGTGGACAGTTTTATTTGTTCTGGCTATATTTTGGAAACGTACAACCGAACAGGTGAAAAGCTAATCCTTTATGGCATTTGGCTGTCTTACTAATTACACTCGAAAACCTGTATGTTATTCGCGGTTTTCCGCCCTATTCAGTATTTCGTTCCTTTGATGATAGTTGGTCGTGTAGCAGCGGGAACATGCGTGGGTTGCAGTATACTATGGCTGCCGATACTAGAAAGTACAAAAGGGGGACAACTCTGGATGTATCTTCAAGTCATCACATCCTGCATAGCACCACCGTGGACAGTTTTATTTGTTCTGGCTATATTTTGGAAACGTACAACCGAACAGGTGAAAAGCTAATCCTTTATGGCATTTGGCTGTCTTACTAATTACACTCGAAAACCTGTATGTTATTCGCGGTTTTCCGCCCTATTCAATATTTCGTTCCTTTGTATCTTTTGGTCTTTACTACACTTCATCTTGATCTGAAAACATTGGTTCATATAGCTTCTTCAGAATCGTCGGCTGCAAATCAGTTATAGTGGGTGTCATAGCGGGCCAGATAATGCTTATCCTGAAATGACATAGATTAGGTGCACTGGACTCTTTATCTTTGATTACCCCTTAGAGTTTATTACACCCAGTATTTATATTTGTGGTAGTATTCCTAGAGGGACGGTCAAACATCAGTCATTAGTATCCATTTACTTGATTTGATATTTTTTGGTTATTTCTTGCAACCTGCCTGTAGCTTATCTTGTGCACAGTTTTGTCTTGTTGGTTTTGTTTTGTGTGCATAGGCGTACGAGCAGGGGGTGGGGGGCTGTATGGCTTCCCCCCCCCCACACACACATTTTGGGCACTAAATGCTGGGAAAATTTGGGTACCTACACAATTGTACTTTGTAAAGTAAGAAAAATATTGTGTCCAATTTAACAGCGAATTAATAGTGTCTATAGTAAGGCAAGTAAATAGAAACCTTATTATTATTATTATGTAACATATTAAGAACCTAACTACATTTTTTGGGCACCAACCACCACCGCCCCCCCCCACTCCCACTCAAAAATTTCCCCGTACGCCTATGTTTGCGTGTGATGTAGTTATCCCTCACTATCAGTTCTCGGTGAACAGACATTATAGTGTTACTCTCAAGTTACCGGGTGTCAAACATGTCTATTCTTGTTGGGGTTTTTTCAGGGAGCTTTCTGGGGATTAATGGCTGGACTAGTGGTTGGTATGATACGCTTAGTGTTAGAAATCTACTTTACAGTACCATTCTGTGGTAGTGGTGATGTGGATACCAGACCTTTGATTCTCAGTAAAGTTCATTTTTCACATTTTGCCATCATCATAGCAGGTGTTTGTGGAATAGTCACCGTATTAGTTAGTTTATTAACTAAGGCAAGACCCAACGAAAAGGTAGGGTTGTATTAATAACAGGTTAGGGCTGTTAACTGGTATTTATTTACTAAATCAAGACCCAACGAAAAGGTAGGGTTGTAGTACTAACTGGTTGGGGTTAACTGGTATTTATTAATGAAGCGAGTCCCAACGAAAAGGTAGGGTTGTACACGCGAACTGGTTAGGGTTAACTGGTATTTATTAATGTAGCAAGATGGGGTTATATTAGTAGCCTGTTCATAGTCATATCCAGTATATTAGCTAAATCAAGACCCAACGATGGGGTTGGGCAATATTAGTTGCAGGCATTGCAGTCATATTCATTATATTAAGCAAGACCAAACAAATGGTACGGACATATTAGTAGACAACATTACAGTCATATTCTGTATATACTATAAGTCAAAGCAAGACATACATTCACCCGTTTTGTGTCCATTTCTAGTTGTCAAAGTATATGGATTTATCTCCTTTAAATTCATCTCTCTCTTTGTGTTTAGTTAAGACGGGTCACGTGGTGGACCAGGCATGACTCCGCGGAGCCAGATATATCTGATTCAGAAGACGACGATGATGAGAACGAGGCTATGACGAAAGGTAACAAGGGCACTGAATTACCAAGTAAAATACCCCCTGTGAGTTTTAACCAGGAGGCTCACCATCAGCAATCACCTCTAAACGGAAATGGAACAGATACAGTCATAAGTAAGTATATGGGCACTATCTGTGATAAGGAGAATGGATTGCCGTGTGCGCTTTAGGTGCGTTTTGTGGGATTCTATTAATATTGATACATAGCCCTTTGTAAAGTAAAAATAAATGCTTTCTGGAAATTGTATTGTTAAATTTTGAGACATCTGATAGAAATTTAATACACTGTTTAATATAGTAAAGTCATTGACCAATTTCAGCTTTATAGAATTTGTCATGTTTTTCCTATCAATACATGTTGGAATTATGTATATTCACAAAACATATTCTGAAAAATGTATACATCGCAAAAGAACTGTTAGGACATGAGGCGTGTAGAGGAATTGTAAAAGTTCAATAATTCTCTCTGAAAACTTTTTAACGTAAAAAAAAATGATCAATTTCTTTTTATGTGTTTGCAGTAGCGAAGAAATCTTATCAGGACATTTTAAAGAATTGGTTGTGTGGAACGCAAAAGAACAGGAAACCGAAGTTATCAGCCGAAGAACGCGCCATTATCAGACAGAAAATGACGTCACTCTCAGAAAATCCACGAAAAAAGAAAATATTAAATGGTTTAGCGTTAATACTTATGTTATTCACGGCCTTTATGTTCGGGGTTTATATTTAAAGATATTATTTGTAGGGTATATAAATGTATTCTACTGTTGAACTATTGTAAATTTTGAAGGCGTTGTAATTGTAACTGTATTTTAACTCAGGGAGTTTGCGATAAACATTGAGAGAGATACAAATTGAAAAAAATGGATCATTCTGTAGAAAAAAGTACATGCAGAATTCAAATTTGGGCAAAACAAACAAAGAAAGAATCTTAGAGTCTAGAACTCTCGCTTCGGCCATATTTACAAAATTATTTTATATTGATTCTGTATTATAATTATAAGTATGTTGCTAGAATAAATGTAAAGTTATGAAGAATAGAAATATGCTCATACATGAATTTAAAAACCCATATAGGATGCAGACCACCATTACATTTCACCATCTCGGTACACGTAAATTGTAGTTAGTCTATTCATAGTCCCCCCCACCCTTTGCATTCACATTTTTGCTTATTTGTTGGTCTTGAATGGAAGCGGTGAGATCTATTGAATTAACATTTCCTGACAGGTTTTGGTAAGTATTCACTATTTAGAAGCGGGAGAGTAGTGAGAAGCGTCCAAGTTTTGGGGAAAGTTGTAATGGTGGTCTGCCTCCTATATGTTTTATCTCCCTTTATTTGCACGGTAGCATTTCGGTTGATGATGTAAATGAGTCCTCAAGGGTTGTTGTTGTCAACAGTCCCTTAAAGCTGAACCCCGATTACAAAGCTACAGTAATACTTAAATAAAAAAGCCAACAGTGAGGCTGATATCCCCCGCCGAAATCAAAAATAAATAGATGACACATATTAATTAATCGCACATTTATTTTTGATAAAAGTATGGCGCAATTATACTAAGTTCTGTCACTCTCTGTCAGATAGAATCAAGATTATCTTGTTCCAAAGCATCGACCAATAAAATTTATTAGCTCTGCTTAGCTTCAGCTCCAAATGTTAATCTTTGAACTCAATCAAGACACCCACCTAATGCACATCTACATCAAGTTTATACATTCTACCTCAATTAAAAGCAGAGCTGTTATGGGGCAGAGTCTTGACCAATCTAATTGCTTATCGCTCCTTAGCCTACGCAGAAAATTCTCACTATCAAACTCAGTCAAGGTAATGATATGAATCTATATTCGCGTTTCATACTTATCTTCTTAGTTGAAAATGTCCATCATTGGATTCCATCAAGGCATTCACCAAATAAAGACATACACCGAGTTTGAACATTCTATCTCAATTAGGAGGATAGTTATTGTGTTCAAAAGAATGTGACAGACAGACAGACGGACGAACCCATCTTAATAAAAAAAATTATAACGCCCAAAACAACCACCATTCTTGTTTTCAACTTCTTGAACTAACAATGCGATCGCTTCGGGCGGACAAACACACAGGCCGGCCACGCCCGCTTCCACTGTATACCGTGTCAAGCGAAGTGTGCACATCCGGTTAGGTGGTCAATTACCTTCTGACTGACTGAAGTTTTTGTTACACTACCAGCTCGCAGAAAATATTATTGCTACACAATTATTATGTCTGATCAGATATATGTACATTTTCAAACACGACGATTTTGACATGCAGTCTCCTTAAAAACCATAAACTGAAGCTCAAAACAAGGCTCCACAAAACTGTTTGCATCGCCCAAACGCAGTAGGGTACGACATTTTAGAGATGATTATGTCCTAGCACGTGCACTAAGCATTTTCCATGAACAGTTTTGGCATAAAAAACTCCCATGACCGTGCTGCTCTAAGTTGAAATTTCAACATGGTCAGACGTCTGCTGAGTGAACCTGACAGAAGAAGAGCCTTTGCGTGACTTCAACAGGGTTTTACACAAAGGAATGTGGCACAGATAATCGTTTGTAGCGTTTCCAGGCAACCAATTAAATTCAGAGTGGGCCACGTCAAGACCGGCATGTCATTCAAATGGCCTTACGTCAGCGCGTTGTTACAGCGGAATGTCTGATAGATGAACTGCGAAATGCAAGTGGTGTTCAGGTATTGGACCAGACCACAGGAAATCGTCTGCGAGCCCACAGCATTCGATCTCGACGACAAGCGATTCGTCCACCTCTTCTGCAACGTCATAGGGCAGAACGTCGTGACAGGTGCACACGTCATAGAGACTGGATGCGGCGACAATTGGGGCGGATATTCTTCACTGATGAGTCCCGATTTACATTGCAGTTCAATGATGGCAGATTTACAGATGTTAACGTCAGACAACGCCATCGCTTTGTAGGTGGTACGGTAATGGTGTGGGCTGAAAAATCGACGTCTGATCGAGCATGCCCCGTCGTTGTGTCGACTGCTTACTCGCACGAGGTGGTTTCACTCGTTATTAACAAAGTTATCAAATTTGAGACATCCGGTTAGGTGGTCAATTACCTTCTGACTGCCTTCACTGACGAGTCCCTATTTGCATTACAGTTCAATAATGGCAGACTTTGCGTTTAATGGCGGCAAGGAAAAAGATTTACTGATGTTAACGTCAGGCAACGTCATTGCTTTGGAGGTGGTACTAAAATTTCGACGTCTGATCGACACCATGCCTAGACGAAATAAGTAAACCACAACGTCGTGCTTTCGCTCTCAAGATAACAGAAAACTGCCTTATCCAAAAAAATAACCGATAAAGGATTAGTAATGCCCCTTTATTGTAATGGACAGAAAAATATAAGCTATGTCCCTTGATCACCATTATAACAACAATTGGAAGTGAACACATACTCATTTACTGGAGAGGACTACAATTTTATTGCTGCTTTGGAGATATTATGGTGCGATAGTGCTAGACTTTTTGACGTAGAAAAATATTTTGTGTTTTACTCTGTTGTGCAAAACAATTCACGAAATAAGAAAAATTGGTTAGTGCTGGCAGATTTGTTACTGTTTAGGGTAAGGCAATTTTCCTGTTATTTTTAGAGCAAAAGTACACCGTGGTTGACTTAGTTCGTCTAATTAGTAAAATAATATGTACTTGATCAGACTATTTTCTGTGAGTTGATGGTGTAAAAAACTTCAATCAGTCAGGAGGTCATTCATTGGTTCTTGACCACCTAACCGGATGTGGACAATTCGGCTGGCACGGTATACAGTGGAAGTGGGCGTGGTCTGTTTGTGTTATTGTTCGCGATCGCCATGCTTGTTCGATAAATTGAAAACAAGTATGGTGGTTGTTTTAGGCGTTACCAATTTTTTTTTAAAAAATTATATTTCTTCTGCAGCTTTATAATCGAAGTTCAGCTTTAACACCAGTCTCTTTAGAAATAAATAATGATGCGCGATTAAGTGTAAAGTCAAATGTGGCTCTTCTTATTGTACTTTCTATGGTATTCCATTGATTGTCACCTGTAGCACAGATTGGTTCCTGTTATCCCAGTTATAAAATAATCACAACACTTTATAAAATTATATGAGCTTTATGTGATTCCAATAACACAAAACAATATATAAAAGCAGGTAACTGTAACTATGTAATATGATTGTATTCTATATACACAAGCTAAAATGTTGGGAGGATAAATTAAACCTTAAATAATATAAATAATAATAATATTTATTATTTAACGTCAATTACATCAACATATTTATTATTTAACGTCAATTACATCAACATATATCTCATTAGGCGGTACAACATAAAAAAATAAAAGCAAATATCACAGAGCATCGTGAAAAAATGCATGTACATAAAGAACATTTACATTAAAAGTAGAGCCACAATTAAAAATAATCCAGGAAAGAGTCTAAGAACAAAACAAAAAATTTAAATTTCTTAAATGACGCAAGTATAATAATTAAAACTGATAATATGCTGTACTAAAAAGATGCGTTCTTAGTAGGGAAATATCACAAGTTGCATGGCCAAGTCAAAAACCCGAGTCCGACTCTGACGATACTCTGCAGACTTGGGTCTGTGCATCCCAAACTTAGCCTGTCTACAGCTTGCTGAGCCCCAGAACAGGCCATGATCCAATTAACTGATATTTTAAATCTTCAATGAGTATGCTTTTAGAAATTTTTAAAAGTATTTATTTCTCTTCTATTTTCAAATTGAATGAAATTAAATATTTATGTTTATTTAGCCGTTGTGTGTATGAACCATCTCAACCTGATCAGAGCCGGATAACGAAATAGTCCCATTAATTATTAAAAAAATTCACAGAGTATTTAACATTGTTTTGAAAGATAAACAGATTGGAATTCTAAAGACTGTTTACAATGATAAAGTCTGTATTGCAATATTACCCACTGGCAAATATTATCTGTCGCTTTTACCGGAGTGGCAGAAGTCGACATTTTGTTAAATGATCACGTGGGCGTTTTAAATGGATGGGGTCAGTGTGAAGAATCATTGACGTCATAACGTCAACGAGGAAATCTTAAAAAATAAAATCCGGTTCCGAATGTACAATGGAACTTTTAAGCTAAAGTCAAGAAACAATTGCGCCCCTTCACGAAATAAATCACATAAATTCATACATTATTATGAACGACCAATTCAAATGAATTAAAACCATAGTTATGGTCCTTGAAAAGAAAATTTTCAATATTTTTTTTTTAGGAGTGTTGGATATTGAAAAGTAAATGTAAATAGACTTTCTGAATTGGAAATTGGTGTCGACACTGAATTGGAAATTGGTGTCATTGGTGTCGACAGCTTCGTTATGGGGTATTTACCTCCCTTTTGAATATGGTAAAGTAAAAGACTGGATAATCTAACCAAAGACATGTTTAGATATATTTCACCAAACTGATCCCGCAGTGAATATTCGCTTGGCCGCTACAATCACTGATAAGGATGACATCGACGAGGCTTAATGAGTACGGCATATTAACTTTTTTACTCCGACAAATTAAATTCTCAAACATTTCTTTGAGGTAAAAGAAAAATAAATAAAGACGTTTGAAGTATTTGTAGTTAAAAAATATTTCCTATTTAGTGTAAATGGCTATTAAAATGAGTAAAATGCATCATTTTGCCCGAAGCAGTTAGGTGTTAAGTAAACATTGCACGAGCCGTTGAGCCAATGACTACCGCCGTGTGCAGTCAACGCACGTGTTATGGACAGTCATCTGTTACAGAGATGATTCGTAAGTAATTCTCTGTGAAACAGATTGATATTTCACAAGACCAACTTCAAGTTTGGTCAAAGGCTAGCGCTAACCCAACCATAACCCTGCTTGAGTCATAGCGACAAATAATATATCTTATACAATACAAACAAAAGAAGCTTAGTTAATGCAGACACCGTTTTATACCCCTTTAATTACACCGCGGCATGACGGCTGCAGATAACGGAAACTCTAAAATGACAAAAAATAAATTATAAATTTTACATTAATGCATATTGACAAATAATCTTTCAGTCAAAAATACATAATAGGTTACCAGAATATGTCGATCTAAATATGTTGTGGGAGGGTTGGCGGTGCATGTGTTTTGAAAATGACAAACATAGAACTCAACAATCACGCTGAGATTTTAAAATGATCAAATAGTATTGTTGATTACTTGATCAATTTGTATTGGTAGGTCTCACACGAAAGTCGACTTTATACATAATTATTACGAGATACTTCAACAAAGAGAAATGGTGTTAAACTATGTCATCAATAATTGAATAATACGATATTGGGTTGATTTTTGATTTAAACCAAAATGCAGAAAACATAATGGACCAGGGAACTTTCTGAATTTTGGAAATCCATTTACGCTGAAATAAGTTATCTCCCTTTATCGAAAATATCAATAATTATTGATAACAGTATTTAAACTGAATAGGATTTGACTACAGACAAGGGCCTATATAAGCTCAACCTTTTTCGAGATTGGATTTTCAGCTTAAGTTCTAACAAACATGGCATCTACAGATATTTATTTTCCTTACTAATATTGATATTGTCAAGTCTAAGTTATTCGAAATAAAAGAGTAGATCGTAACGTCGCTGTTTGGATCAAATCCCCGCTTTTGCATAATGTATGGCGTAGGTACAGCTTCTTTATCCCGGCGGATACGCTCCAACATTGGGTATGGACCTTTCAATTTTGGGACAATATTTTTCAGTGTTTCGGGCACAGACATCAGAGAATGGAGAAAGCGACCATATATCATGGAAATATAATTGTGTACTTAATCAAAATTAAATGCCCATCACAGTTATGTGGAAAATTCGTTTTAGTTTATGATTGAATGCCTGGGAATTGTCCAGCCCCTCCCATCCTGTACCACTGACATGATTTTCTTGTATATGTACATATCTAATTTGTGCAAATAGCAATTGTTACAATGAAACAAAGAGACTCTTGAAGAAACCGAATTTGATGTCTATAGTGATAGCGATGAGGATAACCACTTACTTTGACGACATTTATTCATTTCCGATGATTGTTTCGCACCAATAAATAACTAGTTTTTGTCTTATATCCTAAAATGTCCGCCTACTTATAGACAAGGTTTCAGTTTAAATATTTGAAATGAAGACTTCAGTATCTGAACTGAAGGTTTACAGCTACCTGTCGTAAAAACAAATGTAGGATATGTAGGTGTGGGATAATATTTTAGTGGAAAAATCATCTGGTTTCAATGCGATTTACAAAACTATGGACATGTTGTGGTCTCCATTACATAAACATCCGCTCACCAACCCTTGCAGGCCTCTGGATAAATATTGGACCTGTGTGCTAACACACACCTGAAGTACTGTTATCAATTGCAGATATTTGACAAAAAGGGAGATAACTTTCTATTATTACTTTTACCGTTAGTGGATTTCCAAAATTCTTTATGTTCCCTTGATCATTATGTTTTCTGCATTTTGTTTTAAAGCAAAATTGAACTAATACCATATTCTTTGTCGAGGATGGAGCACAGGGTATGTTCGCCAATATTCTATTTATGACAACTTTACAATTGTTAGTATAAATATAGCATTTACCTCACAATTATCACAATTTTCATCTGGCACTAAATCAAAAAATTACAAATATTTTGCGTGGGACTCACTGGATTTGCGTTCCTGGGGTTATAAGCTTGCCAAAAATGTGTAGATGGGACCTGGTAGCGGAATTGTGTTTCTAATCAAGCTAGTAAAGTTAAAGAGAACGGGGCCCGGGAGTAGTTATCGACTTCCATAGCTGACCTCTTACTGCATCATAAACCATAAACTTAACCTGTTGATAAGTCTGGTTCTACTTTTATTCCGAGCTTTGGCAAGCAGCCACCACAGTATCCATCCCCTCTAGCTTCAAATCTATAAGTTGACTGTTCTAATATAACACAATCTGCGCGATAAGTTGTCCGGGATTTGTTCTTCCAATTATTCTTTAATATATAACATGAAGTTTCCTATTAATCTATCTATGGACATCTTACTGTTACGATTATTATCTATCTGAACTAAAATATATCCTGGACGATAACACATGGTAAATATGTAGAAAAGTACACCCTGTTTAACAGTATCAGTGTATAACAGGATATCAGTTTCTTAAATAAAAAAAGTTATTCCCACCAAGAAAAAGAATATAAAACCGGAACATGAAAAATTACACGGGTGCGTAAACAGTGCATCCTAAAGTCTAAATGTACCTTTAGGTCTGCTCGTTTAAACTAAAGCAACGCATTCGACTCTCTATCGAAGCAGTGACCCAATCCTGGAATATTAACAAACACCACAAAGGAGAGAAATGGGGTTAATGCCCACTCGACACAAACTACGTCATTTCAACCAATTGTGTATTGATAAACCAGAGTACTCGGAGAAAAGCCATGAGGCTAGACAGGCGACCCTTCTCCTTAAAAGCGGGGAATCAAAACCACATCACTCAATAAAGTCCCTATGATGCAAATCGTTCGTGTTAACCATTCGCCACTATTCAAAACCAAACTATGACAAAGGAGTAGTGAATATTAAAGATTCATGATATAGGTTTTAGGCCAGAACCCAAAGTAACTAATCTACAAAAACTGTGGGTCTTATAAATCTTCTAACAAGGGGAACTTATGCCTTACATATTCACTAAATCTAGAAGGCTGCAAATCTTTATTAAATATGAATTTTGAAATGAAATGATATGAAATCAAGTTAAACGTCGTCTATTCTTCGCACATCAATGTGTACACCATGTACACGGGGATAAACTACATACGAAAAACCCGGTAATCTCGATTGTTAAGTATCATTCTTACGATACTAAACATAGACTCGATTATTCCGTTTTACGCCAATTTATTAAATGGTATTGGTGTTTTAAATCATTCAATATCACGGTCATCAGGTGATTTAGAGGGTTTATTATGGACTTGTAAATATTAAGTAGTAGATACGAACCAATGGACTTAATTTAAATCCAGTCTGTCTTAAGTCTACCAAAACATAGCCTCTTCTTGGACACGTTTCGTAATCATGAATTCCAGAACATGCGAAAGCCTGGCCAAACTTCTGTACTTCTCCACTGATTTGTGTAGTATATTTGTCGTTAGAAACAAGAAGTTCCCCTGTCTGCCAAAAATAAAAATACAAATTATGAGACAGTGGTTGCAAGGAAAACCGTCTTGCCATCCAGAATGCATTACAGGGAACACTTTATAGTTGGTATTCTATGACGAATAAATGGAAATCCCGGTGTGTGTTCATTATATACGTCCTTTCTGCGAAGACTGACACGAAAGTTCTAAGCCTGAAAAAGGTCATATTCCCGAAGCAATGGCCAGAGAAATCCCTCTCTGCCCATTGCTGGATTGACATCTGATTCTTTAACTTTTGAGGGAGTGTTTCTATTCCTCCCGTTCAATCAACATAACAGTCCTACGTTTAATCTGGGTCTTAACTAAAACTTTGGACAGTGATTTAAACTTTGAAAGTATGTTCGTTTCCAAACAGCATTGTTTACATTTGATTCGACTTCATATCCTCGTTTGTCACGCAATTAATTTTCTGTAGTATTCTGCTATGCACGGGTTAATTGGGTATAATAAAATCGTGAGCCATGACGTAACGTTATGTAAACATATTTGGTCCAATATTGGCATTTGTTTTAAATGTAAAGCTTTTGTAAATCAGCTAGTCATTGGTTGTTAGTCGACCTACTGACCAATCAAAATTTAAAACAACGATACCCACTCATTATAGCACTGAGTAGTGAGATTACCTCTAATCAAACGGAACACTGCGAGGAGTCTGGAAAAAGGTAGATCTGTTGGGTTGAAATAAATAGGGCTTGCAACATCGTTGTCAAGCGTGTGTTCAAGCCAAGGGGACTATGTATAGAAATACATATAGAAACCATCGACTTTGTACAGGTATTTCACAGCTGGGCTTACAACTTTCCAGCCAGTCCTCGTAAAACACATCATGGTCTATGCCATTTTTTATTTAGGTCTTTACCGTACAGCTAAGTATCAATGACAAACCTATGATCTAAAGTGCATACTTTAAAGCATTTGGCCATCCAACACCCAAATGTATTAACAAAAATATTTCGCCAGGAGATACTGGTGTCGTGTACGAGGCAGGGTATTCATTTTCACATTTATAATAACCTGTCAATTATTTACCAATGGATCAAACTTCACTTTATGATATTCCGTTTCTCCAGGATCCATTGCAATTGGTGCTGTTTCATTGACCTCGCAAGCGGTCCCTTCATATTTACCACTAGGAACCCTGGCAACATTCAGGTGAGGTAAGGTGATATACTCCGCGGGACTGTTTGATAACTGATGACAATACATCTTCACTCTGCTATAACTATATATAGCAGGATATAACCAATATTCACCATCAACATAAGACGGGTTACAGTTCTTTATATCTTCGCATGACGATGCTGAAATATATATAAACCATATCCATATTCATTACATCTTCATGTGTTGATATAACAAAAATATAAAACATTATATTATATCTTCACATGATAATACTACTAAAATATGAAACATTAAATATCTTCACATGGATTATGGAAATAGTCTGCTCTGTAATCTACCAGCATCCACTGTTAAACCTCTTCAACGAATTCAAAATTTTACAGCAAAACTTATTCTTGGAGTTAGTTACGACTATAGCTCCACTGCTGCTCAAAAAGAGCTTCATATATTACCTATTGAAGCCCGATGTCAATTTAAGCTTCTGGTACTTGTTTATAAATGTATCAACAATATTGCCCCTTCCTACCTAACTGAATTATTACAGTTCCAAACTTCATCTTACAATACAAGATCTTCATCACAAAACATGTTATTAATACCCAAGACTAAATATAAAACATTTGCAGACAGATCATTTAGTGTGATGGGACCGCGACTATGGAATACTCTTCCAGAAAGTGTAAAACAATGCAAAACTGTCACTGATTTCAAAAAGAAACTCAAAACATACTTTTTTCAAAAAACATTTATTTGACATTTTTTGTGACAAATATTGTAAAGCGCCATAGAATGCATGGCAGTTATGTGCGCTATATCAAATGTAATGTGTTATGTTATGTTATGTTACGATATAACTATGATGTAAAACCATTATATATCTCCACACGGAGATTTAACTATAACATATACTATTCAAAAAAAGTAGGGGATATTTGATTTTGGGGGCATAATACTAAAATATGCAAATGACTACGAAAAAAGTCACTATAGAACCTAACAGAAGAAACATTTCCAGTTACATGTGACGCCTAAACGCACCAATAGCTACCGCATGGAATGCAGGTGATGCTTGGGATCATCATGGGGGTCCAACCCAAGATTTGCACGACTCTGACTTTGAATGTTACAATCATTGTGGCGTTAATTCCAGGGTGGAAAGATCAGTTTAATTGTTTTAGTTACCAGAAAACAAATTTTGATATGCGTCGGCTTACCCAAAATGAAAGGTTACGTGCCCTTGGCATGCTACAGATCGGCACAACACAGGCGGTTGTGGCGCGGACGATGAATGTTTCTCAGTCTGTCATGAGCAGGCTATGGTCCAGATACCGTGATACACAATCTGTACAGGACAGACCACGCTCAGGTCGACCAAGGGCGACAAATCAAGCCCAGGATCGATTTATCCGTACCTTGGCCTTGAGAAATCGTGTTATCACAGCAAATCAGATCAGCGCTCGTCTTCAAACAGACACTGGTGTGAGAGTGAGTGGCCAGACGATTCGGAATCGACTGCATAGGGGACACCTTCGCGCCCGATGTCCTCGCGTGAACTCTTGTTTGAGAGATCATCACATTCAGGCAAGACGTCGTTGGTGTAGGGATCGTCAACACTGGGATAATCGACGCTGGAGCAATGTGATGTTTTCAGATGAGTCAAGGTTCACTGTTGATTTTTTGGACAGACGTAGGAGGGTGTGGCGTCGTCGAAACGAGCGCTTCCAAGACGTTAACGTCATCAGACATGATCGATTTGGGGGTGGTTCTGTTATTGTGTGGGGAGGCATCACTGTTGCTGGTAGAACGGCAATGTTGTTGCAGGACGTGTTACATGCCAGTACTACCGGGACAACATCTTGGCAGTCCACGTTGTGCCGTTCGCACGACGTCATGGCCGCCGTTTCATCTTCCAGGGTGACAACGCAAGATGTCACAGGGCCAGGATCGTTACAGGTTATCTCCAACAACAGAACATCACCACATTACCTCACCCCCATCGAGCATGTCTGGGACATGCTTGGACAGAGGTTACGTCAACGTCAACAACGTCCTGCCAATGTCCAAGAACTTGCTGCTGCGTTGCAACAGGAATGGGACAATCTGGACCAAAATGACCTTAGACGTCTCATTAGGAGTATGCCACGTCGGATCAATACTTGTTTGGCAAACAGAGGAGGATTTACCCGTTACTGACTTTGTTGTGATGCTGTGGTAACTTTGCTGTTTGACCCCGGGTATCATTTTACCCTTGTAATGGTCATTCCGTGCCTTACTTAGTCTAACGATCATTTGGAATAAATCGATGAATGTGAACTTCATTTCATTTTGTCATTTGTTTCTTCGTCAGTTTCATTTGGTGACTTTAATAACACTTAAAAATCAAATATCCCCTACTTTTTTTGAATAGTATATTATATACCTTCATATCATTGTATAACTATGCAGAGATATAACTATAAAACCTTTATGTAGCAGATTATATAATATTATATACCTTCATATGATGACATAACGATAATATATAACCTTTATAAGATCATATAACTATAGTGATATAACGATAGTATTAAACTTTGATATATGTCCTTATATATAGTAGGAGATAACCAATATTTATCATTAACATAAGATGTGTTATAAACGATGATGTTTCTATAATTAAAGTGATACAAATATAATAGTAGGATATAACCAATACTTACCATTAATATACGATGTGTTATATGTGTCAACATTTTCATACAATGATGTATCTATAAGAAAAGTTCATTATAGGCTTAAGCATACTATATATTTATTAAAAGACACAGAAACATAATATGAAACATCTTCACATGATGATATAAAGCCAATATTTATATAACAATAATATTAATTTTTCTATATTTTCACATGATGACTTAACTATGATATAACTATAATATAAATCATTATATATTTCCATATCATCATATAACTATAATATAAACCATTACATATCTTCACATTATATACCTATAATGTAATATAAAACATTAAATATATCTTCATTTCTTGCTGATATACCTATTATAATAAAACAAAACCAAGTACGAACACTCCAAACAAAGTTCGAAGTCCCCCCAAAACGTTAGGGGCAAAATAGTGTAATCAGCATATGGACTGTTCACCGTGTACAAAATACACGACAAACAGTGGTAACAGATGTCCAGAAGAGTAAGCTTACCCCGTCTGGCGCCACACCCACTATAGCTGCATCCAACCTATTAGACGAAAAGTCGGCAAAATAGCGTGATTGGCCAATGGACTATCGGTATGCAAAATAGACGTGATGCAGTGTTAACGATGTAGTAGTTATGTAGTAGACATAATCAGTGAGTTAGTAATAGCATACGTGTCAATAAAATATATCTAGAATAATAGTCGAGAGAGAGAGACGTTATATTCACCAATCAAGTCAATGTGACGGCCATAAAACTTTTTAAATGTTTTTACAAATTTAGTGCGCAAGTATCCTTGTAGTTGAATCTTAGATGACAACTGCCTCGATCTACTTAAAATAAACCCCAGAATTTAACGAACAAGCTCTCGCGTAACAAATTAGCTGAGACACAAACACTCCATAAACTGGTGATATTGGAATGTTACTTCTAATAAATGGAAAGTTAAAGTTACATTATGGGAGATAAGATAAAGAGATGGCAGTTCTCACTATAATAGTTAAAAACTAGATAGTGTAAAGATAATTTGCTGAAAATTTCAGTCAAATTGAACCTCTATTAGCCGAGAAAAAAGCGTTTGAAAATTCACATAGCCTCGGTCATAATTACTCAGATCATTAATATAAACAGCATAGTCTCGATTATCCACTTGATTGATTTAATTATCAACGTCCATTAGCGGCATATACGAACTTAATCCGCCAACATCGAAGGCTAGCCTTGACATAAAGAGTTTATTATGGTCTGGATATGTTAATTAATGTCTAATTGATTATTTAGATAACATCTCAGGCCTAAAGAAACACCTGTAATAAGCTGATTTTGCTCTTGCAGAAAGCTATTTTAATAATCGGAAAGTCAAAGTCATCACGTTTACCGTACAATTTAACACTCAATTTATGGCAATTGTTAAAATCGAGTCGAAGATCCAAATAGGAAGCGTAATTGTCACGGTCAGTGTTTTTTTTTTAATTTTGAGCTCATCAGGATATATGAATTCTACATAATCACTAAATTTAGGATTCTTCAGTGATAGAAAATCATCGATGTATCAATAAGTGAAATTAAAATGTCTGACTAATCGTTTATTTGTTTTTACGAGCGCCTGTATGTAAGAGAGAAACAAATCATATGAAATTATAAATCATAATTATATATCTATAAATACATTGTATATCTGACATCTTCACATGCGGGTATAACTATAATATGAAACACCGTTATATTTCTTCACGACATGGTATAACTATCTTTTTTTTGTAATTATAATATAGAGTAGGATATAACTAATATTTACCATTAACATAAGTTGAGTTAACATCTTGACACGATATCATATCTATAATTATAAAATGATATATCTTCATATAATGAATTACAAAATTATAATAAAAACAATATAACATATTACAGGTTCGTGCGAGTAAGACGCGAACTCGCTAGTCTGGGGTCGCGGGTTTGCTCCTCTGTTGGCCGAGGAACTTCATCGAAATTTCCCGGCGTGGTTTTTCCTTGTCAGCGTTGCGCAACGGAGGGCCTGTCGAGTTGTCGGATGAGACGCAAAAAATGAGGCATCGTGTAGACATTAGCGCACACGTAAAAGACCCCTTGACAGTATGGCTTGTACCTGTCTTCATTACTACAGTCGGAGCAGAACAGTACCTTTCCTGTACCTTGAAACAGGTTCTCTTGCATAACTAACCTCTTTCAGTAATCCAATAGTCAAATCCATCTTCGTAAACCAGGTTTTGTGTAGAGTTGATGTTATATGATAAAGGTATACAGACCTCGGTATCATTATGATAGAAAAAAGATGTCCCATCTGTCTGTATTGTTATCATAACACATTCCAATTTACTGGTGGTATAATTTACCAGTGTTTGGTCAGGTAAAATATAGTTAGATATAAATATAATAAAGTTAAAGTCTGCAATATTCATGTTATCTATCTCAGCTATTCTAATCTGTAAAAATGGAAAAAAAGAGGAGAATATGTCATGCACGTTTTACTTTTTGAAATATTATTTTTTTGTCAATATTTAAATCGTCACTTCTCTATAATATAGTCACGTCTGTAAGTATTTGTGTGGATTTGTATTTTTCGTAAATAAGTAGTAAAATGGAGAAAATGATGGATGACCTCAAAAATACTAAGATTGAATGATGACTAAACCGAAGATATGTTATTTGGAACAAATTGACGCTTTCAGAACATATCCAAGCAATTGTTAAAATTGGATACTGGGTTATTCATTTAGCTAGTGCTGTTAAGGATCGTGTGTGTTTATCTAGATCCTTGTTTGTAATGAGACACAGGTTGATAAGCTGCACCAGCACAGTAGCTTTCTAATTACATGTTAAATGCTTATTAGACGCCTAGGTAACTACATTACATAGCATGATGGTGTCTAGATACGGGCCCGATGGGAACACATCAACAACAACACATTTGTACTCTGATTTTGTAATCAACGATACAAAGTCAGAGGGGTCAAAACCAAAAATGGTTAATGGCGGTTGCCATGCTGTAAGTTGGCTTTTAATTGTCTGATACGCGCATAATAATATACGCTCAGAGTTTTACTTACGATTATGAAAATAAACACTAAATTCGTGATCTAAAATATTGCCGAGGACGGAAACCCCCATGGAAAGTTACAATTCCTAGAAATCGGCACCGCGTCGAATTCCAAAGGAGCGCACTTCAACTGATCGGCTTTGACAAATGCTTGGGAAGAACATATATTTGTACATGTTGCATAAAGATGTTATTTTAATTTATCAGGATTGTGTATGATTTTATTTTAAGTATTTATTTTATTTCCTTACATCTTATTTTTTAAAATAAAAATAGGGGTGTGCGGTTATGATTATGTAAAGTTCAAGTATTTATTTTATTTAATTTTTCGTTCGGTTATTTGAAGTTATGTCAGGTGTTGGCTGTGTTGATACATAAATAAGCTTAACTTTGGTGAAATAATTATGTCTCTGGCTCTTTTCGTTTCTCAGATATCAAGTGGGACTGAATATTGAAGCAAAAGGTGGTCTTCCAGTTGGTGTTACTAAATGGGAAATACCTTGGTGTTGTTATAATGCTGAGATGTGTGACGTTCTGCAAATAACATGGTTATTGACAATTGGCTGTCGGTAGCTAGTTTAAATTAACGAAATTTAATAATCTTCTGTGCGGTTATTGCAAACATTAAAAAATTGTGTTTGCATGGTTGTGTTGGTGCGTAAAGAATCTTTCATTTGGTGAGATAATACTGTCTTTAGGTTTTTTGGTTTCTGAGATATGGAGTAGGATTGAAAATTGAAGCAAAATGGCCAATTTCGCGAACAAGGGGTCTAACAGTTCGCGTTACTAAATGGACAGTAACACGGTCAATTTTGCTCCGATTTTGTTAAACCTGGTGTTGTACTTGTACAGCTTTCGGAAAATAACAAGTTGCTTGAAAAGAAAAGTATATTTAAAAATAGCTGCTGGTCGTTACTTTAAGGTTCTGTTTATCACATACCAGTGTTTACAAAATCTTGCATCCAGCTTTTTATCAGAACTACTAACAGTTTATCAACCAACTCTGTCCTTGAGATCTTATTACCAGGGCACTCTTGTCGTTCCACACTCAAAACGGACACATTTTGGTGATAGAAGTTTTAAATTGGGGAATGGTTTACCACTGAAAATCCGAAACTTATTTCGAGAATAATATGAGAATTAGACTTTCTGTTCACTATTGCCTCGATCATTGCGCTTTGGGCACGCTTTTGTGCTCTACAAATGTACATTATTATTATTACAGAACTTTTCTGATCGGAGATTTTTCTAAAGCTTTTGATAAAGTCTGCCACGTCTCACTCAATTCGTAAAGTATTTAATAAACTGCATCAAATTATATATCGGAACATGTTTCAAAATAGCGTATAGGGGTCAATAGCGCGATAGATACTGCAATATTAAGTTGATAATAAGTCAACATATTGTGATTATTCTGATGATTTTATCTCTGAAAAGTCAATTTTTGCCGAGGTAATTGAGTCAACACGCTATGTTTTATGTCCCCATTTCGTCTTAAATGTACACGTTTGCGGTAAGATATTGCTATTCGGAAGCTTTGGCGACATATTCCATTTCGCCGTAGTATATGTCGACATATTCGCAAAATATTGCCATGCGCTATGTCGACGTGTGCATCTAAAACAAAATGACGACATGCAAATACCAAGATAATCCATTCAGAATTGTGCCTGGGGTCGGGACATTTACCAAAATCAATAGTGGACGCCCTCAGGCTATAAGGAATATATATGCCAAGTACCAAGCCGATTCATTCACAATTGCGGCCTGTAAACGACAAACAAAAATTTGGGCTAGGCTTGCCTCTGGGGGTCGGGACATGCAGTTGTCGTCCTTAGGCTATAAGGAATATATATATCCCAAGTTTAAAGACGATCCATTAAGAATGGTGGCCTGTTTGCAACACACACAGGCACGAAGTAAAAATGAGCATGGACAATCACCAAAAAAAACAACAGGGGTCATCCTTAGGGTATAAGGAATAGGTATGCAAAGTTTTAAAAGAATCTGTTAAGAATTGCATCCTGTAGGCGAACACAAGACACACAAACATTGGGCGTGGCTCTGTTCCACGGGGTCGGGCATGCATCAAAAATAATAGTACATGTAGTCACCTTAGGGTATAAGGAATAAGTATATAAAAGTTTTCAAGACGGTCGATTAAGAATTGTGGCCTGTAGGAGACACACAAAAAGAAAATTAGCGTGGCACTGTCCCTGGGGGTTGGGCATGCACCCCAAAGATAGGAATCTTCCTTAACGTACAATTAATAAGTGTGCAAAGGTTTCAAGATGATACGTTAACAAATGCAGCCTGTAGACGACAAACAAACAAATACAAGAAATGGGCGTGTCTCTGTCCCAGGGGGTCGGGCATACACCAAAAACAAAAGGGATCACTCTTAGGGTGTAAGGAATAAGTGTTTTAAGTTTCAGGATGATCGATTAAGAATTGTGGCCTGTAGGGCGTGGCTCTGTCCCCGGGGGTTGGGCATGCACCTCAAATGATCGGGATGTCCCTAAGGGTACAAAGCATAAATATTCAAGATGATACGTTAATAATTGTGGCTTGTATATGACAAACAAACAAATACAAGAAATGGGCTTGGCTCTGTCCCAGGCGGTCGGGGATGCCCCCTAAACAATAGGGATCATCCTTAGGGAATAAGGAATAAGCATGTAAAGTATCAAGATGATCAATAAAAAATTGTGGTCTGTAGGCGACACAAAGACACACTAAAAGGGAATGGATGTGGCTCTGCCCCTAGGGGCTGGGCATGCACCCAAACGATAGACATGTTCCTTATGTTTCAAAGAATAAATATGCGAAGTTTCAAAATGACACATTAAGAATTATGGCCTGTAGACGACAAACAAACAAATACAAGAAGTGGGCGTGGTTCGGTCCCTGTGGGTCGGGCATGCACCAAAAACCATAGGGGTCGTCCTTAGGGTATAAGGAATAAGTATACAAAGTTTGAAGAAAATTCAGTAAGAATTGCGCCCTGTAGGCGACCCACGCGCATAGACCTGACCGACCTATAAAAATAGGTATAGTATTATATTCTCACAAAATTGTAAATATGTCTGGTTTTATAAAGCAGTATGTCTCATCTTATTTTTAATAGCTAATGTATAATATTGGAATGTTTTAATTTTTTTTCTGTATCATTTCGAACGAACTTATACATGTATAGACATTCAATCCATTTAAAATGGATAAAATATTGTTAAAACTAAAGCGATTCGGGTATTTCACTATAATTGAGTACTACTATATAATTACTTACTGTACATAATTAGTAGCAGCACAGAAACTTCTGAAGGTATCGAATATTCCTTAACAGCTTTCTTCTTTGGGCCCTTCTCAGGTAAAAATCTTTAAACAATTGACAAAGATATCTAATTCAAAACAATAGTGATTCTACGCATGATTCCCATCTGAGCACCTTCATTTTCATTATGTTTTTTTTTAAAATGTATTTGTTGTCTGAGTAAACTATGGAAGCACATTTAAGCCAGGTGACATTAAAACTGGAAGTTTCCAGTAATGACTTCAAATGTCAGGTTAATAACTCAACCATGTACTAACTACTAACGTATTCAAGTAATAGTAATTGGTTATGTTATGCAGTAGCTTGTTGTTGATGTTTCAGAGTCTTGCGCTACGTTGACTGATACAAAAACTTACAGTGAACATTTGCGAATTAATTAGGGTTTCACACTGCGTAGCTTGTGTGAAACACTATTGTTTTTGTTAAAATTATTCTTATTATTATTCTTCTTATTATTATTATTTTTTTTTTTCCAATTTGCTTATATCTCAGCAACTTCTTGTCGGATCGATACAATGTCTTCAGTTTTACTGGGAAAGTGGGTGTGACTTAGAGATTAAAGCTATTTCCGGCATTCTGCGACATTGCGAAATGTCCGAAATCACCGAAAATGTCGTTTTTTGAAATATTGCCGTAATATTAACAATAATCATTGGATTTTAGCATATGATGCATTTTGACATAGCCAGAAACAGGGGACATAGCCATGTTACTTTTGATTTTTGATTTTCGACGAATCTTGGAAGATATTAGGCGCCAAATTTTGAAAATTTAAATTTTTACAAAAAACTTTTTTATTTATTAATATTTTTATATGACATTTTAACCAAGGTTAGAGAGTCATCTGATTTGAACAAAAATGTCAACATTTTTTGTTTCTGTAATTTTCCTTGGCCGCCATTGGCTAATTCAGTTTTTCAATCCTACATTAATTATTTATTGTTCGATTTGTATAAAACCATGTTCAAATGTTCCGTGGTTCAAAATGCCATTTTTTTTTGTTACCGGTAAAGTTTCCTGTAGGCACCGTAAGTGGCGTAAATTCAGCAAAAACTACAATATTGACAGTTCGGTACAACTTTTTGAAAGCAAATATTATTTTTTTCAAATCTTATATGACTGAAAAGATGTGCCATGTAAAGGCGCACAAAACATCGGGCTCAGTTTTTTTAATTTCGATTTCGTTTTCTGGCAATTTGGATTAAAGGGTGAAAAAAGGTGTCAATATAAGCTATTTACAACCCATCCAGCGTCATCATATTAAAAAATATATCTTCGTAACACTCATAAACTCGTAGTCATAACCCATACGAAGAGAATGTATGTGAAAATTAATTTGTAATATGCGCAGTTGCCGAGAAATAGGCAATTTTGCATGAGTCACTTTTCACACAATTTTGGCTGTAAAAGAATCAATAATTATTTGATTTTCAATTTTCTTTCGCCATTGGATGTCTAATGCCATAGTGGACTATGTCAAACCATTTTACCTCTTGCGCTGTCACCGGAAATGACGTCATTTGCACAAAACTTAAATTTTAGCCCTCAAAAACAATATTTTATTCAAATGAGTCGTACTTGTTATTTGTTTCAAATTATGATATTTGATTCTATTGATCAAATAGAATGAACCCATACGATCACACAGATACCACAAAATGGTTTCCAACTTGTACGGTTGCAGAGAAATGGGCGATTTTCCTTAAGTCACTTTTCAAGGTTTTTGGTCTATAAAAGTGTCAGTTATCATTCGATTTTAATAAAATTTTCACCATATGATATCTTATATCATTTATGATTTCATAGAACTAATTTAACATTTTCAGTATTTCCGGAAGTAATGTCATTTTGGCAAAAACTGTATTTTTAGCCTCCAAAACAGATATTTTTTTCAAATGAGTCTGATTTGTAATATATTTAAAATTATGATATTTGATTCCAATCAACAAATAGATTGAGCCCATACGATCATATAGATACCAAAAAAATAGTTTTTATCATGTGCGGTTTCCGAGAAATAGACGATTTTCTACAAGTCACTTTTCATGGTTTTTGGTCTATAAAAGTGGCAATTCTTATTCGATTTACATACAATCTTCGCCATATGATGCCTTATGTCATTTCTGATTTCATAAAACTAATTGAACATTTTAATTATCACCGGAAGTAATGAAATTTTGCCAAGTAACATATAAATATATAAAATGAATTGATATTGCTGGATTTGGTCGATTCTTCGTCCATTTTATTTGATGTTTGCAATGCTTATGTGGAAACCTGTTTAATGGTTTCATTGGTATCGGAAGTGACATATGTTCAAGGGCAACGTGGCATCGAAAGTAACGTGGCACCAGTGAAACCCGTCATTCCTGCATGCAGGTCTAGTTCTATTTGTATTGATTGATATAATCCAACTGTTCTGTTAGTTTATTATTTTTGACCATCCTATATGTTTCTCTTTTCGACTATTTTAAAGTTATACGGGATAGGTTCACCAGCGAATTTATATGTACTAACCGTCTGCAACATTTAACTATGGTGCTGTTGTGGGCACTGGTCATAACAAGGGACATAACGCCCAGGATACATCCACATTTCCCAAGAGTTGGATAGAGAACAGATTAAATCAAAAGCGATTTTTCATACAATCAGGGGCCAAATCCAGACAGTTATGGTCTGAAGTGCGCAAATATGGGTAAGGGCTGAAATCTTTGGGACATTAACATAATTTATTTTTTATCAAAATGAATAAAATTTGTGACCACTTTACGAAATTCGAACTCAACCTTCATTGATGTGTAACAGTGATATATTTAAAGAGCACATAAAACGAAGAAAACTAAATTGAATGAATTTACAGACATTGGTTACATATGCATTTTACGGCAGTTAAACACCAATCTGATGAAAATTAATTCAGATATCGTCACTCAAAGTCGCAAAAATAGACAACCCGTAAAAACGACTTGGCCAATTATCGAAAACACTCTTAATCCCCTCAGACGCCAGTGACGTCACAGTAACCGAATGCATATACGGAATGTTTATTCCTTAATTACCTATATACAGCCAGCGTGTGTATTAATTAACGCCTGACTGATTCCTTAATCCCCCTAATTAAATAAAACAATTGACTACGTAAAAATTTGCTTTGTGATTCATTTTAATTTAAGATCCAATTTAGAATTTGTTTCATAATGTACGGTCGTTTTGATTTCTCACGACAGCGATTTTAATACCCTCTACCATCGTGTGCAGTCCAAACGATTCGAGATACATTTTCCGCAGAAGAGTATTGTTGTTCTAAATTAGAATTTGAGTCATTATGTACGGTCGTTCTATTTTCTCACATGAGCGACTAAATACCCTCTACACTCGTGATACATTTTCGTCAGAAGAGTGTTGTGGTTCTTCTAATTTCCCCCGAGTAAAAAAGTAAGGGGGTAAAAAGATGAGGTCATGCCAAATGTATCATAAACATCAAACATGATTAAAATGTGATTTGTAAGTGACAATCAGTTATCGTCATATGGCGCCTTTCTTTCAGCATGCGGTTTTGACTTCATTACGCTGAAATAGACCGTAAAAATGATATACGAAAAGATATCTCAATATATGTCAGAATTAACATAACAAAAACATTTTTTTGGTAACCATCTTAATGGGATAACAGATTGAGAAGGGTTATGTCCTAGATACAACTGGGGATAAAAATAAAATATAATATGAAACTGATAACTATGGTAAGGTCCAGATTTTTATGAACTACATGTAGATTATTCCTTAACGTATTTAAAGTGCAATATCCATAGCTACACACACATTAATTAGTTACTTCTCTCTTTGAACTCACATTCCAATTCCAATCATTTCACACCTAACTATTACAAAAAATTATTTTGATATTATCAATAATTAAACCTTAAAATAGTCCTTTCATCTTTTCCAAAGATATTAGTCTTGTTAGTTTTTAGATTGATGTTTGTCAATATAACACAGAAGTGTAGAGGAGGTAAGGTTAGATTCCAGTTTTTCACCAGTTAAGGACGATATTCTACTCATCAACTAATCGTATAAATATTTCCCAACTCACATAACAAATAACCAGTTAAATAAATCAAAAGTAAAACGCAAAATTATTACAAATAATTTAAAGAAACATTCCCGGGTAAAAACTGGGTGATTTGATGATGTATTTGAATTAGAACATATTCAAACCAATTAATTTATTAATTAATTTGTAATTGCAGCGAAGACAGAGGAGAATTCGTTGCATACACAAGACGGTGGTGTCTGTAATCGCTAACTATTTATTACAAATATCGAATATCCTTATTAAATTCTAGGATTATCCACCGCCCGCGTCTTTTTTGTGTGATTTTTATACCAGAAAGTGTTGTCCGTCTAACTCTTCATATCTTTTTATCAACATGTACACAAAGCGCTCAATGTTTGCGTGTAGCCTTCTACTTAAATCGTGCAGATATTCATAATCGTCGGGCTGTCGATTAGGGGAACCCTTTCATTTTTGTATACTTTTAAAGGCAATAACCACCCGATAAATACTTTTCTGGGAACCTATCTTTAAATACATATCTGAAATTTTCACCTGACCTTAGCAACCTCGTTATGGGATTCTAAGAAGAAAAATTATATACAATAACTGAAAACAAATTTGGCATTAACTATAGAAGAAAATCGAAGAAAATTTTAAAAGATATTTAGACGACGTCTTCATCATTTGGAAAACTAATCTCGGCCATATAGCAGATTTGCACCAAATTTTAAATGACTTAGATATTGATATTAAATTCACTATTGAAACTAGCTATGTAGAAATTGCTTTTTTAGATGTTCTCATTAAGAGATCTAACAGTCAAATCATTACAGATATTTACTCCAAAGAAACAGATACTAAAAACTATTTATCTTATAAGTCATGTCACCCCCGTCATGTTAAAAATAATATACCCTTTTCTCTTGCCAGAAAACTATGCACTATAATTTTAAACGAAGATCTCAGAATTCAACGACTTAATGAATTGCGATCCAATTTATTGAAAAAAGTTTATCCACATTGGGTTATTAATATAGGTATTGATAAAGCTAGGGGCCTAACTACTGAAGAATTAAGAACGCCAAAAGAAAAGAATATCTCTTCTTGTATTACCTTTATTTCGACATATAATCCTAGACATAATAATTTTTTTCAATATATTTATGATACTAAGAATGTTCTCCTTTCTAATGACAATCTTAATAAACAATTTCACGGCATAGAATTAATTAATAGTAAACGTCAGCCCCCTAACCTTAAAAAGTTACTCACTAGAGCTAAGTTTCAAACTTCTAATAATGGAACTTTTACTACTTCGAAGTGCCATAGCCGACTTTGTAAATGTTGCCAACATATGATATTTAATAGTAAATTCACCTTTTCTAATACTAATTATACATGTTCTCATTTGTAATAATTGTATGAAGATTTACATAGGAGAGTGCTCAACTGAATTGCGCGCACGTATCCGAGTTCATAGGCAACAGTGTTTACAAACTAATCCGGTCTTAAAAGTGTCTAAACATCTAAATACGTGTGCTAAGAATTTAAATATTAAATTCAGTATTTTTCCTTTTTATTTTTATATTTAATCTTGTTAATTGTGGTTTATCTTCTATAAACGGTTTCTACTTGTTATCTTTGATCTGGTTAATTAACTAATCCGGCCTTAAAAGTGGCTAAACATCTAAATACGTGTGCTAAGAATTTAAATATTAAATTCAGTATTTTTCCTTTTTATTTTTATATTTAATCTTGTTAATTGTGGTTTATCTTCTATAAACGGTTTCTACTTGTTATCTTTGATCTGGTTAATTAATTGTTGTTATGGTGTGATCTGCATTAATGGTTTCTATTTATTACATCTTTCATCTTTGTTAATTAAGTTGTTATTATTTTATATGCTAAATGGCTTCCAAAATGTCCATCTATATTTTGTTAACTAATCATTATTTGCTTGATAACGATACCTGTATGTGTATTGAAACGTAGCATGTCAATAAAATTCAGAAGTAGTATATCCATATAAGTGTGTTTATTTTTAAAGTCAATATTGACAATACTATCAAGAGAAGGAATATGGAATCACACTTTATTGACCAGTTCAAACCGGATTTAAATGCTTAATTTGCCCCCTTCCCACCGTGTTAATATTCTAATTTTAAATAAAATCTTAATAAATATATTTTTACACTTTTTACTTCAACACCATTTAAGGGGATTTTAAATCCTGTATATTTTTATTTCTCTATAGTCGGTTTATTAGAGAATAAGGTGGATATAAACAAGCTTACAACCAAATTACAAATGTACATAATTGGTCTATTGTCAAACTATACCAGGAAGACTATGTAGATTAATGTCATATTATGTATTATATACTTTTAACCTTTTGTTGTATGTTACTTAATATTATATATAATCCATTGTCATGGAAATCTATTGTTCTAAGAATGTATATATATATGTATCGTATTTGCAGAATATACTAATTATCATAAAGCTAAATCATATATCTTTTCGATTTGAAGGTGCTATTTTATTTTTAAATTCTATTCAGATATTTGGTGTATATAACGCAGAAAACGACACACAATTCAATAATGTTGCAGTGGGCCCAGTGTCGGCGATTTTGCAAAACCTCTTTAATCATCGACCAAAACAAAATATTTGATTTCGACCTTTTTATTTCCCCTTGCGTATATTTTTATAGGAAGAGACATTTAAAAATATTCCTTGATTTCACTATTGCCTAATGCTCTTTTTGGTCTAGTTGAGAAGTAAACATATGTTTTACACACTTCGCGTACGTACAATAAACAACTAGTAACTTAAAAAAAAACACAGCACAGTTTATATGGCGGTGCAATCACAAGTTTATAAGCATATTCAAATACAGAAAACATCGCAGGCTAGCGTTGGCATCGGTAGTTAATTATGGTCTGGATAAGTTAATTAATTTCTAATTAACAATTTAGATAACATTATTTTAGTCATGTAGCAGACCCGTATGTTTCAGTAAATAACCAATGGAATGTAAGTAATGAAAGTCGGGATATATTGCAGTGATATTCATTAGATTGCATTTAACTAAAGCAAGACCATACAATTATTGTATGGATATTAGTAGCCAACATTACAGTCATATTCTGTATATTAGCCAAAACAAGACATGCATTCACATTAGCAACAATTCGTAATAAAGATAATCGACGAAAAAGACTAAACATATCCCACAGGCGACTATACCACATGAATAACCGGATGCCACCTGTCATTCACTTTGGGCTCTTTTCGTCGAACATAATTGATTACCGATTCCGGTAAAACAGAAATGATTGAATGTAAATCACTTATATATTTACGTTACATTATCATATGCGTTGCGACTCGCTTTGTGTCCATTTCTAGTTGCCAAAGAATAAAGATTTAGCTCCTTTAAATTCATCTCTTTCTTTGGGTTTAGTTAAGTCGAGTCACATGGTCGACCAGGCATGACTCCGCGAAGCCAGTAAATCTGATTCAGGAGACGATGACGATGAGAACGGGGTTATGAAGAAAGGTAACACTGGCGCTGAATTGCCAAATAAACCTGTGAGTTTTAACCAGGACGGTCACCATCAACAAACACCTTTAAACGAAACAAAATAGAAACAATCATAAGTAAGTATATTTGCTCTATTGTAGGGATATTGGATTGCCGTGTGCACTTCCAGTACCTTTTTTTACATAAATAGCCCTACTTTGAGACATTTAATACAATGTTCAGTTTTAGATTTTTTCTACCAATACATATTAGGATTATGTATGTATTCACGAAACGTTTTAAAAATCTGTTTGGACATGTAGTGTGAAGGGGGAATTGTATTAGTTCAACAATCCTCTCCAAATTCTTATTATATGCCCACATTTGCATGTGGGCGTATGTTGTCGTCGCCCCTGTCCGTTCGTCAACACTTGTTTTTGAACACTCTACAAATCACAATTTTTATTCGATTTCAATGAAACTTGAAATACAGGTTTATCACCCTAAGAACTCGATTCCTTTCGATATTAGCATGTATCGGAATGTAACTTCATGGATCATGCTCCCTGATTGTACAAAAAAATCAGGTTTTTAGCTTGTGAACACTGTAGAGGTCACTTCCATTCAATATCGGGCCGTAACTACCTGAATTATGGTTCCTGGTTGTACGAAACATCGCGTTGTCAGCTTGTTGACCGTATAAAGGTCACAATTTTTATCCAAAATCACCGTTACATCCTATGGGTTGTTTAGTTCAAATTTTGGGAAACTGACGGGAAAAATGGCCGCCCTCGCTCACAAACAGTTTCAAAATATTGTGTATCAGGGTTGTGGAAAATCTGGACGTCACAACTTGAAATGAATGTTGATAACCCACCCTTTTCGTAAATATCGAATCATAAGTTCCTGATTTATGGCCCCTGATAGTACAATAGATTTTGTTAGCTTGTGGTCCCTCTAGAGATCACAATTATGACCCGATTTACAAAACATTTTGAAAAAATCACCGTTACATCGTAATTAGCTGATGCTGACAATACGGCCGCCCTTTGTACGCAAGTAGTGTAAACATCTGGTATATCAGAGTTGTGGACCATCTCGAGGCCACAATTGTGATCCGATTTTGACGAAACTTGTTTATAAACAAACGGTGCAAGTTTATAACCAAACAAAATCGGCCTCTTTCAATATTTGCGTATATTGGATCATAACTTCCTGAATAGCCTCTGTAAGAAAAAGTTGCGTTTTTAGCTTGTGGTCCTTCACGAGGTCACAATAATTATCCGATTAAAAAAAAAGTTCGAATATTTCACCGTTACACCGTAATATTTGTTGAGTTCGAATTTCGTGAAAATCGGGTCAAAACTGCTGGATAAAATGACCGCCCTCGTACGCATATAGTGTTAACATCTGGTAAATCAAGGTTGTGGAACCTCTTAGGATCACAATTTGATCCAATTTCGCTGAAACTTAAAATTCATGTTCATAACCCAAAGATATTGGTTCCTTTCGATATTCGCGCATACCGAATCGTTACTTGCTGAATTATGGCCCTTGATCGAACAAAAACAAATCAAAATAAAATAAAAACGTAGCAAGTCATAGACGGCATACAATCGGTATTTTCATACTTTTTCCGTCTGTCTGTCTATATGGTGGTTGAACTACGTGCTCAATTTAATTAGAAGTTGGACCTTCCATATCTGTAAATGATGTGATTCTTTGGTAGCGGGTTATAAATGATAACTTAGTGAAAACAAAAATTGTTGTCGAGTCGAAGTCAACGATTTTTTTTAATAAGATGCGACATTATTTATTTTAGTAGCTCAGCGACTGTCGAGCGACTTCTTTCACTCGAGAAATTGTAGGCTAGGCACTTGACTAGTAGTGATGGTGATCTTGGTAGATAACTGCACTCATGCTGTATTAGAGCAAAGCACAGTTCAGTGACGCATACGTACGCGCAGGGGAGAGGGTATTGGACCGGCCATGGAGCGATGATGATCATGTTGTATGTGGCCGGTGGCTTTAACACCACTAGAGTCTGGAATGGGCTGGTATAAGAGACTTTATGTGCTGGGTGTGGGCCAGAATTGGGAATCTTGCAATGGGGATTCCGAATTTCATCCGAAAATTTCACGGGATTCTCCCGACACTGTCGACTGCAAATTTACTAAATATTAAGTCACCTGCACCCTGTTTGTGGGGATTCACCAGAATACAAAATTCAAAAAGCAGCTTTTATGAATTTCACTTCCATCACTCTGTACCAATGTGTGTCGAGGCCTTTCATCACAGGAGGAATCAACAAAAATGGGACATTTTTCAATTAAATATTCCTATTCACAGTACCACCCACCCCTTTTGCACGTGCATTTGTTTGTCCGTCTAAAATGGAATCAGTGAGATCTATCGAATTGACATTTAGAAGCGGGGAGGGGTGTGTAATAAGAGTCGGTAGTGGCAACCGTTCATTCCAGCAAAAGGTTGGGGAAAAGTTCGAATGGTGGTCTGCCTCCTATATGTTTCATCTCCCTTTATTTGCACCATCAGTCTCTTTATAAATATAAAGATGCGCGAGTAAGTGTAAAGTCAAAGGTGACTCTTCTTATTGTACATTCTATCGTGTTCCATTGATTGTCACCTGCAACACAAATTGGTTCCTGTTATCCCAGTTATAAAATAATCACAACACTGTATTGAATTATATGAGCTTTATATGATTCCAATAACACAAAACAATATATTAAAGCAGGTAATTGTAACTATGTAATATGATTGTATGCTATATACACAAGCTAAAATGTTGAATAATCTTAAATAATATATCGCAAGTTGGCCTAGTCAATGCATCCGGTTCTAATTAAAGGGCCATCTGACGATCCTCTGCAGGCTTGGGTCCGTGTGGAGACCCATTGAAAATCGGTCATTTAATTTTGTGACGTCATGTGACAGCTCGCAGCAAGTGGATGATTTTTGTTGCACTTCTATTAACGGACTAAACTATCAATATGGATACTACGGAACATTGAAATATAGCAAGAGTTTTTCGTTTAAGATAACATTCCATTCCGAGAATTTGAATGTTGGCCAACCATAGCGAAAAGCCCGTGATCTCCGGTCTGCGCAAGCGTGGATTTGATCATGGCAGTCTAATTCAAATATTTTGTTGGTGGTTTTGAATCACAAAGTTCTACCTTGAAATAGTGTCGAATTATTATAAATTTGTGTCGGGTGCGCCAAAAAATGTTTCCTTTTGGCGGACAAAGAAGATTCACGGTATAAAAAAAGGACAGTACGGATTCCAAGACAGCCTTAGCACCGAGGTGGTGTAAATTTGTGTCGGGTGCGCCAAAAAATGATTCCTTTTGGCGGACAAAGAAAATTCACGGTATAAAAAAAGACAGTACGGATTCCAAGACAGCCTTAGCACCGAGGTGGTGTAAAGCGTCATGTGTATAAGTAACACTGAGGGGCTAGCCTCTATCCGACATCGTTACTAATCTAATAATATTATTAGATAAAATACAAACAAAAGGACGGAAAATAACTGATTGAATGCTGTAACACTACAGATAACAGACCATCAGCATAGGTTGTAGATCTTTTATTGAGAACATGGAATAGACATAGATCGGAAGGAGCTCTATTCAAGTCTGACTTACTGTCAGTTAATTCTGGCTTTATAAAGCATACAGCCATTAAGAATAATGATACATGACAGATTAACTTATTTGGAATTGAGAGTATAGTTTCTATAACTGCACTGCATCTTCCCTTTAATGTCGCGAAGTTCTGCCGAGTGTTAAACACATAGATCATGTGTAGGTTATAAATAACATATAAATAAATAAGATATTTAATGAGATCGTGCCTTTTGTCAAAACGAGCAGAGGTCATTCGTGTGTTGCCTGTAAATAACATATTGAACAGATAAGCAGAAGTTGTATATAGTTGAAAACGTCAAATATAATATAATGTCAAATCTAGCAAAGTTCTATGTAAAAATAACTTTGTCACATTCCTTCATCACCCATGAGTTATGTACCAAAAGGACATAACAAACACAATTGAAAACGTCCAATATAATATAATGTCAAATCTAGCAAAGTTCCATATCACTTTGTCACATTCCTTCATCACCCATGAGTTATGTACCAAAAGGACATAACAAACACCATTTTCACAGGTGGGACACTGTTTCCATTTGTATACATTGATGTTTCGCACAATAAAATTACATTACACACGAATTAGGAAGAGCACACGCGATATAACACAGCAAACCTGATATAACAACAGTACGCATGAAATAATACAAGTACATATGATAAACTTAAAACACACGCGATTATATATATATATATATTTATATTACAAGTCCGGAACAACCTTGGTCCTAGAAGTTTTTGTAGGACGATACCATTCTAAGTGTACACTTCCTGTTACCATTAAATTTGGTACTGACATCATAATATTTAATTTCCACTGGCATCCTTCTTGATAAACTTATGACAAAGTTAATGTCACAGGATTATGTCGTAGTGCTGGTGTGGAATCATCTGTTCCAGCGAACGTATTTCCGTCCTCGGTCTCCGCCGACACCATCTCCTTATGAGCAGCATACGTTGCCCTGACTCTGTCATTTTCGAATTTCTTGGCTAATTTTCCTTGACGAATTTGAAAGTATCGTACCAAAAGATAAGTAACGACACTAATAGTTAAAATGAGCCCAATAATACTTAATACAGAATTTGTGTGAGGCCATGGCTTGTCTACAACTTTAAGAGGTGTGAGTTCTTTGATAAATTTCTTAATAGGTATTTCTTTCACATCTTTTAGGGTAGGGGGAAGTTCAGGAATTTCAAGATTTGGAAATGCTATAGATAAAGGTTTCCACAAGGCAAGACTTGAAATATTAAAATGAGTATTAATGTTTTGAAAGGTATTTTGGATATGAAAAGTGCTTTCTCGATTATAAATTGGTAAAAGAGAAATATATTCATTTGATGCCGAACAAGACATATTTAACTTTAGGATATCAATAGGTGGCTTTGCAGTAATGGATAACGTTGAGGTTGAATATTTTTTTTGATTACAAACAAGTGAAAAACGTAATAAATTTTGAGTGGATACGGCCCAATAACCATCGGTTAGATATTCAGCTAAAGGCAAAATTATTGTAGGTTGAACATTTACGGTACACACGTCTTTACTCAATTTTGTGTTTTGCATAAACAAAGCGATTACACATAATTTACTTAAATTAATGGGATACAGTGGACTTTTGATAGAACAAGTTTTTACAAGCCGATTGGTACAGACTTCAACTTCGGATTCGGTGAGAAGTACATATTGTGTTCTTTCCGAATTAACTGCAAACATTTGACTTTCTAGTTGATACTTCGCTACTAATCCGGAAGTATGGGGTGTTTTGGCATGAACGTATTTGGTTTGCATAGGTGCAGGTAAATTATGAGCATAAAATATTTCAAGTTTTTTAGTTGAATCCAAAAGTGGAATGGTTAAAATGACGTAAATTTTGTCCACATCTAATTTAGTAGAACACGTTAAAAATTTATAATAATGCCAAAGTTTCAATGAGGGATCCGCCGAAAGGTGTACTGTACTTGGCAGTTGAGATCGAATCTCAAGGAGTAACGATTTAAGATCAGCCGGTTTAAGTACACTTGGAGAGATGTGACCTAACGATAACATATTGAGTTGATCATTGAAATACTCTACATATCTTAAACATTGTAAAGTTAAATGTTTTAATTCATCTAAAATGAACTTAAGTTTGTAGTCAAGCGAAAGAAAATTTTTAATTAATGTAACTTCGTTTGTTAAATTGGCCACTAAACCTTGGAATTGTAATTCAAATTGTTTTAAATTTAAAATTAGCGAGTTAATAGATGCCCTATTTTTGGAAATTTCAATACGAGAAACATTTAATATTGATAAGCTTTGATCTACCACATGGATAATACTTTCCTGATTTTTATATAATTTTTTAACATTATGTTTGATAGTATTAAATTCTGATTGGGAAACAGTGCCAAATAAATAACTCAAAGCTTTGCCTACTATTGGTAAAATTGCGCGACGAGGCCTTGTACTTGCTATCAGCTTATATTCACCTGCTTTTGTTCTAAGTTCTGTATATAAAGATTGTATATCCTGAATATCTTGCAAACGATTAGCAAATAAACTAGCATAGTCCATATTGGTTTGTTGCTTAATATATTTAGAAACTATCTGATGGGCAGTAGCAATTCCCTTCTTTTTATCTCGACTTAACGAGGAAATAAATGTATTATAAGGCTTTAAATCAATAACAAAAGAGACAAGCCAACGAGATCTCGATGTACTAAATTCACTTAGTTGTCGAAAGACAACATTTTCACGAATAAGGAAAGTATTAATACCGCCAGAAAAATGAAAATGAGTGAGAGTTTCATCTTAATCCTTCAAATAAAAAATACCGCAAAATAAAATATAAAAAAAAAATTCTAATATATATACAAGGAAAACATTTGAAGCTTACTTAATCATGCCAATTATACTCGTAAGTAATTGTTTTAAATTAGCATTAGGATCATTATGGGTATTCGAATTAGTTATCGCAATATCAACAGCATCAACGTCCATGCTTTCTTGAACGTAATTATCAACACATGGCTCGAGCTTATCACCACGGCACGTTTCTAATTGATCATCAATGTATGTTTCGGATTTCTCATCAGACGTGTGAGGCACATATGTTTTAGATGCAATCCGATCTTTGTTTCGAAGGCGTTTGGCTAATTCCATGAGCGGAATATCGTCCTCGTCAGAGGAATCGTCACGTTCACGTCTATATTGGTCAGTGATATCAAAGGGTGTAGGGTCAAGATCGGTTACATGGTCCATATCATCATCTGAAGAATCGTCAGGTGGAACAACATAATTAGCTTGCCTTAACTTTGGAATATTATCAGTTGGGATGTCCCAGTTATCTAAATTGGCTAGACGCAAATGTTCAGCATGTGATTTTGTTGTTGAGCCATCTAATTGATTTTTAACAATGAAAGACAGAGGACCTGTTTTTGTGAGAATTCTATAAAAAGGTTTCCATTTGGATTGAAGTTTACTTTTACGTAAATGATTTTTGATATAAACGGGGTCTCCAACCTCAAAAGCAATGGCTTTACTATTTTTATCCGCATAGTGAGCCTGGCGACGTTTAGCTTTTTTAAGGTTTTTATGGACTAACAAAAATGCTTTATGCTGATTTTCAAGAGCAATTTGATGGAATTCTTCACCTAAATATTTCCGTCGTGGTTTCAGCAAATTATCAATAGGCAAAACTACATCTCTTGTATATAATAAATAAAATGGTGAAAATTTTGAAGATTCACAAATATTAAACCTAATAGCTGCCAATGTTTGGTTTAAATATAAATCCCATGTATTTAAATTATCTTCTAACTTTTTTGAAAGGACGCTAACCATCGTTTGATGGAATCTTTCAACACGGCTGTTCGATTGGGGCCGGTAATATGATGTTGTTATATGGTGAATATTTAAAGCAGTTAATGTTTGATGCATAGTGCGATTTTCATTTTCGCTCCCATTATCCGTAACTAATTGTAACGGTGTGTCATATCTAGGAAAGATTTCGTCAATTAATAAATGAGCTACGTTATCAGCACTTTTATCCTTGACTGCATATGCCTCGGGCCACCCACTATACCAGTCAACAAATGATATGATGTATTTATTACCCGAGAGTGATAATGGGTATGGTCCAGACAAATCAAGTGAAACTTTAGCAAAGGGGTATGGTGGGATATCGGTTTCTTGTAATGGAGGTTTAATTTTCTTTGATGAACGCTTTTGACATGTTACGCATCTGGACACATACTGATAAATGTGTTTATATAAATTAGGCCAATAATACTTTTCTTTGATAAAACTGTAAGTTTTATCTATACCTAAATGAAACATGTCATGATATTCCTTAATTACATCAGATCGTAAATGATCTGGTACAAATAACCTCGGAGTCGGTTCATCATTAGGATCAGAAATGTAATGTAAGACATCCTGCATTAATAAGTATTTATTATTACTTGCACATGGTTTATTACTTCTTAACTGTGCAATGATATTGACAATATCCTTATCTTTAACCTGTTCTTCAATCATGTTATAACCCTCCAAAGTAGGTGGTTTAACGGTATTGTCGTTATTACCTAAATCGACCGTGCACTTTGCAAATTCCCGTGGTTCAAACTGATTCGAATTTATGGCGTTGATTTCTAGTGTATTATCGTTTACTTCTGAATTAAGCAGTTCTTCCTCCTGAAATCGAGTCGGCATTCGACTAAGAAAATCAGCGATAACATTTTGTTTACCCGATAAATATTCAATCTTACAGTTATAAGCACTTATTGTTAAAGACCACATTTCAAGTTTTTTATTATTCATCGGTGAATCAAGTAAATATTTTAAAGGTTTGTGATCAGTACGTATAATAAATTCTGCGTCATGTAAATAGAAATCTAACTTTTGTAATGCATAATGGATAGCATAACATTCTTTTTCAATAGTTGACCAACGACTTTGTGTATTACTAAGTGTATGAGACAGCATATAAACTGGCAATTCTTCTTCTATGCCTTTAGAATTACGTTTAGTTTGACAAAGATAAGCCCCCACGGAGAAATTACTCGCGTCCGTATACAGAATATACGGTTTGTTTGGATTAGGGTACGATAACATTGGTATTTGAACTAATGTTTGTTTTAAGGCATGAAATGAATTTTCACATTGAAGAGTCCATTCGAATTTTGCATTCTTGCGGGTTAAAGCAATCAATGGTTCAGCAAGTTTGGAAAAATTAGAAAAATAACGACGATAATAAGAACACATGCCAATGATAGATCGAACTTGTTTTACAGTTTGGGGCTGACTTATATTTTTGATCACACTGACTTTCTGAGGGTCGGGTTTAATGCCATTGGGCGTGATAACAAAACCTAGATAAGTTGTCTCAGTTTAGAGAAAACTACATTTCTTTAATTTCAATTTGAGCTTATGAACACGAATCCTGTCAAAAACTAAATTAATATGCTTAAAATGATCCTCTAAGGATGAAGAGAATATTAAAATATCATCTAAATATGCAATAGCAAATGTTTGCATATCACGAAGAACAACAGCCATTAATCCTTGAAAAAGTCCTGGGGCGTTGGCGATCCCAAAAGGCATAGTATTGAACTCGTAAAGCCCGCGATGACATGAAAATGCTGTTTTTTCTCTATCAGCTTTGTCCATTAACACTTGCCAATAGCCCGATTTCATATCCAATTTGGAAAAATACTGTTTGTCGTGCAATTGAGCTAAAATATCGTCCACCAGGGGGAGGGGATATGATGAGAATTTAGTGATTTTATTTAATTTCCGGAAATCGACACAGAAACGTTTCGAACCATCTTTCTTGGAAACGATGACTATAGGAAATGACCAAGGGGAACACGAAGGCCGAATAATATTGGCCTTAAGCATATCATCAATTGCTTGATCAACTACAGGTCGCTTATTAAGAGGTGTCCTATACGGCGGAAGTTTAATTGGGGGGTGTGATCCAGTATTAATCGTCATTTTAACTGTGTCAGTTTGACTAAGATCTAAATCTGTGACTGCAAATAGGTCATTATTACTGGAGATAAGATTATGTAATCGGTCTTTAAATTGTGCGGGTACATCAACATCATTGAGATTAACTGCCGGCGGCGTTTGGGCCGTATTTGTTTGAGAAATTTCAGTGAAAGCTATTAGTTTGCCCGAGGCAATATTTTCAATCCTACCAACAATACATCCCCTTTTAAGTTTAAACGTACGATTAGTGCTATTTGTTATCATAAGGGGAAATCTACGTCGCTTAGTCGCATTACTGACACCATTACTAATTAACAACCCGGGTTGATTACTAATGAAGCCAAAATCCACAGGCGAAATGATAACAGAATCGTCATGCATTAAATTAGCAACTGGTTTGGCGTTGACGAAACATAAATGAGACGTTTGAGGTTTAATAATTACCTGGTTAGCTATTCGCACTAAAGAAGATATATTTAAATCTTCAACCAAAGGTATATATTCATCCTTAACTTTTAAGCACCCTAAATCATAATATAATCTAACGCCATTATTAATTAACCAATCGCGCCCTAAAATAAATTTCCGATTGATATTTGATACCACATAAAATTTATGTGTCATCTTAGTTTTGCCTATTGTAAAGGGTAATTCGACATAGCCATGAATAATTAGCGACTCACCATTGACCGATTGTAAATTAACCTTGTCGGGGATTAAATTAGGTTTATATTGTAATTTTTGGTATATACGATTATTAATTATGCTTACTTCAGCTCCGCTGTCAATTAACGATCGGAAGTTTTGAGATCCTAATGCTAGTAAACAAGAACTTGGATTATTAGAAATATTTAAATTAAATAAAGGTAATTTTTGTGAGCTCTTTCCATTAGCTTCAACATGAAAAGAGCGTTTTAGTTTAAATGGGGATGTCGCCGGGAACCATTAAACCTAGGTGGATGGGGAGGGCGATGAACATACCTATTATGCGCGCAATTTCGACTGATGTGTCCCTGTTTATTGCAATTCCAACAAATAATATGTGGATTTCGCCGGAAAGGCGGTCGGTGTGTGAAATTTGACCTATTTGGAGAAAAGGGGGGTTTATTTATAAAATTAGACCTACTGGAATAAAAAGGTGGTTTAGTATCCTGAACACTATTAATGGCAGGTGGTAAACTAATTATGGACCGACACTCATTAGTACGATGGCCGTAATTATAACATTTTTGACATTTTTGCATGGGCCGAAGATGATCAATTTCCATTGGCTCATGATTATTGGTAAATCGAGGGGTAGAACGCTGATTTAGACGTAACGCAAATCGAGCTTGCAAATTTTGTTCTGTCATAGCCGAAACCGTGGCTTCTTGAAGAGTTTTAGGAGTGTCGCGAATTAATTTTAGCTTTAACCGATCATCTAACAATCCCGTTATGAAATATCCTACTAATTGTCGCTGAACGGGTTCTAAAAGAATTTCAGCAGAATTATAAGCCTTATTTGCCAAAGAAAGTAAACGTTCAGCATAGATTTGTACATTTTCAGAAATATATTGTTTTGCTTGTTGTAAGATGACTAACGCATGTTGCGGGTCAACAATAGTGTCATATCGTGTGGCCAATTCCTTTTTTACAATTTCCCAAGTACAATTTGGGTGTTCCGTTAAATATCTATTCAAAAAATCGCTCACCGTACCTTTACTGGATTGATAAGCCACATATTTAACCTTATCTGTAGCAATTTCTGCCAAAAAGGAATATTTTTCAATACTTTTTATCCAGGGTTCAAAAGTTTTAGGGTCCCCCGAAAAAGACTCAACTAAATTAGAAATGCCATGATGCTTTAAAGTTGTAGACAGCCCACTTAATTCCCCAGTTAAATTCTGAAATAAAGTTGCAACTTCAGGATGTTCAGCCATAATCGAAAATTAACAAAGACAAAAGCTAACGTACCTTTTCAATGTGGAGATTACATGTAACTGGAGAATTCTGGCGTCTACAAGATGGCCTACGGCTACATATGAGGACTGGTTCACGTTGTTTCTGGTTCACTGGATCACGAGCACCATTTCTTATATCTGTAACACTACAGATAACAGACCATCAGCATAGGTTGTAGATCTTTTATTGAGAACATGGAATAGACATAGATCGGAAGGAGCTCTATTCAAGTCTGACTTACTGTCAGTTAATTCTGGCTTTATAAAGCATACAGCCATTAAGAATAATGATACATGACAGATTAATTTATTTGGAATTGAGAGTATAGTTTCTATAACTGCACTGCATCTTCCCTTTAATGTCGCGAAGTTCTGCCGAGTGTTAAACACATAGATCATGTGTAGGTTATAAATAACATATAAATAAATAAGATATTTAATGAGATCGTGCCTTTTGTCAAAACGAGCAGAGGTCATTCGTGTGTTGCCTGTAAATAACATATTGAACAGATAAGCAGAAGTTGTATATAGTTGAAAACGTCAAATATAATATAATGTCAAATCTAGCAAAGTTCTATGTAAAAATAACTTTGTCACATTCCTTCATCACTCATGAGTTATGTACCAAAAGGACATAACAAACACAATTGAAAACGTCCAATATAATATAATGTCAAATCTAGCAAAGTTCCATATCACTTTGTCACAATGCATTATTTTATTCTCGGAGGCCCAGGACCTCAACGTCCGGAAGGCCTGGTTCAGTTGTACATATTTGTCGAAAATGTTCTGAATAATCATAAACATTAAAATCCGGTTCCGCATTGGCAATGTAAGTTTTAAGCAAAAGTCAAGAATGAGTTGCACCGCTTCACGAAATAAATTCATGAATTTTTATGAACGACCAATTCAGATTAATAAACACCTTAGATATGATCCTTGAAAGGAAAAGTTTTCAATTAAATTTTTTTAGGAGTGCCCGGCAAAATGGCCGCTATTTGTTCGCAAATTGTGTAGAAATGTATTATTACGAAAGTTGTTGACCCGCTAGAGCAGCGTCTCACAACCTTTGTTTAAACTTAGACCGTGGATATTTTAATAACATCTAAGGTATCTGTAATAGATGTTGTAGTTTTCCCTGTATTTATTTTAACCTTTGTAGTTTGGTGTATTTGTTATATCAACATAGTAACAACATAAACAGTGTTAATTGATGATTGAAATAATTGATCCCAAAACGTGAAGTCAAAGAACGTCCTAGACGATAAGTGAACAGGAAGAGTCACCGCTATCCCCGTAGTATCACAAATGCAGACACCTTGTTTATCTCCCTTTAATCACACTGCGGCATGACGGCTGTGGATAATGGAGACACTACAATAAAAAAAAAAAAACCAACGAAATTCTACATTAACGTAAATCGATACGAAATCTTAAAGTCAAAAATTTACAAGAATATGTTGATCGAAATATGTTGTGGGAGGGTTGGCGGTGCATGTGTTTTGAAAATGGCAAACATTGAACTCACTTAAAATGATTAAATAGTATTGTTGATTACTTAATCAATTTGGAAGGGGAGCGGATGTTGTGATGGGCAGCGTCTAAATTATTCAAAATAAAGAGTAGATCGTAACGTCGATGTTTGGACCGAATCCCCGCTATAGCATAATGTATGGCGTAGGTATAGCTTCATTAATCTCGGTTGATACGCTCCCAGATTCGGTGAACCGTCCATTATGCGGGTCATGTATTTAAGTTTTTCGGACACAAACATAAGAGAATAGAGAATGCGACAGGCGCGCATCCAGGATTTTTTGCAGGGGGGGGGGGTCTAGGTTTGATAAAAGGCACTCAACCAATTAACGGGGGGGGGGGAGGGCCCCAACCCTCACCCTCCCCCAGAAAAAATGTGGTAAATTAGATTCAATTTGGTGCATTCTGACGTATTTCCAGAAGGTAAATTCCAAAATTACAGGTCTAAAAGTCGCCAATAAAATCGCATAATAAATTTTCAAGTCTTGAGCAGGATCTGGATCCGCGCCTGTGCGACCATATATCATGGAAATAAAATTGTATATAATTGTGTAATTAATTAAAATTAAACCACTATCACAGCTTTGTGGAAAATTTATTTTAGTTCTTGATTAAATGATTGGTTTATTCAGAAATATCTACCGAGCATTGCCCTTCCAGTCTGTTATCATCCTGTACCAGGATTGTCTTGTATATCTATTCTGTGCGAGTGTAGCTAATGTTAACATGAAACAAAATAAAGGGGCCGAATTTGATGTTTATACGTAAAGGCAGGAGGGGGCGCGAGGATAGTTATCGGTGACCTCTTACTGCATCATAAACCCACCTGTTGACAAGTCGACGTCTACTCTTATTCTGTGCTTTGGCCAGCAACCACCACAGTATCCATCCCCTCTAGCTTCAAATCTATAAGTTGACTGTTCTATTATAACACAATCTTCGAAGTGAGTTGCCTGGGATTTGTTCCGCCAGATATTCTTTAATATATAACATAAAATATGTCACCGTATTCTCCAGTTCCTTAATAATCTATCTATGGACATCTTACTATTACGATTATTATCTATCTGAGCTAAAATATATCCTGGACGATAACACATGGTAAATGTGTAGGAAGCACGCCCTATTCAACAGTAACAGTGTATAACGTAATATCAGTTTCGTAAATATAAAAGTTATTCCCACCAAGAAGAAGAATATAAACAGGACCAAGAATAATTACATGGGCGCGTACACGATGCATACTATAGTCTAAATGGACGTTTAGGTCCACTCGTACCGAAACAATGCCTCAAACCGGGAATATTAACCAACAAGACAAAGGAGTGAGATAAATAGAGAGAAATGTGGTTTAATGTCCACTCGACACAATCTAGGTCATTTCGGGACTAATATGGTTTAATATTATTTTAATCAATGGCGTAGGAGGAAATGGGGTGGCCCGGAGAAACCCCACGAGGCTAGACAGGCAAACCTACTCCTATAAGCGGGCATTCAAAACCACACCATTTGACACAATAACAGTCCTTGTGATGTAAAGCGCATGCGTTAACTATACCCCCCCTCCCCCAACCACAGTACGACAAAGGAGTAGTGAATAAGATTCATGATGTAAGTCTTAGGCCAGAACCCAAAATAACTAAACTACACGAATAAGTGCAAATCATCATTAAATATGAATTTTGAAATGAAATCGGGTCTAATGTCCTGCTGTTCTGTTCTGACAGTATGCTACGGCCTACTCTTAAATGGAGTTAATGGATATTTTAGGTGGACGTAAATGTGTATACAGGGCGTCGGTTTTCCGTCCTACGCCATTTGCAAAGGGTGGGGGAACTACATCGGAAAATCCCGAGGAAATGTATCGGCTAAAACCAAGTTTGATTGAACACTCCAGGCTATCGAACCAACATTTTATTCACTGGGCCAACGTTGCTATCACAATGTGGAGTCTTATGTACCGCACGTTATTGTATATCTGACTAACCCATTAGCGAAATCTTTACGTTATGATATACCGCACAGGTAATCTCGATTGACAAGTATCATTCTTACGATAATAAACATACTCTCGATTAGTTCGTTCTAATCCATTCAATATAACGGTCATTCGATGATTTTGTTGGTGTATTATTGACTTGTAAATATATAAAAGTAGATACGAACCAAGGGACTTAATTTAAATCCGGTCTGTCTGAAGTCTACCAAAACATAGCCTCTTCTCGGACATGTTTTGTATTTATGAATTCGAGAACAGGCTATAGCCTCACCAAATCGTTGAAATTCTCCACTGATTTGTGTAGTATACTGGGCGTTAGTATCAATAAGTTCCCCTGTCTGGCGAAAACATACATATAAATAATGAGGAGTTGAACTAATTCAGTAAACAGACAGTACGGATAATGCAGACAGTGGTTGCAAAGACGATTTGGCATCTAGAATGCATTACAGGGAACACTTGTCGAATTATCTGATCAATAGATGGAATCTTGGTGTGTGTTCAACATGTCCTTTATAGAGGACTGGCTGAAAAGTTCTAAATATGAAAAGAATAGACCTGTTGCGTTGAACAAACTTTTGCAACTGTAGTGTTAATATTGTCTTCGTACCGGACAGTTATCAAATATATGCTACTGGAAGGACTAACCCTAACATTGATACATGCCAGCATGGTCTAATAATGATAATACAGTCTTAATGTAGCGTATTTTACAAACATAAATATATACAATAAAATGCATGGCAAAGGCTGAAAAGAATATACCTGTTGGGTTGAACAAACTTTTGCAACTGTAGTCAGGCCCGTAGCTAGCCCAAAATTGTTAGGGGGGCAAAGGATTCTGGGCGTGCCGATGGGGCTTCTGTGGGCGCCAATGTACCTACCGTAAGGGCAGAACCTGGAATGCCCAAACTAGTTTCGGGTAGGGCCCACAGACGTTTAGGGACCCCCCCCCCCCATCCACACACACGAAAAATGGGAAATTCTGACGACCTCAAACGCGTTTTCTTGATATTCCAGTCCCTGAATATAGTAGGCCGTCTGATATAGCCTAACTTAGATGGCAGCAAAATTTGACTGCCACAAACGTGTTTCCTGCTATTTCAGCCCGCGAATACAGCAACTGAAATGTGGTCAAATACATGTATAGTCTACCTTGGGTGGCTACTATACCCCTCTCAGTGTTTCGTTTGATTAGACCTAACACTGCTGTATTGGAAGCAAATTTCTGTTCCATACAATGCCTGGTCAATAGTCCGATTAACAACCAATGGTTAATTACGTTACAATGTCATTGCGTTTAAAACAGAGCTCCAAACTGGACCAAATATTTTATATAAGGTTACGTCATGGCTCACGATTTTATCATACCCAATTAACCAGTGCATAGCCGAATATTGTCGAAAAAGTAATTGCCTGACAAACAAGGCTATCTAAACGGGTACAATACCTTAAATCACTGTCCAAAATTTTAGAGAAGACCCAGATTAAACGAAGGACTGTCAAATTGCTGACCAGCAGAGGCTAGGGGTGGATTTTTTGGGCCATTGCTTCAGGAATACGGTGGCTTACCTGAATCCCAAACAAACGCCGCATATGTGGGTTTTTTCTGGCTTTTCTAACTCAAGAGTAAAGCAACTTCCAAATTTCCAATCGTTTTGTAACCGAAATCCCACTTTATATTCCGACCCGAATTCCAACCATCCGAGCGGACTGTTGCAGCTACATTCAAAAATAATAATCGCTGTACGAAATACATGTATGTGGCACAAAGTAGAGTGGCTTCAGACAAAATGTTTTAATCCATACTCAATTTAGTACTAATTCGCGATATTCAGCTAAAAGTAAAAGTAGTGTTTTACTAGATTTCGGGCACTTTATTTTGCCAACCAGAAGAAAGATTTTTTTTTTTGTTTTCCCTATACCCTTCTGCCCGAAAAGTCAGATTACCTATGGTGCTCTCCCCTCCGACAATTTTGGAAAATAGGGTTTGCACCTGAAAATGACGGAAAATTTCAATTTTGAAGCTGAATTTGCGATATTGGCATATCATATGAACATTATAAACATTTGAAGGAAGGAATACGACTTTAATGTACCTATAATAATTGTTGAGAAAAATGAAAAGTTCGGGATCGCGTTAGAGAGAAATTTGTTTGAATTTTGAAGATTATCACGCCAATTTGGGCGCTCAATTCAATCATGGGCGCCTAACTAATCTCAATAGCATTATATTATGGGCGCTCATGATATCGTCATTATGGGCGACCCTCCGATATGTGGCATCCCACAAATCATACCATTTGAATTTTGAAAATTAACACGCTGTTTTGGGTGCCCAATTCATTCGTGGGCGCCTAACAAATCTCTCTAGCATTATATTATGGGCGCCCATGATCTCGGCATTCTCGGCGCCCGACTGGGATGAGGCACCCCATAAATCATGCCGTTTGAGTTTTAAAGATTATCACCAATGTAACTAGCATTATATCATGGGCACCGATAATCTCGGCATGAGGCAGCCGCAGCCCACAAATCATGCTCTTTGAATTTAGAAAATTATTACGCCGTTTTAAGCGCCAAATTCATTCACTAGCATTATCTTATGTGCGCCCCTCTAAATGAGGCACCCCACAAATCATGCCGTTTTGGGCGCCCCATTGATCAAGTCGTGGGCGCCCAACCAATTCAATTCGTCAGTATGCACTGTATGCGGCCCAACATTATAAGGTACCCCACCAATCATGTCATTATGGGCGCCTTTCTGGGATAAGGCACCCCACAAATCAAGCCGTTTTGGGCGCCCAATCAGTTGTCCGTTAATCGTGTGGGTCATTATGAGGCGCCTCACGATATGTGGCGCTAATATGGAGACGTTGGTCGTTCACCTCGTATTGTTTCGTGTGGGTCATTTTGAGGCGCCTTGCCATATGTGGCGCTAATATGGAGACGTTGGTCGTTTACCTCGTATTATGTCCTTTGGCGCCCATTGACGTGGCCGATTTTCTCCAGTGGGCAAAGGTCGCCTCGTATTGTGGCCTTTGGTGCCCACTGACAGAGCCGATTTTTCTCCAATGGGCAAAGGGCGCATATTGAGGACTCCGAAATTTTCCAGGGGGGGGGGGGGGCAGTTACGGGCCTGGTAGTGTTAATATTGTCTTCGTACCGGGCAGAAATCAAATATATGCTACTGGAAGGACTAACCCTAACATTGATACACGACGGCATGGTCTAATAATGATAATCCAGTCTTAATATAGCGTATTTTACAAACATAACATAAATATATACAATAAAATGCATGACAATGTCTCAACGCGCTTTAAAGAATCATGAGTAATAAAAATAAATTATGATTTAAAATTTAACGATGTTATGGTATTCATATACTAAAGTATACTGAATAAAAATACGTAAAAGACCGTCAAAGTGATTTTGACTAGACAGATTGTTCGTCGAACGATTCAGAAAATTGGTCAGGAAGTGAAATGACGCCTGAAAAGCATGGTTTTAATTGAACGTTAAAACTAACAATGCCATTCTCAACGCGAATCTCACCAGGGCGACTAGTCCATAATAAAGGTGCGCAGCACGGAAAAATCACATTTCCATGCAATTTATTGCTCGTTCCCTTGTGTTCCCCGTTCTGATAGTTGGAGCCTGGTTGAATCTGGTAGATTTCGGTAGTTGTTTTAAGGACAAAAGTTCGCTCAGATAGGTCGGGACCATATTGTTCACTATCTTGAAAATAGTTAGTAGTACTTTAAATTCAACACATTCAACAATGGGGAGTCAATGGAGATTGAATAGCACTGGTGTGATATGATCAGTCTTTTTCGTTCGAGTGACCAACCCGGCTGCTGCATTATATAAACCCTGGAGTTTCTTTGTTCATGAAAGGTCAATGTTATGATACAGAATATTACAGTAATCCAGTCTCGAAGTTATGATGGCATGCACTAGTTTCTCGGTAGTTTTCGGACTAAGAACTCTACGGATACGCCCAGTCTTGAATAGTGCAAGTCTTTTGAACGACACTTTTTAAGGAACAATCTGAATTAAACATTACACCAAGGTTTCGAACTAAATTCGAAGGTAGAATAAAATCCTCACCGTTTCGGACTGACTCAATGCATGTGGCGTGGCCAAAACGTGATTTCTAGTGAATAATTTGAGTCTTGGAATCATTTAGCACTAGTTTGTTATCAAACATCCATGATCGTATCTCGTCGATACAGTTTTCAATGGCATCTAACGATACAGATGGATCCATGCACGTAAAATACAATTGACTATCATCAGCAAAGATCATAACATCCAAGCCATGTTTAGGAATAATTTATTCAATTGGAGCGGTATACATAGTAAATAATGCCGGGCCTAAAACTGTGCCATGTGGTACACCGCGCTTTAATGGCATTTGGCGAGAAATATTATTACCAACAATAACCGACTGACTTCTATCCGCGAGATACGACCCGAACTAGCCTACATTACAACCCAAAGCTATCCGCGAGATACGACTCGAACTAGCCTACAACTTTCCCTTACATTACAACCCAAAGCGGGCCTTCAGTCGATGTAATAGCTTCGCGTGATCCAGGGTGTCGAAAGCGGCACTAAGATCGAGGGGTAAGAGTATGACATGGGGCCGTGAATCAAAGGAAGTGACTACATCATTGTGCACACGGAGCAGCGCTGTCTCGCAGCCATGGTTAGGACGATAATCAGATTGGCATTTTGTATACAGAAGATTTTGGCACAGATATTCATGTAAACAAGACATGACAACTTTTTCTAATCTCTTAAAAACGAAAGGGGGTTAAAAACAGGACGGAAATTCTTAGGAATATGATCAAGTTCAATGATAGATGGCTAGGCTACCAACATGCTTCTTCGCATCGAAGCTGTGGGCATAGGATCAAGTCCACATGTTTTATATGGAGCTTCCATGATCAGTTTTTCTTTTATTTCATCTACAGTAGCTGGTCTGAAAGTTGTCATGGAGGAGGGGCATGGGGCCCCATCATCATGTTGTGATATAGAAGATGTATCAAACTTGTCACACAGTTTATCCACCTTTTCAATGAAGATAGAAGATCCCCAGCATCTTGCTCAGTAGAGACACCATCAGGGATAATGTTACTCATAGAATTCTTGTCACCAATGATCTTATTGGAAGAGTACTTGGAGTCAGCATTTTGTATTTGGCGCGGATGAAAATTCTTACAGTGTCTTTATTGACTGGTTTGGCGGAAACTGTCTTTCAGTTTTTATCAGGACTTGTCTCGCTGCAGAAATTCTAGGTGTAAAACCATGGTGCTTTGGGCTTCGTTATTAAACGAGCCACTCCACCCAAAGCTGAGGTAAGGCAAGGGTTATAATGCTCAGCAATTGTACTGAGGAAGGATAGCGTAACTACCAAGAGACTTTCCAGAGTAAAGAAGTGGGCTGCGAAATTTATACTTTTATGTATGATGGGTGCCTACGACCGACCAGAAATTTGTCGGATTCCTGACGTTCCGTAACAGTCTGCGCCGTTTTGAAGCAGATCCAGATATTTTGTAGCTAGATTTGTAATCATGAGCCAGACCTGTTTCTAAAAGTGATTCAGGAACTAGCTGGTCGTCATTTTTATGGTAATTATGACTTTATTTCAGCTGTGAACGACTTTGTTTTTACGGTGGCTGAAGAACATTACTTTCTGGCCGGCATCTAGACTTTGCAACATTGTTGGCAAACGCGTGTACACCCCAAAGGGGACTTTATATAACAATAAATGTAGAAAACATTCACTTTATACAGGTATTTCACAGATGGGCTTGAAACTTTCCAGCCAGTCCTCCTAGCACATATCATGACCTATGTCATTTATATTGAGACCTTTACATTGCAGCAAAGTAAGACATTAAAATCCATTTCCCTAATAGTAACAAGCAAAGAGTTAAATAGTGAAAACAACCAGATTAACCCAGCTATATATATATATATATATATATGAATCCTAAATGTAATGCAAACTTATGATCCATATCTGTTGGATGAACATGCGAAACCCACGAGGTTGGTTTATGGGAGAATAGTAACTACGCCACTTGAATCAATGACAAACCTGTGATATAAAGTTCACACTTTAAAGCATTCGGCCATCCAAAACCCTAGCGTAATAACCCAAATACTTCACCAGGAGATACTGATGCAGTGTACAAGGCAGGGTATAAACTTTCACATTTATAATTACCTGACAATTACTTACCAATATATCAAGCTTCACTTTTTGATATTCCGTTTCTCCCGGTTTCATTGGGGTCCGTGCTGTTTCATTGACTTCGCAATCGTCTCCTTGATATTTACCACTAGGGAGCCTTGCAACATTCAGGTGAGGTAAAGTGATAAAGTCCTTGGGCTTTTTTGTTAAATCACTACAATATATCTTCACTCTGGTATAATTAAATATAGGGGGGTATAACCAATATTCACCATCAACATAAGATGAGTTACATAGCTGTATCTCTGCACATGATGATACTGTAATATAACACATCCAATAGATCTTCACATAAAACCAGTGTATATCTTCATGTGTTGACATAATTAAATATAAAACATTATATTATGTCTCATATCTTCACATGGTAATACAATAGTCCAGTCAATATGTGGTTTGACCTAGAAAAAATTGCAACAGAATTTATGTTTACTGCAAATAGTTCCCCAGACTGTCCTGGACAATATATCAAAAATGTAGATTAATATATACGAGGGAAAATTTTTAAATGGCATAAATCCAAGATGGCCGCCTTTCGTCATATTTTCGGTCAGTTTTACTCTGTATACATTATATCTTGGGCATAATTGCTGAAATTAAGCACTACAAATTAATAAACACCTTTAGATAAGTTATGCTGATAATATTTATAGATATTTTCTTTAAAGTAAAAATCCAAAATGGCTGTCATTTCCAAGATGGCCGCCGGTCATACAGTTAGATATCATCTCTAAACTCATAAATACAATTCCTCATTGTTCATTTGTATGAAAGGTCCATGATTGTTGCCACATGCACATTACAGTTCTTTTAAATAACAGAAAATATTATATAATAGTTTAAAAGCAGTAAATAATTAAGACATGGAAAGTTAGCTTCAAACGCGGTAGACAGGTGTCTCAGTCTACATCTTCAAGATCCTCGTTCGTCTCGTCTTTAGAGTTTAAGAATGAGTTTGTGCAACTCACCCCCCTGCATTCCCCACATGCAGCCAAACAGTCCAGTCCATGTTTCCTGCAGGTGCATCGCCGTGTATCGCAATCTGTTTTACAGTTACATCTGATGACTCTCAGGAGATCCTCAGGCGCTGGTGGTAAATCAGTTGTTAGGGGCTCAAGGCGATTCCCTACTAGAAGCCATCCCCACTCTTCTGGATCCAAGTTATCTGATTTTCCCATCCACTGTTGAACTTGGTAATATACACGAGCGCTATGATAGCAGGCAGCTGCTTGTGTGTGGGGGGTGGACTATGCACGGACACGCTTGTGTTGCTTGACGACACCCTTTCACAAAAACGTCTGTAACGCAAAGCATCCAAATCCTCATCAGAGCGACCACCATACAAACAAGTAAGGGTCTTCTCGCCAGCACAGATGATGTCTTTCTTGGATGCTTCATTGGAGAAAACTTCGGCATTCCCTCTGAACTGGGGGTCACTGTTCAACTTACGGAGAGCTATTCCCTTCCCCATCCCAAACAAGCGCGATGTGGTATCGCATCCGGTCATCGCATGTACGAATGGCAGTAAGTGGCACACCTCTGGACCCAGTGTAATCTGCAGCCAGTTAATATTCCAAATACGTAGCGACTTTGTGTTCTTTCCCCCTTCTGATCTGAGAAACAGGCCATGTGAGTGGGGATCCGCATGGAAGCATAGTAGTACTAAAAGGTCTGTATCTTCTCCTATGACAGTAGTGGCCTTCTTGGCAGCAGAGTTTACTGCTGTCTGGGCAATCAGTAAGTCAGCGTCGCCGTCTGCGTGAACAGTCGCCAATCCATTTACTGCTAACCTCTCAATGAGCAGGAGTATGAACTTTTGTTTGTTCATACTATTGGCCAAAAAGTGTTCCTTCTTCGTTTTGAGCGGCATCCCTCCAACAAAGTTCACTTGTGCGCCCACAGCACCTTTCGTTCGCCGTAGATGTGTTGTGTCTTTTGTGGATGGGCCTGTATCATACCCATCAAAAACAATGATGGGACTGGTATATTTACGTATAACATAGTCTACATAACTCTTGCAAATTGAATCAAATGTTTCATCACGCTTCCATGGCAGGCGTTGTATTAGCGAACCACCATCAAGCACATAAGACATATCTTCTTCATCTGGTGCAGGCATCTCATTCCCCCGTCCCAAAGCCCAAACTGCATCCGCTAGTATTGGTTTGTTTGCCTGTCGAAGAAGTCCACTTGGCTCGAACAGAGATGATAGATTGCTACAAAGCTCATATTTGAAAATTTCCTGGACATTTTCAGTCACTTTAGCCGCTACCGTCAACAAACGTTGAAAGAGAAGTTGAGGATCTACTTGAATCGACTCTCCATCAACTTTAGCAGAAATTTTGTGGCCCATTGTTACCACCTGGCTTTTTTTCTTGAATACGTAATCCAGGGCGTTTTTTCCTTCCATGGATTTAATAATGTTGTTCCCCACTTCCAGTGCATTATGGACATTAACACTAACGTCGGCTGCGACACCGGTTGCAATGTTTCGCGGAGATGATTTATGTGTAAAGGGATTTCGGTCCTGCAGGAATCCAAGTAGAGCCAAATTGTCCCGATTGTCTCTTGTCTTCCTGGTCATGGTCGAGTCTTTATGTTGATCACTTGTCACATAGTTCGCCTCTGTTAGATCCTGCATGGCACCATTTACATCAGCACATGCTGGCATAGACAACAGCCATTGTGTTCTTTGTGATTCAGCCATTCCCCTGCCACGTGTCAGTCCTCCTGTTGTCTTCATGCTTCTCATTAAAACCTGTTCTATCACAAGGTCTGCGGAAAGCCCTGCCCAGAAGCGATCACTGCGCCGAATAACATGGTGGCCAGTGTTGAAGAACACATAGACATCTGGATGTTTTGCATGGACCTGAATCATTTGCTGGAGGTAAATATGGACGGATTTGGTGTATGAGTTATGTCCCGCAGCAGCAAAATATGGAAGCATTTGATGTAGTGTCTGTAAATGTAGAGTCCACTTCCCCGTTCTCTCTGCTTTTATAAACTGACGTAGCAGAGAAATCATCTCCATATACTGCACCCACAGACGTGCGGTTGGGTGAGTAGCCATCACGGTTTTCTGTTTCTCCAACTTCTCACGAATTTCATCCAGCAGATGTTCTGAACAGACTGCGTTAGAATCAACATCACCCGTGGCTAGCTTATCATACAGCTGGGTTGCTTTCTGAAGGACCTCGGGAATATCAGGTTGCGTTTCAATAGAGTCCGATTCCAAGTAGTTTTCAAGCACATCATGTTTTTCAAATGGTCCAGGAAGGGCAACATGAAATGCCTCTGCTGTCACAGTGACACCGAGAGCGGCATCCACTAGAAAATGTCCTCAAACCGCCCTTGCTAGCGCCTTTCCACTCATCATATGACCCACCGTGTTCTGTGCATAAACAACTCCAAGCAATTCCTCGAGGCCTGATGCTGACATTACATTGCCTATACAACCAAGGAAACTCATTTCTGTGTGAAACCCGCCTAGACGAAGTATGAGGGAGCTCAGGTCACTGTCAACTGGCTCATTGGCAACGATAAGCTGAGCCTTCCACCACAAGGGTTGATCAAATGTCAGGATCGGCTTTATTTGGTGGCGTTTACATTCCGCTACAACGAATCTAAGGGTAGAATAAATACAACTCATGTCGCTCGCATTCATGTCCTATCATTGGTAAAAACGTGACAGACGATTTTCCTGGCTGACTGCCTGCATCATTCCTGACCACATAGGCATAGGAGAACGAATGGGCCATACAATCTTCCAAAGTAGGTCCAGCTTCCATGTTGGATCTGTATATCTGAGATCTTGTAATTCCTTATAGACAAATGGCAAACTTGCACCACAAGTTCCCTTATAAAAATGTATTGGTATCTTTCCAACACATCTGAGGCTCTTGTTGGACACCTAGGTACAGGTATCTGCCGCTTGGTACCGGGGGTAACAGCTGCAATTATTCCCATTCCGTGGAACGTGTTCTGGCATTGTGGTCAGCATTGTCTGCTACATACTGTACAAAGTGACCAGAGGTGATGCCGGGGATCTCGGTACCTTGTGATTGGGCTGCACACATTTCAAACCTCTTCACTTCGGAATAAGAAGAACAGAAACCATGGCTGTTGAGAGAATCAATGAGGAATTTCGATCCAAAGTGATGATGCATCTGTACTGCTAGACCGATCTGCAGAGGTGCTATGAGGACTCTGGGCCGAGCGGCTTGAACGATGGTCTGACCTATCGAGGCTATCTTCATTTCTGTTTTCTTCTCACTGAATATTGTTCCCAGAAGTAGACACAGAGACTCTGGCACAAACGCCATGTTCTTTTCTAGAGAAGATATGTCATCAGGTGAAGGATAGAAAGACTTGGATGTTTGCCTGCATTTGATGTCATTCTTGGTCAGATCAGCTGCAGTCTTAATAATTCTCAGTTTTTCTGCTTCTGCATCGATCAGCTTAGGGGCCTCGTAAAAACTATGAAGTATATTTGACGCTGTGCTCCTGAATGTTACCACATCAGCCTTTGCATTGATGCTGGTGATAACGATGTCGTTGCCAAAGTAATCTTCGAGTTTGTTCTTCATGTACTTAACACTGTATACATCGCTATCTTCGTTGGCAATGGCTCTCATTCTCTGTACAAGATCACTGACGGTTAGCTGTTCATCATCATTTTCCTTCAAATATTCAATCACCTCTTGAAAGGCCTCTTTCTTTAAAGAATCAATGGGTCTACCCAGGTGTGTTTTTTTTCCTTCGAGGGATGATGAGTATGCGGATGGCTGTTTTTTCCCGGTTCGAAAGTTGGTGCTGCAGACCTAGTGGTAAATAGCATCTAATGCATGCAAGTCTTGAGCGAATTCAATCCTGCTGTGAACTATCTGTGCCCAACTGTCACCTCGTTGACTGCACGCACGTTCAATACTTAACTGAAAATCTGCAGTTCTGACTGGAAAAATACCGCTATCTCTCTTCTTGTCCGAGCAGGTGGCAGGTCGTCCACAAAAGATACAATGCTCACTAAATCGGAAAGGCGATTCTCGCGAACGAAGGTTGAGGCCTGTTGTTGGTGCGTCCTCGTTTTTTCTCTTGAGGTCACGAATGATAATATTTTTGTTGCAGTACTCCTGTCGGCATATTTGGTGCACAGTTTGTCCAGCAGAGGTGTGGATGCTGTCTTTTCTTAATTCACTGGCGTTATTGATGCCATCACTTCCCTTCTCACGAAGCACCACGATTTTTTTTACCATTGTGTAAATCTTCCTTACAAATCACACAGTTGTCCATGACCTAAAATAATAAAAAGATTCAATGTAAGACTCATTTGCTGTTGACTGATATAGATGCAAATTTTAATATATAAAGAAATATTTTAATATATAAAGAAATATTTTAATATATAAAGAAATATTTTAATATAATAAAGAAATATTTTAATATATAAAGAAATATTTTAATATATAAAGAAATATTAAAATGTCATTTTATTTGCATCTTTCGTTTTATTACTTTTATTTATGACGACATCGGTGTTCCATTCATAAAAAATTAAGCGTGATCACGTGACATTTTAATTTCCACAGAAAACACGGATTGTTTGCTGTAGATTTTCAAAATTTATTTATTCCATATATCATTATAAATAAACTCCATGTAATTTTTTCATACAAAAAATCATTAAAAACATGAGCATGATGTCTAAAATTACGTAATTTGCACACAAGAAGTGCCCTGGTAGTGGTTGAGCGGTAAATATTGGCGATGCCGATTCTCGACGTTCACATTGGCGCCTTGCTCAACACATATATTCTTTTATACTTACATTTATACATTGCACATTACATATGAACGGTTTGGGAATCACGGTACAGCTTACCTGGATAAAATAATGTCTCCTAATGTCTAATTTTGAAATAATTGGTCTCTACGTTGTTGAACGTCATTCCGCCATGTTGACGTTTGTTTCATCTACGGTGACCCATTCACGCCACAATTCGGGTTAATTTTTCGTTTATGCGTCTCCCTCTAGGTTTGATATATTTTAGGTCTATGTTGTATGTTGAATAAATAGATAGTTAATTCTATCGTAATTTGTTTAATCTCCAACTGTGTTATGGTTGGATTATTACTTCTTTGTCCGATGTCCATATGGACCGACTAATGGCCGCCATCTTGGAAAATGGCGACCATTTTGAACTATGAGAAGAGAAAAGTCTTCAGCATTTACCCGATATTTATTCTTAACCGAAAATGTTATCATCTATACCCACATTTGAAAATACATTCCATCAACGCAATACCTGTATAAATATATTGACAGGAAACGAGGCCATCTTGGATTTATGCAAATTATAAATTTTCCCTCACCCCCATAAATCTACATTTTTGATATGTTATTTGGAAAGAGTTCAGAAGTTGTTTACCACAAACCCCGTTTCTGTTGCAATTTTTTCTAGGTTTGGTGATTTTTTTTTTGCTAAATTGACTGGACTACAACTAAAATACAAAACATTATCGTCACATGATGATATAACTATAATATAAAACCATTATATATCTCAACATTGAGATATAACCACAATATATAAGCATTATATAGCTTCATGTCATGATATAACTATGTCGTGATATTACTTTTAATATAAAACATTTATATAGCTGGCGATGTAACAATAATATAAAACCATTATATAGCTTCATATGATAATATAGCGATAACATCCTACCTTAATATAGCTTATAATCATAGGCGTACGAGGCGGGAGGGGTTGGGGGCACATGAAAAAAAATAGAAATCTGAAAAGAGCTCAGAATTGTGAGACTGGTCATTAGCCGAGGAGTTTTTGAAAATGGGGTGGGGGTGGGGGTATGGCCTTGTCGGGAATGAATGCTCAGTTTGTCGGGAAGCGTCGCGCCGTCTATCGGGTTTTGAATATTTTTAACAATATGGAAGCGGAAAGAAAGCAGTCCAGTCAATGATGAACACGTACGCCATCTGAATAGAACTAGCACGTACACATGGCCTTTCTCAGTTCTTGAGTACTGTGTTCCTGTATACTGGCATCCAACTCCATGCACCGGACGAGCCAAGTGATAGAAGTCAGCAGCTGAGCCCTTTTCTTTGGAAATAAATATTCATAGGTGAATGTAAAGTGCCACTGGCAAGAGTTATACAAAGATTATGTGCTCAACAACGCTTATTTTACTTATAAATCTCTCCAAAACCACTATGATGTAGATGTTAAATATCATTAAATAAGCTTTTTATTACATTATGTAATATTTGAATGCATTTTACTAAATTGTTATTAAATTTGATTAGTTTCTCTTAATCAATTTCAAGTTCAATTGATGACTTTTTACCAGTTTTTATGCTGCAACTGACACCTACCCACTCCAAATTACTAGAAAGTATTCGAAATGCTTGGAAATCGCGGGTACGGCCGTCGTACGCTTAGTGCCTCCGGCGCTTGCGGACGGACGACTTTGTCGCCCGCCGCTCCACGTACTCTAAAGAAATGTCGGGAAAATATGCTCCCCCCCCCCGCCGCCCCAAACAAGTTCGGCCTCGTACGCCTATGCTTACAATGATGATATAACTATACTCAAAGTCATTAAAAACGCAATTCGTGAAATATTTATGGTAAAAGTTTTCTTGGGCTTTCCTATCTTAAGACATATTGGTGAAACTTGTTCAGGGGTTGGACCCAGTATCAGTTCTCGGTAATGGACTTTGTTCATTTAAAAGCAACATTTGTCTTTTTTCACGATTTTAAGCAGTCCCATGCTACACGTTTTGCACGTGCCTTCCCTGTAACCTGGCCCTTTATATACAGCTCAGGGTGGACATATCCGACATTGACTTCAGCTGACCCCTGCTGTGTGTCATGGCTCTCTGACTTTTCGGTTTTGTGCATTTGTAGTAAATTATCCACAGATGCTTGTTATCTCGATACAACGACAGGATTAAACTTCAATGTGTCATTATAGTAAGTTATAACCAATATTTACCATTAACATAAGACGTGTCATATATGTCAACATCTTTCAACGATGACGGATCTATAATAAAAGTTCAGAATAGATTTAGGCATATATATATATATATATATATATATATATATATATATATTTATATACAGTGATGCAAATATAATATAGAAACATCATATGATACATCTTCACGTGACGATATAAAGCCATTATTTATATAACAATTAATAATATTAAAGTTTCTATATATTCAAATATATCTTCACATTATCATATAAATATATAATATAAAACCATAACATACCTTCACATTATATACCTATAATATAATATAAAACATTACATATCTCACATCTTCACATGCGGATATAACTATAATATGAAGCACCATTATATATCTTGACATGATATAACAACTATCTTTCTTGAAATTATAATATAGAGTAGGATATAACTAATATTTACCATTAACAGAAGTGGAGTTAATATCACGACACGATATCATATCTATAATTATAAAATGATATAACTTTATATAATGAATGACAAAAATAAAATAAAAACAATATCACAGGATCAGATAAATTATTTACAAATGTCCATGCTGTCGGACCATGGCGGTGATATAATTCAATGGTATAAGACGAAAAGGCGTTTTACATTTGACAGAGCGGTTGAGATGAACGATTGCGACCTGGACAATAACTGACAGGCCAGATACTGCACTTAGTAAGGGATCCTAACTAGTGACTGCCTTCAATGTACAATTTTTGTGATATTTAAGGCAAATCAGACAATAGAATAAAAGTAAAATTGATAAATGCTGTAATTAAAACTGACATGTCGATATATGAACAATGCATAAAACATTAAACAATAATATAAATCAACAAAAACAAAAGATTGGATTAACGTCGTTACCAATGACGGCTTTACGAGTGATGACAATAACTGACAGGCCGATACTGCACTTAGTAAGGGATCCTAACTAGTGACTGCCTTCAATGTACAATTTTTGTGATATTTAAGGCAAATCAGACAATAGAATAAAAGTAAAATTGACAAATGCTGTAATTAAAACTGACATGTCGATATATGAACAATGCATAAAACATTAAACAATAATATAAATCAACAAAAACAAAAGATTGGATTAACGTCGTTACCAATGACGGCTTTACGAGTGATGACAGGTTAAAGACTTACTAGCCAGTTGACTTTAAAGTGGTTAATTTAAAGCCCCAATAACACTCTTGTTGGAACTGAAAAATATGTCCCAATCTTCATTCTGGTCAACAAATCGTATTATTTTAGAATATTCCAATTAAATGATGATATAAATTTCATCTTAACACACCTAATTTAAAAAATTGGAAAAATTTAACCAATTGATTTGAAAAGTCTAACGTAAACCTTTTCAAATGTGACTTGGATTTTAAAATATTTTCGAACCCTCTGGACAAGTAAAATAGGTTGTAATGGATAATTTACACAACAGGTAGGACACTTAAACATCTAGTACTCAGAATAAAGGTATTACTTATTTTCTGGAGCTACCAAGCCAGCGAGAATGTTATTGTCCCTTTAAGAAACATTAAGTATATTAGCCATTGGCAGATTATCACACCATTATAATATGTCGATGGTGCCCTGCACTTTGGGAAGACAGTGTGGCTCACTGAATCAAGCGCTGGCTCGCTTGTCTGGGGGTAGCTCCTTTGTTGGGCTAGAAACTTCATGGAGATTTCCCAGCGTGGTTTTCCCTTGTCAGCGGTGCGGGGCGGGGGGGGGGGGGGCTGACAGCTGTCTACTTCTTCGAATGAAACGGGAAAATCCAGATATCATGTACACATGGGCGCGCACGTGAAAGACCCCTTGATAGTTGGAATTCGATATAAGACTTTTTCCCTCGTGTCACACTGCATGGTGCATGGTCGACTTCATTACTTGGTCGACTCCTGTACTTTTGGACCAGGCAATCGCAAGCTGGAAAATCCCAAGGAACGTCCTCAGTCAATACCTTGGTAATAAGCTAGCGTCATAATGACAACTTAGTCTGCTAGACCATATTGTTGCCACTCATATTAACTACATGTAATTATACCCTAATGCTGTCTTAATTCTCTCGTGAGATACAAGCCATAAATAAACCTGACGAACTAACCTTCAGTAATCCAATAGTCAAACCCATCTTCGTAAACCAGGTTTTGTGTAGAGTTGATGTTATATGATAACGGTATACAGACCTCGGTATCATTATTATAGAAAAAAGATGTCCCATCTGTCTGTATTGTTATCATAACACATTCCAATTTACCGGTGGTATAATTTACCAGTGTTTGGTCAGGTAAAATATAGTTGGATATAAATATAATAAAGTTAAAGTCTGCAATATTCATGTTATCTATCTCAGCTATTCTAATCTGTAAAAATGGAAATAAGAGGAGAATATGTCATGCACGTTTTACTATTTGAAATATTATACGTCGCTAAAAATAAATACAATTTTGATAGAGAACTGACAGTTCTCCGATAATGTAACACCATGCACTGCTATGCCAATCGAGCAGGAGGTCAACAAACCTGGAAATATAGACCACCTAATGTTTTTTGATGGATGATGTATCTTCAGTATGTGTACGTTCAGGATCCGGATGATGCCACCCTAGCACCCTTGGGGAAATTTAAATATTGAAGACCTGCCATGAGTTTTTTTCCTGGTTATTTAGTGGGGAAAATTTGTGACAGATTCTTTCGGACCTAGGCTTGGAGGTGGTTTTTATAAGAATTCGACCAACTGAATCCAATGAGCTTGGGTATTTCTCCTAAAAAGATGGCCAATACCGCTAAAGGGGGTGGGGGTGGAGGCTCATTTTGAAAAGGAACTCATTAAGTACCCTAAAAAGGTGGGTAATATATTGATAGTATATAGGTTTTTGATGGGTTGTATATCTTCGATGTGTAGATTCAGAATCCAAATGATGCCACCCAGGCACCCTTGAGGACTATTATACAAGATGGCAACAATGGGGCATTTTATGGTAATTTATTGGAGTAAAATTTGTGACAGATTCTTTTGGTTTGAAAGCGGTGTCTATAAGAATTTGACCCGCTGAATCCAACGATCTTTAGTACATGTATTCCAACTAAGGTGAAAACTAATTCCACTAAGTGGACAAAATGAAAATGGATGCTAATTTTGTCGGGAAACCCATATAGTTCTCTAAAACGGTGCGCAATACATTGAAATAGAGGTTCTCGGTGTCAGTTACTTCAGATAAAAACCTAAAAACATTGGGAAGCTAAATTTAAAATGGGGCTCATTTTGGCGGGTAACTAATAAAGTTCCCTAAATAGGTGTGTAAGTAATATATTGAAATATAGCTGTCATTTACTTCAGATATAAACATGTTCCAACCAAAAGATATTCCAGGTTGAGTTCAACGTTTGACGAGACATAACGAGGTTAGTAACTTACTAATAGTAAGTGATCGTGTAATACGTCAAACTATAGGTAACTTACTGTAATACGTCAAACTATAGGTTTTCGTGTTCGACGATTTCATATGCAAAATGTGCCATGACCGAACGAAACGTCAATATGGTGTCCAAATTCGACAAAATAGCTACATTTTGGAAACCACGGCAGAAACGTCAATATGGTGCCCTAATTCGACGAAATAGCTTAATTTTAGAAACCACGGTAGAGAAGGTGACACGGACGGATGTCATAGTGGATCGTAATGTATACTGGACAGTTCGCTCTTCGTAGCTTTTGTTCCTATGATGTTATATCTGATGATAAGATGCCTGATGAATACATCAATAATGATTCCAACATTCATCAATGTCGAAAATCTGGAAGCGTACGCTTCAATAGGAAAATGATCATAGTGACTATTAGTGATGATGGAAATGACAAAAGAGATATTATTGCGAAAATGATTTTCATTGCAAAAGTGGTTCCCTGATGTTTTTCTCCTTTTGCAATACCGTCCATTTTTGGAATACTTTCATTTTATTGCACAAATGGTTGTTTTTGCAAAACTGGCTGCTACCTCGTTCTACAGATCTAAGGATCGAAGAATTATAATAATTTGATATTCGAATCTGTTCATTAATTTATAAATATAACTGAAAATTTATAATTGTTCAATGGTGTGTCAATAGTTATATCGTTATTATTGTTATATATTATATTCTCACAAAATTGTCCGGTTTTATAAAACAGTACGTCTCATCTTATTTTTAATAGCTAATGTATACTATTGGAATATCAGGACCTTGTTTCTATATCCTTATGAAAGAACGTATACATGTATAGAAATTCAATCCATTTTAAATGAATAAAATATTGTTAAAACTAAAGCGATTCGGGTATTTCACTATAATTGAGTAGTACTATAATTACTTACTATATATATGGAATATTGATTACCAGTTTTCTTCCTTGTGTCCTTCTCGGGTAAAGATCTTTCGACAATTGATAAAGATATCTGATTTGAAACAATGGTGATTCTACGTATTATTCCCATTTGAGCACCTTCACTATCATGTTGTTTTGTTTTTTAAATTTGTTTGTTGTCTGAGTAAACTACGGAGGCACATTTTGGCCAAGTGACAACATACCTGGAAGTTATCAGCAGTTGCTCAAAATGTGAAGTTTACACAGACATTTGGCAAGCGTAAATTCCTGGTTCGTATAACGTATCTGTATCGATTTTGCGTGTGACGTCATCAATGCGTGTGTATTTCCCAATGGATACGGCAGCACGTATCGAAATGAAATGAAATGGGGTTTAACGTCCTACTCTTTTGCACCTAACCTGGGCTAATGGAAGTGTGCTATGAGGGAAATTTTGCCCGGGCAGCGGCGCTATGGCCTACTCTTATATCGAAGTCCAACTGCCAAGGGATCTTTTACGTGCACTCCAATGTGTACACGGAACCTCGGTTTTTCGTCCCATCCGAGTTGTCCTTGTCAGGCCCTCCTGCATCACTGACAAGGGGAATTGATGCCGGAAAATCGAGATGAACTTTCTCGGCCAATGCAGGGATCGAACACCCGACCTCCAGGCTAGCGAAGCAGCGCCTTATCCACTTAGCCACCGTGATCCCAGCACGTATCGAACAGCTTTCATACCAAAATGGTCCGTATAGCATCCTCGTCTTTTTACTCTATTTTTAAATACTTTTATACGATAAAATGTTGTGCCGCAACGGTTTTATGAATCTGTGTGTATCCTAGACCACGAAGGTGTGTATTTGATGTGATTTTAGCCATGATAAAGACTGAAATTTGATCATTTTTTTTTATGAGCTTTTCGCGGATTTTTCATATTTTTCCTGTCTGTCGATACTTATTTTTTAAAAAATATTAAATAGTTCAGCGACTGTCGAGCGACTATCTATACTTCCTTCAGGATAGGGCTAGGCATAGTACCGATGTTGATCTTGGGGGGGGGGAGGGGGGCTACGGAATTTTTGGAGGGGCTGAGGATGTGGCTGGCTAAGATCACTCCTAAGAAATCACTATTTTTGGCGAAATATTGGGGGGGGGGGCTAATTCGATTTTTTTGACCCCCCCCCCCCTCGCCACGTGGCTACGAGCCCGCACCAATAGTCTCTAATAACTTAACCATTTACCTACTTATCCAAGTAAGACTAAATCGAATAATGTTTAGATTATAATTAGGTAGAATTTGGTTGTCTTATGCAGTATCTTGTAGATGTTGATGTTTCAGACTCAAGATCTACGTATACTGATACAAAAAAATTACAGTAAATATTTGCGAATTAACTTGTACTGATATAATTCAACTGTTCTGTTATATTTTCACAACATGGAATTAGTAAGTGGCGGTGTATATTATTATTGGATAAATCTTCGTTGCATTCTATATGTTTCTCATTTCGACTATTTGGAAGTTATACGGGGTGGGTTGACCAACGAATTTATATATACTAACTAGCTACAACATTTATCTGTGGTGCTGTTACGGGCGCTCGTCAAGGGACATAAACTTATACTTTTAAATAAAATGTTTTATCACCAGTGGCTCATGGAGTATGGGGTCTATTAATCACTATTAAGGAGCCCCCCCCCCTTTACACACACCTAGGAAGTCTCACGTCGCCCTGCCCAACTGATAATCATTATTTAGGAGGTCCCGCCCCTTCTCATCTGTTCAAACCCTCAGGGTCTCAGGTTCCCTTTGGATTCTTAAATACAACTCTTGCACAAATCAAGCAATATAAAATGCATAGAGCAAGAGCCCAAAGAAATCTATCATTCTGTTTCAGAATAACTCAATAAAAAAAATACTTTCAAGTGTTTTGGTGATTGTGTCGTTTATGTATAGAAGCAGCGAGGTTCAGATAAATAATTTATTATATTATGTTCTACTGGGGATTTAAAATATAATATGAAATTGATATTGAGTCCAGGCACACGTGCCTGGCGCAATAAACTTTTTTTATGAACTACGTGTAGACTATTCCTTAACGATTTAAAGTGCAATACCCATAGCTACACACACATTAATTAGTTACTTCTCTCTTTGAACTCGCATTTTAATTCCAATCATTTCACACTTAACAATTACAAAAAATTAAACATTATTTTGATTTTATCAATAATTAAACCTTAAAATCGTACTTTCATCTTTTCCAAAAATATTCGTCCTGTTAGTTTTTAATTGATGTTTGTCAATGTAACACAGAAATGTAGAGGATGTAATTATAGATACCAATTTTTCGTCAGTTAAGGACGATATTTTACTCATCACCTAACCGTATAAATATTTCCCAACCCACATAACAAATAACCAGTTATGCCAGTGGACATGTGCCATTCTCCCATAGACCACAGCCATCCGGATAATGGGCATGTTTCCCCTCAACTATGCGTCTTCTTCTATTCTCGTTTTTAATGACAAAATTCACGTCTGCCTTGGGAACCGCCGTTTGGGATACGGCATACGGCATCCTTTCATTTCAATCACCTTATCGTAACTGAAAAATTTTTCGTCTGTTGTCCATCAAACGACAGTCTTCCAGTGGAGTATTCTCAACATTTCCACCCCTATCATCATCAGAGCTTTCCCACCCTCTTCGTCAGAGTTCCAACCCTCATCAGAGCTCCCACTCTCCTTATCATAATTCCCATCCTCCTCATCAAAGTTCTCACCCACATCAGAGTTCCAACCCTCATCATAGTTCCCACCCTACTCATCATAGGTCCCACGTTTCTCATAATAGAGACTTTTGGCAAATGGCATTTTCCCTATCCGTATCACGTATCCGTGTCGTACACGTGACACGTTGCGTCAGGGTAGTTTTAGAGTTTTGGCAGATTCTTGCGTTGCGTACGTATGCGTCACTGGGCTGAGCTTTGTTATGTACAGCATGATGGCGGTTATCTACCAAGATCGCCAACAGTACTAGTTAAATGCCTTGCCTACAATTTCTCGGAGTGCGTGAATTCATTCGACAGTCGCTAAGCTATTAAAAAAAAATGATGTCGTATCTTATTTAAAAAAATATCTTTGACTTTGACTCGACGGCAATTTTTGGTTTCACTAATTTATCATTGACACCCCTTTACCATAGAATCACATCATTTACAGATTTGCAAGTTTCCATTTTAACCTAAAGCTAGCGCGTAGATCAAATCCGAGAAAAAATCATCAAAAATAATGATTAATTTCCAGTCTTTATTATGATTAAATTCACGTCAAATATACACCTCCGTGTTCTAAGATACACATAGATTCATAAAAACGCTATGATACAACTTTTCAGCGTTTAAAAAGACCACAGTGTTATACGGACCATCTCCGTATGAAAGCTGTTTGATACGGGCTGCCGTATCCGTGTGCCGTATCACGTATGAGAAATACACACATATTGATGACGTCACACACAAAATCCATACGGACACGCGATACGCACGAGGAATTTACGCTTGCCAAAAGTCTCTAATAGTTCACACCCTCCTATCAGAGTTTCCACCCACATTACAGTTTCCACCCTCCTCATCATAGTTCTCACCTTCATCATAGTTCAAGCCCTTCTCATCAGAGATCCCCCCCTTCATCATATTTCAAAACCTTCCCATCAAAGATCCCACCCTTATCACAATTCCCACCTCATCATTAGAGTTACCACCCTCCTCGTGATCACAGTTCTCACCTTACTCATAAGAGTTTCTTTCTTCGCAAGATAATTCGTACTCACAGCCCATTTTCAATTCTTCGCTTCCTTCATCGTCTCTTATTTATATTACGATTTCTTCGTCCCAGCGTTTTTCGTATTCGTTTTTGGTTGTCTCTGTTCTTCTTCTGTCCCTTTTTTCACAGTTCTTACTTCCGACTAGACACTTGTACGGAGTTTCGTCGTAACCCGAAACTATTTATCTTTTTGCACTAACGGTACAAAGTGTTAAGGGGAATAAGGCTTCGACATATCCCTCCTCGCTCTGTAAGTAACTGTCAACATTAAAACTGGTGTACGTTTCTGGACAGCACGTCCAGTGATAACCAGATATATGGCTTAGTCAAAATACTGGGTGACGTAAAGTTCGGTATGAACAATAACATAGGTTCATTGACTACAGCACTAAGAGTGAGTGTAAAGTATACCCATTGATGTACCGGGCGTGGAAGCTTCGGCCAGTAGCTTGTGCGTAGCATTCATTATCTAGCACAGCCGGGTGTCGGGGGGGGGGCGTAAAAATAGCTGTTCTTTATACGTTCTATACATGTGAGTAATCGGCGCAACTGGAACTCCGGCTCAATCCCGTACAGACCACGACTTACCGCACGAAAAAGACAATTGCCATCTCCATATGTTGCCATAGGAGTCCTCGTTTTTAGAAATTCAGGAACTATAGCTTGACACATCACACGCTGCTTCCATAGCAACAGCTTTATTGTCCGGTAGGTATACAGTGCGCATGTCGAAATCGGGCTTTCCGGCCGCGTTTGATACCATCGTTTATCCTGTGAATAGACACGTCAGTTTCTCTAGAGTCGAATCGAAGGTAAGTACCACAAGGCTTTCAGTACAGTATACGCATAAATATATCAATTCCAATTCCGGCACAATCCGTTCATCATACCAAACACCCCCCCCCCCCCTCGCAACAGTGCCCCGTCAAATTTTGTTCAGTTTCGGTTGGTTCCAGTTAAGTATTTACAGAATTTTAGATTTAATCATATATTTCTTTCGGCATAATCAAGACAAATACGATTACCTACATGTAAACCTCTGATATATCGGACAGGTATGTAACGGACCGTCACTACGGGCCATCTGCACGGTTCGCATCCTCCGTAAGCAAAAACATATCTTTAATTTATCCGACCACGCCGATTTTCGGCGCCGCACGAAAAAGAAATATCATCATTTGAATTTCGCGCAACCCCGCTTGTATAGCTTGAAAAAGCATTATTACTGGTTAATGATTCGTCACAAATCTCGCACTTGTCTTTCTCCAGTGTGAGGCGCATATGATCGCGCAAACCTAACCTGTATGAGCGACACTTTTACGGTGTCGGTACCATTCCAAGGCTTCCATTCCCGACATTGAGGGTGTTACTGACCGCCTCGTCAAAATACTAGAGTACGAATAGAGTTGAAAGACCAATCTAACATATTTTGGCAAGAGTGATATAATATAGCCTACTGGCACACTGTTGATCGACAACCGAACTCACCTTTCTAAGGCTCCATGTAATCAAGTCTGCAGTGAAAGCTATTATAAAACGGACATTGTAATGGCCTTGGCCCTCCTCCATCAGCACTCCCCTGGCCCAAAACCCCATACAGAAGACAAGGCTCCGGGTTATCTATTTAGGGTGTTTTCCGGTATCTATTTTCTTTCCGGTATTCAGCATAAATTGGTATTTTCCGGTAGTTTTTCGGTTGTATTGCCGTTCTTCTTGTAAGTTTATACCAGGGATGATCAGCAAGATTCTTTATCCAGGTTTGTCATATTTGGAATGTTTAAATCCACTTATACATGTAATATGTCGTTGTCTATGAATTCGGTCATAAATAGATAAACGATACGAAATAGATGTTAGAATTAAAGATGCATTGTGTAAGATTTAGATAAAGAGCTATCAGTTCCCGCTATAACAGTTCCAAAATAGATAATGAACAAGTAATGTACTGAAAACTTGAGTAAAATATAACTGTCAAAAGAAAAGCGTTGTTTTGATAATAAACAAAGTCTCGATTAGTTTTCCTTTACATCCCATTATTATATGGTGATCATGTTTCAGTCCGTTTAAAATCACGACTATCCGGTCGTCTAGACAGTCGATTACGAGCTTGTCATGTGTATAAATGTCTGATTAATAATTTTCTGAACATTTGAGGACACGTAGAAGATCTGCGATGGGAAGATTTAGCTCTTATATTATTCAGCTTTAATAACCAGAACTCTTTAAGACTTCAAACAGTGCATGACAATCGTACTAAATATATCTTAGAATGTACTCATAGTAACGGTAGACATCCTTTCGCCCAGGATTCAGTTAAAGGGTCCTTATAATGTTCAAAAAACTGTTATAGGCTAAGGAATGTTATGGTTTTAATATCGATGTCACTGGGGACAAGGGTACCAGTCTGAACCCTAAAATAAACCGAAGAGTTTACATTGTGCGTCATTTAATCATATGAGGTATAGTCTCTATCATCCAAACAAATATTCCACGAATATTAGTCTGGATGGGTCCTCAAAATTTGACAGAAAGTAGGTCATTGTCTGGATTATCCAGTCTTTTGAGTTACCACGTACTGAATCTATCAAAACATCTCGCTTGCCAACAATGACACTCTCTAATATTTTGTTTGCAAAGGTTTTAATTGAAATGGTAATTTTCTCTCGTCATGAATCAGACGTGGGGCTTCTCACAATTTTCTTAATTCTTAATCGCGATTGGATTCATGCTTATTGTATCTATTTTGTTTCTAATAATAGGTGTGCCAATTGAATTGTGGGATATATTTCATACTCGCTTTATAGAATCTAACAAAATCGGCCCGGCTTCATAAGATCTAGCACTTACCGAGACTTAAATTAGCCTAAAGGTTCCACCGCCCATGCGTTACCAGGCGTTAGCTTTTTATGTGGTAGATTATTATCCAGTAATTTTCGTCAAAAATTGACAACCGACCCAGACCCTCCGTACGTTGAAGACTAGGGGGTTCTGGGTGACCGAGACTATATGAGTAGTGTGTGCCCCACACATACAATGCTATAGGCAACGGAATGTTATGGATTAACATTAATGTCACTGGGAAGGGGAATACTTGATTGAACCCTGAACTTAAATAAAGAGTTGCTTCCTTAACATGCATCATGTGAATTTTAATCTTGCAGATGAAGTAGCATGTCCCTCACCAGTTGGCTGTTAAACTGTTTGTAGTGATCCAGCTGGATGTATAAATAAAGCATATCCTTTATTGTAAGTGTTTTGCCTCCCATTTATTGTAAGTGTTTTGCCTCCCATCTGAAGCTTAGTCATTGTAAATCTTCGTTTCAGACAACTGAAGATACTATATACTCAACTTACACCAAAGAACTACCTAATCTCCCCGTCTTTAACGCAAACAATATAATGATCATTTGCGGTAATTTACAAGATTATACATGTACATAGTCCACTTGATAGCAACACAATAATATAAACAAATACCACCTTTTCAACTGAGGTGGGTAATCTGCCGCTCTAATGGCAGACTTCGTGAGTTCTTTGACTTCAATCTTCAACTGCGCCATGTTAACAATGGATATATAGCGGCGATTTAGAAATAAAGCCTCCAAAATCTGACAGATGGTAGTTGGTCGGGTAGCAGTGGGCACATGGGTGGGTTGTAGTATATTGTGGCTGCCGGGACTAGAGAGTACTCAAGGAGAACAACTCTGGATGTATCTTCACGGCCCTAAAAGCGTATAGTTATGTTAATTTTTGGATGAACAACTGGACCCCAAGTGCTGCTATGTTATTGTTCTAAGAACGCCGCTGTTTGAAAAAAGCCGATGGCCCCGCCAATTCAACCACTATCAATATGAAACTCCACACGCGTGTTTCTTGGACAATTTGCGCATCAAATATTGCCATACTGCTATGTTCGACACCTGGTCCATAAAGTTTGCTCGTTAGGCCTAGGTATTCTGCAGTTACTATGTATACTTTTCTGACATGTTGTCAACCAATACATAATAAAATTTAACGATATTTTAGTCCCGAATTGACCTATTTATCCCAGTTATATAATAATCAAACACTTTATAAAATTATATGAGCATTCCATTGACTGTCACCTGCAACACAAATTGGTTCCTGTTATCCCAGTTATAAAATAATCACAACACTGTATTGAATTATATGAGCTTTATATGATTCCAACAATACAAAACAATAAATAAAAGCAGGCACTTGTAACTTTGTAATATGATTGTAAGCTATGTACACAACCTAAAATATGGGAGGGGGGGTTAAATTATATCTTAAATGATATATCGCAAACCTGAGTCTATGTTAAGATCCATTGACGTCATAACGTCAAATGGAAAAACTGTCATGTTATGACGTCTTGTGACAGGTAGGGAGCGGACAAATTCTTGTTATACTTCAATACTTATCGGACTTAACTGTCTATATTGATACCACTCAAGTTTTTGTACATAAAATCGATTGATACACCACTGTAGAATAGCAAGAATTTTTCGCTTGCGGTAATATTCCATAACCGTGAACCCGTGACCTCTAGTCTGCGCAAGCGCAAATTCCATCTTGGCAGTCCAATTCAAATGAATTTGTTTGTGTGTTTAAATTGTATTTTCTGCTTAAAAGAATGTTGCATTATTATAAATTTGTGTTCGCTGGGTCTAGAAATGATTCCTTTTGAAGAACAAATAAGAATTTCTTGTGAAAAATAGACGGTAAGGATTCCAAGATAGCTTACCAATCGAGGTGGTGTAAAGCGTCATTTTAATGTGTATAAGTGCAGACAGTAACATAATAAGGGGCTAGATTATATCAGACATCGTTACAAAAGTAACATAAAATGGGGTTGAACGTCATACTGTTCTGCCCCGACAGGGCTAATGGAAACCGACATCCGCCAATTCCTCTCTTGATGGGCCATATCTATATTGTTTTAATTAATCATACTTCATCGTCATGTTTATTTATATTAATGCAAGTGATTGTGGGAAGGTGCAGCTTTGACTTGGCCAATGGTACTGGATAATGAACCACATAAAAAAAAAACCATTCCGGTTACGCATGAGCAATGGAACGTTTCGTCAAATATTGACAACAGTCCAAGACCCTCAGTACGTTGACGACTAGGGGGTTATTGGTGAGATTAGTTCAGTTGGAAATATTTCACGAAATTGTACTGAATGATCATAACCACAAAAACCGGTTCCACATGAACAATGGAACTTTTTAGCTAAAGTCAAGAAAAAGTTGCACCCCTTCCCGAAATATTTCATGCATTATTATGAACGACCAATTCGGATTAATTAAAACCATACAGGGTCCTTGAAAAGAAAAAAAAAACATTTTCGAAGTTTAGGTTGGTGGAAAGGCAATGCAAATAGATTTCCCGAAATGGCAATACATACATTAATTTCATGGCGCCCACAGGCCGAGTCCTTACCCTAAAGTACAATCTCGTCAGCAATTACTTGTCTCAAACATATTTACACCTCAGCAATCTTGACTAAATTTGAGTTGGTCTTGAGAAATAGATCTAGCCCGAAAGACCTATTTGTTATTAAATGCTGAGAACCCATCCAGACCAATATTCATAGAATAATTGTCTGAATGAAAGAGACTAAAATGATATCAATTAAAATACACACAAAAGGATGGGGGTGGGTAACTTGTTGATGATATTAGAATGGAAAGTAACAGAAGCTTAGTTAATGCAGACTACTTGTTTATCCCCCTTTAATCACACTGCGGCATGATGGCTGCAGATAATGGAGGCGCTGAAATGAAAAAAAAGAAGAAATACTACATCAATGCATATCAATAAATAATCTTATAGTCAAATAATCTCGGAGGGGTGGGGGGTGTTTGGTGGCGGTGCATGTTCTTCCAAAATGACAAACATAGAACGCGCCAATGTCGCTGAAATTTTAAAATGATCAAATGATAAAATAGAATTGTTGATTATTTGATCATAACAGACACGCCCAAACGCCCACCCCCCTCCTCTAACTGGGCTAGAATAGTGGGTACTGTTACCGTGTTCTAATAAAATAAGTTTAAAGTCAGGATGCGATGGAAGAGGCGGTAAACTGTGGTTGCAATAAAACTGATTTGGGGGGAAAAACGTTTTAAAGGGGTAAAATGCATTTTTGAACAAAAAATAATGTTCCTGCAACCGCACTTTATCTCCTCTCCCATACGTGCTAGGTATAAGTATTTTACGCAACTTGGCACAATAATTAATTGTTTGGATCAGTGCCATCCACTTTATTCTAGTAGGGTTGGGACAATAATGCACTTATTCGTTCTTCAGGGGTATTTCTTAGGCCAAATTGACTGAAAAATACAAAAATTGAAGAATTTTTGGTATCCGGCAATTTTTTCGGTCGGAGTGGGGCATATTTTCAAAATGGCCGCCAAAATAAATAAAATCGTATTTTGAAGCTATTGCTTCTCATTAATGCATAGTCACTATTGTTTACATTCCAGCAGACCTTTCCCTTTTAAATCCTAAATGGCGGCCAAGGATCGCCGGATATTCACAGTGTGGTATTTTTTGGGCGTGTCTGTTAGTGGTAACCCACCGCACAAACTGTTTGGCAGTGGTCATTCACGATTCGTGTGGTGGTACTGAACAACTCAACAGCTGTTTTAGGTGGTACAGATTTCAGCTTAACCTGTCTAGCTGTTGACTGGAAATTAGACAACTCTTGCCAGGGATACTCCAACACTACGAATAGGTCTGTCGGGCAGTGTGAAGTTGAATCGACTTCTTATTGACACTGTAAAGGCAAGAGACGGCGCTGCAGTAGTTATATCGGTTCAATAAGTGACCTCTTACTGCATCATAAACTCACCTGTTGATAAGTCGCTTTCTACAAGTATTTTGAACCTTGGCCTGCAACCACCACAGTATCCATCTCCTTTAGCTTCAAATCTATAAGTTGACTGTTCTATTATAATACAATCTTCGGGATGAGTTACCTGGTATCTTGTCCTCCAGGCATTCTTTAATATATAACATGAAATATTTCAACGTATTCTCGAGTTCCTTAATAGTCTAGCTATAGACATCTTACTATTACGATTATTATCTATCTGAACCGAGAACACGTGGCAAATTTGTAGAAAGTACAACCTATTTAACAGTATCAGTGTATAACATGATATCGGTTTCGTAAATATAAAAGTCAGTCCCATCAAACGGAAATCGTAACAATTACATGGTGATAAACGGTGTATAATAATATACTACTCAATGGGTCAAACCTTTTTTCCTACCAGGTAATTGTCTATGCACATATGATATATATATATATATATATATATATATATATATATATATATATATTCTTTTTATGCATTATCTACCGTAAACAAAGAAGTACTTGTACTTTATCTACTTTAATATATATATATATATATATATATATATACACAAAAATATAAAAGTTTTTGAAAAAAGAAATACATTATTTGTCGATTGTCGATTACTAGTACTTTCGCTTATTTTATTAAGCTCTTCAGATAATCAACATTTAGTATTAACTACATTTTCAAAAACTTTTATATTTTTGTGTATTCAATACCTAAGAGTAGTTATCTTCGTGTCAAAATTGGTGCACGATATCCTGACGACAAAACCTGTGTACAATGCATAATATGTCATTTTCAAACAAAACTATTTTTACAGTCTTCTTAGAAACCATAAACTGAAGCTCAAAACAAGGACCCACAAAACTGTTTGCATCGCCCTAACGCAATAGGGTATGACTTTTTGGGGTTGATTATGTCCTTGCACGTGTACTATGCATTTCCCATGAACAATTATGGCGTAAAAAACCTTCCATGGCCATGCTCCTCTCAGTTGAAATTTCAACATGGTCAGACGTCAGCTGAGTGAACTTGACAGAGGAAGAGCCAGTGCGTCGCTTCAACGGGGTTTTACACAGAGGAATGTGGCACAGAGAAACGGTTGTAGTCAGAGTGTGACTATGGCAACGTTTTCAGGCAACCTTCCATGACCGGGCTGCTCTCAGTTGAACTTTCAACATGGTCAGACGTCAGCTGAGTGAACTTGACAGAGGAAGAGCCATTGCGTCGCTTCAATGGGGTTTTACACAGAGGAATGTGGCACAGAGAATCGGTTGTAGCCAGAGTGTGACTATGGCAACGTTTCCAGGCAACCAATTCCATTCTGAATTGCCCACGGTCTGGTAGGCCAAGATCAACGTCGCAGTGTCAAGACAGGCATGTCATTCAAACGGCTCTACGTCAGCGCGTTGTTACGGTGAGCTGTCTGAGAAATGAACTGCGAAATGCAAGTGGTGTTCAGGTATCGGACTAGACCATAAGAACTCGTCTGCGAGTCTACAACATTCAATCTCGACGACAGGCGGTTCGACCACTCCTTAAACGTCTTTCAAATATAATTTTTACACAGAGATCATTGTTACGATAGATGAGTAATAAAGGTTTCATGAATCGGAAGTGACGAACTCGGAAGGAAAACACCAGTTGACTATCTATATAACTGACTGAAGTGACGAGTGATAACAGAACATGGGTGAATTTCTGCACACTAATAATTCCCTCGAACATAGGCGTACGGGGGTGCCCCCCTCCCTAACTTTCGGGCAAGCTGACATTTCGGGCATAATTGGTATGGTATGGATGTATGAAACACAGACGACATTAATGTAGATTATATTTATTCTTCTACATAGCATTCAAACATGTGGAGCCATCATACTCTTTCATATATTACGTCACAACCCGAATACAGTCACTAATAATAATTGTAGTTATCTCCCTTACATCATTATATAATAATAATACATTAAGACACCACATTTCCCCCCTCCTGAAGAAATGCTCTTTTCCAACATGAAAATAAGACAGTGTACTATCTATTTCTTATGAACAACATAATCTTTAAACCAAACAGGGTTTGATCTTACTCTTGTACTTGATCTAACTCTTGATGGATTATTAACATTTGAATCATTTGGAACATTGGGTGGAACAAATGGTACATTATTCGGATTAACATTATTTCTATTAATAGCATTATCAGGTGGATCAAAATACATATGAACACCATTTTCCCCCTCTGTTTTAAAATAATTCCCATAGAAAGGTGAAATATATTTAACATTCCATCTCTGACCATTATCTAAAATATATGTGTAAGAACCAATCTTAGATCGAATACGAACTGGATCTGTATATTTCGAATGACCTTTTGGAACTTACCAAATTTTCTTTATGCGAACAATATCACCTATTTTGAAATCTCTTGAAAGAACACCTTTACGTTTATCAGTGTAAGCTTTTCTTAAGTTTTGCTTATGACTAACTCTATCATTAATTTCATAATCAGACAAAGGAGTAGGAGGTTGTGTAACAAATGGAATATCTAATAAAGTTCTCATATGTCTACCATGTAATACAATAGATGGAGATTCACCAGTAGTACAGTGGCGACTGGAACGATAAGTACCTAAGAATTCTGTAACAGCAGTACTAACATTCTTATGTTCAAAACGAGCTGCCTGAATAACTTCAGAAATAATTCTATTAAAGCGTTCAATTTCAGAATTCCCTTCCGGGTAATAAACGGAAGAAAAGCGGTGAATAATACCCCTTTTTCTCATGAATCCTTTAAATTCGTGGGAGGTAAACTGAGGACCATTGTCTGTAACAATTTCGTCAGGATAACCCTCACGACTAAAAATACGAATAAGAAAATCAATAGTAGTAGATGTAGTGATATTTGAAGTAAAAGCTATTTCGGGCCACTTACTACGATAGTCAATTAAGGCAATAACAAATCGTTCATGAGCAGGCGCGGAATAATCAGGTCCAACGAAATCTAAACCAAGTTTGGACCAAGGTTTATCTGGAATGCGAACCGGTATCATTGGTGAAGAACGCGTTTTAGCGGACTTATCATTAAATTGGCAAGTTTGACAACTTTTGATAGTTTCCTGGACATGAACATCCATTTTAGGCCACCAATACAAATCGCGGAGTCTTTGTTTGGTTTTAACAATTCCTAGGTGATCGGTATGCGCTAAATGAACCAATCGGTTTTGAAGATCATCAGGAACGACTACACGTGTACCACGAAATACTAATTTATTATGAACAGATAATTCACCGCGAAATCGAAAATAAGGACGCGTTTTACTTTCGCAATCGTTCGCAGAATGCGGCCAACCATTGTGGATATACGACATTAGTTGTGTACAAGTAACATCATTATAAGTAGCTTGAATGATTTCTTCTGATTTAATAACGGTATCAATGTCCGTAAGTTGGATTTGACAAACTGCGTCACAATCTTCAGTAATTGCGGGTGTAGTAGTAGGAAGCGGTAATCGACTCAAGGCGTCGGCAACTTTATTTTGTGAACCCGGTTTGAATTCAACGGTATAATCATAATGTAATAAGCGAGTATTCCAACGAGCAATACGCATTGGTTTATTACCATGCCCCATTGTCGTTAACAAGGTAGTAAGCGCGCTATGGTCAGTACGCAAAACAAATTTTCTACCCCAAAGGTAGGTATGCCACTTTTCGACGGCCCAGACGCAGGCTAATGCTTCACGTTCACCGACAGAATAATTTTTCTCGGCGGAAGTTAGACTACGTGACGCGCAAGCGACTAAATACTCGGAAGTATGTCTGTACTGTGTAAGTACAGCTCCTAAACCATAGGCACTAGCGTCAGTTGTAACGACGACTGGAAGTAATGGATCAAATAAGGCTAATACTGGACTCGAAATAATTTGATTCTTGACATCTGTAAATGCACGATGAGCTTCGGTAGTCCAAGTAAATTTATCAAGTTGCATAACTGCGCGTACTGGTTGAATAACCATTGCGAAATTTTTTACAAATTTGGAATAATATCCGGCTAAACCGAGAAATGAACGGCATTGTTCGGAGGACGTAGGAACAGGTGCGTCGCGAATGGCTTGAACAAGTTCAGGGTTAGGACGAATACCCTGGGCATCAATTACGTATCCAAGAACATGTAATTTAGAAACGTTAAATTGGCATTTATTGTTCAAAGTCATTCCTGAATTTCGGAGTTTAGTTAAAACTTGGTGGAGATTAGTATCATGTTCGGCTTATGTACGTCCGAATACAATGATATCATCGATGAAAGAAATTACCCCCTTTAAATCGCGTAAAATCAATGACATTGTTTTCTGAAAATACGCTGGCGCGGATGCCAAACCAAAACATACTCGTTTGAAACGAAATAAACCGTCATGCGTTATAAAGGCGGTTAAATCGCGACTATCCTCATGTAAACTTAACTGATGATAGGCACTTTTAAGGTCAATGCGCGAAAATACTGTAGCACCATGCATTTCACTTATGATTTCGTCAATGTTTGGAAGTGGATGTTTATCGACAACGATAGATTCGTTTGGTTTCCGAAGGTCAACACAAACACGAATGTCACCGGATTTACGATAGGCGACTACAATTGGCGAAATCCATTCAGATGCGTCAATACGTTCGATAATATCGGCACGTTCTAATTCACGAATACGTTGCGAAACAGCTTCACGAACAGCAAATGGCAAGCGACGCAGCTTTTGCTGAACAGGTTTAACATCAGGTTTAACCTTAACCTTATGTACAAAATCTTTAACATTACCCAGGTTATTACTAAATAATTCTGGAAAATCAATAACATTTGGATCATTAGATGTACAATTTGCAAAAACATTACAATTTTTAACAATATTATCATTGTCTTCATGAGGAATGACATCGGTTGTAACTGAGCTCATGTCAATAACAGTATTTGGACATCTAGAAAACTGGGTAGTACAATTACATGTTAATGTAGAACCATCAATATTAATACCTAAGGCTTGGATAGTATCTTTACCTAGCAAATTTGTACCATTCTCGACAATATAAAATATACATTCTGAACTTTTATTATTATATTCTATAATTGTGCGAAAAATACCAAGTATTTTAATGGAATGCGAAGTGTAACTTCTAATAGAGGTTGCAGCACAAGATTCAATAGATTGTCTGATATAAGACTTGTCAAACGTATTCAAATTCATTATGGAAACATCAGAAGCAGTATCTACGGTCATTTGATGAGGAATTGAGTTGATGAATACTGGACACTCAACACTGCGTTTCTCGGAACTGGTGGAATCAGTGGATAAAACCTGAATTCCATCTTCGGTAGTAGATGAAACGGTAGAGTCATCTATCTGTATCAGGTTGACACGGGGATGTTTACATACGTTGGCGTAATGTCCTCTCCGGTCACATCTTTGGCAAGTAGCAGTCCTGCCTTGACACTTTGGATAATTTGCAAGGTGATGTGGTGAACCACAGCGATAACAAAAAGTACTGGAAGATTCGGATTTACCATGTGGAGTGTACTGGACAGGAGCAGTTGGAAACTGTCGTGATTTATGTTGAAAGTCCGTAGATTTCTTCACTCTTCTATCTATCTTGGCACAATTTGGTTGGAACGATGGTGGAGTGTATTGTTGACTTGATCGATTAAGAGATTTAGCTTCACGCACCGCTGTCTCAACTTGTGTAGCTAGTTCTATCGCCCTTGGAAGCGGAACATCAAACTCCATGAGTAGGCGTTCACGTATACGTGAAGAATTCGTTTTCTCTACTAACTGGTCTCGTATGTTCTCATCACCCTGTGCACCAAATAAGCAGTTGGATGAAAGGTCACGAAGTGTAGCAACATATGCAAGAACGGACTCTCCGGGCAGTTGAGCTCGGTTTCGGAAACGATAACGTTCTGCGACAATGTTGATTCTTGGTCGAAAATAATGACGTAATTTGTTGAGGCTATGTATGTAGACGTCTGCGTTGTAACTTTCGTGATCGCCTGGAAAACCTGGCAGTGTGTAAAATATTCTCTGAGCTTCGGCACCAATAGAATGTAATAAAATTGCTTGCTTACGTTCAGAATTCAAAGTGTCGGATCCAGAAGCTACCATGTAATTTGAAAACAATCTTTCCCACTGTATCCAAGGCATAATCAAATTGCCGGGGTTTGCTTGAAAAGCTGGAGGCTGCGAAATCGATGAAAATTGGGCTGGAATTGCCGCTGGAACGGGTAAATTTTCATCCTCAGCCATGAAGTTGATTATTCAGTTTATCCTCGTCGCCAAATATGGTATGGATGTATGAAACACAGACGACATTAATGTAGATTATATTTATTCTTCTACATAGCATTCAAACATGTGGAGCCATCATACTCTTTCATATATTACGTCACAACCCGAATACAGTCACTAATAATAATTGTAGTTATCTCCCTTACATCATTATATAATAATAATACATTAAGACACCACAATTGGCAAAATAAAGTGTCCGAAATCTAATAAAACACTAATTTTACGGACTGAAATAGCAGAAAAACCTGTCAGTTCCGCTTCAAAGAAAACCGGCGCGGCTGTCGGGCATTTTTAGTTTTGCTTCTTTAACTGTCATTGAGCCCTTATAAAACACTAATTTTACTTTTCTTTTAATTGAATACCACGAAATTGTACTGAGTTATCTGGAGCTACTGTACTTTGTGCGACATTTTTCGGGCATCGATTATTATACGTGAATGCAGCTGCAATAGTCTTCTGATTGGATGGTTGGAAATCAGAGGGGGATTTCGATACCTAACGATTGGAGTTACTTACACGGGCTAGAATCGCAGAGAACGCATTTGCGGTGGTTACATTTCAAAATTTCTCCTGGTGGGTAAGACTCCCAAACCCAGCGACGATTGACTGGCTGTTCGGAATTCGGGTCAGCCAGGTAGGCTATATTGGACGAAATTGAAGTTGCTGTATTCATAGGCTGAAATAGCAGGACAACGCGTTCGCGGCAGTTAAATTTTCAAAATTTTCTCCCAAACCATTGATTGAAATTCGGGTCAGCCACCTAAATTAGACCACTTTGAAGTTGCTTTGTTCACGGACTGAAATTGCAGGAAAACGTATTTGCTACCGTCAAATATTCCGAAATTTTCTTCTGACTGAGGAGGGGGTCCATACAAGGTAAGCTCTCGAGGAAGATCGGCGCACTCTCTGTAAAAATGAAATCTTTCCGGGCATTTCGGGTTCTGCCCCCAACCCCTAACAGTAATCGAGCCCGTACGCCGTTGCCCTCGAAGACCAAAAGTTGTGTGAGATTGTGAGAGGATATCTGACAATTCATAAAGAGAATTGACTGCCGTTAGTTAAGAGAACACGAGAAAATCAACAACAGAAAAAGTCCGTGCATTACAATGTTTCTATAAGGTAAGAGAGACCAGGACACACTGAACATGTGGGTACATTAAACCATTATGGTCAAGTGGATTAAAATGTTTTTTCTTTTTAAAAAAAAAGTTAAAGATTAATTTAATTGAATCTGAAACACGATATCAACTATGATATGTCTTCAAACAATACAACCAACTAAAGAGATCTTCTAATAAAAACATTTGATATGGAAGGAAGACCACAATGTATGTGAAAATATGATTCAATGTGCCCCGGTCTCCCCTATAGAAGGAATAAACAACAAGGCAATGCCTATTTCTTTTTTTCTAGTGTTTTCTTATCTAATGGCGCTCAATTACTATATTGAATTGTCAGATATCCTCTTGCAGTCCCATAGCAATGATCACTATGTTAAATATATATTTGGAATGTTTAACCAGTTTTATCACATATGTGATACTGACTGACACCTACATTGTGCTTTAAATACATGAACTGTGTGTCTTATAAATCTTCTAACAAGGGGAAATTTAGTCTTACTCACTAAATATGATTTTTGAAATGAAATGATATGAAATCGGGTTTAACGTCCTGCTGTTCTGAATAATGAAGACGACATACGCCATACACTGTGCTACGGCCTACTCTTACATCGAAAACCAACTATTAATGGATCTATTGTGTGCACGACAATGTGTGTACAGGTCCTTGGTTTTTCGTCCTGAACCACTCACGATGAGTGAAACAAAATCGTAAAATATCGATGAACTTTCAAACACGGTATCTCCAGGTTATCGAGCCAGCGTCTTACTCACCGAGCCACAATGGCTACCAAAATATGGAGTCTTATATACCACATGTTATTGTATAGCTGACTAACCCATTAAAGAAATCTTTATGTTATGATGTACCGCAAAGGTAATCTCGATTGTCAACTACCATTCTTACGATATTAAACAAAATCTCGATTGTTCAGTTTTACGCTAATTTATTAAATGTTGATGGTGTTTTAAACCTTCCAATATCACGGACATCCGAGGGTTTAGATGGTTTATTAAGGACTTGTAAATAAAAAAAGTAGATACGAACCGAGGGACTTAATTTAAATCCAGTCTGTCTGAAGTCTACCAAGACATGGCCCCTTCTTGGACATGTGTCGTAATCATGAATTCCAGAACATGCTATAGCCTCACCATATTTTTGTACTGCTCCACTGATTTGTGTAGTAAATTGGTCAGCAGTATCAACAAGTCCCCCTGTCTGGCAAACACAAAAATACAAATTATGAGGAGTTGAACTAATTCAGTACACAGACAGTACGGATAAGGAAGGTCGTGGGTGCAGAACGGAAGACGTGACAGGAAAAAATGTCAAGGCATTCGATATCCACTAAAATGAACCCTTAATAGTTGGGATTCTATGAAGAATAGATGGAAATCGTGGTGTGTGTTCAACATGTTCTTCATACGAGAACTGGCTGGGAAGTTCTAAACCCGAAAAGAATATTCGAGTTTGGTCGCACCAACTTTTGCCACAAACAAGTACATGTACAATCGTTGAATGATTCATAGACATAAGAACTCCAACTGTAGTGTTATTGTTGACTTCGTACAAGACCATCTACTGATCCTACCCATTTAAATCACCAGAAATGAAATTAAATGAAATGGGGTTTAACGTTCTACTCCGAACTGGGCTAATGAAGACGAGCATACGCCATACAGTGTGCTATGTCGAATTCCGAATGTCAAGGGATCTCTTACGTACACGCCGATGTGTAAACTGGACCTCGGCTTATTGATCCCATCCGAACGATTAGACAGCTGTCCTTGTCAGGCCCTCCGTCCTACATCAATGACAAGGGAACCACGCCGGAAAATCTGGATGAACTTTATCGGCTAATGCAAGGATCGAGCACTCGACCTCCAGGCTAGCGAGCCAGCGCCATACCCACTTAACCACCGTGATCTCCAACTGGCCTGACCAGTCGATATATTGTCATTGTTGTTGGTATCTCTCACCAGAAGATTTAGCACATTATCGCCAACGCGTTGGGAATGACAAAAGTTTCTGTACGATGGTTGCCAACTGCTAGATTTGTAAACATGTATGAGACACGTTTCCAAAAATGGAAAAGGAACTAGCTGGTCGTCATTTTACTAATCAGCTGTGAACGAAGTTTTTTAAAGATGGCTAAAGTTAAATTTCTTCCTGACCGACATCCACGGATTCCAAGCCATGCAACATCGTTGGCAAGCGTGTGTACATCCCCAAGGGGCTATGTATGAAAAAAATGGAAACCAGGTCTTTCACAGATAGACTTGGAACTTGTCAGCGAGCCATCGCGGCACACATCATGCTCTATGCCATTTTTATTTGGGTCTTTATCGCACAGCAAAGTAAAGTATGATATTAAATCCCGTTTCCCTAATAGTTACAAGCAGAAAGCCAAATAGTGAAAAGGCGAGATTAATACAGCTATATATATTATACGGATTCTAAAGCCCATATCAGTAAGACGCATGAGCGTAGGGGTCTTACGCCATCTTATCGTTTGAATGGGACAAACATGCAAGCTCCGTGGACACGTCCAATCGGCGCAGAAACTTGGATGTTAAACCCCGTGTAACATTTATAACAACATAAGATTTACTGGTGCCGTGTACACGGCAGGGTATAATTTACAATGGCGTGATAACTATTTACCGATAAATCTAGTCTCACTCTATGATATTCCGTTTCTCCCGGATTCTCCGGAATCGGTGCTGTTTCACTGACGTTGCAACCGGTTCCTTCATATTTACCACTAGGAAACCTGACAAAATTCAAGTGTGGTAAGGTGATAAAGTTCTTGGGATTGGCCTTGAATAAATCATGACAAAATATCTTCACTCTGGTATAATTATATATAGGAGGATATAACCAGTATTCACCATCAACATAAGATGAGTTACACATCTTTACATCTACACATGACGATACTGTAATATAAAACAGATCCAATATATCTTCACATAAAAACATTGTATATCTTCACTTGTTGATATAACTAAAATATAAAGCATTATATGTCTTCTCATGAAGATGTAATTATATATTCGATACTGAGGACGTAACAATAAAGCATTATATATCTCCACATGATGATATAACTCTGATATAAAACCATTATATATCTCCATATTATGATATAATTATTATATGAAACCAGTATGGAGATATAACAATCATATAAAGCCATTATTTATGTCCACATAATTAAATCCAGTAGATAGGCCTGAGGTCATATTTATAAACACAAGTTTATAAAATACAGAGGAAAGTAACTCGTCTGAAACTATATAATAATCAACAACTACAAGAAATGTTCGATATACACCTTCTTTCCTTCTCTCTGTAATTGTCACAAATATCAATTAAGATCGGAAAACACATATCTAACAAGACAAATACGACTGGAATCAGATCAAAGGTTGCGCCCTGGACATTAGCTTAATGTTATTTGTTACAACCGTCTTTTGCATGTGTCGTTTGACGTCCTGCACTTTGGGGAGGCACGATTGCTCAATGAGTAAGACTATAACTCGCTAGTCTGGTCGTTGCGGGTTTACTACTTGTGTTGGTCGAGAAGGTTGACACTGTATAGCGTATGCCGTCTTCATTAGCCCATTCGGAACCGAACAATAGGACGTCCATTATCTTTTCAATAATATAAAGCCATTATATATCTCCACATAACTATAATATAAAACCATTATATAGCTTAATGTGGTGATATAATTATTGTGATATAACAATAATATTAAACATTTTAGTCCTCTATTTATATGTGTCATTGTATATAGTAGGATATAACCAATATTTACCATTAACATACGCTGTGTTATAAATGTCAAAATCCTCCACTGATGATGTATCTATAATAAAAATATCAAACAAAAATGTAAAACATTATATATATTATATCTTCACATGATAATTCTACTAAAATATAAAACATTATACATGTATATCTTCACATGATACCACTAAAATCTAAAACATTATATATCTTCACATGATACTACTAAAATCTAAAACATAATATATCTTCACATGATGATGTAACTATAAAATCATTATATAAATCCACGTGGAGATTTAACTATAATATACAACCATTATATAGCTTCATTTCATGATATAACTAGTGATATAACCAGAATAAAAAAACCTTTATACAACTGATGATATAACACTAATATTACCTATATGTAGCTTAAAATGGTGATATAACTGTAAAGTTATAGAACTATAGTATTCAACTATTATTATGTGTCCTTATATATAGTAGGACATGGCAAATATTTACCATTAATATACGATGTTTTATAAATGTCAACATTTATACAGTGATACAAATATAATATAGAAACATGATATTAATCACCTGAAGAATATATTTAAGCATAATATATATTTATATACAGTGATACAAATATAATATAGTTGATACAAATGTAATTATAGTGATATAACGATAATATTAAACATTTATAGCTCTCTATTTTTAGGGTGGGGGGGGGCACGGTGGCTAAGTGGATAAGGCACTGGTGTGCTATCCTGGAGGTCGGGTGTTCGATCCCTGCGTTGGCCGAGAAAGTTCATCTCGATTATCAGTGATGCATTAGGGGGGTCTGACAAGGACAGCTGCCTAGTCGTTCGGATGGGACGAACCGAGGTCCCGTGTACACATTGGAGTGCACGTAAAAGATCCCTTGGCAGTTGGAATTCGATATAAGAGTAGGCCGTAGCGCCGCTGCCCGGGCAAAATGTCCCTCATAGCACGCTGTATGGCGTATGCCCGTCTTCCATTAGCCCAGGTTAGGTGCAAAAGAGAAGGACGTTAAACCCCATTTCATTTCATTTCTCTATTTATATGTGTCATTATATATAGTAAGATATAACTAATATTTACCATTGATATACGATGTGTTATACATGTTAACATCTCCCAACGATGATGCATCTATAATAAAAATTCAGAATAGATTTAGGGATATTATATATTTATATACAGTGATACAAATATTATAATATAGAAACATCATATAAAATCCAGTCGATATCTTAACATAATCATATAAAGTCATTGTTTGTATGAAAAATATTAACATTATGTATCTTCACATCATGATAATATTATATTTTCTATATCTTCACATGATGATATAACTAAAAAATATGTCTTCACATGATGATATAACTATAATATAAAATTAAAACATTATATTATATCTTCACATTAACTATAATTATATATCTTCACGTGTTGATATTACTATAATATAAAGCATTATGTATCTTCGCATGATATAGCTATAAGATAAAAGACTATTATAGCTCTTCACACGCTTATATAAGTATAATATAAAACATTGTATGTCTTCACGTGATGATGTAATTATAAAATAAACTGACTATATTTTTACATGCTGATATAACTATTTTATATCTATAATATAATATAAAACATTATACATCTATACATGCTGATATAACTATAATATGAAACACCATTATATATCTTTACATAATATAAATATCTTTCTTGTAATTATAATATAGAGTAGGATATAACTAATATTTACCATTAACATAAGTTGAGTTCACATCTTGACACGATATCATATCTATAATTATAAAATGATGTATCTTCATATATAATGAATGACAAAATTATAATAAAAATAATATAACATATTACAGGGTCGTGTAGACAGATTATATATTTATAAATATCCAGACCTCGTAACTTGCTGGACATTCATGTAGTATCCATGTTTTAAATCAAATACCCAGTGAGACCCCGTGACTTGCAGGACATGCATGTGGTATCCATGTGTTATATATTCAGTGAGGCCTAGTGACTTGCAGGACATTCATATGGTATCCATGTATAATAAAACATCTAGATCTCATGACTTGCAGGACATTCATGTGGTATCCATGTATTATAAAATATCTAGACCTCATGACTTGCAGGAAATCTATGTGGTATCAGTGTTTGTCATGATATACCTGTGTGACATTCTATTAGATAGCCACACAAGCACGTGTAAAATGTACAATCATCTCAAATACGGCATCAAGCTCAGGTAGCGTATGAGGCCTAAGTCGTATATAAATATACCAGATTATACAATTCAGGAAGTCAGTCGCGTGAAACTGACTCCCAAACAGACAAAAATATAAAGTATTAATTACGAGCAATGAGAGATATGTATATTCTTTCTTTCCCTCTGTAATTTTCAAAATATCAACTTAGACTGGACAACAAATTTTTAACAGGACAACTACGACGTAGTGGTGATATTATTCAATGGTTTTCGCCGAAAATGCGTTTTACATAATTTGACAGAGATGGTGAGATCAATGATTGCTACTTGGACAATAACTTAATAAGATTTCTTAAAACCTTCTTTTGCATATGTCTACGACGTCCTGCACTTTGGGAAGACACTGTGGTTCGGCGAGTAAGACGCGTACTCGCTAGTCTGGGGTCGCGGGTACGCTCCTTTGTTGGCCGAGAAACTTCATCGAGATTTCCCGGCGTGGTTTTTCCTTGTCAGCGTTGCGGGACGGAGGGCCTGTCTAGTTGTCGGACGAGACGCAAACATTGAGGTATCGTGTACACGTAAACGGCCCCTTGTGCCTGCCTTCATTACTACAGTTGGAGCAGAACAGTACCTTTCCTGTACCTTGGAACAGGTTCTCTTGCATAACTAACCTCTTTCAGTAATCCAATAGTCAAATCCATCTTCGTAAACCAGGTTTTGTGTAGAGTTGATGTTATATGATAAAGGTATACAGACCTCGGTATCATTATTATAGAAGAAAGATGTCCCATCCGTCTGTATTGTTATCATAACACATTCCAATTTACTGGTGGTATAATTTACCAGTGTTTGGTCAGGTAAAATATAGTTAGATATAAATATAATAAAGTTAAAGTCTGCAATATTCATGTTATCTATCTCAGCTATTCTAATCTGCAAATGGAAAAAAGAACAAAATATGTCATGCAAGCTTTCAACAAGTTTTACTTTTTGAAATCTTATTAGTTTTGTCAATATTTAAATCGTCACTTCTCTATAATATAGTCACGTCTGTAAGTATTTATGTGGATTTGTAACTTTCGTAAATAAGTAGTAAAATGGTGAAAATGATGGATGACCTCAGATATACTATGATTGAATGATGACTAAACCGAAAATATGTTATTGGGAACAAATTGACGCTTTCAGAACATATCCCAAACAAATGTTAAAATTGGAGACTGGGTTATTCAGATAGCTAGTGCTGTTTTGGATCTTGGGTGTTTATTTAGATCCTTGTTTGTCATTTGAGACACAAGTTGATAAGCTGCACCAGCGCAGTAGCTTTCTAATTAGGAGATAAACACCTCAATAGACATTTCCTGAGATCATTAGGACCCACGACTTAAAAAGATATGTTAATTAGCCTTAGTGTGGTCTTTTGACCGGCAGTGCCAGTCGTGAACGAATTAGTTACGGCCTATTAACCGAGACTACACAGAGATAACTCCTCTTGGCAACAATGATGGCTTCGTTTTCGCAGTTTGTGATAACATGGGTGAGTTTTTAGCCTTTATTAATTTATTTGCAGACTGTCAGCACAATTTTATTGCTGGTTCTTGTTCGGAGTAGAGCAGTTCTTACATACATCCCTCAAAATACCCTATAAAACTATGCGATGCCTAGGATTCGCGTGGTTGCTATGTATATCGTACTGAGGTGTTGTCAATCATTGTCAATTTTGGCATAATTTTCCGTTATTCTAAGCCCATTCTCAGCTGTTATTTCACCTTCCCTAGTTACTATATTTCTAAACACTTTCTTTTGACCAATGACTCTTTGTCATGTGGATCATGTTATTCAGAATTTGAGCAAACTTTGATTTAAAATTTCCACTTTAAAGTAAACATTTATGTTGCCTGAAAACGGTTTTTCATTAATTTATGACTGATTTTCTTCTGTTTCATGTATTTCAGAGATGTGTTTGTATAAAGGATGAAGTTTGAAGATAGTGTGATGGTCATTTGAGCAGAATTTAATGAAGATTTTTGCCAATAAAAATTTGAGTTGAGGAAGATGGCTGGGGACAAAATGAAAAAATTTAATGAAGATTTTTGCCAATAAAAATCTGAGTTGAGGAAGATGGCTGGGGACAAAATGAAAAAAAAAGGTGCACTGTAATATTTATACGCAGTTATTCGCCTTGCTAAAACAGAGGGGTGTTATTGTCCAATCGACAGTGTCTAATCGACCAATCAAAAGGCAAGATTCACCCTTAAGCATGTTAAAATTCAAATAACCAAAATATACGGCTGGAAGGCAGATACTTTATATATAGATATTTTAACCAACCCGACCACTCTATACTATCAATGAGAGTGTCTATATTAGAGAAAACTTACCACCATACTAACAGCCCTACTTTGACTACTCCCTTCCGCAGAAGCCAAGAGGAATATTGGGTACATTAGGTACTGCCACCTCTTACGGGTGCAATGACAATGTAGCTAATATTGGAAATTTGTTTAGCCCTGCATGTAACAATGTTAATGTCAAGACTCAGTCGCTACACACCACCCAAGCTCAGCACTATTTCACTTGATGCCCTTTTAAAAAAAATTATCCAATAACCACTGGGGTCTCACCATATCCATACTAAATTATATTCTATTCAAATTACTTAAATCTATATATGCTGTATTACTTCAATCTGAATGGATTCAAATTGTAATGATCCTACACCCACCGAATACAGGGCTGTATCCATTGTTCTTGGCACTGGACATTGCAACTGAGCTCGATGTGTCTAACACTAACTGTTCATTTCTAAAACTGAAATTTGCTAATAAAGGCATTGGTGCTATCGGGTTAAGTCAAATATTACACCATAAGTATGCCACAGCACCCACCCCCCTTACTTCAAAAACTGTTACTGTTCGTAGGATTTCCTATACTTATACTAAACCCATTGCAACCAAGATATTTCCAAAATACAAGAGTTAGATGAGCACCAAATACCAGACTTACAATGGATGTCGTAGAGGACTACGCTAAATCGTGGACTAAGGGAAAATATGTTATCATTGATACCTTCTCAGATTGGACTAAGTCTATCGCTATCAGTCGTTTACTAAAACGAAGAAACTTACATGCAACTTTTATTAGTTGACACTAGGCCTAAATCTATTTTCAATGATGTTAGCATTGTTGGAAATCTCAAGGCCTTACATGACACGTATGCCATTGGTCCGGCCTAAAAAGCGTCCGCTAACATTGTGTCCATATGTAAACCATACTACCATGACTTGATGGTTTGCAATCTAGATCACTTGCATCAGTCTCATCTATACAAAAGGCTATTCTATTTTACACATTAAACTCCCCCATAGTAAATTAAAAGCTCGGTTAAAACACACCACTCACGGTGTCTTTTCATCCAAATCAGAAACTGCAATGTATCAATACTTTGTTGTTAATTGCAATTTCACTATTCAAAAAAAGTAGGGGATATTTGATTTTGGGGGCATAATACTAAAATATGCAAATGACTACGAAAAAAGTCACTATAGAACCTATCAGAAGAAATATTTCCAGTTACATATGACGCCCAAACGCACCAATAGCTACCGCAAGGAATGCAGGTGATGCTTGGGATCATCATGGGGGTCCAACCCAAGATTTGCACGACTCTGACTTTGAATGTTACAGTCATTGTGGCATTGAATTCCAGGGTGGAAACATCAGTTTAATTGTTTTAGATCAGCGCTCGTCTTCAAACAGACACTGGTGTGAGAGTGAGTGGCCAGACGATTCGGAATCGACTGCATAGGGGTCACCTTCGCGCCCGACGTCCTCGCGTGATCCCTTGTTTGAGAGATCATCGCATTCAGGCAAGACGTCGTTGGTGTAGGAGTCGTCAACACTGGGATAATCGACGCTGGAGCAATGTGAAGTTTTCAGATGAGTCAAGGTTCACTGTTGATTTTTTGGACAGACGTAGGAGGGTGTGGCGTCGTCGAAACGAGCGCTTCCAAGACGTTAACGTCATCAGACATGATCGATTTGGGGGTGGTTCTGTTATGGTGTGGGGAGGCATCACTGTTGCTGGAAGAACGGCTTTACACGTTGTTACAGGGCGTGTTACAGGCCAGTACTACCGGGACAACATCTTGGCAGTCCATGTTGTGCCGTTCGCACGACGTCATGGCCGCCGTTTCATCTTCCAGGATGACAACGCAAGATGTCACAGGGCCAGGATCGTTAAAGGTTACCTCCAACAACAGAACATCACCACATTACCTTGGCCAGCAATGAGTCCCGACCTCTCCCCCATCGAGCATGTCTGAGGTTACGTCAACGTCAACAACGTCCTGCCAATGTCCAAGAACTTGCTGCTGCGTTGCAACAGGAGTGGGAAAATCTGGACCAAAATGACCGTAGACGTCTCATAAGGAGTATGCCACGTCGGATCAATGCTTGTTTGGCAAACAGAGGAGGATTTACCCGTTACTGACTTTGTTGTGATGCTGTGGTATCATTTTACCCTTATAATGGTCAGTCTGTGCCTTACTTAGTCTAACGATCATTTGGAATAAATCGATGAATGTGAACTTCATTTCATTTTGTCATTTGTTTCTTCGTCAGTTTCATTAGGTGACTTTAATAAAACACTTAAAAATCAAATATCCCCTACTTTTTTTGAATAGTATATTTTGTTAAGAACCAGAGTAATTCCAAAAATAAATTCACCGCCAACAAGATAATTCAGATGTTGGATGTTTTATTTGATAATATCTTTGTTGATTTGTTATTGTATCAGCAAGTGTTAGATATCCCCATAGGCACCAACTGTGCACCTTTGCTTGCTGATTTATTTTTGTATATTAATTATGTTCTATCACTGAACAATCCCATATGTGCTGATGATCTCGAAATTAAAAAAAAAACAAAAAAACACTGCCGACAGTGACAATCACGCTTCCTACCGGGATCTGCGTTTCGATTTTGACAATTGCTATATTGTAAGATAAACGTGGTGATTTGACTTTCCGATCGTTAACTTTCCATTTATTAGTAGTAACTTTCCAGTATCACCAGCCTATAGAGTGTGTGTGTCTCGGCTAATTCGTTACGCGAGAGCTTGTTTCCTTTATTCTGATTTTCAAGTAGATCGAGGCAATTGTCATCTAAGCTTCAACTACAGGGATACTAAACTTATTAAAACCTTTAAAATGTTTCATGTCCGTCATATAGACTTGATTGGTAGATATAACATGTCTCTCTAGGCTATTATTAAAGATTAATTTAATTGACGCTTATATTCTCTCCCTCATTATGCCCGTCTACTGCATCGTCAACACTGTTCATCACGTGCATTTTACATACCGATAGGCCATTAGCCAAACACGCTATTTTATTGAGATTTCCTCTAATACTTTGGTTGCAGCTATGGCGTGTGTGGCGCCAGACAGGGTAAGCTTACTTTTCCGGACACCTGTAACCACTGTTTGTCGTTTATTCTGTACATGGTGAATAGTCCATTTGCGGATTACACTATTTTGCATCGACCGTTATTTTAGGACTTTTTTGTCTAATGGTTTGGATTGTTCGTACTTGGTATCATTTTATTACGCATCGGTGATATTCGATATCTCATCACGATTAATGCCGCCAAATCACTAGTATTGTCACTAGTTCTGTCCAGAATACAGTTTGTTGTCTGGAATTAATCAATCAAGTCTCTACCAACTACAGAAAATACAGAATGCAGCAGCCAGAATCACATCACGAACCAAAACATCTCACATAACACCTATTCTAAAATCCTTACAATGACTCCCAATTCCAGCTCGCATCAGCTAACTTTAGGTAGCGACCGATGTTACGCACTGCTATGGACGATTTTCAACCCCACTCCATCTGTTTTTGGTCGGAAACCAAGTGATTCTCTTAGAAGAGTATGCAAGTCGGTCTGAAAAATGGTTAATGACGGTTGCCATGCGGTAAGTTGGCTTTTAATAAATAATTGTTGAACTCTTCTTTTATTATTGAAATTGTCTGATGCGCGCATAATAATAAACGCTTAGAGTTTTACTTACGATTTTGAAAATAAACACTAAATTCGTGATCTAAAATATTCCCGAGGACGGAACCCCCATGGAAATTAGCAATTCCTAGAAATCGGCACCGTGTCGAATTCCAAAGGGATGCACTTCAACTGATCGACTTTGACAAATGCTTGCTTGGGAAGAACATGTATTTGTACCTGGTCCTGTTGCATAAAGATGTTATTTCAATACAACTTAAAATATAGGTTTATCACCCTAAGATCTCTGTTCCTCTTGATATTGGCATGTATCGGACTGTAACTTCATGGGTTATGGCCCCTGATTGTACGAAAAATCACATTTTTAGCTTGTGAACCGTGTAGATGTCATAATTTTGAACCGATTTGGATGAAACTTGAAATGCATGGTTATAACTCAAAGATCTTGGTTCCTTTCGATATTTACGCCCGTCGGATCGTAACTGTGTGAATTATGGCCCCTGATTGTTGGAAAAATCGCCCTTTTTAGCTTGTGGTCCCTCTGAAGGTCAAAATTGTTATCCGATTTAAAGAAAACCGTTCGATTATATCACCGTTACATGGTTATGGAAGTTGAGTTCAAATTTCATGAAAATCGAACCAAAATTGACAGACAAAATGGCCGCCGTTTATACGCGAATAGTGTGAAAATATGTTATATCAAGGTTGTGGAGCCTATAGAGGTCACAATTTTGAACTAATTTTGATGAAACTTGAAATGAATGTTTATAGCACAAAGGTTCCTTTCGATATTTACGCTCATCGGATTGTAACTTCCTGAAATATGTCCCCTGGTTGTGCGAAAAATTGCCTTTTTTAGCTTGTGGTCTCTCTGGAGGTCAAAATAGTTAACCGATTTTAAAAACCGTTTGATTATATCACCGTTACATGGTTATGGAGGTTGAGTTCGAAATTCGTGAAAATCGAACCTAAATTGACAGACAAAATGGCCGCCGTTTGTGCGCGAATAGTGTGAAAATATGTTGTATATAAAGCTTGTGGATCCTATAGAGGTCACATTTTTAAACGATTTCGATGAAACTTTACATGTGTGTTTATAGCCCAAAGATCCTGGTTCCTTTCAATATTTGCGCCCCTCAGATGGTAACTTCCTGAATTATGTCCCCTGATTGTGCGAAAAATTGCCTTTTCTTAGCTTGTGGTCCCTCTGGAGGTCTAAATTTTCCGAATTAAAAAACCGTTTGATTATATCACCGTTACATGGTAATGAAGAATGAGTTTAAATTTCGTGAAAATCCTAAGATCTCTGTTCCTCTTGATATTGGCATGTATCGGACTGTAACTTCATGGGTTATGGCCCCTGATTGTACGAAAAATCACATTTTTAGCTTGTGAACCGTGTAGATGTCATAATTTTGAACCGATTTGGATGAAACTTGAAATGTATGGTTATAACTCAAAGATCTTGGTTCCTTTCGATATTTACGCCCGTCGGATCGTAACTGTGTGAATTATGGCCCCTGATTGTTGGAAAAATCGCCCTTTTTAGCTTGTGGTCCCTCTGAAGGTCAAAATTGTTATCCGATTTAAAGAAAACCGTTCGATTATATCACCGTTACATGGTTATGGAAGTTGAGTTCAAATTTCATGAAAATCGAACCAAAATTGACAGACAAAATGGCCGCCGTTTATACGCGAATAGTGTGAAAATATGTTATATCAAGGTTGTGGAGCCTATAGAGGTCACAATTTTGAACTAATTTTGATGAAACTTGAAATGAATGTTTATAGCACAAAGGTTCCTTTCGATATTTACGCTCATCGGATTGTAACTTCCTGAAATATGTCCCCTGGTTGTGCGAAAAATTGCCTTTTTTAGCTTGTGGTCTCTCTGGAGGTCAAAATAGTTAACCGATTTTAAAAACCGTTTGATTATATCACCGTTACATGGTTATGGAGGTTGAGTTCGAAATTCGTGAAAATCGAACCTAAATTGACAGACAAAATGGCCGCCGTTTGTGCGCGAATAGTGTGAAAATATGTTGTATATAAAGCTTGTGGATCCTATAGAGGTCACATTTTTAAACGATTTCGATGAAACTTTACATGTGTGTTTATAGCCCAAAGATCCTGGTTCCTTTCAATATTTGCGCCCCTCAGATGGTAACTTCCTGAATTATGTCCCCTGATTGTGCGAAAAATTGCCTTTTCTTAGCTTGTGGTCCCTCTGGAGGTCTAAATTTTCCGAATTAAAAAACCGTTTGATTATATCACCGTTACATGGTAATGAAGAATGAGTTTAAATTTCGTGAAAATCCTAAGATCTCTGTTCCTCTTGATATTGGCATGTATCGGACTGTAACTTCATGGGTTATGGCCCCTGATTGTACGAAAAATCACATTTTTAGCTTGTGAACCGTGTAGATGTCATAATTTTGAACCGATTTGGATGAAACTTGAAATGTATGGTTATAACTCAAAGATCTTGGTTCCTTTCGATATTTACGCCCGTCGGATCGTAACTGTGTGAATTATGGCCCCTGATTGTTGGAAAAATCGCCCTTTTTAGCTTGTGGTCCCTCTGAAGGTCAAAATTGTTATCCGATTTAAAGAAAACCGTTCGATTATATCACCGTTACATGGTTATGGAAGTTGAGTTCAAATTTCATGAAAATCGAACCAAAATTGACAGACAAAATGGCCGCCGTTTATACGCGAATAGTGTGAAAATATGTTATATCAAGGTTGTGGAGCCTATAGAGGTCACAATTTTGAACTAATTTTGATGAAACTTGAAATGAATGTTTATAGCACAAAGGTTCCTTTCGATATTTACGCTCATCGGATTGTAACTTCCTGAAATATGTCCCCTGGTTGTGCGAAAAATTGCCTTTTTTAGCTTGTGGTCTCTCTGGAGGTCAAAATAGTTAACCGATTTTAAAAACCGTTTGATTATATCACCGTTACATGGTTATGGAGGTTGAGTTCGAAATTCGTGAAAATCGAACCTAAATTGACAGACAAAATGGCCGCCGTTTGTGCGCGAATAGTGTGAAAATATGTTGTATATAAAGCTTGTGGATCCTATAGAGGTCACATTTTTAAACGATTTCGATGAAACTTTACATGTGTGTTTATAGCCCAAAGATCCTGGTTCCTTTCAATATTTGCGCCCCTCAGATGGTAACTTCCTGAATTATGTCCCCTGATTGTGCGAAAAATTGCCTTTTCTTAGCTTGTGGTCCCTCTGGAGGTCTAAATTTTCCGAATTAAAAAACCGTTTGATTATATCACCGTTACATGGTAATGAAGAATGAGTTTAAATTTCGTGAAAATCCTAAGATCTCTGTTCCTCTTGATATTGGCATGTATCGGACTGTAACTTCATGGGTTATGGCCCCTGATTGTACGAAAAATCACATTTTTAGCTTGTGAACCGTGTAGATGTCATAATTTTGAACCGATTTGGATGAAACTTGAAATGTATGGTTATAACTCAAAGATCTTGGTTCCTTTCGATATTTACGCCCGTCGGATCGTAACTGTGTGAATTATGGCCCCTGATTGTTGGAAAAATCGCCCTTTTTAGCTTGTGGTCCCTCTGAAGGTCAAAATTGTTATCCGATTTAAAGAAAACCGTTCGATTATATCACCGTTACATGGTTATGGAAGTTGAGTTCAAATTTCATGAAAATCGAACCAAAATTGACAGACAAAATGGCCGCCGTTTATACGCGAATAGTGTGAAAATATGTTATATCAAGGTTGTGGAGCCTATAGAGGTCACAATTTTGAACTAATTTTGATGAAACTTGAAATCAATGTTTATAGCACAAAGGTTCCTTTCGATATATACGCTCATCGGTTTGTAACTTCCTGAAATATGTCCCCTGGTTGTGCGAAAAATTGCCTTTTTTAGCTTGTGGTCTCTCTGGAGGTCAAAATAGTTAACCGATTTTAAAAACCGTTTGATTATATCCCCGTTACATGGTTATGGAGGTTGAGTTCGAAATTCGTGAAAATCGAACCTAAATTGACAGACAAAATGGCCGCCGTTTGTGCGCGAATAGTGTGAAAATATGTTGTATATAAAGCTTGTGGATCCTATAGAGGTCACATTTTTAAACGATTTCGATGAAACTTTACATGTGTGTTTATAGCCCAAAGATCCTGGTTCCTTTCAATATTTGCGCCCCTCAGATGGTAACTTCCTGAATTATGTCCCCTGATTGTGCGAAAAATTGCCTTTTCTTAGCTTGTGGTCCCTCTGGAGGTCTAAATTTTCCGAATTAAAAAACCGTTTGATTATATCACCGTTACATGGTAATGAAGAATGAGTTTAAATTTCGTGAAAATCGGACCAAAATTCACGGACAAAATGGCCGGCGTTTGTATGGCAATAGTGTGAAAATATGTTATATCAAGGTTTTGGACCCTATAGAGGTCACAATTTGAACCGATTTTGATGAAACTTGACATGTATGTTTATAACCAAAAGCTCTTGGATTTCGATATTTACGCCCATCGGATCGTAAGTTCCTGAATTATGGCCCCCGATTGTCCGAAAATTGCCCTTTTAAGCGATTTAAAAAAAAAACCGTTTGATTATATCATCGTTACACGGTAATGAAGGATGAGGTCGAATTTCGTAAATATGGTACCAAAACTGTCCGACATAATGGCTTCCGCTAATACGCGAATAGTGTAAAAATATGATATATCAAGGTTGTGGACCCTGTAGAGGTTACAATTTTAATCCCATTTTGATGAATTTTGAAATTAAGTTTATAACCCAAAGATGCGTTTCCTTTCGATATTCAGGCACATTGGACCATACTTTCCTGAATTATGGCCCCTGATTGTACGAAAATCATGGGGTTTTTTAACTTGTGGACCCTATGGAGGTCACAATTTTATTCCAAATTTAAAGAAAATAACGTTTGACTATATCCCTGTTACACATTAATGATGGTTGAGTGTGAATTTCTTGAAAATCGATAATTGAACAGCGAAATCCATAATATTAAATGTTTCGTATGCTTGTTGTTAACATGGGCAGAACTTTATAAAAACCAAACAAATTCTAATGATTTTCTGATAATTGCTAAAGATGCGATAACTCTTGTTGACTGCCCGGAGGATTTAGCTGCTGTGTTGGCGTATGTTTCGTTGCCTGGCAACTTATTTTATTTCAAGTATTTATTTATGTCCTACTATCTTATTTGTTAAAATAAAAATAGGGGTGTGCAATTGTATTACTGTTATGATTATGTGATGGATAATGGCCGGAGATTGTCCATTATATAAATCGAAAGAACAACTGCGGGGCGTTAGTCCCGAAGTTCTTCTATGTATTTACATAATGGACAGTCTGAGGCTATTATCAAACTTAAAACATAGCATCATAGAGATACAAATAATGGATAGTTTTCTAAAAGAACAAGCCACAAAATAATGGACATGTTCTTAAAACAACATACACATGCTCAGGAATGCATGTGAGAAACACTCAAGTCAAACAATGCAAGCTTACACAGACAGTCCAAAATATTCAATATGGAGACATGTTTATAACATAGTGGAAAACAAATATTAATAATGAGAATAAATGTGATAAGCATGTGGATACTGATTACATTTGGTAATGTAGTCGATATGGAAGATAATAGATGAAAAATTTGTGATGGTCTTGATATGAGGGATAATAGCAGTCAAAGTTGTGACGGAAAGGATGCTTACGAAAATGATTTAGATATTGTTCATATTTTTAGTATTGTGCTGTGGTTAATATGTAGGGAACTAGCCGTCCAAACTTTGATTTGAAATTGAATATTATATACTCTGATAAAAGTGACAGGACACAGGATCAAAGGCAAAAACCAATTCACGAAATTCAAACACAATATGGTGTAACTGTATCGGTGATATATTTGAACGGTTTTTAAAAATGGATAAAAATTGTGGCCTATATAGGTTACACCGACTCAGAACACCTTTTTTGTTCAATCAGGGGCAATAACCCTTGAAGTTACGGTCAGATATGCGTCAATATCGCTAGGAATCAATACCTTTGAGTTATAAACACACATGCACAGTTTCATCAAAATGAGCTGGATATTGTGACCTCTAGTGTGTACAATCAGGGGCCATATTCGATGAAGATACGGTTAAAAACTTGGTGTTGTTGATGTGTGGCGTTCTGCAAATAACAAGGTTATTGACAACCAGCTGTGGGTAGCTGATTCAAGTTAACGAAATGTTTGCATGGTTGTGTTTGTACGTAAAGAAGCTTTAATGTGTTGAAGTAATTAGGTTTTTGGTTTCTGAGATATGGAGTAGGATTGAAAATTGAAGCAAAATGGCCAATTTCGTGAACAAGGGGACTACCAGTTCGCGTTACTAAATGTACAGTAACTCGGTCAATTTTGCTCCGATTTTGTTAAACCTGGTGTTGTCCTTGTACAGCTTTCGGAAAATAACAAGTTGCTTGAAAAGAAAAGTACACGTATATTTACAAATAGCTGCCGGTCGTTACTTTAAGGTTCTGTTTCTTACATACAAGTGTTTACAAAATCTACTAACAGTAGATCAACAAACTCTGTCCGTTAGATCTTTTTACTTATCGTTCCACAACCCAAAACTGACACATTTTGGTGATAGAAGTTTTAGTGTAGTTCAGGGCCGGGAACCAGCGCGGGCTCCAGTATCGAGCGGCCCCTTTTACTGACCTCGGAGCCAGGCCCGGGGGGGGGGGTGTCTCCCCAAGAAAATTTTGAAAAATGAATCCAAAATATGCGATTTGGTGGCATATCTGTCAAATAATATATTTCATAAATAGATTAACTTCGGCCAAAACCCGACGTGCATGTAATTTACAACTAGCAACCTGTGAAATTATCATACCGTCACATTATTAATTAACTTATTATCATTGTATCGTCAAGAGAATTTAACTGGTTAAAAAATGGGAATAGTTGAGCAAATTTTGACCATTTGATTTAACCAGTTAGGATTATTAGATAAGTAGAAATATTTTCATTGAAAAATATCCCATTTTTATTGTTGGGAGTGCAATCCAGGTTCCCAATGACTTGATAATTAGTAAATTGTCGGGCGACAGTGTCGGGTGAATCCGATGAAGTTTTCGGATGAAATTCAAAATCCCCATTGCAGGATTCCGAATTCTGGCCCACGACCAGCACACCCGGCCCAGAAAGTCTATTATAGTCTGTATCTATGATACAGCGCGCGCACGCTAGCCATTCGACCACCAATCCCCACCAATGATTAAAAATTACAGTAAAAACAGAAACGATTGAATGTAAATCTGTTTATATATGCCCATAATTACATTATAATATGCGTTGCAACCCATTTGTTTCCGCTTTAGTTGGTAAAGATAATTTGTTTTCCTGAGTTTCACGTTCGGAGATCTAATTTTGAATTGCTCTGTTGCATCCATTTTTGCAATAAAAACCACTTTGTGATTAAATTAATTTATTGCAATTAAATTCGATTACAAAAATGGTCAACATTGCAAAAGCAGGAACACCAAGGAACCATATTTGCAATGAAAACTATGTTTGCAAAAAATTCCCCTTTTGTCACTTTCATAAAACATGGGTATGGATATTATTTGCATGATGAACACAACATGAATGCTTCTGGTAATCAAGGTGAACAGATGATTAAGTTAATGAAAATGACAAGGGAAGAAATTGTCGCAAAAATAGTTCCTTCGGCGTTCTACTTTTGCAATATCAACCATTTTTGCAATAAAATTTCAATAATGAAAAGCTGTTATCTCTTTAATTAAAAACATAACACTAACGCTACAATATACGTCCACAAGGGATCACTGTTAGGGTATCAGGAATAAGTGTTTTAAGTTTCAGGATGATCGATTGAGAATTGTGGCCTGTAGGCGACACACAAAAAGAAAACGGGTGTAGCTCTGCCCTGGGGGTTGGGCATGCACCTCAAATGGTAGGGATGTCCCTTAGGGTACAAAGCATAAATATTCAAAGTTTCAAGATGATACGTTACTAATTGTGGCTTGTAGATGACAAAAAAACAAATACAAGAAATGGGCTTGGCTCTGTCCCAGGGGGTCGGGCATGCCCCCAAAACAATCGGGATCATCTTTAGCGTATAATGAATAAGCACATAAAGTTCCAAGATGATCAATAAAGAATTGTGGCCTGTAGGTATGAACCCAAACGATAGACATGTTCCTTAGGGTACAAAGATTAAATACGCAAAGTTTCAAAATGATACATTAAGAATTATGGCATGTAGACGACTGACAAACAATACAAGAAGTGGGCGTGGCTCAGACCCTGGGGGTCGGGCATGCACCAAAAGCAATAGGGGTCGTCCTTAGGGTATCAGGGATAAGTATACAATGTTTGAAGAAAATCCAGTAACAATTGCGCCCTGTAGGTGACTCACACACATAGACAGGGGCGACCTATAAAAATAGACACAGTATTATATTCTCACAAAATTGTCCGGTTTTATAAAGCAGTATGTCTCATCTTATTTTTAATAGCTAATGTATACTATTGGAATATTTTAATCTTTTTTCTATATCATTTCGAACGAACTTATACATGTATAGACATTCAATCCATTTAAAATGAATAAAATATTGTTAAAACTAAAACGATTCGGGTATTTCACTATATTGAGTACTACTATATAATTACTTACAGTAAATAAATGGTAGCAGCGCAGAAACTTCTGAAGGTATCGAATATTTCTTAACAGCTTTCTTGTTTGGGTCCTTCTCGGGTAAAAATCTTTCGACAATTGACAAAAATATCTGATTCAAAACAATAGTGATTCTACGTATCATTCCCATCTGAGCACCTTCATTTTCATGGTGCTTTTTTTTAAAAAAGAAAAATGTATTTGTTGTCTGAGTAAACTATGGAAGCAAATTTAGGCCAAGTGACATTATAACTGGAAGTTTTCAGTAGTTACTCCAACTGTCAAGTTAATAACTTAACCATGTACTAACTACTAACGTATTCAAGTAATAGTAATTGGTTATGTTGTGCAGTAGCTTGTTGTTCATGTTTCAGAGTCTTGAGCTACGTTTACTCATACAAAACAATTACAGTAAACATTTGCGAATTAATTCTATTTGTATCGATTGATATAATCCAACTGTTATGCTAGTAAGTGGCAGTGTTTATTATTATTGACCATCGTATATGTTTCTCTTTTCGGCTATTTTGGAGTTATATGGGATAGGTTCACCAACGAATTTATATGTACTAACCGGCTGCAACATTTAACTATGGTGCTGTTGTGGGCACGGGTCATAACAAGGGACATGCCCACATATCCCAAGAGTTGGATATAGAACAGATTAAATCAAAAGCGATTTTTCATACAATCAGGGGCCTAATCCAGGCAGTTATGGTCTGAAGTGCGCAAATATGGGTAGAAACTGAAATTTTTGGGATATAAACATATTTTATTTCATCAAAATGAATAAAATTTGTGATCTCTAGAGGCTCCACATCCTTCGCATTGCATAGATTTTTACGAAATTCGAACTCAACCTTCATTGATGTGTAACGGTGATATATTTAAATATTTTTTTTTATAAAAAAATGAATACAAATTGTGACTTTTAGAAGGTCCACAAGCTAAAGATGTAATTTTTCGTATACACAGGGGCCATAATCCAGGCAGTTACGTTCGCATAAGCGCGATTATCGAAAGGAACCAAGATATTTGAATTATAAACATTTAAAGTTTCATCAAAATGTGGGCGTATAAACTAGTGGATCATGGGATCTGTTAATCACTATTTAGGAGCCCCCCTTCCTTTACACACACACACCTAGGAGTTCTCGTGTCCCCCTCCGTGTCTGTTGATTCACTATCAAGGAGGTCCCGCACCTATTCCAATCGTTCATATTATCCTTGGGGTTCCGGGCTCCCTTGTGGTACATATCCCCAGCCTGGTTTCTCCTACTTGACAGCAGTGGTACAGGGCGGATAGGATAATTTGAAAAAAACGCCAAGTCGTTCAGATGGGAAAAAGCCCGAATCTACCCCTTACTCGTTGGGGTTGGCAATTGTTCGACAATGCATTTGCATTTAGTAATATCGATATGCTAACCCAGTTAATCCGGGCTCGTTTCTTTTGTCGTTGCGATTAGAAATCGAGTTTTGAAAGTTTGTATACTATCTCTGGAGTGTGTATGTTGAATGGGGAAAGAGCTACTACCATTAGTTTAAACACTATTTTATTTATTTGAAAAGGATTGAACAACAGGCAAAGTCTATAATATAGGTTCTTTCCCGGGAATACAGAAAATATTAAACAATAAATATAAACATCTACATAAAAAATAAGAATAAATAGTATTATTGTAAAATCGAACATATATACAGTTTCATGAGGACATGATATATTATATAGTAAAACAAAATGTAAAATATGTTTATGACGAATTGGGGTGGGAACCACTTTTCAAACGCCGTCAAAAGCATAAATTTGTCTAAGTTTATAATATACTTAATTGCTATAGTCCCCAGTATTTGTCCGATATTCTAATAAAAATTCAACCCGAAACAAAATATTACAATCTTAGAAGCCACAAACTGAAAATACCACGTATAAAAACATATTTCCCCAACACAATAAAACTATTGAATAGTCTTCCAACACACGTGCAGTTATCGACGTCTCTCTCTCAATGCTTTGAAGTCCAGTTTCCTGAGACAATATCTTATACACTTATACATAGGAAACCTAGTTACTTTCATTATGGAAACCTCAAGGAAAATGTCAACCACTGCCAACTAGGAAATGAATCTAGTAATCTCAATAATCACCTTTTCCACCACTACCTATTTGCATCAAAAATATGTCCAAAATGAAATTCTTCGGATGAAGATAACTACCACGTTTTCTTCTCTTGCCCATCTTATTCAACTATTAGAAGCGAACTATTCATTGCATTAAAGGTATTCACGGAAATTATTAACCTAGATCTAATTTTGAATGGGTCTACCTCTAATATTTTGATTTTTGAAACAGTCCACAATTTCATTAAATATAGCAAAAGGTTCTTATTCTCTTTTACATTTTGTTTTACTATATAATATATCATGTCCTCATGAAACTGTATATATGTTCGATTTTACAATAATACTATTTATTCTTATTTTTTATGTAGATGTTTATATTTATTGTTTAATATTTTCTGTATTCCCGGGAAAGAACCTATATTATAGACTTTGCCTGTTGTTCAATCCTTTTCAAATAAATAAAATAGTGTTTAAACTAATGGTAGTAGCTCTTTCCCCATTCAACATACACACTCCAGAGATAGTATACAAACTTTCAAAACTCGATTTCTAATCGCAACGACAAAAGAAACGAGCCCGGATTAACTGGGTTAGCATATCGATATTACTAAATGCAAATGCATTGTCGAACAATTGCCAACCCCAACGAGTAAGGGGTAGATTCGGGCTTTTTCCCATCTGAACGACTTGGCGTTTTTTTCAAATTATCCTATCCGCCCTGTACCACTGCTGTCAAGTAGGAGAAACCAGGCTGGGGATATGTACCACAAGGGAGCCCGGAACCCCAAGGATAATATGAACGATTGGAATAGGTGCGGGACCTCCTTGATAGTGAATCAACAGACACGGAGGGGGACACGAGAACTCCTAGGTGTGTGTGTGTAAAGGAAGGGGGGCTCCTAAATAGTGATTAACAGATCCCATGATCCACTAGTTTATACGCCCACATTTTGATGAAACTTTAAATGTTTATAATTCAAATATCTTGGTTCCTTTCGATAATCGCGCTTATCCGAACGTAACTGCCTGGATTATGGCCCCTGTGTATACGAAAAATTACATCTTTAGCTTGTGGACCTTCTAAAAGTCACAATTTGTATTCATTTTTTTATAAAAAAAAATGTTTAAATATATCACCGTTACACATCAATGAAGGTTGAGTTCGAATTTCGTAAAAATCTATGCAATGCGAAGGATGTGGAGCCTCTAGAGATCACAATTTTTATTCATTTTGATGAAATAAAATATGTTTATATCCCAAAAATTTCAGTTTCTACCCATATTTGCGCACTTCAGACCATAACTGCCTGGATTAGGCCCCTGATTGTATGAAAAATCGCTTTTGATTTAATCTGTTCTATATCCAACTCTTGGGATATGTGGGCATGTCCCTTGTTGCAGCCGGTTAGTACATATAAATTCGTTGGTGAACCTATCCCATATAACTCCAAAATAGCCGAAAAGAGAAACATATACGATGGTCAATAATAATAAACACTGCCACTTACTAGCATAACAGTTGGATTATATCAATCGATACAAATAGAATTAATTCGCAAATGTTTACTGTAATTGTTTTGTATGAGTAAACGTAGCTCAAGACTCTGAAACATGAACAACAAGCTACTGCACAACATAACCAATTACTATTACTTGAATACGTTAGTAGTTAGTACATGGTTAAGTTATTAACTTGACAGTTGGAGTAACTACTGAAAACTTCCAGATATTATATATCTCAAGAAGTTGGTTTATTGTTGATTCGTTTTTGCTTTTATTTTAAATACTGACTGATGTTTAGATAATAGATCATTATTTTTAATAGAGTTGTACACGTGTTATAAGATATTATTTTCAAAAAACTTACAAATCGTGCACTTGAAGGAAATAGGGCGAAAATTTTCTGGTAATTATCGATCACCCTTCCCTTTAAAGGCGGCTGTGACATGTGAAATTTCATTGTTAGTGTTTACATTTTTCATTTCTATAACTGATTTTACTAATTTCCACCACTGATTTGATGTTACTTTGTGATTATTTATATTATCAGTGATTTTAGGTTTAAAATCATCTTTCACTTGACGTATGAGTGAAATTTCCTCATTTCTAATTTAACAGAACTTTGTCCAATGCTTTGAGTTATTTGACTTTTTGGCACGCTTGTGGTCTCGGTTTCTTTGTCACATTTTTAGGCGGATGCAATTGTTCATAAACGGTTTATCGTTGGGTCTAATTGTGACCTCTTTAGTAGGGATAAATACTGATGTGTTTTCTCAAGGATATTTTTAAAATTATTATATAATTTATCTAAATCCTTACTATTGAAAACCGTTGTTGATCAGTCTAGTTGTTTAAGAGAATTGCATAAGCCTTCAGAATTAGCCTGAATATAATTTTTGATTTTCCGTTTATATGATATTTGTTTATATGTTTTAAAGTTAGTTTGTACAGTTATTAACGAATGAGTACTACATGTAAGGCGCAATACTGTATATTTAGAAATAAGACACCTTTGTAATAAACAGATCTATGCATGTACCTGGATGAGTTGTAAAGTTAGTTGGTTCATATATAAGATTTACCAAATCTAAGCGTTGTTATATTACGCCTATTTTTTTGCTATTTTTTGGCATTACTGGGATTAGATAAAACATTAACATTGAAATCTCCCGTCAATATCTACCATTGGGGTGTTTTGTGGCAGACACTACTAATGCTGTCACTGTGGAATAGCGCCAGAGCTACTACCATTTTGGTTCTGTTGTTGTCACTGTGACATCTGGATAAGCCATTATTGCACGTGTGTGTGGCGAGGGGGGGGACAACTGTTGTCGAGCAAGTGATGTTGTGTACGTAGAATCCGGAGGGGGCTTACTATGGGTAAACACTACAATCGTACAGTGCCGTTCAGTGTTTTGGTCGCTTTAGATTCGAAACAAAAAATACCTACCGCGTAGTAGAAAAATCCGTGTCATTTAAGAATTTTATGACAGAACTTTCCCTGCCATCTTTGTGTGTGCATGTCAATTCCTTTTATATTAAATCTTTTACAAACTTTCTCTTAAGCGATCAAACAAGCCGCCATATTGCTTGTAAACAATGTAGTTCTATGACATAAAAAATGACGCTAAAGAGTCTACGTAAGACTGATTTGTAAACTTGTTTGATTGGTTCGTACACTGTAACTATACAATCAGATGGGTTGAAATCGTGGAAACCGTATGTTTTAACCCAGGGTATGATTGAGTAGAACGGAATGAGTACACTGGGTAACCGAGGATGGGTCGCGTTCGACGTACAACAACGTATACTATCACATTTCAGCATGCTCGTAACTTGTTAAAAACGTCCCCATAACCTATTTAACCTATCAGCATGTTCGCTAAATTTCTCATGCGTCGGCATACGCTGATGCTATACGTCAATGTGTGACAGTCCCATAATTTTATACTTGACTTCACGTGGTCGTCTAAGTACGCTCCAACACGTTATGAATATGTTAGATTAACGTTGTGCGCGAGTTCTGCATAAGTCAAGAACTTTATTCATACTTAGGAATAAAAAAAGTTTTCACTTTACGGTCGTAGTTTGTATTATCTCTTAAACCGAATGGAAAGTTTAAGCTGGACTGTCTCTAAAGCACATTGCTAATGCATACAAGTACATCTGAAGCCTGGATGGAATTGAGCAGCTTACTGTCAAGGAAATTACGTAGACATGCATAAATATTGAGCTTTTTAAAGAAAGGGACCAAACACTCCTTTTGACATCAATTTTAATTATGAATTAATAGAATCACATATTTTTATATCTTTATGTGGATAAACACTGGGAGCGCCGATTTGAGCCTGGGTTACTTTTTGACTGACAATTTCCCCTCAACTACCAAACAGGATTCGGCTTATGTTTTTGGTACATGTATGTATGCTACAACAAGTGGAGTCTTAAATGTCTATTAATTATCCAGTTGAGATTTTATTACTCTTAAAAATATGATTACGGTGTTGTTTAACTATAAAAAAAAAAGGTAAACGGAAGTTACAGTAATTGTGTTTTTTAACATTTGTATGTTAACTGCTTTTAGGTAAATTTACATTATGATATTCTCTAAACAGATACCATTGACAACTCGACACACTTCCTGCCAAAACGACAAAGGGTGGTGATTAATTCATTATATTATGCTACAATTTATAGTATTTTGTTAAAAGACAGTCGCATAGCCAGATGTCAGTTAATGGGAATATCTGAACAATATATGTTATGTTGATAACTTCAATGGCGACACCCCTTTGACATTTGGTACAGTCATTCGCGTCGTATTTGTAATGTTTTATATTGTACATGGTATCGTACATTTTACATCGTATCAGTAGCACATTAAATCGATTAAGGAGACTCATTAGTGAGATTTTATTTCGACATTGACTGCAAACAAGTGTTTTTTTTTTAAATGATAACACAACCTCCACAAAAAGATCAGATATTGTTTCGATGGGTCGTAATGCCATGTAGGTTCCATAAAATCTCTCCTTTTGTTAGTTAAATACATTAATATGTCCTGATGTATTTAAAGATTTTAAATCTGTTTTACTGATAGTACTGTTTGGATTCTGGAATACAACTCTTGGGAGATAGCACAAGTCAAGCAATATAACATTCATAGAGCAGGAGCAAACCTAATCTACCATTCTGTTTCAGAATAATTCAATAAAAAATCCCTTTCAAGTGCCTTTTTGGTGGCGTTCTTTACGTCTAAAAGCAGCGAGGTTCAGATAAATAATTTGTTATTATATTATTTCCGAGTTTCAACTGGGGATAAAAAAATATATAATATGAAATTGATAAATATCTTAAGGTCCAGACTTTCATGAACTACGGGTAGATTATTCGTTAACGTATTTAAAGTTCACACACACACATTAATTTGTTATTTCTCTCTTTGAACTCACATTCCAATTCCAATCATTTCACACCTAACAATTACAAAAAATTAAACATTATTTTGATTTTATCAATAATTAAACCTTAAAATCGTTCTTTCATCTTTTCCCCAAATATTCGTCCTGTTAGTTTGTAATTGATGTTTGTCAATATAACACAGAAATGTAGAGGGGGTAATTATAGATACCAATTTTATCTATTTTTATCAATTAAGAACGATGTTTTACTCATCACCTAATCGTATAAATATTTCCCAACCCAGATAACAAATAACCAGTTAAATTAAACCAAAGTAAACCGTAAAATTATTACAAAATAATTTAAAGAGACATTCCTAGGAGAAAACTGGGTGATTTGGTGATATTTTTGAATTAGAACATATTCAAACTAATTAATTTATCAAAATTTTGCTTCAAATCCTTCTCAAAACATTGTAATTGCAACAACGACGGCGAAGACAGAGGAGAATTCGTTGTATACACAAGACGATGTTGTCTAATCGCGGACTATTGATTACAAATATCGAATCCTACGAGGGTGCATTTATTCAGCATTTGGTTTAGTTTTGCTACATGCGACCATTACACAGATAGGATTGTAAAATTCATGTGGTTAAATTTGCAAATAACGACCCATAAAATTAGGAATCTATATTTCAGAGGAGAGTCAGTTTTATATTATGTTGATATGTATTTTATGCTTTCAAAATATCTATGTTAATTGAGAATAGAATATGCTAGCTTTGCTACAATAAAAAATGTTTATAGGCAAGTTTCCTTTACAGAATACACTAAAGCTTTTTCTTGGCCACATTCCAATTTCAAATCTCCTTGACAGTAACTGTATGACTGGCTCGCTAACCAGAAGGTCTGCGTCCAGCATGGCTTCCCCAATGTCTAATGTACGGTGACGTGCAGGTAATGGCACCTTGTCCGTTGGAATTTTTTCGAATAAGCGTAGGCCGTGGAGTTGCTGTTTGGGCAAACTTTCCTTAATAGCACACTGCATTGGTGTCGAAAAATAGTTTAAAATAATATGTTGGCAGAAAAAAGTACCCCGGCCGTATCGCCGCTGTCTTGACAGAATTTAATAGGTCTACACGGCATAACATATGCCTGTCTTCATGATGCAGAAAAGTACATTGGTTGATAAACTAAGTCATAGTTTAAATACACGTGGTCTGTCCCCAAAATGTTTGTTTTTGTTTATTAAAAGTATATAAAGTTTAATAAAAACAATATAGTTTGTAATTAACAAAATTGTATATTAAGTAAGTAAATAAGTAAGTAATTCTTTATTGCTGAAAGTTACTTATAGCAAATACAATGAATACATTTGTAAATATGTAATGGTGGTAAGGATACAAATAGTACAAAATAAGTTAGAAAGAATGAAAGTTCTAGGGAAGAATAGCGTCAAGAAAAGACTGAAGTTTAATAAATTATAAATGTATATATTTTGCTAAGGAGTTTAAAAAAAACTGGTGTTGTGGAAAACATAATGTCTATAAAATTTTGGAGTGAAGGGTGATTTCTATAATAAAAAGGAATAAGCTGTTCTCTTAAATCTTTATACAATGGACAGCAAAGTAAAAAATGATACTCGTCTTCAACGTTGTTTAAATTGCATAATTACAAATTCTATCATTAGATAAGTTATGTGATTCACATCTAAATTTGGATAGAGATACACAGTAATTATGAGTTGAGATATTTGATAAATATTCTTTTTGTGATAAGGTAATGCTGAAAAGGTTATAATAATTTAGTTTTGAATGTTTCGACCGGTCTTCATTCCATTCTTATGAATACTGATCGCTTATTCTATTTTTAGTAGTATATATTTATTTCATACACAAAGGTATACATACAGGAGTAATAATAAGAAAAATTACAACAATTTTACAATTATTTACAGTTTCATAAATACATATGATTAAATCAATTAAATTGAGTTATTTTGTACATAAATACTCTATAATCTCGTTTATTTGCTCTTTATCACAGACTATATGAGATTTTTTTTATAAATAACATGTCATTAAGCCGCAGCAGTTTGCAGGTCATTTACATATATTTGTTAGTGGCAACATTTGTCATTTTACTTATTATTTTAGTTTTTTTTCATTGAACAGAAGACATTCTTATACATTTCATATTTTTCACAAATATAATTAATATTTTCACTTGCATTTGATTGGCTGCCATTTAGTGCAAGTAATCCACATATTTGTGTGCATTTATTTTTACTGTTTAAAACAGAAACAATAAATTTTACAAAACGTTTATGAATTTGGACATCAATAGGTAGGTCATTACAAATCAAATGTAATAGGACATTATGAGTTCTAGATGGAATATTGAATATGCGTCTTACACTTTTGCGCCAGGCACAGTAAAATTTCTCGGTAGATTTGTTAGTTAGATTCCACAATTGACATCCATATAATGGCATACAAAAAGATTTAAATAGTTTATACTTAATCCATGGCGAGACACACTTAAATACATTTAAAGTTACATTGAATCTTACAATAAAGTTATTTATACAATTGTCTATATTATATTTGGTTTGATCACTAAAAATAAGATTACCTAAAAGTAATTCTGAAGTGGAGATATTATTATTTTTTACACTAAATTTAATTGGAGGAGTACTCGTATCGGGTTTGTTATTATGTCTAAATATTAGAAGCTTGCTTTTGTCAGGGTTAAATTTGACATCGTATTCATTAGAGTAAGACTCTGCAATGTTGAGTAATTCTTGTAGGGCTTTTCTTGTTGGCGTGATTAAGGTGGCGTCATCTGCATATGCCAGGGCTCCTATATAAACATGCTCAATGTGACAACAAATTTACTGTTTTTCAGGCGCACTAATAACTCATCTAGATATAGATTAAATAATATGGGAGATAAAACCCCGCCCTGTTTCACTCCATTTGAAACAGAAAATGGTTCATCTGTGAAATTACCCCATCTGGTCCTAATTTTTGATTAATATACAGATTTAAGAGAAATCTAGCAATTACACAACATATAATTTTTCGTAATAATAATCGAAATAGTTTTATGTAATTCAACCGATCAAATGCCTGGCTGGCATCAAGAAGACCAACAAATACGTCAGACTTCCGGTTATGATAATACTTAATAGTTTCATTCAATACAAAGGTACACTGGGTGGTCGAGTGTTCACTCTTAAAACCATATTGTAATTGCGAGGAGTTAAATATATGAGGATAACTATCTAATAATATCAAATCAATTAATTTACCTATAATACTACTCAGCGATATTCCTCTGTAGTTATTAGAGCTATTCAAGGATTGTCTACGATTTTTAGGTATGGATGTTATAGTTGACAAACAAAATGATTCTGGACAATAACCATGTTTAATCATGGCAGTTATTAACATTGATAAATGGACGTGATATGTATTTGAGGAGTATATAAGATGATCACTACTATGACCCATATACCCATCGTTTTTACTGTGTTTTAGTTTGTGTACAGCTTCAGAAACATTATATTGAGAGATATTGTGTTTAGCATTACATATATTTGTCTGACAAAAGTGCATAATGTTAGAATCAATGTCACAACTTAATTTTTCCATGTTAGCATTGTCGTAAGAGATACAGTTATACAATTCTTTATATTTCTGTGTAAAACATTTAGCTATATCATTAGCTCCGACATTGCCATCGATATTAGTAGCTATGGGTTTTGCTTTACCCATGATTTTGTCAATTTCTACCCAAAAATCTCTAGTTCTGTCGTTCAGTAGAGATTTAGACAACTTTTCAGCTTTTATATTATCTTTCTTTGTCCTAACAGATCTTAGTGTATAATGGTATTGTGCTCTTGTTTGATTACGTATATCGGCAAGAATTCCTGACCGAGGACGATTATTGTCCTGCCATATGTTATGCCAAAAGATAGACGTGTTTCTACAGTGTTCAACATGATCTTTCCAGCCGGGAACTGGGGGTTTATTGTTCTTATTGTGCTTAGACATTGGTATTGTATGCTCAGCAGCCGATAAGCTAATCTCAATAAGTTTGTTGTAGTAATACACTGTAAATGTGATTTACAAAGAAAATTATTACAATTTATAGCATCTATGGGAATGATAATACATTTTAATCTTGAGTCTAATTCTTGCTGATATTGTTTAATATGAATGTCAGAGGCTTTAAACCACCGAGGATATCGCTGGTGGGAATAATCAATCTCTGATTTAGAGTATTGGACATGTGCATTGAGAGACAGGCGAAGAGCTGCATGATCAGACAGATTATCCCCATCGTGGATTGAGATATAGTCTTTAACGTCATCATAGAGATTAGGAGATATGAATATATGGTCGATAAGGGATCTATCCCCAGTTATTTTACTCTCATAAGTGTATAAAACACTAGAGTTTGGGTGATCTAACATGCATATCAGATTAGTAAAGTTTTGTAACCGTTCAGTTTGTGGAGATATTCTGGAAAAGTCGGTATTAAAGTCACCACCGATAATTAAATAGTCTGATTCCGAGTTGGTTATTATTGATAACAAATCGTTTAGTGTATCATCGAATTCTCGGGGATTTGTAGAATCACATGGCATATACACACTGCATATTAGAATATCAATAGCACTACCTGGTAGCTCAACGGCACAAATACGTTTAGATTCACTTATTACAGGCTTAACTTTACAAAGTAAGTTACTTTTCCACAGTATTGCACATCCACCGAACGGTCTTCCAGAGATAAAATGTCGACTATCCATTGCTGAAACTCCGTGGCAACTGACATTATTAATTTGTTGTTCAAAAACAGACATCTCCTCTGCTAAAAACCAGTGTTCTTGAATTAAAACTACATGTATATCATTAGAAAAACACAATTGTTGGATATATTCAAGGCGACCAGTACCGTGTCCATGTGAGTTGTAAGAGACAATAGATAAGTCCATTTACCTTGTGTTCTGTACATTTTCATCATCTCGTGGACGGACATATTTCCTAATTCGTACACCTTCGGGCCACAATGATTCGTCGTACAAGCGTTTAAACTCTGATAAAGGAACGGACAACTTGAATGACTGATGTGTTGAGTTAGGGTTAGATATACATGATAATTCTCTCACTGTAAATCCATTTTCACTAAGATGAGAAGATACTTGAGATGTAGAGTTGTGTGCACGATATATAAACAGCTCTCTGCTAGGTTCGGGTGCACCTTTAAACTGATGGGGTTGATTAGATGATTTTCCATGTATAATGTGTCTTCGCCTGGATTCCTGGCGTTTATTCTACTTCCTGGCATATGGTGGAAGTTCAAAGCCCTCATCTTCGCGACCGCTCTGGAGTGAATCATTGTTATTTAAAATAAGAATATCGTTTCGGGGCTGTACACCTTTGTTTGTACCTTCAGATAATACACTCGAACGATCCGCTGACATATCTTTGCGTTTTCTGGTATGTGTTTGGGGGGTGATGGTTTTACAAATAAAACTTGGTCGTCTCTAATCGTGTCATTTATTGGATTACTAACACAGTCAGCGTATGATTTTCCGTGTACTATAGTCATCTTGTCTAATTTATCTTTAATAGCGATATTTTCACAGACGGTATGATCAAGTACGTTCTGTAGGTTTGTCATTTTTGTTTCAAACAGATTCAATCTTTCCACAATAGATATCGTATTTAACTCTTCTGGATATGAGCGAGGTATCTTTCCAAGATCAAGGGAATTGAGTGTAACCTCCGGTAAACAATCTGCCTTATCCAGTTTCTCAATAGCACAAAAAATGTCAATTGTATGCGCCTCTTTCTCTGATCGCACCGTAGAGTCTTTTCGTCGAACAAAGTCGCCAATAATTTTACTATCACATTTCTCCCACAAAAGGCGTTTACTTTGAGAAATGTGTTCAAGAGTGTAATGTCCAAGTAAAGATGTTTTGATATTTTCGACTGAACTATTCTGCATTAAAAATACGACATAAGCCTGGATAACATTGTTCACTGATACCCGATTTACATTTCTGTCAGTATGTGTTTCACTTTCTGGTGTTTGCTTAATATCGCTCACCGTCGCAGGGTTATAAGTTTTTCTTGTTAGGTTTTCTTCCTGCAGGACCATATCTTTCCTCGAAACAATCTTTACACAGACATGTCACCTTGAGACATATTCACCTCGATCGGTCCTTTCCACTAAGTCACATAAAAAACATTTTCATTTTTATATCAGATAGATACACAGATTCCCGATACATAATATTCCAACAATATCTATTTTTCACAATTCGAAAGTTTAAGTTCATCATATACATGTACAGGTAAAACAACATATTGATCATCAAAAGCGTACACGGGACGTCGGTTTTCATTCCATCCGAACGACTAAAACTGGCCTTATCAGGTCCACCTTCGTGCACCTTTAGGTCAATTGGTTGATCCGGGTCGCATGTCTTGGATACCCCACCATAAACAATATATTCACTTGAAATGAAATGGGGTTAAACGTCCTACTCTTCTGCACCTAACCTGGGCTAATGGAAGACGGGCATTATGCCATACATTGTGCTATGAGGGATTTTTTGTCCCAACAGGGCACTACGGACTACTTTAATATCGAATTTCAACTGCCAATAGATCTTTTATGTGCACGCAAATGTGTACACGGGACGTCGGTTTTCGTCCCATCCGAACGACTAAACAAATGACCTTATCAGGTCCGCCTTCCTGCACCATTGACAAGGAGAAAACACGACGAAAAAATCGTTTATTTGAGTTGGGATATTAGTAGATTGATTATTATTATGTATTTGGGTAAACTGTGCTGTTGATAAGTTAAGATGCGTAGGAATTCTAAATTACGATAGATATATTGAAAGAATCCATTAAAATACATATCAACATACAAAACTGACTCTCCTCTGAAATATAGATTCTCAATTTTATGGGTCGTTAAATGCAAATTTAACCAAATGCATTTTTCAATCCTATCTGTGTAATGGTCAGGTGTAGCAAAACAAAACAAAAGCTGAAAAAGCACCATCGCCTCGTCAAGATTAGGCTTCCATACTTAACCGAAGACTGCTCGATCATGCGCAGTGATTGACTTCCAAGGCGACAAGTCCACAAAGCGAAATAATTGCATTTCGGCGGTTTGTCGGGTTGTGAAGGCGACAAGTCGCGGCACGACGAAGCGAAATATTTGCATTTCGGCGACTTGTCGCTTTATCGGGTTGTGAATTAGTCGAAGTCGACAAAATTGACCCAACAAGTCGACAAAATGGGGTCGACGATTGTCGGGTTAGTTTGTCGCGTTGATTTTGTCGACTTGTCGCCTTCACAACCCGACAAAGCGACAAGTCCACGAAATGTAATTATTTCGCTTTGCCGTGCCGCGAATGGTCGCCTTCACAACCCGACAAGTCGACAATGTAGAATGGCCGCTAACAGCCACTATATTAAATACATATCTGAAAATTATATTTACAATTGCAGATGTACAAAAGTTCAGCTAACATATGATATGAAAATATTATTTAAAATATAGGTTGCCGGGCAACGAAACATACGCCCACACAGCAGCTAAATCGTCTAGGGAGTCAACAAGAGTTGTCGCATATAAGTAATTATCAGAAAATCATTAGACTTTGTTTGGTTTTTATGAAGTTCTGCACCATACTAACGTTTAGTATACGAAAACCTTTAATATTATGGATTTAGCTGTTCAATTATCGATTGTCAAGAAATTCAAACTCAACCATCATTAATGTGTAACGGGGATAAAGTCAAACGTTTTTTTTTTTAAGTCGGAATAAAATTGTGACCTCCATACCGTCCACAGGGTTAAACAACATGATTTTTCGTACAATCGGGCCATAATTCAGGAAGTTATTGTCCAATATGCGAGAATATAAAAAGGAACCGCGATCTTTGGGTTATAAATTTCATTTCAAATTTCATCGAAATCGGATTAAAATGGTGACCTCTACACTACAGGGTCCACAACCTTGATATATCATATTTTTACACTATTCGCGTATTAGCGAGAGTCATTTTGTCCAGCAGTTTTTGTCCGATTTTCACGAAATTGAAACTCAGACTTCATTACCATGTAACGGTGATATAATGAAACGTTTTTATTAAATCGGATAATAATTTTGACCTCCAGAGGGGACCACAAGCTAAAAAGGGTGATTTTTTGGACAATCACGGGCCATAATTCAGGAGGTTATGATCCGATGGGCGCAAATATAGAAAGGAACCAAGATCTTTGGATTATAAACATACATGTCAAGTTTCATCAAAATCAAATTAAAATTGTGACCTCTTTAGGGTCCACAACATTGATATAATTAAAGCTTACTTCTACATTATTCGCGTACCAGCGACGGCCATTTTGTCTGTCAATTTTGACCCGGTTTTCACGAAATTCTAACTCAACCTTCATTACCATGTAACGATGATATAATCAAAGGGTTTTTTTTAATTGGATAATAATTGTGACCTACAGAGGGACCACAAGCTAAAAAGGGCGATTTTTGGAACAATCAGGGGCCATAATTCAGGGAGTTATGATCCGATGGGCGTAAATATCAAAAGGAACCAAGATCTTTGGGCTATAAACATATATGTCAAGTTTCATCAAAAACGGTTCAAAATTGTGACCTCTATAGGGTCCAAAAGCTAAAAACATGATTTTTCGTACAATCAGGGGCCATAATCCATGACATTTCTATCCGATACATGCCAATATCGAAAGCTGCCGGGGTCGTATGAGGATAAACCTATATTTCAAGTTTCGTCAAAATCGGATAAGAATTGTGACCGGTATAGAGTCCACAAACAAATTGTGGACGAACGGACGGACAGGGGCGACGGTATAATACGTCCACATGAAAATGTGGGCGTATAAAAAATAATATACAAGGAATGATTAAAGCTGCAACATAACTATATATATATCAGAACATACGAATTATCATTAAGCAATATCAGTTCAAACCAGGACAGTTGCTTTGAATTGAAGGTGCTATTTTCCGCCAAAAGATATAAAATCTTAACTCGTTATTTTATTTTTAAAATTCAGTGTATATAATGCAGTAAACGACATACAATTCACTAATGTTGCAGTGGGCCCAGTTTCGGTGATTTTGCAAAACCTCTTTAATCATCTGCCAAAACAAAATATTTGATTTGGACCTTTTCCCCTGGCGTATATTTTTAAAGGAAGAGACCTTTAAAAATATTCCTTGATTTCACTATTGCCTAATGCTCTTTTTGGTCTAGTAAAAGTAAAAATATATTTTGAACAGTAGTTATTTCACACACTTCGCGTACGTAAAAAAAAAACAACTAGTAACTCAAAAACACAGCACAGTTTATATGGAAATGCTATCACTAGTTTATAGGTATAGTAGGGTTGGGGTAATAATGACTTTTTTTCGAAATTTTTAAAACAAAGGGTGTTTTCTATGGCCAAATAGACTGAAAAAAACAAATCTGGAATATTTTTTGTCGAAAAATCACTTTTTACGTTGGTGCACGGCCATTTTCTTAGAAATTCATATATATTTGGTAGGCAATCGCCTTGTAATATATCATTTCGTATGTTTTAGGGGCTGTATAAAAGTATAGATCTGATAATCCAATATGGCGGAATCCAAGAAGGCGGCCATTTTCTTCCAAATTGGCGATCAATATACAAAAATTTGGTAAGCAATCGCCATGTAATATATGATTTCATATGTTTTAGGGGCCAGAGAGTTCAAATTTAGTGATAAAATTTAGGTATGATAATCCAATATGGCAGAATCCAAGATGGCGGCCATATTCTTCCAAAATGGCGATCAATATACAAAAATTCGAATTAGATTTGGAGATATATCAATACAATATACAGTGTATTAATATGTCTAATCTAATGTTTTCTTGGTCACTGAGTTCAAATCGTGAGAGAGAATTGATTTTCGAGCATCGGCTGTAGAGGAAATCCAAGATGGTGGCCATTACTCCCCAAAATTGATGCCTTAAAATGAACTTTGCATTCAGTGAACGAAATGACAGCCAGTATTTTCCAGAATGGCGGCTGTAAACATGATTCTCCAAACAAAGCTAGCTGGAAAAAAATACTATATAACCTCCAATTCTCAACAAGTCAAAATTTAAATCGTGTGGTTAAACACTTTGTTGTAGGTTGTCTGCTAATCAACGTTGTCTAGGTACTAGCATGGATGCATGCGGCTACAGAGTGCTGGATCTGGTATGTTCCGATACGATCATCAAAAACCGATGCGCTCTGTTGCGTTAGGATATGTCGTTCACGATGAGAATCGGGAGTGGAAGTACGATACGATCCCGACGGGTATATGAAAAACCCACAACCATTGATGATGACAGTTGAGAATGATGGGGACGTGATTACGATTTGAGGTACGATTCGACCCTGACGGGGTATAAGAAAAGTGCGTCTGACCATGGGCTTCATTGTTTCCCGAACTCACAGCCATTGATGATGAAAGGAGTTGAGGATGACGATGGCGTGACATTTTCAGTATTTATATTATATATGCTTACAGTATCGCCAAAAAAGAAGATGAGCAACAGTCTAGCCAGCAACCTCAACAACAAACGGGAAGGAGATTTGCAGACAGGCAATTCTGGGAACGACCATAGCTCACAGGAGTTGGGTGGGGGTTCTAAAATCTTAAATCTTAGACAACCAATTGAGCCCGGGGAATCAAATAGCGTTCCAAAACTACACATGATTAACACCAAAGCGTTCCAGAGGCAATCCCTCTCACCTGGACTGAATGTGGCAGTGACACTGAAATACCTTGCCATTGGAGACACTTATCGATCCCTTGCTGAGTACCCAGCGTCCACAGTAGTGTTCATCTTGGCACTTGTGTAGTCCGGAAACCCTCCTTCTGGGTGACATCCTTTGAATATTGACCATATTTCTCAACGATATACTCCTTTTCATTTTCAGTAAAGATCGTTACTGTTTTATTGAAATCATGAATACTCATATGTGTTCGTGATTCATTCGTGTCATGTTTTGAGAAATGGTACCCGGTAGAGCATCACAGATCGTGATAGATTGCAGTGCATCTCAAAAGGTCGTGGTGTTTGTTTTGCGCAAGGTGCATCCCAATCACCACGATTAAATGCGATCTTTCTCGTTTTGTTACGACTAAATACGATCTGATGCGACAAGTAATTGCGCTGATTGCTGCAACTGCGCTGATTGATACGACCTGATAGGTTCAAACCACATTTTCAGTCGTAGCGCAAAGTGGGAACCTAGCATTAGTTAACTGTGAATTTAATTCAAAAATCTTAATTTCAAATTACAATCAGCAACCAATATGCCATTCAAAATGACAAACGATTAAGTTCATTTACGATATATTCGAAATTGCAAAGGTGGACGAAGTTGTATTTAAGATAGTCAACTGAACTAATCTGAAAAAAAATGAATAAATGTGTTTTTGTTATTTTTCTCGCCGCCGTTTCACTGATTCGGGTTTATACTATGAACATAGGATGCTAAGTCAAATAATAGTATAACATTAGCTAGAATTCCTTGTCGCATGCATCCATGCTAGTACCTAGACAACGTTGATTAGCAGACAACCTACAATAATGTGTTTAACCACACGATTTAAATTTTGATTTGTTGAGAATTGGAGGTTATATAGTATTTCTTCCTGTTAGCTTTGTTTGGAGAATCATGTTCTTGAAAGCCAACAGACAACACAGCATAAATTGGTCAGATGTAAAAATTCTAGAGAGAAATCAAACAAACAAGAAAACGAGACGTATACTAGAAGCTATCCACATAAAGAAAACCCGACCTGAGCTCAACCTAGATGTTGGTATCTACCTACCCAAAGCTTATGACCCTTTAATTTTAAGTAATAATTAATGCCAGGAACTGTCTCATATCATATAATATACTATCTTTGGCCTTATATAATTTCATAAAAGTTTCCCTAAAAAGCAGTTACGTGTATACAATGCAATTAGATCCTTCGTTTATATGTATGAACATTGTATATGCCATTTTATGTCACTATGCAATAAGTCCTATATGAATATCATATATCATAATAATTAAGATCTTTTTCACCAATCACTGTACGCTCTTTGATGTCCAGAGACTTACTTTATGGCTTCACCAAGTAGGTTTCACCCATCATGTATGTTTTTATTAATTTCTCTTTGATCCTTTATCTGCTGTTGTTACTACACTATGCGCCATCATAATTAATCTTAGTATATTACTTTTGATAACCCATTAAGCTAGGGTTTCATCATTGTTACTTATGGTTTCTCTTATTATTTATTATTGTTTAATGTACCTATATATAACACTGTCACATTTTTTCCTCATTTGTAATTTGTATGCTTGATAACGACCAGTGTAAAGGTTTGATTATCAAATCACCAGTTGATTCACCAGCTGCTACCAAAATTCTCTTGACTGCAAGCAAAAACCTGGTCCGAGAACGAATCCAGCACCATCGAAATGAAAAACACCGTATATTTAACAGATCTCAAGAACAAATAAGAAGCAAGTTATCTCATCGAGACTACGCCTTGTTACGTGAGATACAAACCAAACACAACAGTCAACTAGACAGCATCATTAAGAAGAAACAAACCAGAAAATTTGAAAGTCTAAAACCAGTGCAATATCAAAAGACCTTTAAAAGCAACACTAAGACAGAATACTTAACCAAAACCGTAATTAATCTAAGTGACAAAGTATTAACAGATGACCAGATCAATCTACTCTCCCGTGGCTTACAGTTTGTTCCATCTCGCAGACCAAACCATGGCATCTACATTGCAAACATTGAAAGAGGCCTTCGTCAATTAGCACCTGGGGGCAATGTGGATTATTTACGGCACCAGATCACCCACCTACTTACCAAGAACCAACAACAACCTAGTAACCTAAGTAAAAAAGAACAACAAGCCCTAAAAGAACTGAAAACAGATCAGTCTACCACTATAGTTCCCTCTGATAAAGGCAAGGCTACAGTCATTCTGAATAGTCCTGAGTACCAAACTATGGTTTCCAACCTCCTAAATGACACCAACACATACAGACGCATCCGCAAGGATCCCACTGAAGCCCATTTGAAGAAACATGAAGAACTCCTTAAAAAACTAAAAGAAGAAAACCAAATAAACGCTGATGTATATTACCAATTGAGACCTAACCACCCACGACCGCCATATGCAAGAGCAACAATTAAAATCCATAAGAATCCCATGAAAGCTTGTCTACTAATATGTTCTAAAGACTCAGTATATTATAATACTGCAAAATACTTGTCAAAACTACTGTCACCATTAGGGAAATCATCTTCTTCCTTTATCAAAGATTCAAGCGATCTGTGTCAAAACCTGAAAACCATCCAAAAACCTGGAAAATGATATCCTATGACGTTGTTGATTTATTCACTAATGTACCACGAAAAGAAGCCCTAGAAACTATTCGAAACAAACTTTAACAACTGGACTGTCCAATTCACCCAACCCTAACAACTGAAACTATCATACTTCTTATTGAAGAATGTATTAATTCCACATATTTTACTTGGGGAGACGACTTCTACCAACAGTTATATGGTCTACCCATGGGCAGCCCATTATCCCCCTTAATAAGTGAAATCTTCATGTCAGCGTTCGAAGAAACAGCATTAGAATCCTCCCCGATTATACCTATATGCTGGTATAGAAAAGTTGATGATACGTTCGTTGTAATCAATGATGATGACGACCCTGCAGTCCTCCTATATCACCTCAACAACCAGCATCAAAGAATCCAATTTACGATGGAAACAGAAGAACAGCACAGACTCCCTTTTCTGGACATAAACATTACCAACGACAGTGGTAATCTCAAGACATCCGTGTTCCGAAAACCGACTCACACCGACCAATACATTCATTTCAAATCGAACCAACCTACCAGTAACAAAATATCTACTATTTCAACTTTAACTAAACGTGCAATTAATATCTGTCATGAGGAAAATTTACCAGCTGAAATCCAACATCTTAAAACTGTTTTTACCACCCTGAACGGATATCCTGAACAACTTGTTACCAGCGTTATCAATAAAACCCTACATCAAAAGAATAAACCAAATACATCAAAACCAGATCAACCACCAATAAGAGTATTGTGTAATAGAAATGACATTCTTTTGCGTCGGAAGTATATACAAAAGAATTCAACTTTGAGTAAGTTAGATCCATTTTTGGACGATCATAACCTGTTACAAGTTGGTGGACGACTTGGTAACTCAAGACTAAGTAGTGCTGAGAAATACCCAGTTATTATGTCGCGTAAGTCTTTCGTGTTCGAACTTTTAATTGCTCATCATCGTGAATTGTGCGAACATCAAGGTGACTTACTGTAAATGAACTTCGTTTAAACGGTTATTGGATTCTAGGATGTACCAGTGCGGTTTCGGAATACATTCATAATTATGTTAAATGTAGGAGATTGCGTGGTCGATGTCAAGATTCTAGGATGTACCAGTGCGGTTTCGGAATACATTCATAATTATGTTAAATGTAGGAGATTGCGTGGTCGATGTCAAGACCAGAAAATGTTCAATCTTCCCGAGGATAGACTGGAATCTACTACACCCTTTACCTATTGCGGAGTTGATTGTTTTGGCCCTTGGTTGATCAAAGAGGGGCGTAAAGAGATAGGGTGTTCTGTTTACTTGTTTAAATTATCGCGCGATCCATGTTGAGACAGTCAATACCATGACTACTGATTCTGTTATCAATGCGTTGCGTAGGTCTTTGACATTTCGTGGTCCGATACGAGTGCTTCGGTGTGACAACGGAACTAACTTTGTTGGAGCTAAGCGAGAGTTCAAAGATGCTTTCAAAGAGTTGAACCATCAACACATCCGACAGTTCCTGCTTAAACGTAGTTGTGATTATTTCGAGTTTAAAATGAACGTCCCGTCTGCAAGTCACATGGGAGGCATTTGGGAACGGCAAATCCGTACCGTAAGCAATATTCTTTCTTCATTAATGGACCAATCCGGTACTCAACTAGATCATGAGTCCCTTCGGACATTTATGTGTGAAGCAGCTGCAATCGTAAACGACTGATACTATAAACGATATCAATTCTTTAGAACCTCTCACGCCTAATAATCTATTAACTATGAAATCAAAAATTTTGTTACCACCACCTGGTAATTTTCAACAACCTGACGTTTACTATAGAAAACGTTGGAGACGAGTACAGTATTTGGCTAATGTTTTTGGTCCCCTTGGCGAGTAGAATATTTACAGAATTTACAAACTCAACAGAAGTGGACTCAACCCATTCGAAATGTTCAAGTTAGTGATGTTGTTTTGATTAAGGATACCGACTCTCCCCGAAATATTTGGAACTTAGGAAGAGTTGTTATTGCGGATCCAGACTCAGATGGACATGTGCGTAAAGTGAAGATTATGATTGGTGATCGTGCGTTGGATGATAACGGAAAGCGAGTTAATCCTATATCATACCTAGATCGTCCAATTCATAAATTGGTTGTTTTATTGGAAAACTAGACCGGGGTGTTCCCCATCGAGGAGTCTTACTATTATCCGATTTAAAAAAAAAACCGTTTGATTATATCACCGTTTCACTGTAATGAAGGTTGAACTCGAATTGCTAAAAAATCGGACCAAAACTGTTGGATAAAATGGTTGCCGCTAATACGCGAATAGTGTAAACATATGATATATCAAGGTTGTGGACCCTGTAGAGGTCACTATTTTAATCCAAATTTGATGAAATTTGAAATAAATATAAGTTTATAACCCAAAGATCGCAGTCCCTGTCGATCTTTACGCACATTGGACCATAATCCCCTGAATTATGGCCCCGGATTGTACGAAAAATCATGTTTTTGACCTCGTGGACACTTTGGGGGTCACAATTTTATTCCGAATTAAAAAAACGTTTGACTATATCCCCGTTACACATTAATGATGGTTGAGTGTGAATTTCTTGAAAATCGATAATTGAATAGCTAAATCCATAATATTTAATGTTTCGTATACTTAACGTTAGCATGGGTCAGAACTTTATAAAAACAAAACAAATTCTAATGATTTTCTGATGATTACTTAGTATGCGACAACTCTTGTTGACTGCCCGGGCGATTTAGATGCTGTGTGGGCGTATGTTTCGTTGCCTGGCAACCTATTTTTAATGTTAGCAAAACTATCTTGGCTCAAACGTTTAAAACTAAATAGGCTCTTCAGCAACTGCCGCCTCAGGCCTTGGTGGAGCTTACCCCGTCACTGCAACCTTCATTATAGTGAAACGGTGACATAATAAAACGGTTATAAGACCGGATAATAACTGTGGCGTCCAGAGAGAGTACAAACTAAAAAGAGCGATTTTTCGTACAATCAGGGGCCATAATTTAGGAAATTACGATCCGATATGCGAAAATATCGCAAGGAACCAGGCTATTTGTGTTATATACATGCATTTCATCAAAATCTGATTAAAATTGTGACGTCTATAGTGTCCACAACCTGTATATACCTTATTTTTTTCACTATTCGCGTACAAGGATTGGTTCAAAATTGTGACTTCTATAGAATCCTCAATCAGTGGCCATAATCCATGAAGTTTTGATGCGATACATGCCAATATCGAATATGGGGAGAAACCTATATTTCAAGCTTCGTCGAAATCGGATAAGAATTGTGACCTGTAGAGAGTCCACAAACAATTGTGGACGGGCGTCCGGAAGGACAAGGGCGACGGAATAAAAATCTGTAATCGCTAGTGGCTCATGGAGCGTGGGGTCTGTTAATCACTAGATAGGACCCCCCCCCCCCCGTTCACACACACACCTAGCAGTTTTCGTGTCTCCCTTCCCAACTGTTGATCACTATATAGTAGATCCCACACCCTTTCCACCTGTCCCGTGTGGAACATATCCTCAGGAATTTAAAGCCTGGTTTTCATACTTGACAGTGGTGTTGGGCGGATAGGGTAATTTGTAATGAAAATATAACGATAACGCTACAATATACGTCCACATTCCTGCTTTGATTGATATGGTACTTTGTCAAGAAGGCTTGGCAATTGGTTTGTTTAGCGTTGAAAGTGATGCATCAACATCAATAGTTGCCGTCCTGAGAGTATAAGGAATAAGTATACAAAGATAACCCATTCAGAATTGTGACTTTCAAACGCTAAAGGCAAAAAGTGAGCGTGGTTCTTTCTGTCCTTGGGGGCTGGGACATTCACTAAAATCAATAATGGACGCCCTCGGGCGATATCGAATACATATGCCAAGTACCAAGCTGATTCATTCAGAATTGCGGCCTGTAAACGACAAACACAACAATTTGACGTGGCTTGCCTTTGAGGGTCGGGACATGCAGTCGTCATCCTTAGGCTGTAAGGAATACATATCCCCAGTTTAAAGACGATCCATTAAGAATCGTTGTCTGTAGGCAACACACACAGACACAAAGTAAAAATGGGTGTGGGTCTACCCCTGGGGTTTGGGCAATCACCAAAAAAAACAACCCAATAGGGTTCATTCTTAGGGAATAAGTAATAGGTACGCAAAGTTTTAAAATGATCTGTTAAGAATTGCATCCTGTAGGCGAACACAAGACACACAAACATTGGATGTGGCTCTGTCCCGGGGGTCGGGCATGCACCAAAAATGATAGTGGTCAGCCTTAGGGTATAAAGAATAAGCATAAAAGAGTTTTCAAGACGATCGATTAAGAATTGTGGCCTGTAGGTAACACACAGACACACAAAAAGAAAATGGGTGTCTCTGGGAGTTGGCCATGCACCCCAAAAGATGTGACTTGTAGACGCCAAACAAATGTATACAAGGAATGGGCGTGGCTCTGTCCCTGGGGTCGGGCATGCACCAGAAACCATAGAGATCATTCTTATGGTATGATGAATAAGTATTTAAAGTTTCAAGGTGGTTGATTAAGAATTGTGGCCTGTAGGCGACACACATTTACACAAAAAGAAAATGGGCTCTTTCCTTGAGGGTTGGGCATGCACCCCAAAGGATAGGGGTGTTCCTTGGGGTACAAAGAATAAGTTTGCAAAGTTTCAAAATGATATGTTAGGAAATGTGACCTGTAAGCGACAAACAAACAAATACAAGAAATGGGCGTGGCCCTGCCTCTGGGGTCGGGCATGCACCAGAAACATTAGGGATCATCCTTAGGGTGTAAGTAATAAGTATACATCCAATCTCTCTTTTTGTCAGTTAAATACATGAATATGTCCTGATGTATCTAAAGATTTTAAATCTGTTTTACTGACGCTACTGTTGTTTATGTGCGTTTAGCCCCAGACAAGTATCTCCTTGGTAACCCGGCTACGTAACGGGGCCAGTTTATTGGGAACTGGAAAGAATTTCGTGCTACCCAGGTTTAAATTACATTTAATAATTTTACGGTTTACTTTGGTTTTATTTAACTGGTTATTTGTTATGTGGGTTGGAAAATATTTATACGATTTAGTGATCAGTAGAATCGTTCCTAATTGATGAAAAACGGGAATTTTACTTCATATCATTCTCAAAACATTGTAATATAAAAATCGACCAAATGAGGTCATGTTTGTGTCACGTCACTTACCTATCTCCGTACCTATAGAAACGGCGGCGAAGACGGCGGAGAATTCATCGCATACACAAAGCTATGCTGTTTGAAATCGCTGACTATTTATTACAAATACAAAGGAATAAAAAAAAAAAACACAATTCTGTTTGGATACTGCACAAATCAAGCAACATAAAATGCATAGAGCAGGAGCAAAAATAATCTACTATTCTGTTTCAGAATAATAGAATAAAATTCCCTTTCGAGTGTTTTTGTGGTTGTGTTTTTTTCTGTGTCTAGAAGCAGCCAGGTTCAGATAAATGATTTATTACATTATGTCCTAGGTACAAAAGGGGATAAAATATATAATATGAAATTCATACATTATTCAACAATATCAAAAAAAATATTCATTCTTTTGATTTGATCAATAATTAAACCTTAAAATTTTTCTTTCATCTTTTCCTGCAATTTTTGTCCTGTTAGTCAAATAAAACCAAAGTAAACCGTAAAATTATTACATATAATTTAAAACTGGGTGATTTGATGATACATTTTAATTAAAAACATATTCAAACAAATTAATTTATCATAATTTTGCTTCAAATCATAATCATTCAAAACATTGTAATATAAAAATCGATCAAATGAGGTCATGTTTGAGTCTGGTCACTTACCTATCTCCGTACCTATAGAATTCATCGCATACATAAAACGATGCTATTTGAAATCGCTGACTATTTATTATAAATATCGAATTCTAAATAAATTCTTGTATTACCACCCGCCCACGTCTTTCTTCGTGATTTTTAAATCAGAAATCACAGGGGTGTTATTCTACAGTGCATTAACACAAGACTGCATTATTTTCAACCTCTGCCTTATAAAATGAAGTAACAATTCGGTGTTTTTATGTAAAATAATAATGGAATGTAATAAAGTAAAGAAACAATTCATTGCAATTAAATAAATTTAGAATTCATTGTAATATGTAATTTAAAAAATAATAGTAAGTAATAAGGTCAATTAATACCTGGAATTGGTTAAAGGGACATAATGGGAGCTGATAGTTCTCGTTATAAAAAATAGATAACGTAAAGTTAATATGCTGCAAATGACAGTCTAATTACTTCATACTAAACCCAGACAGTAGGGATTGAATTTTAGATCTAGCCTTGATCATCAGTACTAAAGTCGCCAAGTTGAATCATGTATCACAAAATGAATTCAAGTACAGAAAACATTGGCAATTGATTATGGTCTGGATAAGTTAATTAATAATTTAGGTAACAGTTTAGTCATGTAGCAGACCTGTATGTTTAAGTAAATAACTAATGGAGTGTAAGGAAAGTCGTGATAGAACATAACTTAATAAAGTAATAATGGGATATAATTAAGTCAATTAATAATTTAATGCAAATAAGTACACGTAAATGTAAGTAAGTCATAATGGAATATAGGTAATAGTGGAATGGAAGTAACTGGTAAGTAGAATATCATGATGAGATCATAATAATGAACACGAGACATAGAATATAAGATGATCTGGTTGGTACTCGACCACACTATCATATTGTCAAAATATCTATAATTACTTATTGTAAATACCAGCCTAGATATTTTAATACACAACCAACGCAGGATTCTTATCTAGGATGGTCATAATTTGGAATGTTTTAATCCTCTTATAATATGTGTAATGATTCGGTCACCAATAAATAAAAGATACAGTATGTCACTGGGACGAGGATTACAAGTCTGAACGGTTAACTAAAATAAGGAGTTGCTTCCCCTACACACCATCTTTACATGGAATGAAATGGGGTTTAACGTCCTACTCTTCTGCACCTAACCTGGGCTAATGGAAGACGGGCATACGCCATACAATGTGTTATGAAGGACATTTTTGCCCGGGCAGCGGCGCTACGGCCTACTCTTATATCGAATTCCAACTGCCAAGAGATCTTTTACCTGCACAATAATAAAAACAAATATCCTCCTATGTCCCAATCTCCAACAGCGCCAGTGGTATGTTTACAATGGATATATGGCGGCGATTTAGAAATAAAGCCCTCGAAAATGAACTGATCATAGTTGGTCGTGCAGCAGCAGGAACATGCGTGGGTTGCAGTCTGCTATATCTGCGATAGTAGCGAGTACACAAGGTCATCACGTCCTGCATAGCACCACCGTGAACTGTTTTATTTGTTCTGGCTATATTTTGGAAACGTTCACCCGAACAGGTAAATAAAACTAATCCTTCATGACATTTGGCTGTCTTACCAATTACCCTCGACAACCTGCATTTGGCAATTTATTCGCGGTTCGCCGCCCTATTCAATTTATAACCAATATTTCGTTCCTTTATATCTTTTGGTCTTTACTGCGCTTCATCTTGATCTGAAAACATTAGTTCATACAGCTTCCTCAGAATCGTCGACTGCCGGCAGGTCAACAGACGAATCAGTTATAGTGGGTGTCTTGGGCGGGGCAGATAATGGTTATCCCGAAATGACATAGATTAGGTCCACTGGACTCTTTGTCTTTGATTACCCAGTAGTTATATCTGTGGTAGTATACCCTAGAGGGACGTTCAAACATCAGTCATTGGCATCCATTAACTTGATTTGTTGGGTTTTTTTCTTCCAATCTGTCTGTATTTCATCTTGTCCACAGATTTATCTTGTCGGTTTTGTTTTGCATGTGATGTATTTCTCCAGCACTTACAGGCATTACTGTTTTGCATCTATATTTCATTTTTGGGAGCTTCCTGGGGATTATGGCTGGACTAGTGGTTGGTTTGATACACTTTTAGAAATATATTTTACGGTGCCATTTTGTGGTAATGGTGCTGTAGATGCCAGACCTTTGATTCTCAGTAAAGTTCATTTTTCACATTTTGCCATTACCATAGATGGTGTTTGTGGAATAGTCACAGTATTAGTTAGTTTATTAACTAAAGCAAGACCCAACGAAAAGAAAGGGTTGTATTAATAACATAAACTATTCATAAGGAATAGATATATTTATCACCGGAAAGATTTAACACAAGACATTAAAGTTTGTTTTTTTATACTTTTTAATACGGATAATATTGGCAGTTTATGGTCACGGCTATATTATTCAAAAATTTAAAATTTGCATTGCCGTACACTGGTGGCAAATGCAGCGAATTATTAGTTCAAATAATTAATTTTGAGTGATTTAAAATATAGTTAACTCTGGGAAACAAAAGTTAATTATTTAAACCTGGAAAACAGGAATAGAACTGTATTAATTCAAAAGTTTTGTGTGCGTAATTGCCTTCTATGTGTACAAATATAGCCGTGTCGAATGAACGCGTGTGAAAGCAATCTTTGTCTTTATAAGGAAGTCAACCTCTCGTTGCTCCTGAAAAAATACAAAAAGAAGCAGCAGTAACACGAGCAAAACAAATACTTATAATATCTAATGGGAGGAAGGTGGGTTTTTAGCGATAAACTGCTTTTGTTGAGGTGACGAAAGCTTCTTGAAATGTGCCGGGTCAAGAAGATTAGTGAAGGGAAATAACTCCGATTAGGAGATTGAGATTACCCACAGTTCATCTACCGTGATAACTGGTTAGAGAGAGAGAGAAATGGGGTTTAACGTCCACTCGACACAAACTAGGTCGTTTTGGAACTAACATATGGTTTCATTTTATTTCAATAATTCGCTTGCGCGTAGGGGTTTTTAGCAGTTTAACTGGTATGTATTAATTGAAGCAAGACCCAACGAAATGATAAGGTTGTATTAGTAACCTATCCATAGTCATATGCCAATAATTACCTAGATCAAGAGCAAATGACACTAGTTGCCGGCATTGCAATATTATTCCTTATATTGCATGTAACTAAGGTAAGAACGAACAATTATGGTACGGATATAATTGTTACCAACCAACATTACAGTCATATTCTGTATATTAGCCAAAGCAAGACATGCAATCACATTAGCAACAATTTGTAATAAAGATAATCGGTGAATAAGACTAAACATATCCCACAGGCGACTATACCACATGAATAACCAGATACCAAAGACTGTCATTCACTTTGGACTCTTTTCGTATTTCGCCAGACATAATTGATTAATGATTACGGTAAAACAGAAATGATTGAATGTAAATCTGTTTATTATATACATTTACGGGCAAAGGGAAGTTGGCAAGTTATTAGGGATTCAAATAAGGAGCCAGCTCGTTATTCTGGATTCGCCAATACCGAACTTGATGATCTTCTTGTGGCATTGCGAGCAATGGGCATAGTAGGGAAGGTCATAAATGCACCTTGGATGCGATTGGTTGGAGAAAATCAGAACATTCTTGAAATGAATAGCAAATTTGAAGAAGCAGAAAGAAAACTGAAAATCTGGGCTGACGATGCATCCTCTTTCATCTCTGAGCTGCCACCTTCCATATTGATGGGATTCCTGTTCAAGAGTACCTTGTTCTTGAAAGTTTGCTGAAGACAACAGATTCTGACGGTGCCATTGTTGCCTTGTTGCAGAAGTTATGTGCTTCAATTCTTGTTGTGGTTCAAAGGCAGGTCAACTCTCAATTGCCTGGTGGTGAATTTTGGGAGCCTTCTGATCTCCTGAAAGAACAAGCAAAATCCTGCGAAAGTACCAATATCAGTGGTGAAAGGGTGTTTGCTATGTCAGACAGTGAAATGTTTCGAGCAAGGGCAGCAAAAGCAGGATTCATTGAATCCAAAACGTTATTTAAAGCAAACAAGACTGGACTTTGGCTGAAAGACATGGAAGAGAGCAGAAAAGGGGAACACATTCATCTAGCTATGAAGGAAGGTCGAAAAATTATGGAGGAAGACGAAGATCTCACCAGAAATATCCAACGCGTCATTGATACTTCTCTTAAGGAACCGAGGCGTGTCCTTCTACAGAAAGAGGACAGAGAAAGGGAGAAGTACGAGAAATACATTGAGGACTTAATCAAAGGTGGTGGGCTGTGGTTAGATCCAGGAGACATGACGCGTCATATGAAGGATATGGGAAAGCTGAAGTCTGTTGCGGCTCTAAAAGCTCAGATCAATGTTAGAACTAAAGTACTGAACCCAGGAAAAAAGGTGGTGTTTGCAAAGAAGTCTTGTGAGGAACTGAAAGATTGTTTAGTCGAATTGATGGCTTCCCCTGTTGCCATTGAACTCCAAGATGTATTTGAGTTAATCTGTTCTCCTAGTCAAATGTTGGGCAGGGCATTCAGCCATCGGTGGGCTTCAGAGGGCTCAAATAAGACAATCTGGTATTCTGGACAGTTTGGTGTAGAACTAGTGGAGGAAGAACATAAATTACTTTATGATGATGACAGTCGAGGAACTACTTGTTGATATTCTCCGAGGAGACTTGGAATTGCTATAGAGTAACTTTCAACTTTTAAACGTATGCCTTCAATATCTGTGGTGTACAGTGAGTTTCTTTTGTTTAAAAAACCCCAGTTCACCCTTCTGGGAATAGGCCCATCATATAGGGCTCAGAAAGACAAATCCACTGCTTTTTGAATTTTCATTCTAGCATTTATAGTTCTCAAGATATTGACATTTTCCCGTGCCGAGTTAAGCTTTCATCGTTAGCCTTAATTGACACAGTTTTCTAAATTACAATGACAAGACAAAAAACGCGATATTTAACGACTGAAAAAATGTAATATCGCAAAAAGTGCTATTGCAATAATTCAAAAAGCACTGGATTTGTCTCAATGAGATCTATCAAATGAGCCCATTTCCAAGAAGCAAGTTATATAATCTACCTAACTATAATAAATAGAATACAATCTCTACTTGAATAACGAAGAACAATATCTCAATTCTCATTGATCATCATATATAATGGCAAATAACGTCTAAATATTTTGTCAATCAAATTTATCAAAGTTCATCATTAGTACACAGTTATTGACACAGCATTAATCATTAAGTGTTCAAATGAAGTAAGTTCATTGGTAAATAATAAATTATATAATATCTCTGAATCAGATCACACTGTTTATAATTAATACTCAGTTCATTAGTATTTCTTATTTTAATTTTTACAGGTCTATGTCACACCCACAGTTCATTGTATTGTCACCGTTACACAGGGGAGTATGGATTCACCATTTATCACCATATCGGTACTTGACTGTCACAATGAACGTATTATTAAAAATATTGAAACTGTAGATCAGCGTTTGATCATCTAAGTGTGATGAACGTATTAAAAATATTGAAACTGTTGATCAGCACATTGAAACTTCCAAGGCATTAATTAAAAATATCAACTTCTGTCATTGCAGGCAAAATCCTTCATCCTGCATTCAACAGCTTTTAATAACCCCTCCAGCTCATAAAATCTACATTCCAAGGCCAGTTCTTCTAGTTGCATGAAGGTGAGTGGTAGCAATTTAGTAATCGATCCGATTGACACAGTTCTCAGATAATTCAAGATCAGGCCGAAATGTTTCGGGTCGCGGTCGAGGAAATATGTATAAATACTCTCTATCTCGTAGGGTTTTATGGGAGATTCCGGTGATACGAGGAGAGCAAGCAAAGAGGACGGATCTGCCTGCAGTGTTGATGCGGAAGTTTGAAATTTCGTTCCCCCTACATTGAGGACGATCCTCTGGGACTGGCTGAGGGCCCAACCTTTAACATTGAGTATCCTTCGATTGGCTGACGTGGTTACCTCTGCTAGTTGGCCTTTTGTGTTTTTTGTTGTCGTCTTGGACGGGGAGCTCTCTGTGCTGCAGGTGGTGTCCGATGATGAGCAGCTGAGCCCAGACAGAGACCCAGGCACAGTGAGAATTGGGTACATCTCCAGCTCCTCCCCAGTGAATGTATCCTGGGCCTGCAAGGTCTGAAATAGCGGTATTTCTTCCGATTTAAATTTCTTTACCAGGATGTCCCCCCTGGGGTCTCAGTCGTTTGCCGTCTTGGCCCTGACTAGCAACCTCCTTCTTCTCTCCCTCATCTTTCCTTTGGCCTGTTTTCTCTGTTTTTACTATAGATCTGTCCTCCTTTCTATCTTTCTCTCTCCTCTCTCTGCTTCTGTCTTTCTCTCTCCTTTCCCTGCTTCTCTCTTTTTCTCTCCTTTCTCTGCTTCTATCTTTCTCTCTAATTTCTCTGCTCTTATCTTTCTCTTCTCTCTTTTCTCTACTTCCAAATTTCTCTTCTTCAGTCTTTTCTCTTTCAGCTGCTAAGGCATCTTTTCTCTCTGCCTCTGTCACTGGTCTACGTTTGAACTTTATAATGTCTTTCCATTGGTTTGCAAGGAAATTCTTATATTCTAGACTTGTTTCGGAGCCAAATCTCATGTTACTCCTTTTTACCAGACTCATTTTGGTGCTGTTACATCGACCATGCCGGCTGTCTCGGGTGTATACACCATTGCATTCGGGACATTCGAAACCGAATCCGGAGTGCCGTGCCTGGAGGTGCCTCATTACATGAGTATTTCTGGAAAAATCTGTCTTCTCACCACATATTATTCGACATATATAACGCTCAACCTGAAGACAAGAAGATAACGAACTTAAGTTAATATTACAGGTCTTGTCTTGATTTATTGTGATTAATCATTATTTATTATGCATCATTTACTTGTGTTCCAACTTTTATAAGCCCCCATGGGGTGTGATCTGGACTGGGCCGGGGTTACAGTTTTAGCCAGGTAGGTTTGTTTGTCCCTGTGTATAATTTTATTTTATTATGATGTACTACTTTAGGGTTAGTTGCCGGGCTCCTTTGAATTTTATAGACAACATCATTGATCCTGTCTAGAATAGTGAAAGGGCCTTGCCAAGGACAATGCAGCTTGGCACCCAACCCTTTATGCCGGGGATTATACCATACTGGGTCTCCCCTTTTATACTGATTTAGCTGAATGTTACGGTCATGATCCTTGCGCATTTTATTGCTGGCAATTTTAAGTCTGCCCCTAGCAAATTCGTGGATTTTCTCTAATTTTTGTGACAACTGTGTGGCATACTCTGACTTAAAATGATATGTTTGTTCTTCAGGTCTCACTCTACCCAGGACAAGGTCAACAGGCAAGTTTATGGTTTGACCGAATACCTTCTCATATGGTGAGACGCCTGTGGCCTCATGGTCTGCGGCCCGGTAAGCCATCATTAACAGGTAAACATATTTATCCCAATCTCTCTTATTAGTTGAAACGAATGCGGAAAGCATGGATTCGATCGTACGGTTCGCTCTCTCCACCATACCATCAGATTGGGGCCGGTAAGGAGTGGTCCTCGTCTTTTCGACTCCAAGGATTTTGCAAACTTCTTGAAATACGGCGGACTCGAAATTTGGGCCTTGATCGGAATGTAATTGCATAGGGGTACCGAAAATGGTGACCACTCTCTCGACAAACTTATCTGCAATGGTTTTCGGGTAGGAGTTTTCCTAGATGAACATTTGTCACACTCTTTGGACCATCTATTCACATCTTGTGTCATGCAATGCCAAAAATATCGGGCCCGTAATTTTGAAAGTGTCTTTTTCGTTCCTAAATGTCCTCCCCCTATGGAATCATGTAATTGACTAAAAGCAAATCTGGTTAATTTCTCTGGCAAAACTATCTGACAGATGGATTGTCCCCCTTGGGTCTCAGGTAGTTCCCACTATGGCATACTAGGCCATCAATTTACTTCAGGGAGTCAAATCTCGCCCAATAATATTTTGTACTGGGATCAAGTGGAGAAATCTCCGGCCAGGGTGGTCTCTTTCCGTCAGTAATCCATCTAATAACATTAAGTAATACTTCGTTTAACCGTCGATAGTCAATGCAGAATCTGAGTGAGTTGTCTTTCTTTCGGACTAAAACTACCAGGGAACACCAAGGGCTTTCTGAAGGCTCAATCACCCCCTTCCTAGCCATGTCCTCGATCTCTTTTTCAACTTCCTTAATAGATGCTAAGGGGACTCGTCGGGGTGGCTGTCGGATTGGAGGGGCGTCCCCAGTATTTATACGGTGCTCCACAAGGTCAGTCATTCCGAGGTCATCCTCAGACAGTGAAAAACTGTTCTTATATTTTATTATTAAATTGTTCAGTGCTTCCTGTTGTTTGGTGTCAAGGCCTTGACTCGATTTCTGCAACATGTCCAGTAAACATTGAGGTAAGTGGTGATTGTCATTGTTACATGGGGTTTCTGTTTCCAATTTATTTAGGCCTACATCATGGGGTTCTTCAATGCATTCGTTTATTTCCCCTAAATGGCAACTATGGTATTTTTGTACATTTTATGCTCTTTATCAAATAGGTTCAACAGTCTTACAGGGACGAGTCCAGTGTGGGGGTCCACTACTGTCCTAGCTAATAATATGTCATGTCGGCTTCCCAAATTTTCGCTAGGCTCCATAATTGTGCTGGTTTGGCAGGGTAAAGGATCACAATGTCCTGATCTAAGGCGACACGACTACAAACTGGGTGGCAAGTGTCTTGATATCGGAAACATGGCACCTCCTCCCCATTTATTTTCAGACAATTTTTATTTAAGAGTATATCAGCCGAAAATTTTGTTAAAAAGTCTATGCCGAGTATGCCATCTTGTGTTATATCTGCGATGAAAAAGTCATGGACCAAGAATTGCTTTCCTATGTTTACATTGACCTCAACTTTCCCTAAAAACGGTCTCCTGTCACCTGTTGCCGTTATCAAGTTTAGATTTACTTGAGCAATAGATAATTTTTTCAGGGTTTCATGTCTTTGTAGGAATTTTCCACTCAAAATGGAAATTGTGGCTCCGGTATCCACCAGCATAGGTAAATGGTGAGCCTCAATAAGAATTTCCCTGATAAAAGTTATTTCCCCTGTATCCATTGTTATAGTGGAACCGACTGGACTGAAAATTGTGGTTATCTCCCCTATATGCACTTTGATATTTGGAGTGGGCCCTCTGGAGTTAGTACTGTAGGATGGTTCAGAATGATTAGTTTGCATTCCATTCCAGTGATTGGACCTACCAGACCTAGCTCTAAATTGACCCTGATTAGTTGCCCTGAGAGTCTGGACGAGTTCATCAAGTTGTGGCTTTTTCTAAGGTCTTAATGGATTTGTTGAGCGAGGAAATATTTATTTTATCATCATTTACAGTGGCTTTATTTTCATGTTTTTCAGGTCGTTCCTGGTTGGTGCGACACACAGAAACAGTGCTTTCCCGTACATCTTGATGGATCCCGAAAACAGATTTACCCCTTTGTTTGTCAGCCAGGCGGTGTGTCTCTAGCCTTATAGCATGGGTCTCGGCTTCAGTGATATCTTTTGGCTTGAGCTCACGGATTTGAAGTCTCATATCACAGTCAGAGAGAGAGTCGACAAAGTGATCTAGGGCGAGAATATTTCGTAAACTGTTGTCCGCAGTTGGATAAGCCTGTCGTGTGAGTTTTCTAACGGACTCATTTTTACTCTTGAAGTCTGAAGTCTGGCCCGGAACACCTCAGAACTCTCCACTGAGCCAAATCTAATCTGCAAAATTTTCACTAATGTGGTGAAATCATGGGTTTCGATGGGAGATAACTCCGTCAGGACTGCCCTAGCACTCCCTGTCAGACTGCTTGCCAAGTACAGTGATTTTTCTTGGTAAGCCCAATTATTAATCTTAGCTATTATATCAAATTGACTCAAAAACAAGTCATCACTACCACTGTAAAGTTGAGACCTAATTTTTAAGTTATTGTTTAAGTGGCCATGTGGATGCCTGTCTGTGTTGTTATGATTCTGATTAGGGTGATCATAATTGTCTCCCCCTGCATTGGGACTGGGAGTGGACTGGTTCTTGCCAATCAGAGACCTATCAATTCGCTGATCTACGTATTCCTTGAGAGAGTTTAGGTCACCAATTAACTGGTTCATGTTGCGTTCATTTTCGCACCGCATATCTTGTCTGAACATTTCAAATTTCTCCCCAATTTTGACTAACAGCATGACGGTATCACTCACTGTTCATAGTGGAATTTTGATAACTCGCCGAGGGTATAGGCGAGGGTGAGATCACAGGGTAATCTGCATTCTCATCCGCTCCATGTTGACTGCCTGTGTTTTCAAGGTTTAAAATTACTTCTGAGTCCTCTAGGGACGCCATGGTAGGATTCTGGTTGCAAGCTCTCTCGTAATCACAATTAATTTATTGTAGATTAGGCCTCTGATCAACTAGCTTATTTTCAGTGTGTAATTTTTGTATATATTATGATTGTATAATGTGACATATAGGCCTATCATTAATTTTATAACCCTAGCTTATTATAATAAGTTATATTTATTTATAGATTATATTTATTTATTGTACACCTAGCAATGCCTTTTCTCTACTTCATTCTAGGTCCACTAGACACTGGTAGTGATTTAAATAAAATAATTTAAAGTGATCCCACTTCTGACACCAATTGTTACGCGCGTCTCCCCCACAGGCTTCCAGGTGAACGCGCAATACTAATATTGTGAGTTCGCTCCCAGCCTAGCACGACGACCTATTCAATGAAGTGAGAAAGACATTCAAGGCTACAAATAATAACACTTTATTGATAAACATTTAACTTAAGATATGATAATTCAACAATTGAGAAAAGTCAATAAAAGTTATCTTCCTTACGACAAGTGTTCAGAGCACTTGTCTGTGTTTGAGTTATCTATTACTAGCTAATTAATTAAACGTATTATGGTATATAGGCCTATATATGAGCTAGTACAAATATAAAGTTAAAGCAGGTCGGGCCTTATTTATGTTAATATTCCACATTAATTTGTTGACCTCCACCCCCCGAATGTTGCGCACGGAAAAGTTATTATACATAGTGATATGACTAAAGTCATAACCCAGTCGCTCCCAGGGATTGGGATAATAATATTATTAATATTGGAACTGGGGCTGGGGTTACTGCCAATGCTGGGGCCTGGAGTTGTACTGGTCCAGTGCTTCCTACTAACTGGGGCTGGGGTAGGATAATGACTGGTTCCGGCCCGGGGTGGCTGGGGCCTGGAGTTGTACCGGTCCAGTGCTTCCTACTAACTGGGGCTGGTTTAGGATAATGACTGGTTCTGGCTGGGGCCTGGAGTTGTACCGGTCCGGTGCTTTCCACTGGGGCTGGGGTTAGCCTACTGCTGGTGGTGGTTGGTCCTGGCACTGGCACTGGTTTTAAATTAAAACATTACCTTCTAAGAATAATATAAAAACGGGAGTTAGCAGTTCTCTAATGGATTCTTACCATAAGTTTTTCCATCACTGGAGTTCGTTCTTGCCCCTGGGGCGACTGGTCCAAAGTGGAGCGGACTCCTTCCGAAAATATTAATGGCATAAAAAGCGCGCTTCTAACAGCGCTCGGTCTTATATAGTCTTAGCTTGTGACGTCACGATGACGTCACAAATACGCATCATAATATATTTGTATCCCATTCAATTTACACTTACTAAGAAATATGTAATTATAATAGATCATTCAAATATGCGTGTTTATTAATAAGGCTTCAAACAAGACATATGGTTAACTGAGATCTTACGGACATTGGTAACTGATGATTGTTTCAAAGTTGGAATTACGATATGAAATGAAGCGCGCTTCTAATAGCGCTCGGTCTTATATAGTCTTAGCTTGTGACGTCACGATGACGTAACAAATACGCATCATAATATATTTGTATCCCATTCAATTTACACTTACTGAGAAATATGTAATTATAATAGATCATTCAAATATGCGTGTTTATTAATAAGGCTTCAAACAAGACATATGTTTAACTGAGATCTTACGGACATTGGTAACTGATGATTGTTTCAAAGTTGGAATTACGATATGAAATGAATGTGTTACACTTCTAAAAAAAAATCATTCTTGTCTTACGTAATTCCAACTTTAAATTTATATACCTTATCCACACTTTTGGTTTAAATCACACAACATCTTACAGATATATATTTTATAGTCGCCATATATGTAATGATCGTTATTATGGAAACAGTTTTATATAAGCAGTTTTGCTTGTTACTGCATCCTATTCACTTATACTCTCTTAATTGACAAATTGTAAATAACTAATATGCTTATGAATAAAATACTGTTTAAACCAAATACGCAACTTCCTTCCCGCGGCCCGCGAAAGCTACAGCGTGGTGGCAATGGGCGCTATCTTCTAGCGGCCATCCTGTCGAAGATAATTGCCACCAGCACGTAAAATATAAAGGGATATTGAAATAAAGGTAGGGTGAATTTAATATCGGGCGCGATCCACGGTGACACTTGCGTGTCTGGCCAGGATGTTTCATTTTCCGATCTACGATCGCTTCCGGCCGCCATGTTTGCCGCTCGTCAGCTGAGAATGTAAACAAACGTACAATGTCAATAGGCTTAGCGAGCTAGCGATATAATAAGTATAAAAACTAAACTTCAAGGACTGTTTATTAACTTCGTTACAAATACATATTAGGATTATGTATTCACGAATCGTATTTTGAAAAATGGATGCATTTTAAAAATCTGTTTGGACATGTAGTATGAAGGGGAATTGTATTAGTTCAACAACGCTCTCCAAATTCTTTTTATATGCCCACATGTTTCATGTGGACATATGATGTCGTCGCCCCTGTCCGTCCGTCCACAATTGCTTTTGAACACTCTACAGATAAAAAATTTTGTGTTGAAATATAGGTTTATCTTCCTAAGAACACGGTTCCTTTCGATATTGGGATGTATCGGAATGTAACTTCGTGGATCATAACCCCTGATTGTACGAAAAGTCACAACTCTTATCCGATTTGGTTTAAACTTGAAATAACCCACAAATCTCGGTTCCTTTTGATGTCGGACCGTAACTACCTGACTTTGTTCGCAAATTGTGTAGAAATGTGTAATAGGACGGTTGTGGACTCTCTAGATTTTTTTCCGATGAAACTTAAAACATATCTTTATTTCTCAATTATCAAAGTCACTTTGGATATTTGCACATTTCAGCCCATAACTTTCTGGATTATTGCTCCTGATTGTACAAAAAAAACATATTTCTTTTTAGCTTGTTCTCAATCCATATCTTGCATAATGTGGGCGTATCCTTTCAACCTATGCCATCCTAGTAAAATAAATGATCAACTTTTTAAAATTTATGTGCAGTATAGTAGCTAAGAAATCTTATCAGGGCACTTTAAAGAAATGGTTGTGGAGAGCACAGGTGAACAGGAAACCTAAGTTATCAGCCAAAGAACGCGTCCATTATCAGACAGAAAATGACGTCGCTATCAGAAAATCCCCGAAAAAAGAAAATATTGAATGGTTTAGGGTTAATACATATGTTATTCTGGGCATTTATGTTCGGGGTTTATATTTAAAGATATTATTTGTGGAGTATATAAATGTATTCTACTGTTGAACTATTGGTTTTAATTTTAAAGGCGCTGTAACTTTATTCTCATTCAGGGAGTTTGCTATAAACAGAAAATTATAAGCATTGTGAGAGATACAAATTGAAAAAAAATGGTCATTTTTAATGCGACTGTATATGTTTGCCCGTGCTTCATAAGGCCTCAAGGGTTCGTATTTTTCAGCAGCCCCTTTACATCAGCCTCTTTAGAAATATAAAGATGCGCGAGTAAGTGTAAAGTCAAAGGTGGCTCTTCTTATTGTTTGTTCTTTCTATTGTGTTCCATTGATTGCCACCTGCAGCACAGATTGGTTCATGTCATCCCAGTTATAAAATAATCACAACACTTTATAAAATTATATGAGCTTTATGTGATTCCAATAACACAAAACAATATATAAAAGCAGGTAATATGATTGTGTGCTATATACACAAGCAAGCTAAAATGTTGGGACAGTAAATTAAATCGTAAATAATATATCGCAAGTTGGCCTAGTCAATGCATCCGGTTCTAACTAAAGCGCCATCTGACAATACCCTGCAGGCTTAGGTTTGTGTAGAGACCCATTGAAAATCGGTCATTTGATTTTATGACGTCATGTTGCAGCTCGCGGGAAGTGGGTAGATTTTTGGTGTACTTCTATTAACGGACTAAACTGTCAATATGGACACTACTGAACATTGAAGTATATAGAGTTTTTCGTTTACGGTAACTCCATTCCTAGAATTTGAATATTGGCCAACCATAGCGATAAGCCCTTGACCCCCGGTCTGCGCAAGCGTGGATTTGATGATGGCAGTCAAATTCAAATAATTTTGTTTGTGGGTTTGAATCGCAAAGTTCTACCTTGAAATAATAGTGGCGAAGTGTTATAAATGTGTGTCAGGTGCCCTAAGAAATGATTCCTTTTGGCGGATAAAGAAGAATCACGATGAAAAACAGACGGTAAGGATTCCAAGACAGCCTTAGAACCGAGGTGGTGAATAGCGTCATTTCCAAATTACATGTGTATAAGTAACAATTATGGGCTAGCTTCTATTAGACATCGTTACTAATCTAATGATATTATTAGATAAAATACAAACAAGAGGAGGGAAAGTAACTGATTGAATGCATTATATTATTCTTGGCCATCTAGAACCTCCACGTCCGGAGGGTCTGGTACAGTTGTTCATATTTGACGAAAGTGTTCTGAATAATCATAAACATTAAAATCCGGTTCCGCATGGACAATGGAACTTTTAAGCTAAAGTCAAGAAACAGTTGCGCCCCTTTACAATAAATTCATGCATTATTATGAACTACCAATTCAGATTAATTAAAACCTTACATATGATCCTTAAAAAGAAAACTTTTCAATTAAATTTTTAGGGTGGTGTTTCATAATGAAATGGCAATTCTTAAATTAAGTTTATTGATGTTGACAGCTTTGATATGGGCTATTTACCCCCCTTAGAATAATGTTGGTGATAAACGGTGTCTATACGAAACACCCAAAATTATTTTGGTCTGAGTTAGAACGGATATTAAACTTAGACCATGGGTATTTTAATAACTCCTAAAGTATCTGTAATAGATGTTGTAGTTTTCCCTGTATTTATTTTAACGTTTGTGGTTTGGTGTATTTGTTATATAAACATAGTAACAACATAAACGATTTTCCCGAGTCTGTTAATTGATGATTGAAATAATGATCCCAAAACGTGAAGTCAAAGAACGTCCGACACGATAAGTGAAAAGGATAGTCACCGCTGTCCCGTAGTATCACAAATGCAGACACCTTGTTTATTTTCCTTTACTCACACTGCGGCATTACGGCTGCTGATAATGGAAACACTAAAATAAAAAAAATAAAAAACAACGAAATTCTACATTAACGAAAATCGATACAAAATCTTAAAGTCAAATAGATAATAGGTTACCAGAATATGTCGATCTAAATAACTTGTGGGTTGGCGGTGCAGGTGTTTTGAAAATGGCAAACATAGAACTCACCAATCACCCTCAGATTTTAAAATAAAAAGTATTGTTGATTGATCAATTTGTATTGGTAGGTCTTGGGCGCATAGGTAAATAAAACATATTACAGACTTTTGGCAAGCGTAAATTTCTAGTTCTTACCGCGTATCCCTATGGATTTTGTGTGTGACGTCATCAATGTGTCTGTATTTCTCATACGTGTTACGGCACACGGATACGGCAGCCCGTATCGAACAGGTTTCATACGGAGTAGGTCCGTATAACATTGTCGTCTTTTTAGACGCTGGAAGGTTGTATCATAGCGTTTTTATGAATCTATGTGTATTCTAGAACACGAAGGTGTATATTTGATGTGAATTTAACCATAATAAAGACACGAAATTTCATACTTTTCCCGTCTGTCTGTCTGTATGCTGGTTGAACTACGTGATAAATTTAAGATGGGACCTACCAAATCTGTAAATGATGTGATTTTTAAAATAAGATGCCACATTCATTTTGTTATTTCTTTAAATAGCACAGCGACTGTCGAGCGACTTCATTCACTCTGGGAAATTGTAGGCTAGGCATCATGCTGTAATAGAACTAAGCTCCGCTGAGTGACGCATACGTACGCGACGTGAGAATCTGTCAAAACTCTAAAACTACTCTGACGCAACGTATCACTTATACGATACGGATACGTGATACGGATAGGAGAAATGCCACTTGCCAAAAGTCTCTATTTTTTGGCAGCAGTCTTTATACTAAATTATTACGAGATATTTCAACAAAGAGAAATGGGGTTCAACTGTGTCATTAATAATTGAATAATACGAAAAAGTGACCAGATTTCTTGGCTACACACTGATAATGTTTGCCTCCGCACTGTTGAGTCAGTAAAGTGAAGTCGCGACGGACTAAGTTACGTGCAAGTTGACTTTTAGGCTTTCAGCAAGAATTTCTCGCGCAAAGTTCCGCTACAAGGTTCTCCCTACTAAACAAACTATATATTTTTGGAAAGCTTATAACACAAGGAACACAAATCCAAAATTTACTCGATTTAGGGTCAGATGAAAATTATGATAAATGTCAACTATATGTTAAATTTATGCTAACAATTTTATTGTGCAGTTAATATAAAATTGAATATTGACGAAATGCCGTCTTCCTCGCCAAGAGTATGGTATTGGATGGAATTTTGATTTAAACCCAAATGCAGTAAACAAAATGGACAAGGGAAAATGATGAAATTGAAATTCCCTTTACAGTGAAATAAGCTATCTCTCTTTATGGAAAATATCAATAATCATTAATAACAGTATTTTGTTTAAAATGACTATCCCGATTTGAACAGAGTCTCAAACTAAAAGTCTATGTACGTATGAAATAACTTTAAGCTCCAAAATATAGAATACTGTTGTATTTATCATGTCTCAAAATTTCAGTTCAAAATACTGAGTTGTTTGGTCGTGAACGTTAAAACTGCTTATCCGAACACATAACTTATTTAAATAAAAGTCAGGTTTTGTCCAGACACCTCTTGGGACACTGGTCTCCATTTCCAGATCAGATGATGCCTGGTGGGTTTAAGTTGTTTGAAAACGTATCACCTATGTTGAGTTAGTTGCTCGGCTCTAATAATGTAGAGGACTCTAAGGGATTTTAACACAAAATTAAGCAGTTTTTTCTTCAAAATATCATAGGGATTGGCCCGTTAAAGTATTTATTCGATAAACTGAATAATATTTAACTACAGACAAGGGGCTATATAAGTTCAACGTTCTTCAGACATGATTTGACGCTTAAGTTCTAACAAACATTTAAGCTGAAAAACAGCATCCACAGATATTATTATTCTCACTAATATTGATATGACCAAAACTAAATCATACTGTAATGGGAGTGACAACAATGAAGAGAAAATGTCTTACTGTTTTGCACTAACCCGTTTACATTTTAGTTCATGCGTGTGGAGGGTACGTGTACAGCTAGTATTCCTTCTTTGCTTGCAATTGTCATCAGTGAGCAAGGGAGCCGTGGTGACTCAGTAAGGCTGGCTTACTTACCGGGCAGTCCAAGGTTTGATCCTGCTCCGACGTGATTTCCCCTCGTCTTTGGCTCACGATTCAGGTCCGGGGTTTGATCCCCCTGTTAACTTAGACAGTTCCCCTAACTTTCCAGCGTAGTTTCCCATTGTCAGTGTTTCAGGAAGGGGAGCGAAGGTTGTGATGGGCAGCGTCGAAGTTATTCGAAATAAAGATTAGACCGTAACGTCGATGTTTGGACCAAATCCACGCTATAGCATAAGGAATGGCGTAGGTACAGCTTCATTATCCCGGTTGATACGCTCCCAGATTCGATGAACCGTCCATTTTTCGGGCAATGTATTTCAGTTTATCGGCCAAAAAAATAACAGAATGGAGAATGCGACCATATATCATGGAAATAAAATTGTATACAATTGTGTAATTAATTAAAATTAAACAGCCACCACAGCTTTGTGGAACATTTATTTTAGTTCGTGAATAAATGATTGATTCATTCAGAAAATTCGACTGGGCATTGCCCTTCCAGTCCCCTCCCATCCTGTACCACTGACAAGATTGTCTTGTATATGTACATATCTATTCTCTGCAAGTGTAGCAAATGTTAAAATGGAAAAAAAAGACTATTAAAGGAACCGAATTTGATGTTTATATGTAAAGGCAAGAGGGGGTGCGGGGATAGTTATCGGTGATCTCTTATTGCATCATGAACCCACCTGTTGACAAGTCGACGTCTACTCTAATTTTGTACCTTGGCCAGCAACCACCACAGTATCCATCCCCTCGAGCTTCAAATCTATAAGTTGACTGTTCTATTATATCACAATCTTCGACATAAGTTACCGCGGTTCTGTTCCTCCAGATATTCTTTAATATATAACATAAAATATGTCACCGTATTCTCCAGTTCCTTACTAATCTAGCTATAGACATCTTACTATTACGATTATTATCTATCTGAACTAAAATATGTCCTGGACGATAACACAAGGTAAACGTATAGAAAGTACAATCTATGTAACCAAACTATCAGTGTATAACAGAATATCAGTTTCCTAAATATAAAAGTTATTCCCACCAAGAACAAGAATAATTACATGGGTGCGTAAACCGTGCAAGTCTAAATGGACCTTTAGGTCCGCTCGTTTAAACAAATCTGGGCCCAGGTTCACGAAGCATTCTCAGACTTAAGTTGAGAATTTGCTCAACTTTTAATCACAGTTTATGAGAAATACCTTTGATCCAGAAATACGAAACTTTGCACATAGTTTCTTATTGGTGTATTTTATACATTAAAACAATAAAAGTTTTGTAAAGGGCTATATTTAAGTTTAAATAAGGCGAACAAGTTTGAGTAAATTCTCAACTTAAGTCTGAGAATGTTTTGTGAACTCGGGGCCTGGCTCTCTACCGAAACAATGACTCAAACCGGGAATATTAACCAACACGACAAAGGAGAGAGATAGATAGGGGTTTAATGTCCACTCGACACGATCTAGGTCATTTCGGGACTAACATATGGTTTAAATTTATTTCAATCAATCGCGTAGGAGGAAACGGGGTGGCCCGGAGAAACCCCACGAGGCTAGAGAGGCAAACCTACTCCTATAAGCGGGGATTCAAAACCACACCACTTGACTCAATAACAGTCCTTATGATGCAAAGCACACGCGTTAACTTTTACCCCCTCCCTCCCTACGGCAAACGAGTAGTGAATATTAAAGATTCGTGATATAAGTTTTAGGCCAGAACCCAAACTAACTAAACTACACCAACTGTGTGTCTTATCAATCTTAAAAGGGGAAATTATGCCTTACATGTTCACTTAATCTGGAAGAGTGCAAATCATCATTAAATATGAATTTTGAAATGAAATGATATGAAATCGGGTCTAATGCCCTGCTGTTCTGTTCTGACTGGGTATACGTTATACAGTGTGCTACTACCTACTCTTATATCGAGTTAATGGATATCTTTAGGTGGACATAAATGTGTGCACAGGGCGTCGGTTTTCCGTCCTACACCATTGACAAGAGGCGGGGGGAACTATATCGGAAAATCCCAAGGAAATTTCTCGGCTAACACAAGTTTGAGAGAGAGAGAGAGAGAAATGGGGTTTAACGTCCACTCGACACAACTAGGTCATTTCGGGACTAATATATGATATAATTTTATTTAAATAATTTGCTTGCGCGTAGGGGTCTTTAGCAGTGAGAGGAAACCGGAGTGCCCGGGGGGAAACCACAAGGTTAAGAAGGCGCCCCTAGCTTCATGCCACATACGCTCACACCAGGGATCGAAACCACAGCCGCAAGCCACAGGTGACCGACCAGCTAGAGGTCGAAGCGCGACACTCTAGACCACTAGGCCATCCCACCCCCACAAAGTTCGAACACGGAATATCCAGGCTATCGAGCCAATATCTTACTAACTGAGCCACCGTTGCTATCACAATATGGAGTCTTATATACCGCACGTTATTGTATAGCTGACTAACCCATTAAAGAAATTTTAATGTTATGATATAGCGCACAGGTAATCTCGATGTTAAGTATCATTCTTACGATAATAAACATAGTCTCGATTATTCCGTTCCGTGATTTAATCCATTTAACATCACGGTCATCCGATGATTTTGTAGGTGTATTATTGACTTGTAAATTTTAAAAGAAGATACGAACCAAGGGACTTAATTTAAATCCGGTCTGTCTGAAGTCTACCAAAACATAGCCTCTTCTTGGACACGTGGGGTAATCATGAATTCCAGAACATCCTACAGCCTCGCCAAATCGTATAGCTTCTCCACTGATTTGTGTAGTATACTTGCTGTTAGTATCAACAAGATTCCCTGTCTGGCGAAAACATGCATATAAATTATGAGGAGTTGAACCAATTCAGTACACATACAGTATGGATAATGCAGGCCGTGGTTGCAAGGAAAGGCCTGCATTGAATTATCTGACCAATAGATGGAAATCTTAGTGTGTGTTCAACATGACCTTTATAGAGGACTGATTGAAAAGTTATATGTCTGAAAAGGATAAACCGGTTGGTTTGAATCAAACTTTTTCAACTGTGGTGTTACTATTGTCTTCGTACCAGATCTAGAGCAGTCATCGAGTATCTGCTACTGGAAGGACTAACCCCAACATTGATGCATGGTCTAATAATGATAATACAGACTTAATGTAGCGCATTTTACAAACATAACATAAACATATACAATAAAATGCATGGCGATGTCTCAACGCGCTTTACAGAAACATGAATAATAAAAATAAATTATGCTTCAAAATTTAACGATGTTATTATGGTGTTCATATAATAACGCATAGTGTATAAGATGACGTAAAAGACAGTAAAAGTGATTTTGACTAAAAAGATCGTTCGTCACACGATCCAGAGAATTGACCCGCAAGTGAAATGACTCTTGAAGAGCATGGTTTTAATTGAACGTTTAAAACTATAAATGTCCTTCTCAAGGCGAATCCAACTAGGGAGATTAGTCCATAATGAAGGTGCACAGTGCCGAAAAATCCTAGTCCAAAACTGGAGCTTATTTGAATCTAGTAGATTTCGGTGGTTGTTTTGAAGACAAGAGTTCGCTCAGATGTCGGGACCATATTGTTCACTACCTTGAAAATAGTAGTACTTTAAACTCAACATGCTCAAATATGGGGATCCAATGGAGATTGAAAAGCACTGGTGATAAACCCGACTGTTGCATTATATAAACCCTGGAGTTCTTTTGTTCGCGAAAGGCTAATGTTATGATACAGAATATTAAAGTAATCCAGTGTCGAAGTGATGATGGTATGCACTAGTTTTTTTAGTAGTTTTTTTACTAAGAACTTGACGGATACGCCCAGTCTTGAACAGTGCATACGAAACACTAAGGCAAGTCTGCTGAACAACACTTTCTAGGGAACAATCTGAATTAAACATTACACCAAGGTTTCGAAACGGAATTCGAAAGTAGAATAAAATCTTCACCGATTCGTACTGACTCAATGGATGTAGTAGTGTGCAGTGCCGGACTGGGCCCACATGTCTGTGACCGCCTAAGCTCATTCAAAAAAGCGAGCCTAAAAGCCTATAAGGAAAAAAAGAAACAGAGAGAAAGAAAAGAGAAAAAAAACAGTTTTCTGTTTTGGTCTGAAATACTTGGAAAATGGGTTTACGGTTGTCAATTTTCAAAATTATCCAGGGGTAAGAACTCCAACCCCCTACACCCCATGGGCCTTGGTCAATGACCTGACAGGTGAGCCTTCGGCTAACCAGTACGGCACTGGTGACCATTTAGCACCGGTTTGTTATCAAATATCCATGATCGTATCTCATCGGTACATGCTTCAATGGAATCTAATGATACAGGTGGATCCCTGCACGTAAAATACAATTGACTATCATCGGCATAGATTATAGCATCCAAACCCGGTTTATGAATAATTTATTCAATTGAAGCGGTAAACAGTAAATAATGCCAGGCCTAAAACCGTGTCATTGGGTACACCGCGCTTTAATGTCATTTGATGAGAAATACTATTACCAACAATAACCGACTGACGTCTATCCGCGAGATACGACCGAACCAGTCTACAACTGTACCTTACAACCCAAGTGGATCTCTAGTCTATGTAATAGCTTCGCGTGATCCAGGATGTCGAAAGGGGCACTAATGTCGAGGAGTGAGAGTATCACATGGGGCCGTAAATCAAGGGAAGTGACTATTGTGCACACGGAGTAGCGCTGTCTCGCAGCCATGGTTAGGGCGATAATCAGACTGCCATTTTGTATACAAAAGATTTTGACACAGATATTAATGTAAAGGAGACATGACAGCTTTTTTTTTTTAAATATCATAAAAACGAAAGAAAGGATAGAAACAGGACGGAAATTCTTGGGAATATGATCAAGTCCAACCTTTTTCAAAAGTGGATGGACATGGGCAGTTTTAAAATATATAGTCTGGCACTATCCCTGTTAAAAGAGTCTCGTTCACGAGTTCAATGATAGATGGCGCTGGGCTATCAACATGCTTCGTCACCGAGGCTGTGGGCATAGGATCGTGTTTTAGATCTACAGAAGCTGGTCTGAAAGTTGTCATGGAGGTGGGGCACTGGGCCCCACCATCACGCTGTGATACAGAAGATGTATCAAATTTTTAACACAGTTTATCCATCTTTTCAATGAAGATATAAGATGCACAGCATCTTGCTCAGTAGAGATAGGGATAATGTTATATTTAACATAGAGAATTCTTGTCACCAATGATCTCATAGGAAGAGTCCTTGTAGTCAGCATTTTGTATTTGGCTCTGATGATAGTTCCATTTAGTTGTCTCTACTAGGTCATTAAACTTTCTTTTGGCCATATTCACAATGTCTTTATTGACATCCTGATTTGGCGGAAACTGTCTTTCAGTTTTTATCCAGACTTGTCTCGCAGTAGAAATTCCAGGCGTAAAACCATGGTGCTTTGGGCTTCATTCCATTCAAAGCTGAGGTAAGGAGGATCATAGTGCTGTACTGGGGGAGTATGGCTTATTACTACCAAGAGACTTTCCAGAGTAAAGAAATGGGCTGCGGAATTTATGCGTGTATGTACGATGGGTGTCAACTCCCGTCGGATTCCTGACGTTCCGTAACAATCTGCGACGTTCTGAAGCAGATCCAGATTTTTTTGGCTAAATGTGTAATCATGGGTGAGACCTGTTTCCAAAAGTGATAAAGGAACTAGATGGTCTTTTTTATATTAATGATGACTTCATTACAGCTGTGAACGACTTTGTTTTTACGGTGGCTGAAGAACATTTCTTTCTGATCGCCATCTAGGCATTGCAAAATCATTTGCAAACGTGTGTACACCCCCAAGGGAACTTTGTATAAAAGCAGAAACCATTGACTTTGTACAGGTATTTCACAACTGGGCTTAGAACTTTCAAACCAGTCCTCGTAACACATATCACGGTCCTTGTCATTTTTATTTAGGCCTTTGCCGTACAACAAAGTACGACATTAAAACCCATTCCTCATATAGTTACAAGCAAAGAGTTAAATAGTGAAAACAGCCAGATTAACACAGCTATATAATATATGAATCCTAAATATCATACAAACTTATAATATGATCAATACGTGACCAGTGCGTAGGAATCTTTAGCAGTTGGAGGAACATAGGAAAACCTTCGAGGTTTGAAGATGGGAGAATCTCAACATCGTCACTTGAATCAGTGACACACTCCTCTATTGTCTTATACAATCTTGTCACGTTCATACTGGCTATAGTGAATCCCAGCTCCAGTTAGTAGTAACACTAGTGAATGGGTCGGGTGCAACAGACTGTACAAATGTTGTGTCAACTCACAAAAAAAGGTGGGACTGGCAGGCCTCGAACCCTCGAGATCCTGTCCCATTTCTTATCCTCCATTCACAAGAATTTACTCTTATTAATGAATTGAAATGCCAGGAAATTAGCCTAGTCCCAGTTGGTACCACTAGGTCGTGGGACGACAGACTCTACTGTACTGTCAACTCTTACAAATCACGTGGAATTGACAGGCAGATCACGAAATGAAATGGGGTTTAACGTCCGACTGTTTTGCTTTTCACCTGGGCTAATGAAGACGGGGAAGATCGTGAGATTCTGTCCTGTCCCACTGATTTTCATGTCTGATCCTCTTGTTAACAAGAATTTGCCCCTGTCAATGACCTCAAAAGCCAGGATATTGACTGAAATTGTCTAAATGTTCCCCCCTTCAGGTTACTTGGTGCTATAGCCACTGCCCAAAGGGTTCACAAAAAATTAAGTCAACAACAACCATATATTATTCGACAGATATGCCACCAAATCGCACATTTGGGGTTCATTTTTCAAAATTTTCTCGGGGGAGAGAAACCCCATCTTCCGGGCTCTGCGGTCATGAGTAAAGGGTGCCGCTCCGACACGGGAGCCAGGACTGGTTCCCGCCCCCAATCCGCCCCTGAGGAAGGGTATAATTTTTCACATTTATAATAACCAGAAAACTATTTACCAATATATCAAGCTTCACTTTATGATATTCCGTTTCACCCGGGTTCATTGGAGTCGTTGCTGTTTCATTGACGTCGCAATCGTTTCCTTCATATTTACCACTAGGTAGCCTGACAACATTCAGGTGAGGTAAAGTGATAAAGTCCTTGGGCTTTTTTGATAAATCACTACAATATATCTTCACTCTGGTATAATTATATATAGGGGGAAATAACCAATATTCACCATCAACATAAGATGAGTTACACATCTTTATATCTACACATGACGATACTGTAATATAAAACATATCCAATATATCTGCACATGAATACCATTATATATCTTCATGTGTTGACATAACAAAAATATAAGAGAGAGAGAAATGGTGTTTAACGTGCACTCGACACAAACTAGGCCATACTCCTTGCCGCGTACAACCGGGGATTCGAAACCACGTCGGTTGACTCAATGACGCACGCTAACCATTCGGCCATCCAATCCCTCACAGAAATTTAAAACATTATCTTCACATGATGACATAACTATAATATAAAAGAATTATATATCCCCACATGGAGATTTAACTATAAATACAACAATTATATATCTTCATACCATCGTATAACGTTACTATGCAGTGATATAACTATAATATAAAACCCTGTCTTCCATTAGCCCAGGCTAGGTGCAAAAGAGTAGGACGTTAAACCCCATTTCATTTCATAATATAAAACTTTTTGGTAACTGATCATATAACATTATATAGATTAAAATGACGATATAGCGATAATATACAACCTTTATATAGCTGGTGATGTAACTATATAGTGATATAACGATAGTATTCAACTTTTATATGTGTCCTTATATATAGTAGGATATAACCAATATTTACCATTAACATAAGATGTGTTATAGATGCCAACATCTTTAAACGATGATGTTTCTATAATAAACGTTCAGAAATATATTAAAGCATAATATATATTTTTATACAGTGATAGAAATATAATATAAATATAAAGTAATATTAATATAATACAAATATTCATTTTGGCTATCTAGGAAAATCAAAATCAATAATTTATATGATTGGAACTTTACAAACCACTTGATACTCTTAACCAAATATTATATATTTAGATCCAAATTAGAAAACGTTAAGCCGTCACTATCGCTATATAATGCTTTTTAATGAGTAAAATTTCATTAGATTTGGAAGTACTTAAATCAAGTGTCTACACCCGAAATAAATGGAAATATGTAGAATGCAACGCATTATTGTAGAATTGATTGGTCGCATACCCTTATCATTCAATTAATATTATAATATACCTATGATATGAACATAAACCTTATAATACATTACATGTACCGGGCATTTTATTATCTAAGGGGAGGCTAAATCTCCTTCCTCTTTCGACTTTTCGCAGAAAGGAGTATAGCAACCTGTATTTTTTTTTCTTCTTTTGGACAGTGTTCTGTAACCCTCGAAATATGTATACTCCCCAACGTAACTAAACGGGGGGGAAATTTGAAGACCAAACTTATGAAAAGATCATATTGCAGTAACTTAACTTAAAAAGGTTTTTACTTCTCAAGAGAAGGATACAAGTATACTTCAAAAAGAATATTGTTACATGGTAAAACGCTTTATTTTATTGCTGTAAATTGAAGTAAATATTTTGTATAGCATGTTTTGAACAGTATGAGAAATCGTTTATACGCTACACATATAAATATAACCACCTTATTTTATGTTAATAGTGAAAATTGTATACAACATGTCTCGTTTAAAAAAACAACTGTTTTTTGAAAAAAAAAATAATTGATACAAATATAATTATAGTGATATAACAATAATATTAAACATTTATAGTGCTCCTTTTATATGTGTCCTTTTATATAGTAGGAAATGACCAATACTTACCATTAATATACGATGTGTTATATATGTCAACATCTCCAAACAATGATGTATCTATATTAAAAGTTCAAAATAGATTTATGCAAACTATATATATATAACATATAGCAACATCACATTAAACATCTTCACATAATGATATAAATCCAGTATTTATATAACAATGATATCATACTTTCTATATTTTCATATGACATAATTATGATAAAACTATAAAATAAAACATTATATATCTCACATCTTCATATGCTGATATAACTATAATATTATGAAACGCCATTGTATATCTATAATTTAATATAAAACATTATATATATCACATATATCTATAATATAATATAACAATAATATAAAACACCATTAAATATCTTCACATACTATAAATATTTTTCTTGTAATTATAATATAGAGTAGGATATAAAAATATAACTAATATTTACCATTAACATATGTAGAGTTAACATCTTGACACGATATCATACCTATAATTATAAAATAACATTATATATCTTCATATAATGAATGATATAACTACAATAAAAACGACATTATATATCACAGGATCATGTAGGCACATTAATTATCTAGAATTATCCGGAGATGCTGGACATCCTTGTAGTATCCATGTTTTAAAAAAATATCCAGTGAGACTTCGTGACTTGCAGGTCATTCGTGTGGTAACCATGTATTTTGAAACATCTCGACCTCATGACTTGCAGGACAGCCATGTGGTATCAGTGTTTGTTGTGATATAACTCGTGACTTTTTATTATATGGCTACACAAGCACGTGCAAAATGTACAATCATCTCAAATACGGCATCAAGCTCATGTCGCGTATGAGGCCTAAAGATATATTTAAATATTCCTGATTATGCAATTTAGCCTGTGATGTCATTCGCCTGAACCTGACTCCCAAACTGACAATAATTTCAAGTATTAATTACGAGCAATGAGAGATATGTACATTCTTTCTCTCTGTAATTTTCCCAAATATCAACTTAAATCGGACAACGAATTTCTAAAAAAGACAAATACGACGTGATGGTGATACCATTCAATGTTTTTCGCCGAAAAGGCGTTTTCCATTTGACAGCTACTTGATGTCGAGTATAATGCTGCAAATAGAATGGACGTGAGGCAGTGCCAACATTCATCATTTGATAAGAAACTACGAATATTACATTATCGGATACCAGGTGTCTTGTGGACCCCCTTCACTTCATAAATCTAGCTATAAACCTGGGCTTTGTACACCAAGAGTTATTGAATAATTTGAGTGTTTGAATCAACATAGATTTATGTGTATTAATCACACTATACGATTTCCCATTTTCTAATAGTAAATCAAGATAGGCAAGCATATTTATTTCAGATATACGAATGGGATTATAGTCCCTAGATTTACACCAAATAACACATTTTTGCCAGGTAAAATCATATTGTTTTTGGTTCATGTACGCCAAGAATTGATGATAACTTGGATAACTGACTCTGAAACACCTTGCATCTTAAGTAATTTCCAGATACAGTCACTGCGGCTAAAGACATTGACTTGCCTAGAGGATGAATTTCCTGACTGTGTGGCATTACTAAAAGGTCCTTGTGTCGTGGTAACCTAATTGGAAAAGAAATTAAACACGACATTATTGAAGGAAACCACGGCTGAGAAGGCCAGTGTGGTATGATTATAATTGCTTTTCCTACTTTATCAGATATAACTTTGTTAATTGCCCTACCTATTACTGAAAAAGGTGGAAATATATATGGATTTAAATCGCTCCATGAAAATGAAAAAGCATCATTCTTATAAGCACCTGGTTCAGGAAGCCAAGAAACAAAGACATCTATTTGAAAATTGAGTCTTGACGCAAACAAGTCTATGTCTGGATGAAAACTTTGATCACAAATTCTGTGAAAAATCTGAGTTTTCAACATCCATTCAGTAGAATCAGAAAAATTTCTTGAATGAAAATCAGCTTGGAAATTAATTTTTCCAGGTATAAAACTTGCAGATATAAAAATATTCCTATTAATACACCAGTTCCAAACATATATAGCTAATTCATCCAAATGAATTGACTTCATGCCACCAAAATTATATACATGTATATAAGATATTGCAGAGGTATTGTCTGAATAAGCCCCATTATGAATACTCCTGCAATTCAAAAAAAAAAGGGCTTGTAACTCATAAAATATGGCTAATAATTCCAAATAATTTATGTTGTTTTTTGATTCAGCAAGTGACCATCTACCGCCAAAAACAATATCAGATTTTGAGTCATGAATATCCCAGCCATAGGAAGATACATAGAGACATGTGGATTTCCTTGTCTAATTGTCTTGCCATTTTTAATTTCAGTGTTATTCAGCCACCAACAAATTTCATTGATGCCTAGATCAGACAATAGTACAGTACTATCATAATTCATATTACATCCAAGTCTTCTTATTTTATTTCTTTCTAAACCTCTATAATGTAACGCTGCTTCTTGTACTGCATAAAATGCATTAATTATTAAACCAATAAAAGAAGCCAGGTTTCTAACAGAGATGTGATAGTTTTTAAACTTGAAATTAGCATATTTCAAAATCTATTTAATCTTATCCCCAGTCAGAAAGATTTTAAATTTCACTGAATCAATAATGAACCCAAAGAAAACAATAGTCTGCGTTGGTATTAGACTTGATTTACCAGTATTAATTATATACCCTAAAGAGTATAATTTATCTTTGATCACTATTGTATATTTATAACATTGCTTTTCATCTTGATTTATTATAAGAGAATCATCAATATAATATGTACACCGAATACCTTGATAACGGATCCAAGTATATACCGGTCTCAAAATTTTGGTAAAGACCCGAGGAGCTGAAGACAATCCAAACGATCGACAGACAAACTGATAGAGTATATTGTTCCAATCTGATTAAAATACAGATCCTATTTCGTTTCGTTTTTATTGTTCAAAATTTCGTTTCACTCGTCTTTACTACATTAGGATCTGAAAGACTTGTTATTTAACTCGTGTTCTGCTTGAAATGAGGGGTCAGCCAATCAAATTGTCTGTCGAATCGAGGGTTTGACCTTTTTAGCGTGGAATTGTGGGTAGGCATTATCAGCGATAGAAATCAAAACAAATCGAATGACTGAGGTTATAGGGTCAAATGTCGCGTGCTTGACATCTGAACTGGCTGAACGTCACCTCCCGCTATAACTTGTTAGATCTACATGTAGTGTAGGCCATCGAAATTATATAATCCGAAACGAAATATAGATCTGAATTTTAATTAGATTGATATTGTTCCAAACAAATTTTTAAAATTTCTGATAATCCTTATGTATAACAATACTAAAATATGCATCTTTAGGATCTATTGAAGTAAAAAAAAAGTCTCCTTTTTGCAATGTATCAAGTTCAATCTGAAAAGTTTCTTGTTTAAAATGTTCGTACAGAACAAACTCGTTTAATGGCTTTACGTTTATAACAGGACGATATTTACCAATATGCTTCGGAACAATATATAAATTGGACACAAAATGATCTTTTTCCAAAACAGAGGGAATGATAGCCCCTTTAGATAGAAGTTCATTAACTTCATTGTCAATTATCAATATAAATTCATCTGAAAAATTAATAACATTAGGCAAACACAATTGAATAACTTTATTCATAAATTCAATCTTATATCCACATATAACATCCAAAATCCATGGATCGTTTGTCAGTTTATGCCATACAACAAAATGGAATTTCAAATTCCCTACATTAGAGATATTCAACTCACATTGTTTTGAGGATTGGATACACCTAAAAAAACGGTGACCTCTTCTTGCGCCCCTGTAATTGGTATATGGTTGGTATCTATTATTGGTATTATATTGCCATTTACCCCTGTCTCGGAGGGCCTGAACACCGAAAGAGAACTTCCTTTTACCGCGGAAAGATTGATTGAGGTTTTCTCTATTGTTTGTGACAGAGAATCCTGTATCACATTTCCGAATTTCATTAGAAATATCATCTCCAAACAAGTAACTTGTTATAGGCGTGTTAATATTACATATGTTATAATATTTCTTTTTGAGACTAGGACGAATGAGATAACGACGCCTCAGAGACAAGTGGTATTGAACTTGACTAATTAAGGTAAGGTAATCCGAAATCAGTCTCTTTGCAGTGTCATTACCTGCAATTTGATTTTTTAGAAGTTCGGCCAATTTTATTATTGGAACAATACGAGTAGCAACTAGTTGCTGTATTTCCCTGTAACTTTTATCATATGAATGGCTTTTTGCATTTATCTCGTTCCATATCTCATGGTTGACTAAAGGTGGCGCTAGCATTCCACAATTGTCAGGTATTTCATAAGTATCAATGATATCATCAGTTCAACACTGCGACGTGCATGCCGTATTAATCAAATCAACCAAAGACTGAGAAATATTTTCGCCTCTTTGTGGAGTTTTTAGCTTAAGTAATGGTCAAAAATCATCAGATTCACGTAGTTCATTATTATTTGTTGTATCAAACAAAGCACCACGTATTTTCCCACTGACAGACACAAGACTATTGACATTGTCAACTTCTACCTTTAAATTAGGCATATTTGAGACGTTCTCATATTCATTGAATGCAAATATATCGTCGTCTAATACAAAGTCATTATTCACCTGTGAATCGACCAACCCAATTTACATTTTAATGCAGCTATATCTGCCTCAGACAAATTATCCAAATCAATCAAATTTTGTGTATTTTTAGTCGTGTAAACAGGTCTCACCTGTGACGTCGTGTCTGAGTGCGACTGTTTCGGTTTAGTAGTAGTATTGCCAATCTGAACCACAGATTTTACTTTACCTGCTTTTCTTCGATACCTCAGCAGGTGGTACATAACCAAACAACTCGGAATCTGCTTCTGGTTTAGTAATAGACAGGACATCGTCCATATCAGTAGCCATATTATTATAAGAATTGAACAACGTTCAACCAAAAAAGATGAGTGAAAACTCAAAAGTATGGAGCTAACGTCCACACTGGCTTAAAGTAGACACAAAAATCGAAAGATAGCGATAGATCATGAAATCTACAAAAATCGAAAGATCAATATAGAACATGAAATCTACAGGATCTTACTATCCATGCGATCGCTGGAATAATAATGATTGCTTACCCGGATTATTGTTGAATAAATACAAATGTTTGGTCATTTGATATGACTGTTTTTACCTCCACTTTGAAGAGCGATAACTCTTGCGATACTAGAAGAGTATGCTGAATATACATGAAAAGCCGAAGGCTTTACGGGAAATAATGACAATATTTTTAGATTTGTATGGTTTCAGAAAAATCTTATAATTATTATCATCACTGATAAAACCTGAATATTTTGTTTTAGCCTGATTGATTATATTTCAGTCTTGATATGAAACTGTAGTTTGATCGTATTTGAATAAAATTATTCACCCAAAAACCTATTTATGACTGGGGTCTTAGATTATCCCTAGTAGCCGACAACGTTTTTCGTGCACGCACAAGGGTTAAGTTCTAACAGATCGTTATCTTGGTAACGTATCGTTTGTTAAAGGTCCGTTAAATTTCATTATTCGTTGGCTAACGGATATTCATTATGGTAAATCCAAGAGAAAACTGTTCATTGGCTGAATTTTAAATTTTAAAATTTAATGTACATGCATAACAACTTCCTCGAAGGTAGTATTAACAAAAAAAACTGAAGACAGTGAGACAACTGTGCAGTCTGTTCACAAAACTTGATTAAAGACAAAAAGATAATTGTAGAATTTACTATAGAAAACACTCTAGAATACTTTATATTTTCCTTTAGAAACTTTAGTATACATCTGTTGAAAAAAATCATGCCATTTGTATAACAAAACTATTAAGCGCGATTAAGCCCTACAGGCTCCCCAAATTCTACATAATACTATAGATTTTCTTGCTATAAAATATGGAATACCCCACTAATGCCATCGTTAAACAGATAACGGTGCCCAACACCTCTGTTAAAATAACGGCAAATTAACGACACGTTTAAGTTGACGGGGCTTCAAGCAACAATCCCTTATCTCCATGTTAACAGATCGTTAAAAGTTAACGGAGATTTGAGCAACCGGCCTCTGGAGAATAGCGTAATATTTCTTAAAACCGCCTTTTTCATAATATGTCGACAACGTCCTGCACTTTGGGAAGACAGTGTGGCTTGGTGAATAAGTCTGGGGATCGCGGGTCGCCCCTTTGATGACCGAGAAACTTCATCGTGATTTACCAGCGTGTTTTTTCCTTGTCCGGTCCTGACAGGGACAGCTGCTAGTTGTTCGGGTGAGACGGATTGATGTATCGTGTACACAAGGCGCGCACGTAAAAGGCCCTTATGAGCAGAACAGTATCTTTCAAGTACCTTGGACCAGACATTCCTGTACCGTGGTAATAAGCTAGCGTCATAATGACAAGTCGGTTAGTTTGGCCCGCTATTCCTAGACCATACTGACCACTTATAATCTGGTGTCACTTATAATTGATTAATTATACCCTAAATCCGTCTTAGTAAGGTAAAAGCCATTTATCACCCAATAACACATTTGACAGTAGATATCGCTTGTATGATAAATTACATAATCTACAAAAAGGAACTAAAGAAACAACTTATTTTAAATAAAAAATGACCTTTTTTGGCAGAGGATATTCGCCATTCGAATGGCAAAGGGTTATTCGCCATTCGTTTATGTTATTCGCCACTCGTTTTCGTTATTTGCCATTCGTTTTTTTTTAAATTGATACTTTCTGTACTATCGCGATGTCTGGGCTAATGGTACCAAATACTTCAACAAGTTTTACTTCGTCGTACAAAATGAACATACATCATTTTCGTTCCAGTAAAAATGCGAAAATTACTACTACACGAAACGTTGTTTGACAGAGTGCCATTGGAGGTCTATTTATAGCCTAGCGGTGACTACCCGAAAAAGATGAACTTTCTCGGCCAATGCTATCGAACCAGCGCCGCTATACCAAAGAATTATATTTATTTATTTGTGCATATGAGAAAGGATTGGGTGATAAATAAAATCTCCAACTCGTGTTGTTTGATATCAAAAAAATATCAACACTCGTTGATAAAGTTATAAAACAAACTCGGCAGAGCCACGTTTTTTTTCACTTTATCATTTTGTGTTGATATTTTTTTGATATAAAAAAAAACACTCGTAGGAGATTCTCTATATATCAACCTGGCGAACTAACCTTCAGTAATCCAATAGTCAAATCCATCTTCGTAAACCAGGTTTTGTGTAGAGTTGATGTTATATGATAAAGGTATACAGACCTCGGTATCATTATGATAGAAAAAAGATGTCCCATATGTCTGTATTGTTATCAGAACACATTCCAATTTACTTGTGGTATAATTTACCAGACTTTGGTCAGGTAACATATAGTTGGATATAAATATAATAAAATTAAAATCTGCAATATTCATGTTGTCTATCTCAGCTATTCTAATCTGTAAAAATGGAAATAAGAGGAGATATGTCATGCAGGTTTTACTATCTGAATGTTTGGATTCAAATTGTACTGACCCTGCATCCACAGAATACAGAGTTGTATCAATTGTTCTTGACATTGCCCATCGTTGTCTTGACATTGCAGCTGAGTCTGATGCATCTAACACCACTAACAGTTCATTTCTAAAATTGAAATTCGCTAACAACCATAAGCAGGTAACAGCACATATCCCGCCGTATTTAAAACATAACGCTAACGCTACAATATACGTCCACATTCCTACTTTGATTGATATGGTACTTTGTCAAGAAGGCTAGGCGTTTGGTTTGTTTAGCGTTGAGGGTCGTGCACCAACATTAATAGTTGCCGTCCTTAGAGTATAAGGAATAAATATACCAAGATAATCCATTCAGAATTGTGCCTTCCTAACACTAAAGGCAAAAAGTGGGCGTGGCTCTGCCCCTAGAGGTCGGGACATTCGTCAAAATCAATAGTAGACGCCCTCAGGCTATAAGGAATACATAAACCAAATGGGTGTTGCTGTCCCATGGCGGTCGGGCATGCACCCAAAACAAAAGGGGTCATCCTTAGGGTATAAGGAATAAGTATTTTAAGTTTCAAGATGACCGATTAAGAATTGTGGCCTGTAGGCGACACACAAAAAGAAAATGGGCGTGACTCTGCCCCTGGAGTTGGGCATGCACCCCAAATGATAGAAATGTTCCTTAGGGTACAAAGCATAATCATTCAAAGTTTCAAGATGATACGTTAAGAAATGTGGCTTGTAGACGAAAAACAAATAAATACAAGGAATGGGCGTGGCTCTGCCATTGGGGGTCGGGCATGCACCAAAAAACAATACGGATCATCCTTAGGGTAAGTATACAAAGTTTTAAGAAAATACAGTTAGAATTGCGGCTTCTAGGCGACACAGAGACACACAAAAAGAAAATGGGCGTGGCTCTGCCCCTGGGGGGTTGGGCATGCACCCCAAATGATAGGGATCATCCTTAGAGTATAAAGAGTAAGTATACAAAGTTTTAAAGAAAATCCAATAAGAATTGCGGCCTGTAGGCGACACAAAGACACACGATAAGAAAATGGGTGTGGCTCTGCCCCAGGGGGTTGGGCATGCACCCCAAATGATAGGGATGTTCCTTAGGGTACAAAGAATGTGTATGCTAAGTTTCAAAATTATAAGTTAAGAAATGTGGCCTGTAGACGACAAACAAATACATACTAGAAATGGGCGTGGCTCTGTCCCTGGGGGTCGGGCATGCACTAAAAACAATAGAGATCTTCCTTAGGGTATAAGGAATACGTATACCAAGTTTGAAGAAAATCCAGTAAGAATTGCGCCCTGTAGGCGACACAAAGACACACGAAAAGAAAAAGGGCGTGGCTCTGCCCCTGGGGGTGGGGCATACACCCCAAATGATAGGGATGTTCCTTAGGGTACAAAGAATGTGTATGCTAAGTTTCAAAATTATAAGTTAAGAAATATGGCCTGTAGACGACAAACAAACAAATACTAGAAATGGGCGTGGCTCGGCCCCTGGGGGTCGGGCATGCCCCAAAAACAATAGGGATCTTCCTTGGGGTATAAGGAATAAGTATACCAAGTTTGAAGAAAATCCATGAAGAATTGCGGCCTGTAGGCGAACCACAGACACACACACACACACACATACATACATACACACACACACACACACACACACACAGGGGCGACGGCATAATACGTTCACATTATGAATGTGGACGTATAAAAATGTTACTGTTCCTAGGATTTCTTATAATTATACGAAACCCATTGCATCCAAGATATTTAATTACAGAAGCGCATTATCTGACACCAATGCTAAGAACTAAAAATTATGATAACGCTCTACTTCGTCCTTCCTTTACCAACCAGCAGGACATGGTCACTGGTGATTTGATCATAGTCCAGAATAATAAGCTACGTGAAATTTTGTCCAAAAGGCCCAATACCGGGAACCGCAACCATTTTCATGGGATCAAAATTTCAAACTTATTATGGATGCTGTAGAGGACTACGCTAGAGCATGGGCCAAGAAAGAAGATGTTATATCTGATACTCTCTCGGATTGGACTAAATCTATCAGTCGTTTTCTTAAACGAAGAATATATACGTTTGTCAGTTGACACTAGGCCTAAGTCTATTTTCAATGATGTTAACATTGTTGAAAACTTCAATGCCTTGCACGATAAACATGTCATTGTTCCGGCTGACAAAGCGTCCAATAACATAGTGTTTATATGTAAACGATATTATTATGACTGTTTGTTACAAGAACTTAATTTCAGGAAATCAATCGGTAGTGCTACATATAAACGATCTACTCTTAGTAAGGACGAAGTTATATCCAATCACAAATCAGTACTCACTTCATTTGTTACTCCATGTGGAGATACCTATACAGATTTGCCCTTGTTATATTGGATACCTAAACTACGTAAAAATCCCTACAGGCAACGTTTTAAAGCAGGTTCACCCCGTTGTTCAACGAAACCACATTCACAAATATTGACATCTATACTAACGACTGTTAAAGAGGGTATTCCAAAAATATTGTGACAAAATATTCCCTCGTAGTGGTATAAATCAAATGTGGATATTAAAAAATTCCAAAGATGTACTTGATAGTTTGTAATCTAGATCCCTTGCTTCAGTCTCATCTATTAAAACTTTTAACTTTTCTACTTTGTATACTAAAATTCCCCATAGTAAATTAAAAGCCAGGGCCCTGTTTCACGAAATTTTAACTAAACATAAAATCCCAATTTTAGCAGATACTTCAATTTTGATTGGCTAAGTATTAAAATCGATATAATATTGTCCAATCAAATAACTAAAATTCAGATTTTGTGAAATAGGCCCTAGGTTGAAAGACATTATTCACAGTGTAGTTTCGTCTAAATCAGGAACTGTTAGATATCAATATTTAGTTGTTAAAAAATTCCAAAGAATTACTTGATAGTTTGTAATCTAGATCCCTTGCTTCAGTCTCATCTATTAAAACGTTTAACTTTTCTACTTTGTATACTAAAATTCCCCATAGTAAATTAAAAGCCAGGGCCCTGTTTCACGAAATTTTAACTAAAGATAAAATCCCAATTTTAGCAGATACTTCAATTTTGATTGGCTAAGAACTAAAATCAGTCTAATATTGTCCAATCAAATAACTAAAATTCAGATTTTGTGAAATAGGCCCTAGGTTGAAAGACATTATTCACAGTGTAGTTTCGTCTAAATCGGGAACTGTTAGATATCAATATTTAGTTGTTAAAAAATTCCAAAGAATTACTTGATAGTTTGTAATCTAGATCCCTTGCTTCAGTCTCATCTATTAAAACGTTTAACTTTTCTACTTTGTATACTAAAATTCCCCATAGTAAATTAAAAGCCAGGGCCCTGTTTCACGAAATTTTAACTAAAGATAAAATCCCAATTTTAGCAGATACTTCAATTTTGATTGGCTAAGAACTAAAATCAGTCTAATATTGTCCAATCAAATAACTAAAATTCAGATTTTGTGAAATAGGCCCCAGGTTGAAAGACATTATTCACAGTGTAGTTTCGTCTAAATCGGGAACTGTTAGATATCAATATTTAGTTGTTAATTACAAATCCGCATATTTCGTTAAGAATCACAGTGATTTCAAAAACAAATTCACCGCCATCAAGATAATTCAGATGTTGGATTTTTTAATTGATAATATCGTTGTTGAATTTGAAGGGGTAATAATTATATCAGCAAGTGGTAGGTATCTCCATGGACACCAACTGTGAACATTTGCTTGCTGATTTATTTCTCAATTCGTACGAAACAGATTACATCCAAGGGCTCGTAAAAACAAATAAACGATTACTGAGATATTTTAATTTCACTTATCGATATATCGATGACGTTTTATCACTTAATAATCCAAAATTTAGTGATTATGTCGAATTCATATATCTTGATGAGCTGGAAATTAAAAACACCACTGACAGTGACAATTAGGCTTCCTACTTGGATCCGCGTCTCGATTTTGACAATTGCCATAGACTGAGTGTTAAATTTGAATGCTAAACGTGATGACTTTGACTTTCCGATTATTAACTTTCCATTTATTAGTAGTAACATTCCAATACCACCATCTCATGGAGTGCTTGTGTCTCAGCTAATTCGTTACGCAAAAGCTTGTTCCTTCTATTCTGATTTTCTAAGTAGATCGAAGCATTTGTCATCTAAGCTTCAACGACAAGGATACTTGCGCACTAAACTTATAAAAACCGTCATATTGATTTGATAACGTGTCTCTCGCAGCTATTATCCTAGATATATACTCTTCAAAAAAAGAAACGCACAACCCATTTTTCATCATTTTTTTTATTTACTCGAAGTCGATCTTTTCATTAATCTTACTTGTGTTAATGTCATTATGTAAGGATAAAGAAATTCATTATTGGTTTTTAATATAATGTAACTATTTGTGACTGGTCATCCGTTTTGTCGAAAATATGTTATCGTTTGATTGCATCAAGAAACATGAATTTAACAACTTCACGAGCTTTTCGCGTGGAACTAACATATAAGGTTTTTAAAATCCCGGGGTTCTCGGTTTCAAAATAACTTGCACATGTAAACATTCAAGGAACCATAAATAAAATTCTGAAAGTATACATTAATATTAGGGGTATCAATAAAAGGCATTTGCAGTTGATCCCGCTAGATGCATCGAGTTTTCGGAGGCCAAATTGACTGAAAAGACCAAATCTGGAAAAACTTTTCCTCTACAATGGGTTTTTGGGTTGGAGCCTGGCGATTTTCCAAAATGGCGGCTAATATGGCCGCCAATAATCGGTTTTCTCCTTTTTCACTCAGTTGGATGGTTTAGATACCTTGTTTGGTGTCTTTTTGGTGGTTTTCAGGGTTGCCGAGTCCAATGGTAGCATCAGCAATGGTCTCACGTTCACGATTATACCAAAAATCCAAAATGGCGGCCAAAATGATGTCATAATGACCGATTTTCCAAGTAAAAAGTGGTTTAACGGAGATTCAGGTTGTGTATATGGGAGATTTTTGGCGAGTGTGTCAGATGGGAGGTCTAATTACCTGACTATATCACCAAGGTCGATTTGGTCAAACTGGGCGGCTTAATGACGTCATAAGCTTAGTTTTCGGTGATATAGGGTTTTCTGAGCCAATAAGTAAATAGTAATGTATTAGTTCCGAGGCAGACATATTATTCTGTTAACTGCTATGAGGAAAAATACTTCTAAAATGAAACTTGCTCCAAATAAACCGTGTCCAGATAATTTCTTGATTTACTCATCACCGTTTGATATAAAAATGACCAATAATAAAACATAACACATGAATAGAATATAAGTAATCAGTTATCATAACATTGAAAATAATCGGAAATCATATCAAACAGAAACAATAAAGATCACAGTTCTGATTTCTGTCCATGTAATCCTTAGGATTCTAACTAAGCCTCCCCTTCGTCCATGTTCTTCTATTCAGCTCACCGGTACTCCACCTCACATACGTTCAGTCAAAGCTGCTCTTAAAATAGTGTCAAGGTCATCCTCAACCTTGTTCTCTGGACTCACTGCTACTTTTATTGCTGCTCGCAGCTCGGCGACAGAGAAGCTCTGGTACTTGAATCTATTGCCATCCATGATGCGTCTCTTCTGGCGTATTTCAGGGGCCACAGTTAGTCTGAGAAAACTTATTTCAGACAGCAGTTGGCTTTCAGTCAGCCTGGAAAGAATGTCTAAATTTGAGGAACTTACAGGTCCACCATGTCGCTTACACACATCCAGCACTCTCATTTTTCTTCTGGACAGCTAATTGCCTGCTGAGCTTAACTTTTTCTAGGAATTCAGTCTCAAGACGTCTAGCCATCCTAGCCTGCTCGGAACTCCTCGCCCATTTCCATTTCTTTCGCCGGTCATCTTCACTCATCTCACAGAAGTCTGAGTTTGTCAGCAAACCATTTTGCTTTACTATTGCCTTGCGGGAGTGGGACGCAAGTGGTGTGGAACCTCCTGTCGTTCTGATACAATTGCTGAGGCCAGCAAACTCAGATTCACACCCTAAGTTAGTTAGCGGCGCAAATTGTAACTTCCGCTCATCGATGTCGTCTTCTTCATTAGCACTCGGTTTGAAATAGTCCATCTCTAGCAACTGACGCTTCACGGTGCGTATGGCCTCACCCAAGACACGGCCGATCAACTGACCTTTACCAGTTGTAGTCTTGGAAAAGTCATCCCTCCATTTGCTGAGCTGATTTAGTCTCATTGGCATAAGATACGAAAGTCACTCCAATTTCTGTTCTTGTGTTCAGTCGAATTCCGCCTATCTATGCCCAAAAAGTCCATCAGTGGAAAAATGATATCTCCCAATAGGCTGTAGATTTCAGTGCACATAATGAACCAGTCATTTCGGATGAAAGTTGCTACAGCCAAAACTAGTTTATTGGAGTGCTCATCGACTATGTCATCGAAAAAGTCTCTGATGGTGTCCTTCATTCTGCCGAAAGTCTGTGCCAACTCCGCATACCGACCGAATCGATTTGCAGTGAAACACTTGAACCCATCGTGCTCTATACCCTTTATATTCATCCACTCCACAAAGTCCTTATAGAGCGATACTGAATGTTGGGCATGCGATGGAGACAGGAGCTTTGTGATGGCGATGAGGGCCAGAGTGTGAATAGATCCACCGGACCGAAGAATTTTAGTGCAGTCAATCAGGCGCTCCTGTCCAATACGTTGCTCTGCATCTTTGAACACTTTTTCTATGGCATTGTCTATACCCAATATCACGTGAGCAGAGCACTTCAAGATCTGTTCATCAGTTACACCCAATTCCTTGAGCATCACAGAGCAATCCACGGCCCGATCATTCATCCAAAAGTCAATATTCTCTAATAGTTCGTCAACTGTACAATCTGCCAGAATGGCCAACGATTTTATCCGGTACATATATGCCTCTGCGGCGTCTTTTCCACTGTGGGAGATATTCGTAGTGTAACCCGTCGTCATCGTCTGTTTCCCAGCTGGACTACAAACAGTGAGATGATCTGCCTTGACACCAAGGACCCGATATCCAGCTGCCTTTACAGTATCATCAACGCCTATGGTAACAATGGTATCCGGGGTTTAAGCCAACAAAGTTTTCGCTACCAGTTCTAAATTCAGATTCGCGGCATCTTTGATGTAGTTGGTCAGTGTAGCATGGCTAGGCATCGTATAAGTTCGGTCAATGGAGACGCGTTTACGTTTGAGGCCAGTCGGTTCATTTTGTCCACCCAACACTTCGTCTAGGCAACCATCGCTATCAGAGTCAGTTTCATCCAGATTCTCAGAGTTTTTCTTTACGTCGTCATTCTCATCCGCCAACTTTTGATTAGCTAACTGCCATCTCTGGCCAAATACGTCGTTTCCTAATTCCACAAAGATCCCCGTAATGGCTCTAGTAACTAACACTTCACCATGCACCGCATCAAAGATTCGTTGAATGTTTTTGTACCATCCCGGACCTTGACCAATGGAAACTGCATTTCATCTGCACTACCCTTATCATCGTGACTTCTAGTCTCTTTTCTTGATTGCGTATGAATAGAGTTCCACGATTCCACATTGTAATCAACATCCATAGAGCTATTGACATCATCATCTGAACCACTTACACTAGACATGGCTATTTCAAGTTCTGCAAGATTTACCCTTACCTGCTCCTCTCTTTCTAGAATCAGGTTCTCCAGTAGCTGTTCCTGTCGTTGGCTCCGTTCCTCAACACGCCGTTTTTGCTTCATCCAGCTGATCGAAACCCTGTCAGAGCAGCGAGCAAGGTAGTCACCGTGACAATTGTCTTCGTAGAAAGCCTTGTCTTCTGGAGTCATTTTTACCTGATACTTCATCTCAAGTAACTTCTCATAGTCACGATCCGTGCATCGTATATCGTATGCTCGTGTCCTCATTTTCTGGTTGAAGGCGATGGCTTTATCCTTCCAGGACTGGGACGGACGTTTAGTCGGATGATTGTCTGTTTTCGACATGGTACGCAAAACTTCATATTCAGTTTTCAGACGTCTGGCTATTGACCTTTCACTCATGGGATATACATTTTTTTGGATCCAATCGTCACTGACCTCTGTTGCCACGACACTAGCTGCAGTATCTTTGCTGATATACTGCCTTCCCTTCACATTTTTGCACAAATGCAACATCCGCCCCAGAAGGTATTGTCCTGTGGGCAGTTTCGCACCGGCCTTGTAGTCATTCACCTCTCTGTAGATCTCACCACACAGCTCTTTCCTGGTATCGCTGCTCCGAAATTGATTTGCCATGTCCTAAACTAATTCCACCGGTAAAATTGATCACTCTTTATATGATGGATAATCCTACGACCGAGAACTGTTGAGTGTTGCACTTTTTATTTCGAAAAATAGGCAAAAAACACCATCTTGATGACAAGCACATTCCGTCTGGTTGTGACGTCATTGGCGCGACGGCGTTCACTTGACGTTTTTGACTTGCCGTCGCGTCGGCATCTTCGATACAGACTTCCACTCGGACAAACATCAGGCCAGCAATTAAGCATGCCCTTTAGCAATCCAGCAATATTTGGACAATTTGACGCGGAACCACACTCCCCAACGATGACGTATGACATCACAATGACTACACTTTTTGATTCGTAGTTTTCGAGTGGCCCCGGTGATGGAACACTCGTACAGCAAAAACGGTGGAGCAACTAGAATACTAGACCAAAAGTGCACGACGAGTTAGAAAAATCGGAACTCCTTGAGACTTTGGGTTTCCAGCTTCAAAATCGATCATTATGATGTCATTTTGCCCGCCATTTTGGATTTTTTGTATAACTGTGAACGTGACGTCACTGCTGATACTGCGATTAGACTCGGCGACCATGAAAACCCCATGAAAGACACCAAACAAGGTATGTAAAACGCACCAAATTGAGAGAAAACCAGAAAAAACGATTATTGGCCGCCATTTTGGAAAAACGCCAGGCTCCAACCCAAAAACTCATTGTAGAGAAAAAATTCTTCCAGATTTGGCTTTTTCGGTCTATTTGGCCTCAGAAAATCCCCTGCACAAAAAAAGTTGCGGATTTTGACACCCCTATTAATATTTTTCAACTAAAAAGGTTACATGTAATTGTTATACATAACTAATTTTGGTTTAAGGCCTGGAAGTGTATAAATACATAAAAATAAAATGATCTAGTGAAGGTAATGGTAAATGACGATTACAGTACTTAAAATCTATTACTAAATTCTAAAAAGTTTTGCACCTCAGAAAATATTAATTTATTTTGTTCAAGAGTAATATCCGTTTATTTAGTGATGTAATATTCATGACAGATATTTTTGAGTCCCGAGTGGAGGTTAAAATCCGTGACAGATTCCCCCGGAACCCGGTTGGAAGGTGTTTATTTTTAAATTCGATCCGACGAGTTCGGTGTGGCCAAATTCAAAATGGGGGCTCATTTCGCCAAGGTGTGTAATATATTGAAACAGGTTTTCGATGGATTGATTATAATATGTCTTCGATATGTGTACATTCAGAATCCGGATGATTCCACCCTGGCACCCTTGGTGACATTTAATTATACAAGACGGTCGCCCCTAGGCATTTTCTGGTTATGTAATGGAGAAGAATTTGTGGCAGATTCTCTCGGTAGGAAGGTTATGTCTATAAGAATTTAACCCGCTGAATCCAACGATCTTGGGTATTACCCCTACGTGACAGCTAATTCCGCTAAGAGGGGCAAATTCAAAATGGGTACTCATTTTGGCGTGAATTCGGTAAAGTTCTCTAAAAAGAGTTGATGGTATTATAAGAAACAACAAACTACGTTTATCACGTTTAATAGATTTAAAGAAACTAAAAGTAAACACATCCGGTGGGACACTTCGTACCACCCATACAAAGCATGTGAGTCTATACGTACCCTCAACATCCCCCCTTTTTTAAAGAAAATAAAACAGTTTATATAGAATATTTTACAGGCTTCTTAACCACACGTCCAGATCGGGTAACGTATGGTATCTTTGGTTCAGCTGGAACTGTGGGTGGTGGTAGTGGTACCGGAGGTGGAACAGCTGGTAGAGTTGCAGCATTCGCGTATTTGTCAGTAAAAGTTGTAGGTGCAGGTTTATACACAAAAATAGGTGGTTGAACTGCATATTGTTTTGGAGCAGGATGCGCTTCTGGCGGAGGTGCAGCTAGCCGGACTTGAGCACGATTCCTTCGGACTTTCCCCTGTGGAGTGTTAACGACTAGTGAACGAGGATGAGGTTCATCTATAATTTGACCATATGACCATGGCTTTAGCTTTGAATGTGGTGGTGGCTTTGTGTATACAAAATCACCAATCGAAACTGCAGGAAGATCTGCTTTAACAGATTTATCATGACACGCCTTAGCACATAAACGTTTAGATTTTATTTGACCTTTAACAGCATCAGATATAGCCGGGGTCAACAGTTGAATATGAATTGGTAGTACATTTCGTGTTCGACGTCCCAGACAGCGTTGAGCTGGACTATACTCATGACCTTGCTGTGGTGTATTCCTATACAAAAGAAGAGCTAGATGAAGGTCATCTGACTTTTTCATGAAAGTTTTAACAATTTTGACTGCTGACTCAGCCTTTCCATTTCCTTTCGGCCAGTAAGGAGATGAAGTAATATGGCGAATACCATATGAATCACAAAAATGTTTAAATGAGTCACTGATAAATTGTGGACCATTATCAGATAACAAGACCTCCGGTATACCAAAACGAGCAAAATGCTGCTTAGATTTAAGAATTACCGTGTCAGAAAGAGTATCATCTAGCTCATCTAACTCTATAAAATCAGAAAAATGATCAACAGTTACAAGATAATGCTTACTGCCAAACTGACACAGATCTTGGCTAACAAATTGCCATGGATACTGAGGTATAGGCTGTGACAACATCGGCTGTTGTGAATGTTGTTTCGAGTATTGTGCACAAGTCCCACAATTTGAACACAGATCCTTAATTTCAGCCTGCATACCAGGCCAGTAAATAGCATCTTTACACATTCTGATTATACTTTCCGCACCTGAATGAGTAGCATGAGCTTTTTTCAAAAGGTTTTTTCTGAGCAAGGCTGGTACAACAGCTTGTTGACCCTTATAAACAATTCCATCAATAACAGACAGTTCGTCACGTATGCACCAATACGGAGTTAAACACTTTGGAAGCTTTGATTTTACAACAGGCCAACCCGAAGTTATCACACTAATTAGCTCGGTGAGAAGACTATCATTTGCAGTCGCAGACTGCACTTCCAAATACGTTTTTGGTTTCAGCATTGAATCATAATCGAAAGTTTCCTCCCCTGTTTCTAGACGAAATATTTCAAAACTCGTTGTCAATTTAGTCGTATTAAGATCAGTTAGTGGTGCTCGCGATAAAGCATCCGCGAAAATTAAAGATGTCCCCTTTTTGTAAACAATTTTAACGTTATAACGCTGTAATCTCATCATTAGCTTTTGGAGACGTTTTGGGGCCTTAGCCAATGGTTTCTTAAAGATAGTTTCGAGAGGTTGATGATCACTATGAACAGTTATCTCCCGGCCATAGAGCCACAAGTCCCATTTTTCACAAGCTGCACAAATTGCCAGGGTTTCTTTTTCAATCTGTGCCCACATAATTTCGTTCGGACGCATTGTACTTGATGAAAACGCTACAGGTTTTAGCTTATCACATTCATCAGGTTGTAGCAACACGGCACCAAGTCCGGTTTCTGATGCGTCAACTTGTAAAATCACTGGTTTATCTTGATCAAAATATGTCAAACATGGAGAGTTAGCAATCAAGTCTTTGGTCTTTTGAAACGCCTCTTCTATTACATCGGACCAACAAAATTCTATTTTATTGTTTAACAGGTCATACAACGGTTTCGTAACTGTAGATAGCGCTGGGCAATAACTATTCAAATAATTAGTCATCCCAAGAAAACGCTGTATTGCCTTTCTGTCGCCAGGTCTAGGCATATTACAGATTGCACTGACCTTGTGAGGGTCAGGCAGTACACCATCTTCAGTTATTCGATGACCCATAAACGCTATTCGCTGAAGTTTGAATTGTATTTTGGCAGGATTAAGTTTCAAACGACGCTGTTTTACACGATCTAAAAACTCGATCAGATTGTTATCGTGTTGTTTTTCAGCTTCTTCTTGCGTATCGCCTATGCCAAATATAAGCATGTCATCTGCTATACATGCTACTCCAGGTAACCCATCTAGAGCTTCGTGCATCCGTTTTTGGAATTCTTCGGGGGCCGATGAGACTCCGTATGGTAATCTTGTCCAACGATATCTACCCCAGGCAGTTTGCATTGTGGTTGCTAAACTAGATTCTTCATCGAGTCGTACCTGTGTAAATCCGTCCAACGCATCCATAATAGTGAAGCACTTGTATTTCTTGCCAGCAAACCTAGGAAGTAATTCCTGGAGAGTTGGCATAGTGTACTTAGGAATTTCAATGGCTTTGTTGATCGTCTGACTTGGATCTAAACACAGTCTTATTTTGATGCCACCGTCTGGTTTCACTTTTTCGACTACATGCATATTTGAGCACCAATTAGTCGGCTCACCAACTTTAATCAGCTTTCCTGCAGCTACCATCTCTTCCAGTTTAGCTTTGACGCGATCGCGTTTAGAGATAGGTATTCTGTGAACAGGTGCGTGTGACGGAGTTACTGAGCTGTTCATCGTGAATGATACAGGTTGACCTAATTCACCAAGACCACTGAAGTTATCAGCATACTGTTTAATAATTACTTCCTTTGTAAGAGGCCTGTCTTGTGTTAGTATACTAAGGGCAGACTCTTTATCAATTTTAGTGGTAACAGTAACCTTTGTTTCATCATAATCTATGAGTCCAAGTTTCAAGGCAGTATGTAATCCTATAAGGGCTGGCTTATCCCCACATTCAATAACTTCAAACTTAACTGTGTCATATTTGTTGTCACTTTCACACAAAAGTTCAGCAGTTCCAAGTGGCTTTATTATATGACCAGAGTATGAAACCAATCTAGATTTTGATGGTAGTAATGCAGCAATAGGACCATGCTTTAAATATTCAGATACAGGCATCGTATCACACGTGGAGGCAGAATCGACTTGAAGTTTTGAGGTTCTGAAGTCCTTACCACTAAGAGAAAGCTTGAGTGTAGTGAATAATTTCTTTGGTGACGATTCTACAGCATTCACATCTTCAGATTCGTTATTCTCTAAGCAGAAATTATATTGACCAAAATAAGCCACCTCTTCATCAGTAGAATTTGCTTCATCAACTTCATGTAAGTCAGATTTACGTCGCCATCTTGAATAGGACTTCTGAGGAGGAAATTTCTGATGACGTCTATGATCAGGTTTAGTAGTAGTGGATCCAGGACGTGTTTTATTCGTAGATTGATCAGCTGGTGCATTCTGACATACTTCAGCTGAGTGATTCAGCCCAAGGCAATTTGAACAACAAATACCTGGTTTTGATGCAGGACAGTTTTTTCTGGTATGTAATTCTGGCGCACCGCAATAATTACACGAAGGTTCACGTGATCCTGGTTTGACCTTGTCTTTGTGTCCTCGTGTTTGGATACGGGGCTTAAAACGCCTTGTAAAATGTACAGCTTCTTCAGTGCGTTGTGTTTCAATAACCATCTTGTTTGTTTTGTGGGCTGCTTCCCAGGCTTTGGCTTTATTGACAACGTCCAATAACGTGTAGATGGTACCGTCATCTTTTCGATGGCGAAGACATTCGGCTCTCAATTTATCGTCTACTAGACCAGTAGCAAAACGATCACGTATCAATTCATCTTCGGGTTTTTCCATTTTACCATATTCACACTTGGCTCCATGATATTTACACCGAGCCTCAAAATCAGCAATTGATTCATTTACCTTTTGTTTACATGTGTCCATAAACATCATCCTGTCCGATAAAACAGTGTCGTGGCCAGAATAATGTGACAACAATTTAACTTGCCAGGTCCATGGAAAACCAGAATACGTGTCGTTGCGACTCTCAGGAAGCTCTGACGTCATCGTAGGAACTATCGTTGATTTTACTATTTTTAAAACAGCAATAGGCAGAGCCAACCTAAAGGCGCTGATTTCAGCCGCATAATGGTCTGGCTTCCAATGACTGTAATCGGTGTTTGGTTTGGTCGTGTCACGCCACCCTTGCAACACACAGAAATCATTGAATTGATCAAGCCAAAGTTCGAGAGATTCCTTATTGTCGTCACAGGCATCCAAATCAAGCTTCGGTGGTTTCGTTTTAGCCATTTTAGCACCACTTCTGACACCAAGTTGATGGTATTATAAGAAACAACAAACTACGTTTATCACGTTTAATAGATTTAAAGAAACTAAAAGTAAACACATCCGGTGGGACACTTCGTACCACCCATACAAAGCATGTGAGTCTATACGTACCCTCAACAAAAGAAGGTGCGCAATATATTGAAATAGCGGTGTTCGGTGTCAATTACTTCAGATATAAACATAAAAACACTGGAAAGCCAAATTCAAATGGAGCTCATCTTGGCGGGTAACTAATAATGTTCCCTAAAAAGGTTTGTAATTCATTTGGAAACCACGGAAGAAAATAGTAATAGAAGTGCTTACACGTACTTCTGATGTAATAGTGCAGCTACACGTACATTTAGGGGCGGGTGAGTGTTTTTGTCTATTTTGGTTAACAGTGATGTCAAAATGTATGAATAGTACCAGTTGACCAAGGACATGACATGGGAATACAATAATGCATTATAAATATGTACCATGACCAGCAGAGTGATAACGTCACATTTTTCCGAGCTTCTAAATGGAGTTCTATGAAACTAGCAGGTTTTGCTGTTTACCACAAACTACAGGGGGGCATATGAACTAAAGCTAAAGAGCGAATTCTCTTGACCAACCCCTGGAAGTCAAAAATGCAAGAAATATTAAAACCTTCAATATAAATATGAAATAAGGCATTTAATTTGTGTTATTTCGCCTTGTTGCAACTGGATTGTTTCGATTCCCCAGATGTACGTGACAGGACTTGGGATCGCCTGTCAAATCTCGTGGGTTTTCTCCAGATTCCTCCATCGCCCTAAGACCCTACCCGCAAGGGAATTATTGAAATAAAATTGAACGACGTGCAAGTCCCAAAATGACCTGGTTTGTGTCGATTGGGCGTTAAAACCCTATCTGATCTTCCCCACAATGTAGGACAGAACAGCGCTAGTAAGAAGCTGAACCCCCGTTTAATTTCTATTTGAAAGTAGGGTACCTTTAATGTCATACACGGAAGTGTTATTTTGGCGAGCACGTCAACAGATTGTTAAAAACTCAAATTTTACCCACTATATCGAGCATGAGTATATCCCAGAATTCCCACAAGAAAAACCCTATTCCATGTTGTCATATGGTGAAATAAAAACCTGCAGTGAAAGAATAACCCGGTACGGGTTATAAGAAAAACCTCCGAAGAATAACCCCAAATTCCCCTATATATATATATTTAATGCCGCCCCCGGCTTTAAGATCGCAAATTATTCCGAGCATAGAATTTACCCCAAAGATCAAAGATTTACCGTTATAGGTTTATAAGAATATTTAAATTTCCCCAAGGGTGTCATCATCCGGATTTCGAATCTACATTGGAGATACAATCCCTCGAAAACCTATACATATATTTCAATATATTGCACACCTTTTATAGGTAATTTCTAAAGTTTCCCGTCAAAAATTAGACCACAGACCATTTCTTAACCCTCCGTGTTTCGAGTTAAGAGTTGGTCCTTTATAGTTGCAAATGCGATTCTGATTCGCGTCGGGCATTGCTACAAATAACTGACAATATTTTTCATCAAAACAACGATTGGTCATTGATATTTTTATAATATTTCTGCCACACCCAACTATAATTAAGCATTTAATCCTACCTGTCACGGGTATAAATCATTGTATTTAAAATCGAGCTGTTACTAAGACCGCCATAATTTTAATAGACGGGAGACGTATTGTTACGGTTACTATGAATGGATTTGCATGGCGGTGTATGTTCGGACAAAAACAGCAACGCTTCATTAATTTAAACGCAAATATTTGGAGTTAGGTCTCTCTAAGTTTAATTAGTCAAACTAGCATAAACTTACCTTATTTTAAAGATGTTGTATGCATTAATAAAGAAAATGAGTTTGCCACGTCAAACTGGAGGCTCCCAATCGTAGCTAACAACAAATGCCAAAATGAAGCCCAGTTGTTGAATTTCGCCGCTTAGCAGCATTACCCGTCACTGTTTGGGGGAATACCAAAGCTCATTTGATTCATCTGGTCTCTCTAAGTTTAATTAGTCAAACTAGCATAACCTTACCTTATTTTAAAGATGTTGTATGCATTAATAAAGAAAATGAGTTTGCCACGACAAACTGAGGCTCCCAATCGTAGCTAACAACAAATGCCAAAATGAACCCCAGTTGTTGAATTTCGCCGCTTAGCGGCATTACCCGTCACTGTTTGGGGGAATACCAAAGCTCATTTGATTCATCTGGTCGAATTCCTACAGAAACCACCTCCACCCGAGGTCCAAGAGAATCTGCCATGAATTTTACCCCACTAAAATACTAGAAAATGTCTCATGACGGCCATTTTGAATAATTAAATTCCCCCAAGATTGCCATCATCCTGATTCCATTTGCTTCCCCTTGACATTGTGTATTCTCAAACCCTAGCCAGTCCGACTCGTTGATAGAAATTGCTACATCTTTTCCCTTCCAGAATCAAGCTGCTGCCTGACGAATTTTCACAAATATGGTAGTTTTGTAGCTTTGACGTTCAATTATCTAATTGCCAAATATGATGTAAATATTTACAGAGATTTGTTAAAAAAAAAACCAAACAAATAGCGTCGAAACCCCACCCTTATGTGGTTAGCGGAAACTTACCGGAGAAATTTCACACAATATATCTGTTATGCAACATTTGTTACTTATTCGTTAATTTAATTTGAGTACATATTAGACAATATGACTTTTATACAATGTGTAAATCTAATAAGAAGCCGAAGAAATTAATTAATATATATAATGCCATCATTAATTATAAGAGCAAAAATTCTAGCAAAATGCTTACAATAATAGTTAAAAAAAAATAGATGAAGAAATAAATCAAGTATTGTCATTAAACACCGTTGGACTTTTGTCTGCTGCCTAATCCAGTTTCTGTGAATAATAAGTGTTTAAAAGAGATGCTAGTTAAAAATTAGATGATGAAATAAATCAAGTATTGTCATTAATCACCGTTTGACTTTTGGTCTGCTGCCCAATCCATTTTCTGTGAATAATTAGTGTTTAAAAAGTATCATCTGACGTTCCAGAAGAGAGAGAGAGAAATGGGGTTTAACGTCCACTCAACACAAACTAGGTCATTTCGGGACTAACATATGGTTTTTAATTTTATTTCAATAATTCGCTTGCGCGTAGGGGTCTTTAGCAGTGGGAGGAAACCGGAGTGCCCGGAGGAAACCCACGAGGTTGAGAAGGCGCCCCTATCTCCATGCCACATACGCTCACACCAGGGCTCGAAACCACAGCCGCAAACCAGAGGTGACCGTACAGCTAGAGGTCAAAGCGCGGCACTCTAGTCCACTAGGCCATCCCAACCCCCCGTTCCAGAAGAACTTATAGAAGGCATGTCATGATCACTAACTCAATATCATCCACAATCTAGGACATTGTAAACACGACTTATTGATCAATTTAAATCAACATTTATCTTGTTTTCTAACCGTGATTTCTTACCGTGAAAAGACTGACTTCTGATATCCAATAATTAAGACAAAATGGAAATTAGCACACGAATCATCGCGTACCAGAATGCTTTCGAGTTAAAGTTGTAATAAATGAACATGGCTAAACATATTGGAGAAAACTATCGGTGTAGACTGGAATAACTATACGCCAAGCACTGAAATACGACTTCCGCGTATTTCGCCGAACTTAACTGATTAAAAATTACAACAACAACAGGAACGATTGGATGTAAATCGGTTTATTTACACCCATATTACATTTATACTATTTAAAAAAAGTAGGGGATATTTGATTTTTAAGTGTTATTAAAGTCACCTAATGAAACTGACGAAGAAACAAATGACAAAGTGAAATTAAGTTCACATTCTTCGATTTATTCCAAATGATCGTTAGACTAAGTAAGGCACAGAGTGGCCATTATAAGGGTAAAATGATACCCGGGGTCAACAGCAAAGTTACCACAGCATTACAACAAAGTCAGTAACGGGTAAATCCTCCTCTCTTTGCCAAACAAGCATTGATCCGACGTGGCATACTCCTAATGAGACGTCTAAGGTCATTTTGGTCCAGATTGTCCCATTCCTGTTGCAACGCAGCAGCAAGTTCTTGGACATTGGCAGGGCGTTGTTGACGTTGACGTAACCTCTGTCCAAGCATGTCCCAGACATGCTGGATGGGGGAGAGGTCGGGACTCAGTGCTGGCCAAGGTAATGTTGCGATGTTCTGTTGTTGGAGGTAACCTGTAACGATCCTGGCCCTGTGACATCTTGCGTTGTCATCCTGGAAGATGACACAGCGGCCATGACGTCATGCGAACGGCACAACATGGACTGTCAAGATGTTGTCCCGGTAGTACTGGCCTGTAACACGCCCTGCAACAACATGTAACAACAGTGATGCCTCCCCACACCATAACAGAACGTCTGATGACGTTAACGTCTTGGAAGCGCTCGTTTCGACGACGCCACACCCTCCTACGTCTGTCCAAAAATCAACAGTGAACCTTGATTCATCTGAAAACACCACATTGCTCCAGCGTCGATTATCCCAGTGTTGACGATCTCTACACCAACGACGTCTTGTCTGAATGTGGTGATCTCTCAAACAAGGGATCAGGCGAGGACGTCGGGCTCGAAGGTGACCCCTATGCAGTCGATTCCGAATCGTCTGGCCACTAACTCTCAAACCAGTGTCTGTGTGAAGACGAGCGCTGATCTGATTTGCTGTGATGACACGATTTCTCAAGGCCAAGGTACGGATAAATCGACCCTGGGCTTGAGTTGTCGACCTGAGCGTGGTCTGTCCTGTACAGATTGTGTATCACGGTATCTGGACCATAGCCTGCTTATGACAGACTGAGAAACATTCATCGTCCGCGCCACAACCGCCTGTGTTGTGCCGATCTGTAGCATGCCGAGGGCACGTAACCTTTCATTTTGGGTAAGCCGACGCATGTCAAAAAAATTGTTTTCTGGTCACTAAAACCATTAAACTGATGTTTCCACCCTGGAATTCAATGCCAAAATGACTACAACATTCAAAGTCAGATCGTGCAAATCTTGGGTTGGACCCCCATGATGAGTAGTTATTATAGATTTATGTATACGGTTTCGTAAGGTCTTGTTGACTTAATATATTTATGGTTTCACTATTCATTATGATTAATTAGCTGTTACTTGTTTTTGTATATAATCCCTCTGTACATTATTTTCATTATCATTCGCTTGAAAACGTTGAGAGAATCCTCAACGAAACGTCGCTTTAATTAAAATAGTAATTGTGTTCCATAATATGTTTTTGTGTTTTAAAACTTGAAATGCATGGTTATAACCCAAAGATCTTGGTTCCTTTCGTTATTTGCGCATATCGGATCGTAACTTCCTGGATTATGGCCCCTGATTGTCCGAAAAATCGACTATGGTACCTCTGGAGGTCACAATTATTATCCAATTTAAAAAAAAACGTTTGACTCTATCACCGTTACACCCTACGGAAGGTTGAGTTCGAATTTCGAGAAAATCGGACTATAATTGCCAGAAAAAATGGCCGCCGTTTGTAAGCGAACAGTGTAAAAATATGGTACAGTATATCAAGTTGTGGACCCTGTAGAGGTGACAATTTTAATTCGATTTTGATGAAACCTGAAATGCCTGTTTATAACCTAAAGATCTTTATTCTTTTCGATATTTGCGCATATCAAATTGTAACTTAATGAATTATGGCCTTTGATTGTAGGAAAATCACTTTCGGTATTGCTTGTTCTCTGTCTATCTCTCGAACAATTATTATCTGATTAAAAAAAACTCTAATTATATTACTGTTGCACCGTGAGGAAGGTTGAGTTCGAATTTCGTGAAAATCGTACCAAAATTGCCGGACGAAATGGTCACCGTTTGTACGCGTATAGTGTAAAAAATATGGTATATCATGGTTGTGGACTCTCTACAGGTCACAATTCTTATCTGATTTTGACGAAAAGTAACATTTCTACGCTGTGTACCGTCACACCATAATCATTGTCGGCTTCGAATTTCATGAATATCAGACTGGAACTGACCAACAAAATGGCTGCTCCCAATACAGTATGAAATACAGGACTTAATGATGTAGGAAAAATCACTTTCGGTATTGCTTGTTCTCTATACATCTCTCAAAAATGTTCGGTTTTATAAAGCAGTAGGTCTCATGGATATTTTAAAATAGCTAACGTATATTAGCTATTAAAATAGCTAATGTATATTATTGGGATATTTGAAAATAGCTAATGTATATTATTGGGATATTTGAAAATAGCTAATGTATATTATTGGGATATTTTAATCTCTCTTTTTTTTCTAAATCCTTACAAACGAACTTATACATGTATAGCCATTCAATCCATTTAAAATGAATAAAATATTGTTAAAACTAAAGCGATTCGGATGTTTTACTGTAATTGAGTACTACTATAATTACTTACTGTACATAAATGGTAGCAGCGCAGAAACAATTAATACATATGGAAGTTTTTAACAGCTTTCTTGCTTGGGTCCTTCTCAGGTAAAGATCTTTCTACAATTGACAAAGATACATCATATAAAAGAATAGTGGTTCTACGCATTATTCCCATCTGAGCACCTTCATTATCATACCCTTTTTTAAAATGTGCTTGTTGTCTCAGTAAACTACGGAGTCACATTTTGGCCAAGTGACAATATAACTGGAAGTGTTCAGCAGTTACTCAAAATGTGAAGTTATTAGAGACTTATCAAGTAAAATATTTCCCATCTGTGTCACGTCTTCGTGTCGTCACGTGATAAGTTGCGTCAATGTAATTTTAGAGTTTTGACAGATTTTTGTGCCGCATACGTAAGTGTAGCAGAACTGAGATTAGTTGTACGTGAGCATGATTGCAGTTACCTACCAAGATCTACATGAACACGGTGGTTGTAGTCAAGTAAGTGCCTAGCATACACATTCCTAACGGGAGTAAGTTGCTCGACAGGCGCTACGTTATTTAAATGCAATATCGAATCTTATTAAAACTCTTCGACTCAACAGCAATTTTTGGTTTCACTAATGTGTGATTTCAGAAAGTTAACACTTCTTTTACAAATTTGCAAGGCCCCATCTCTCTAAATTTACCACGTAGATCAATCAGCATGCAGACAGGCAAACAGACAAAATATGAAATTCCGCGAAAGCTCATTAATATTTTCGTCTCATCAACATGGGTTCGTCCGTCTGTCCATCTGTAGGTCTGTCCTTCTGTCCGTCACATTATTTGGGACATAATATCTCCCTTCCTGATTAAGCTAGAATGTTCAAACTTGGTGTATGTGTTTATTAGGCCAATGCCTTGATGGAGTTTGAAGATGGGCATTTTCCGCTTAGGGTAAGCAGAGATAAGCACTTTGATTGGTTGATGCTTTGGGACACGATAACTTTAGTTCTAATTAAGTGAGATTGAGGAAACTTTTTGTATAGTTTCATTACAGTAATACCTTGACTATGTTCGATAATGAGCATTTTCTGCTGAGGGTAAGCAGAGCGATACGCAATTTGATTGGTCGTCTGAGACGTTGGACAACAATAACTCTCCTTCTAATTGAGTTAAAATGTTCAAACTTGGTGTATATGCTTATTAGGTCAATACTTTGATGGAGTTCGAAGATGAGCATTTTCCGCTTAGGGTAAGCAGAGATAAGCAATTTGGTGGGTTGATGCTTTGGGACACGACAACTTTAGTTCTAATTAAGTGAGAGTGATGAAACTTGATGTATAGTTTCATTACAGTAATACCTTGACTAAGTTCAATAATGATCATTTTCTGCCCAGGGTAAGCAGAGCGATACGCAATTTGATTGGTCGAGACTTTGGAACACAATAACTCTCCTAATTGACTTAAAATGTTCAAACTTGGTCTATATGCTGATGGAGTTCGAAGATGAGCATTTTCCGCTTAGGGTAAGCAGAGATAAGCAATTTGATTGGTTGATGCTTTGGGACACGATAACTTCAGTTTTAATTAAGTGAGAGTGATGAAACTTGGTGTATAGTTTCATTACATTGGTATATAATTTCATTTGATTTGCCGAGACTTTGGAACACAACTCTCCTTCGAATTGAGTTAAAATGTTCAAAATTGGTGTGTATGCTTATTAGGTCACTGCCTTGATGGAGTTCGAAGATGAGCCTTTTCTTTTTTGGGTAGGCAGAGATAAGCAATTTGATTGGTTGATACTTTGGGACAAGATAACTTGGGTTCATCTTGTTTGATTATTTTTAAGCCGATACAATGACTGCATTCGCATTCAGTAATGGATTCGACAGTAACAGTGTATAGAAACAATTGACTCTGACACGAGGATCCCTTCCCTTGGCCAGAGGGGCCCTTTTGTCTGCCTTTAGGGTCCATTTATAAAACACTTTTGGATGACACTTCGTGTACAGTTTGATTGCTCGATACGTTTGTAAAAATTAATTGTGCGATTAATTAATATGTGTCATCTATTTATTTCGGGATTTCGGCGGGGGACATCAGCCTCACTGTTGGCATGTTCATTGTTAAAATAACATCAAATATACATCTGCGTGTTCGAGCTGACACCTATATTCATAAAACCACAGCGGCACAACATTTCAGCGTTTAAAAGTATCAAAAATATGCGGACCGTTACCGTATGAAAGCGGTTCAATACGTCCTGAAGTATCACGTATGAGGAATACAAACGCATCGATGACGTCACATGCAAAATCGATACGCGATAAGGGCCATGGTTTTACCCTTGCCAAACGTCTCTATTAACTTAACCATGTACTTGCGTATCTAAGTAAGACCAAATCGAATAATATTTGGACTATAATCAGGAAATATTCAGTATTATTTATCTTATGTAGTATCTTGTAGTTGTTGATATTCAGACTTGGGCTACGTATATTGATACAAAAAATTACAGTAAACAATTACGAATAAATTTGTATTGATAACTTATATTCTGTTAATTTTTCACAATATATAGGCAGTAAGCTGCAGTGTACATTATTATTGGGCAAATCTTCGTGTCATCATATATGTTTCTCTTTTCGACTTTGTTGAAGTTATATGGGGTGGGTTTACCAACGAATTTATATGTACTATCCAGCGACAACATTTATCAAGGGACACAAACACAGTGGCTGATGGAGCATGGGGTCTCCCTCCCACTTAACATACACCTAGGTCTCGTGCCCCCACCAACTGTCTATCATTATTTAGAAGATCCTGCCCGTTCGAATCCTCAAGGTCTCTGGTTCCATCGTCGTGTATGTCCTTAGGATTTTATAGCCCTGTTCCCTTTCTTGTCAGTCATGCAGGTCGGATAATTTGTGATGGAAAAAAAACGTCCAGTCGTTCAAATGAAAAAAAAAGCTCGAATCCACCCGTCGAAATTGGCAATTGTCCGACAATCATCTGCAGTTACTGATATCGATAATTATGCTAGACCAGATAATCCGAACGAGTCTTCTAAAGTCGTTGCGATTAAAAATCGAGTTGGAAAGTTTGTAGTGGAATGCTATCTGATTAAAACAAAGGGGGGGGCGGGCAGTGGTCTAGTGTGTCACGCTTCGACCTCTAGCTGACCGGTCACCTCTGGCTTGCGGCTGTGGTTTCGATCCCTGGTGTGAGCGTGGTCTAGAGTGTCGCGCTTTCGACCTCTAGCTGGCCGGTCACCTCTGGCTTGCAGCTGTGGTTTCGATCCCTGGTGTGAGCGTATTTGGCATGGAGACAGGGGCGCCTTCTCAACCTCGTGGGTTTCCTCCGGGCACTTCGGTTTCTTCCCACTGTTAAAGCCCCCTACAAGCAAGCGAATTTATTGAAATAAAATTAAACCATATGTTAGTCCCGATATGACAAGGCTTGTGTCGAGTGGACGTTAAACCCCATTTCTCTCTCACTCGATTAAAACAACGTATTTCTTTTTTTTTAAATGTCCGCCATCATCCCTGACAAGATAATGAAATGGATAAGTATTGGTGCCATTGAGGATACTTAAGATGCGGGTGTAGTGGATGAATTTTGGGTCCACGCTGTTATACCCGTGGGTGCATCTGTGTGAATGTGGAATGATGAGAGGGTTACTACGAGTCGGGTGAAATGTGGGAGACACTACTAATGTTCTCACTGTTGAATAGGGACATAACTACAGCCATTTTGGTTCTGTTGCTTTCACTGTGAAATCGGGATAAAGCCACATACATTAGTGTGTGTCGGGCTCGTAGCTACGGCTTAGCGCCCCCCCCCCCTCCCTCCCCCAAATCGAATTAGCCTCCCCAAATATTTTTGCCAAAACTAGTGATTTCCTGGGAGTGGTCTGAACCGGCCACATCCTCAGCCCCTCCAAAACATTCCGTAGCCCCCCCCCCCCCAAAAAAAAAATATATAAGCTGGCCCGGTGTGGGGGTGACTACTGTTGTCGAGTAAGTGCCGTTGTTGACGTAAAATCCTAACAGATCTATTATGGGTAAACACTACAGTCGTTTAGTGTTGTTGGTCGCATTAGATTCAAAGCAGATCTTACTACTGTAATGGCTTGGAATGCACTACTATCTACTTTCCATTATTTATATGATCTTTAAAGTGTATTGTTATTCATCGTACGTTAAGATTGTAAGGTTTTTCTTAAACGTACATATAAAAGTTTTGACTTTACGACCGTAGGTTGTATTATCTCGTACGTAATCAAGCTCACTTGAAGATGATTTATTACACCGATTGGAAAATGTTAGCTGGATTGTCTCTAAAGCAGAATGTTAATGACTGCAGGTAGACAGGTTACTGTCAAGGAAATTTGGTATTTTACGCACGATACAGTTAATTTTTACATGTATTATGAATTAATAGAATCACATTGTGATTCAATTTCATTGATGCAAAGCAATAATTGGGATATAACATATCATTATCTCGCGCTTTGAATGCGCATCCCACACAGTATCTAATGATAAAGGGCAAAGCACACTACCGTATATTGTGTTACAATTTTTTTTAAATATAGCTAAGCATGGGGGGGGGGGTCAACTCCCCAAAATCTCCCTCTGTATCCAACCCTGGGGCGACGGTTTCAACCTGTGATACCCTTTGGCTGTCAATCTGCCCTAATGTTTTCGGTAGCTATAACATGTGTAGTGTTAAATGCCTATTATAATTCTTAAAAATGATATGATTACGGTGAAATAAGGAACTTACTCCATTATTATACATTATGATATTCTCTAATCAGACACCATTGGCAACTCCACACATTCCCTGCTAAATAGACTAATCGCGAGGATATTAATTCATTTTAATTTTTTTTTTTTTTTTTTGGTCTACAACCTTTTAACCCTTTGAAACCGTTATCCCTATCAATCGGGAATTTCTAAAAACACGTGTATATACCGTAACCCCGATACAGCGTGATTCAAAGTACGTTGTCATATCTATTTAAAAAAAAACGCTAAATATAACGACCAATCAGGGATAAGATTTGGCTAGGAATGCTGGGATAGCCCAACAAAGATGTCAGCGCCGCCGCGGAATTCATTTTGAGCTTCTTTGTTTCTGATGAAAGGAAGTGAATTTCTACCTGTGAAAATGGAACCTAGCGGTAATAGGAAGCGACCTTTCTATTCAGTCACAGAAGTCTCTAATGTATTGACGATGATATTTCATCCGGTTAATTTGACAATGATTATTTAGATCAACATTCAAATAGTTCTGATGATATCGACCTAGATATTGGTGAAACGTGTGATACAAATGTCACGCCCCTTTCATAACACAAGAGAGGCATGCCTAAGACAAAGTCTACATTCGATGAATTAGAAAATGGTTGAGCTCATAGTTTATAATGAAACCCACTGCCTATTCTGAATCTAGACGGTGTATTGGAGCACCTCCTAGGGTTTCTGAATCCATTCCTGACAGAGTAATATCGGATTCAAAGAGCCCGCATTTAGCTCTATTTCTCAAGAACGTTTCCGACTAACAAAGTACAGTCAAGATATACGTGAGTCACTTGGCACAGCAATTGAAGGTACACGCTCAGAGGTGTCAAGGTTCCCTCTATGCTACTAACTAAACTACTGTGTGAGTTATGGTAAATAATAAACAGATTGGTAATTATAAACTTACCCGTGTGTTTAAAATGAACTCCCGTTAAATCCCACAAACTTTCGGTTAAGAAAAATATCAATATGGCAGCTGGTTACGTTACACCTCGGGAGATATCACTTTGTATTAGGGGTTACAGCATAGGAAATGTGGCATTTTTACGTCAATTCAAGTTTGTTTTAAGTTAAGCACGTCGCGGCATTGAGTTTGAGCGTTCGCACACATAACAACCAGTATTTTTTTTAAATTTGTTACCGTCTTAATTATTTGATTACCGACTAGGATGGGATAATTTTCTTTTTAACACGCATGAGGAACAAAAATAACTACATTCTTTTCACGGGCCTTAAATATTACCCATCTTTATAATATGGTATGATAATATTATTATTTAACATATATGCAGGCCATTTACAATTAATGTAAATTACGGGGCGTTACGGACTTGTTGGCATTGCTTACGCCACCCAATGCCATTAGGCACATTGAACGCTGTCGCAACACGCTTAAAAATGTCACTGAAGCAGTTATTATTTGATCGAAAGAATGAGATCAAATAAATAATACACTCAGAGTCCTCAGCCACTTCGGAGATGTGCTTCGTGATCCACGTTAAACTATTTAATACATAAAAAAAGATAGGATATTAAAATCTATATTTTATACATGACTTTATTTTTACGAGTATCCGTGCAATCAGTGATTCTTTCATTGTGAATAAAATTTGATAGACTGGCGATCAATGGTTTCAATATGAAGATAAAGCTCCTCTGTAATTGTCTTCAATTGATATTTCCGTCGCCCAAACTCAAACGATTGTAATGTTGGCGCGTTGCTTTGAGTATAGCACGTGCTTGACAAAATATGCGTCAAATTTTAACAACCTCGCTTCCGTGTGTTGGATTCGTCCAATATGTGACGAAAGCGATGTTATTATCCACTCTGTCGAAATAACAAGTAAATATTCAAATCTTTCAAGAGAGAACCGTTTTTATTCGTTGAGATATTTTATTGTGCAATGGATTTTATTTAACGGGAGTTAATTTCAAACACACAGGTAAGTTTATAATAACCAAAGTTAGCTAGTTTGTTCATAATCGAAGAAATCCGTTTATTATTTGCCAGAACCTACACAGTAACAGTTGGTTTTCAACGCAAGAAGGACGAAATATTTGGTATTTAGATTTGGGTCTTGTAGCGGGGAGGCAGATATTGCAACGAGAGGCTATTTGAAATGTCCATCCACTCAGCACTGTATGACATGGTCGATTAATAATCTTCTGGTACATTCCGAGGATATAGTATTATCGCTAAGTATGAGAGAGAAATGGGGTTTTACGTCCACTCGACACGCTAAGTATAAAATTCCTGCTGTAATGAAAGCCTGGGACAAGAACAGAACTTTTGTGGCAAGGAAATTGTATCGACGTAAGACATGGTCGAGGTGCAGCGTTGTTAGTACCTAAACAAAGTGACATTTTCGATTTATTAAAGGACCACAAAAAATTGCCAGCATCTGTTTATGGGGCCAATTTGAAGGTTTACCTAAGCAATCTTAGATGTAAAGCAGATGCAATGATGAGTGATTTGAATTCGGTCCGAGATAGCTGCACTGTGCCAAAATAATGATACTATGTAACCGTATTCCAATTGATGAATATTTCCCCACATGAAAAGTATGTCGTAAGTGGTGCCTTCTTTGCTTGAAATCACCCTAAAGTCGGATTCTACGACCTCAAAAACATAGTAGTCGATATATTACAACACTATGTTTGGTCGAAAAGCACAAAATACACATTAGAATCAAAGGCATTCTAATCAAACTTGTTAGTGGTGAAATGACAGCAAAACTGGGCGCCCATATACAGGAGATATGTACATGGAGGTTAGGGATGTCGAAGATCGAAATTGTTTTTATTTTATTAATTTTTATGTATCTCCACATGTTTTAAACACAGTGCCAAAGGAAGCGACGATTACCCCCCCCCCCCCCGCATAGCACAAGTTTACTGATGTAAATAAATTTGTTGTTCAAAGCCTAAAGTTCAGTTGAGAAGATTAAATTGGTAATTGCTGCAGTGGATGAAACTCTCTAACAAAAGAAAATATTCAAGATGGCTAAAGACTGGAACAAAGATGAGGGTTTATACCACAGATACAAGTTACGGAAGCAGCAATGTGAAATACTGTTTACCGGCCCTATGAATAATCTGGAAGAAGAAATTAAATGTAAGTATGTGTTATACTGATGTGGTACCAGAGGGCTGGAACTGTTTTAGAGTTGGGGTTTGGGGAAAATGACCAAAAGGTTTTACAAAATTTTGAAATCGCTTTGAGGAATTCGCCAAACTCCAATCTAATGATTTAATGGCGTCCTGGAAACTTCATATTTTAAACAGGATAGTTTGTCATTGGAAGAATGTATCGCCAAACTCAGATACTTACTAATAGAGTCTAACTACCCTGAAGAGCACAACAAGTGTCTCAAAATTGGTAATGATTTAACTTTTGAAAAAGCCAAAAGACTGGCTAAAGCCGAAGAGTCAGCCAATGAACAGAAGGCAAAAAAAAAAACCCGAAAACAGGACAAGCAAAAAGAATGACGCTGCCTCTGGTGTGCCAAATAACAAGAAGAACAGTTAAAATAAATATAAAATATGCTCCTGTACAGCAAAACAGGTTGCCACCCGCTATGTTTAGTGCTAAATGAAATGAAATGAAATGGGGTGTAACGTCCTACTCTTTTGCGCCTAACCTGGGCTAATGGAAGACGGGCATACGCCATACAGTGTGCAATGATGGAAATTTTTGCCCGGGCAGCGGCGCTACGGCCTACTCTTACATCGAATTCCAGCTGCCAAGGGATCTTTTACGTGCACTCCAATACGTACACGGGACCTCGGTTTTTTCGTCCCATCCGAACGACTAGGCAGCTGTCCTGGTCAGGCCATCCTTCTGCATCACCGACACGGGGAAATCACGCCGGAAAATCGAGATGAACTTTCTCGGCCAATGCAGGGATCGAACACCCGACCTCCAAGCTAGCGAGCCAGCGCCTTATCCACTTAGCCACCGTGACCCCCATGTTTAGTGGTAGTGTAAATAATCAGTGTAGTCGATGTGGTAACACCCCCCCCCCCCCCAAAAAAAAAACAGTTTTGTCCGGCAAGAAACTACAAATGTAGAATTATGTGACAAGCAAGGAGATTTTGCTGATTATTGCAGAACAAAGAAGTGGCAGAAATTAATTATGAGGACAATGAAGAATATTGTTCAGTTTTCTTGTGTCCTATACAACTGGAAGTCGATGATGATGATGATAAGGTACATGTATCTGCAGTTATTAGCCCTGTCTCATGTAAAGAAAAGACCTTGTTTGATGTTAATGGGTTCAAACATCCATTTCCAGTTACCAAAGAGTATTTACTGATAGAGTACAGCGATGTTTTTAAAGGTATCGGTTGTTTCCCTGGTGAACCTCGTCATCTCTGTGTACACAAAGAAATTTTTCCTGTTAAACATGCACCACGACAAGTTCCAGCGCATGTGCAAAAACTTTATCAAGATGAACTGACTCGGGTGTTTTGTGCCAAGTAAATGACGAATTTACGAGTTGGATAAATTCTACCGTAATCACCCCGAAACCAAATTGCAAAGTTAGAATGTGTTAAGACCGCCGTGACCCCAATTCTGCTCTTACGCGGAACCCCTATTATGTTAGGACAATTGAGGGTGTAATTCCTGAGTGCGGCTAAATATATTTAGTATCTTAGATGCTAGTAACGGGTATTGGCAGGTACCACTTGATGAAAAAAGTAGCAGACTGTACACATTTAATACACCATGGGGCAAATATCGTTGGACACGATTACCGTTTGGGTTAATTGTTAGTGGAGACATCTTTCAAGAAAAGATGGATCATATTTTTGGTTAACTAAACGGGTTAACCTGTATCGCAGACGATACTTTTGTTTATGGTTTAAATGAATTAGTATATGTTAGATACTGCACGCAAAAATGATGTTAAGTTTAATCCTGATAACTTTCAGTTCAAAGTTAAGGATGCATCATTCTTTGGTCACAAATGGACAGAGGAGGGATTAAAAGTCGATGATAAAAAAAAGTAAAATCAATCGTAGATATGAAACTCCCAATTAATTTTGCAGAACTCCAGTCATTTTTGGGCATGATCAATTTTCTGTATAGTTTCGGAACCTATAAGGCAAAATGTTCCTTTTGTTTGGCAACCGGAACATGAACAGTCATTTAATATTCTAAAGCAGATAATAACAGATACACCTGTTTTAGCGTTTTACGATCCTAATAAACCTAACATGTTATGATAGTCGTTCATTAAGTGACGCGGAAAAACGTTATAGTAACATAGAAAGTGAACTTTTGGCTATTGCATGGTCAGTAAAAAAGTTCCATCACTTTGTATATTCTAAACATGTAAATATAGATACAGATAATAAACCTTTGGAAAGTATTTGGAAGAACACTATTTCGAATGCATCTCCAAGATTGCAAAGACTACTGTTACAAATTGCGCGGTATGATGTGGTAATTCGCTATATTAAGGGCAAAGATAATGTCACAGCCGATGCATTATCACGTGTCAGTGCTAGGGACATGCCTACTTTTGATGGATGAAATGCAAAGGGTATAGAATGTACCTCCAAAACTACGCAATGAAATGCTCGATATTATCCATCTGGGTCATTTAGGTACATAGCAATGTCTATTAAAGGCTAAAGAATGTATTTTCTGGTCTGGTATCTCAAATGATAAGAAATCATTATACCAAAATTGCTCCATATGTATTCAATTTAGTAGGCAATAAGCTAAAGAATGTTTACAACCACATAGTGTCCCTAGTTATTCTTGGCAAAAACTATGTACTGGTTTATTTGAATACAAAGGTACTCAATACTTGTTAATCTCAGATTATTGTAGTAAATTTCCTGTCATTAGAAAATTAAGTTCAACTACCCCTATTTCAGTCATTAATCATCTAAAATCAATATTGGCCGAATATGGAATACCTGAATGTATTGTTTCAGATAACGGTCCACAATATATAGCAAGGAATTTTGTGATCAGTGGGGAATAGAGCATATTACTTTACATCTTCAATCGAATGGGTTTATTGAAAGAATGGTTCAGACTATAAAAGTCATACTAAAAATAGAAACGGCTAATGAAGATGTATATCTTGCACTGTTAAGTTACAGAACCACCCCTATTAGCAGTAAGCCCCCTGCGTATTATTTATGTGTCGTGTGGACGTTAAACCACATTTCTCTCTACTCCTGCGTATTATTAATTGTAGCACAAATTAGAAATTTCCTCGATTCTGATTGGTCGAAAAGTGTGGTCGAATGGACAATAAACCCCCTCTGAATTATCAAGGCGTATTACTGCGTATAAATATTCCAGTGTACTTTTTTTCATTTTTGTGCTCCATGATCTTCCTCAACTCAAATCTTTATTGGCAAATATCTTCAAGAAATTCTGCACATATGAATATCACACCATTTTCAAACATCATCTTTTATGAAAACACATTTCTGAAATACATAAAACAGTAGAAAATCAGTCCATATATTAATTAAAACCGTTTTCAGGTATCTAAATATATTCGTAACTAGGCTGTCACAGTATGGACAAATTTATTTTCTTTTTTGGTAGGATATAGCTTCACTCAACAATCAATTTTTACTTAATCAGGTGGATTTTTTTATTAAATCACGGTTTGATCAAAGTCTGGCTAACATGATCTACCTAATAATAAGCCATTAGTCACAAGAAACCGCTTAAAAATACAACGAGGGGGTCGAAAATAGCAGCTGAATATCTAAACATGCCAAAATTGACATTTGGTCATAAATACGTAACAGGAAGTGTTTATCTCCTAAATAATCGCAATTAAAGAACTCTTGTTCCTTCTATAGGCAGACTTCAAAGAAACAAAACTAATGATGATTATAAAGATCTTTTACAGGAAAGTCAAAACCTACAAAAATATCAATATGATAAAAGAAACAATAATAATGAAAAATGTGAATTAAAGCTCCAATAACACTCTTGTTGTTCCTGAATAATATGTCCCAATCTTCATTCTGGTCAACAAATCGTATTATTTTAGAATATTCCAATTAAATGATGATATAAATTTCATCTTAACACACCTATTTTGAAAAATTGGAAAAATTCAACCAATTGATTTGAAAAGTCTAACGTAAACCTTTTCAAATGTGACTTGGATTTTAAAATATTTTCGAACCCTCGGGACATTTTCTATTTTATTAAATTAGGTGTGCTAAAATGAAATTTATATCATCAATTAATTGGAATATTGTAAAATAATACAATTTGTTGACCAGAATGAAGATTGGGATATATTATTCAGTTACAACACGAGTGGTATTGGGGCTTTAAGTCCATTTGTAAAACCAAATAATAAACACGGTGTGTAATTTGTTTGGTCATATTTAGTTTGTCTAGTCAGCTTTGTTATTTAATCCGTCCAAGTAGTATTACAATAGTTTTATTAAGCATTTTAGAAAATGTTTTATATTTAGTTCTAGTTGTTATAAAGTATATCATAAAAGGAGAGACGTAAACATTATGACATATTACGTTTCATGTTATATCATAAAAGGAGAGATGTAAACATATGACATATTACGTTTCATGTTATATGTACCATTACTAAATTTTAGTATACTACATGTATTCCAGATTATTAATACAGCCTTGATAAGGTCAAGGTCCTCCAACTAGCTTTATGGTATATCCGAACCTCATGAGGAAATATACAGACACTACATTCAACAACAATAATATGATGAACCTTGGACCAAAGCTCCCACCAGATTTTGACAATAACTAAAGTCCAATCGACTATTTTTCACTGTTTGTCACTAATGATTTTGGGGATTTACTTTGTACTGAAACACATCGAAGGGCACAACAAGACAGTATAAGGTTATTATTATAAAAATTTTAAACCTCTGGCAGGAATGGAGGTTTTTATTGGACTTTATTTCAAATAGAAAATACAGTTTCTAAGGCACGTTTTACCGACTACTGGGCTGGACGATGCAAAAACTTTTTATCCCATACTCCGGGATTTCGTGATGTTATGGATAGGGATCTGTTTCTTTCAATTTGGACTTACTTACATATAGTCAATGAGAAAGATCCAGGCCTTGTTAAAACCTACAAGATATAGAAAACTTGCCCGTTCCTCGACATGCTTCTCCCTCGAATCCAATCACTTTACAATCCATCTCATAGACCCGTTTATCCATCAAACAATATATCAAGGACAAGCATTTAGTAAAGGGGCCTTTGACATTTGGTCCAGTCATTAGCGTCATATTTGTAATGTTTTATATTGTACATGGCATCGTACATTTTACATCGTATCAGTGGCACATTATATCGATTTTGGCGACACATTAGTGTGATTTTATTTCGTCAATGGCGGCAAACAAGTGTCATTTTGAAATGATAACACAACTTAACAAAAAGATCAAATATTGTTTCGGTTGGGTCGTAAATGCCATGCAGGTTTCATAAAATCTGAATTAATATCTATTCAATCTCTCTTTTTGACATTTCAATACATTAATGTATCCTGATATATTTAAAGATTTTAAATCTGTTTTTACTGATGCTAATGTTGTGTATTTGCGTTTTAGCCCCGTAAGAGTATAGCATTGTTAATCTAGCTACGGTAAGAGTATATTATTATCATTGTTAATCTGGCTAGGACCCAGTTTATTGGTAACTTAAATGAATTTTGAGCTACCATACAAAAGAATAAAAACAAAACTACAACTCTTGGGATATTGCACAAATCAAGCAATATAAAATGCATATAACAAGAGCCACCAAAATATATCATTCTGTTTCAGAATAACTCAATAAAAAATCCCTTTCAAGTTTCTTTGTGGTTGTGTCGTTTATGTCTAGAAGCAGCGAGGTTCAGATAAATAATATATTACATTATGTTCTCCTGAGGATCAAAAATATATAATATGAAATTGATATATGAATCCAGGTACAAGTGCCTGGCACAATAAACCAATTCACATCCAGATTTTTATGAACTACACGTCGATTATTCCTTAACGTATTTAAAGTGCAATACACATAGCTACATACACATTAATTAGTTACTTCTCCTTTTAAATTCGCATTCCAATTTCAGCCATTTCACACCTAACAATTACAAAAAATGAAACATAATTTTAATTTTATCAGTAAATAAACCTTAAAATGGTTCATTCATCTTTCCCCAAATATTCGTCCTGTCAGTGTAACACAGAAATGCGGAGGATGTAACTTTAGATACTAATTTTTCATCAGTTAAGGACAATATTTTACTCATCACCTCATCGTATAAATATTTCCCAACCTATACAACAAATAAACAGTGAATAAAACCAAAGTAAACCGTAAAATTACTGCAAATATTTTATGGACATATCTGAAAATTATATTTGTAATTATAAATGTAGAAAAATACATAATATAATAAATTATTATCTAAAATAACGTGGAGTCCGCTATTTATAAAGAATCAAGTTAACTTCTGTATCCAATTAATATTTAGTACATTACTTTTTCCATTGGAAATATAAACTTTATTACATGAATCAAAAATTAAATTTCTGCTACAATGATAATATGTTCATGGTTTCAGGAAATGGGTATGCGGCGTGGTATCCCAATTATACAGTTTATGGAGAAGGAGAAACGATTCGACAAACCTTCAAATACAAAGCCAAGGGAAATCAGAATAAAACTGAGATGGTTTTAAGTGTACTGAAGGTAAGCTCTTCTCGGGTTTTTTTTGTTCCAATGGCTTTGTACCCATCTCTTGTATAGATCACCACAAAGCACACCTCCACTTCGATGTGAAAAAAGGCCAACATTTCATTTATGGCAAATTGAGTCGTTTTTTACTGTTTGAAACTTGCTTTTACATTGCAATTATGCCATGATATATTCCGTACAACAAATTTCAACTAAAAACCAACAATTTAGTAGTAAATGTGAGTGTGTTACTGTTGACGGTAGAAAATACCATTTTTCCTAGACTTTGCCTTGTTGAAATTATGAATTTCTTGGTGATTGGCTTATCCAAAGTGAAATTGGATATGGGTGTCCCGCTCTTAAAGGACAATATTGGTGCCAGTCATTATCACATATGTGATAGAACTGATTAAACACTTTCCAAATATAATATTAACACAGAGGCCATCGCTACCATAGAGGAGTAATAAAGGATTCATAAATCGGAAGTGACGAACGCCAAAGGAAAACGCGAGTTATCTCTCTATGTGAATGACATACGATTACATCATGTGTACCTACTTCAAGAATACACATGATGGCAAATGGCCGCCATTTAAAATACTACGCCCGCCTCTTAGAGACGATAACTTAACTCGCTATAAATTGTAAAAAAATTTACTTCGGCTAGAATTAAAAAACACCTAAGATTAACATTTGCTAAAAATTTCTAAAAAACAACCTAAATTTATGGAAATGGGGCCAAATCAAATCAGGCAAATTACATCAAATAGTCCATGTTAAACGTATAGCAAAAATTTTAAACTAACGCGAGCACGCGCGTTTCTAGACAACGCCATAGCGGGTCATAGCAACCACTGAGTATAAATTGGAAATCCCCAATGACGTAGATATTATAAATTGGAAAGCCGAGTCTGTCTTAAAATAAGTAGTACCGTCAGTAAACAAGATGGAAGCCATCTGCTATCGTGTTTGATCATGGAGTAGGCAAGCACAGGTGTGTCGTATGTGTGAATGACTGATGTGATGACAGATAACGGCCGAATTTCTGCTCACTAATAATTCCTTCGAAGACAAAAAGTTATTATATGGGACCGCAAGAGGATATCGGACGATCCAATAAAGTAATTAAGGGTCATAAGATAAGAGAACACGGGAAAAATAGAAATACTCCGCACAACCCCTTGTTTTTATTCCTTCTATAGGGGAGACCCGGGTACATTGAACCATTTTGTTCACATACATGTTTGTCCTCATTTCATATCAAATGTTTTTATTAGTAGATCTCTTTATTGTATTGTATTGTTTAAAGACATATCATAGTTGCTATCGTGTATCAGATTCAATTAAATTAATCTCTAACTTATTTTTTTTCACACCCCCACCCCCACAAAAGTTGGACCAATATTCAGACATCCTGATTTGCATGCTGACGAGCGCATTTCTCTAGTCCGAGAGACCCATTGCGCCCATGCATGACACAGCCAAGTTTCGAACAAGTTTAATTCCTTTTATACGATAGGCCCACAGAGTTGGATAAACTAATATTCTTACTCTTTTGTTTTTATTATCAAAGATATTTATATGGACTGTAGATTACACATAAAGGAATTTCTTAGGCTAAACAAATTATTAAATGATATGTAGTCTATAATTCACTGGGGAACACTGAACCATGGTTCAATCTGCCCCATCACAGTTTCATGTTCAAAATGAAAAAAAAAATCAATATGCCCTCTTATATGGATCAAACCCCGGTTTATCTGGATTATATAGATTAGACATATGAACTTATTTTAAGTAAGCTTATACAAGAATTTCCTAGGCTAAGAAATTAACATGTATATGGAAAAATTTTCTCTTTTAAGCACTTTTTGGAAAAATTCACTGCCTAAGAAAATAGGCTTATTGATGGAGAAATGGGTCTAAGATGTTATCTCACTGCTGTATAGTGTTGGGCTGTATAATATTATTATAAAGGATATATCCGTGGTGGTTCAATGTGCCCCGGCCTCCCAAACCTTATCAAACATGGTAATGCACGGACTTTTTTTTGTTTTTCATTCGTGTTCTCTTATCTACTGGCAGCCAATTCCTTTTATGAATTGTAAGATATTCTCTCACATTATTGGTTAGCAGATATTCGCCCATGTATCTGTTATAGAGGAATAACTCGATTTTTCCTTTGGCGTTCGTCACTTCCGATTCATGAATCCTTTATTACTCCTCTACGGTAGCGATGATCTCGGTGTTAATATTATATTTGGAAAGTGTTTAATCAGTTCTATCACATATGTGGTAATCACTGGAACCAATATTGTCCTTTAAACTTTCAGTATAATGACAGCAGCTAAAACATACGTGATTGTATAATGCGCATTCTATTTTTCCCGTTTATTGGCCACTTTCCGAAGGTAAAATCATATTCGATGATTATTCCGATTGCAGTGCAAGAAATTAAACCCAGGTCCCTGATTTTCAAATTGAGCCCAAATACAGAGGAATATATTTCGACAGAATGTGTATTACTCTGTATGACTTTTAAGGGTTTTTTTTATATTTATTTTTTTCAGAATTCTGATGAAATGGAAATTCGAAATTTTCTAAGAAAAACTCTTAAAATTAAAATCATCGAAGTTGAAAACAACATCCAATCGATCAATTTGTACGGGGATGGTTGTACCATTTCTTGCAGTATTGAGAAAGGCGTATGGGGGGCCCTGAAAACACTGATGGCTGCTTATTATAGTTTTGATTCAAATTTCCCACGACAGTATTCAATGCTACTGGGGCTACTACGAGGATCCGTATACATCAACAACATTACAGAGATACAAATTATTTTTCAGGAAACTAAAATCGGAAATTAATTCCATGTCTATAAATTTAAGTGAATAAATAAAATGGCTTCTATTGCAATATTGGTTTTGATTTTCGTAAGTTTTGAAGTTGATTTAGCCTGGTTACAGATTATCGCCAATTTTAAATTTTCAGGTAGTCCCCAGTATGCAGAACATTCAGCGCCCTGTCTTAACGCTTAATACCCCCTGTATGTGAAATTCTGAACGGACAGTGTTCAAAATGTGGTAACGGAACACCCTTTAGTGTTCATTATCTGTTTCACTCAGCTGAACACCTTTTTGTGTTCTATAAGCTTACTCTTCTAGACACCCGTTACCACTGTTTGTCGTGTATTTTGTACACGACGAACTGTCCATTTGCTGATTACACTATTTTGCCTCGACCGTTTTTTCAGGACTTCGAATTTTGACTAATGGTTTGGATTGTTCGTACTTGGTTTTATTTCATTTTAAACACACGGTACGCGTCATATGTGTGCTAATACCCAGGAGAGTAAATGCATTTAAAACTGAACATATATTGTTCTAAAAGTATAACATATTTTACGCGTCCCATGTGTTCCAACACGTAAGGGGTAAAGACATTTTAAACTGAACACCTAGTATTCTGAAGGAGCACACAAGGTGTTCTGCGAGAAGACGGACGCGGCTCATGTGTTCAAAAAGTGTTTCAAAATAGTGTGCTACAAAAGGCGTATTTAGTGTTCTAAAAGCGGACGCTGGATTTAGAGTGTACACAGATGTTAATTTTCTATTTGTCACGGGTCTCTTGTTCACTAGAATTTACTCATAGCAATGACCTCAAATGCAAGAATATTGATTAATTCTTCAAAATTTTCTTAGGTTCTGCAGTGTTATATTTAGCCATTGCCCATAAGGTCCACATAAATTTAATAACAATCATCGTATTATATTACATAAACTTTATGTCAATTCGAATTAAACAGTTTTCCGACAGGATAACGATCGGCGAACAACCATATAGGCAATACGATCTATGTTCTAACGAGACGCCCAATGTTATAGCCAGTAATTTGTTGACATTCATATTGAGTTGTGTGATTGTGGACGGCGCCCTAGATTTGGAACCGCCCGCCAGAGCATTTAATATTGGCAGCGATATCCTTCCATAATTTGAAGATGTGAAGTCTAAACTCGCTATTTCATTTTTAAATTTCATTCTGATATTCAGTGTATATAACGCACATACAATTCACTTAATGTTGCAGTGTTCGCGATTTTGCAACTCTATACTAAAAGTGCTAAACCTCTTTAATCATCGATCAAAAAATATTTGATTTGGACCTTTTTATTTCCCCTGACATACATTTTAAAAGGAAGATATATTTAAATACATTCCTTGATTTTACTATTGTCTAATGCTCTTTTTTGTCTAGTTGAGAAGTAAACATATAATTTGAACAGTAGTCATTTTACACACTTCGCGTACGTGAAATAAACAACTATTTTATCGATATAATACTGAGTCTAAACCGTGTGTATCGGCCTTTTAAAACTACTACTAGTTATGTTAAAGATAATTTCGAATATTAGATTTATTATTAACATGTTCAGGAAACATGGCAGCTTATCAAATTGGGCATAATTTTAATGACTACAATCACAATTTATTACTGTCCGGCTCCTAGTCCTGTATACCCGATGTGCAATAACTAAATGTTGCACAGGAACAAACAGTAATTGTATTCAACGGATTAATGCCACGTGTCTCAGTTAAAAACAGTAATCACATTTGAAATAATGCCTTTAAATACCATTAAACAATCGTATAACGTTAAGATATAAGTTAACCGAATTATTATTGTGTGGGTCAGACTAATTATGACAACTACAATAATACCTCCATCCATTGAATTTACATAATGACAAATGTTACACAATGTCATTTTTGGTCTAAAATGAAATATTATATTCTAATTCATATTTTATATTGCAATTTCAACTGTAAATGTTACAAAATATCATTTTTGGTCTTAAATGAAGAATTGTATTTTAATTCATATTTTATATTGCAATTTCAATTGTAACTCATGGCCAAGGTTAATGATATATTAAGCTTGCCAGCCAAGGTTCAATACGATAGAGAACACGCGGGCGAAGCCCAATGGTTCTCTATCATATCAATCCGAGGGAGAGTAGGTTTATATCTGACACATACAACGTTCACCCTTAATCTTAATGGACTCTTCTAAATAAAGGCAACAGTGATTGGATAATTGCTCGGTATTACCGATATATCGCGCGTGTTTTTGTTTACACGCAGGTCGCCATTTTGGGGAAAATGAATTGAAAGCAAGAACAAAGTGGATAATTAAACGAAGTCAGACGAATAATCAATCCTTTTTAGTCACCATATTGACGATGGAATAGATGTGGGTGCAAATATGATGAGGATCTATCCAAAGCCTGAAGAAAATTTGGATCAAAAGGCAATCTTTTCCGATATGTCTGACAATGAACCGTGATTGAAATTTAGGTATGTTCAGAGAAGGATTTGGCCGACTGGTTTAAGTGAACTGTATCCAAAAATACTTTACAAAGGAACTTTTGAGCGGTAAATACTTTCAAGTCTTGTAGTGTGTCGAGAAATAATGTGGGCGGAAAGAAAATTCTGAAAGGTATCTTAGACATGGAGTATGGATAACCGATTAAAATATGCCGATAAGTACGCCGTCTATTTCGTTACTGAATGCTACAAACTGTACCATAACTTTTTTTTATTGCCAAAAGAATAAAATTTGTATTATTTCGATCATCTACATTATCAGCGGTTGATATGAGCCGAATATATCGACCTTGGATGGCGTCATCAGCGGTTGATATCAACCTGCCATGGCGTTATCAGCGGTTGATATCCAAAGCCGTATAGAGGGCTTTGTTGATATCAACCGAATATATCAACCTCTGATGACGTCATGAGAGGTTGTTATGAGATATAGCTGCTGTGGACATCAAAGAAAAGAAACTACTACCAGTTGTATATGTAAGATGTATTTGTTGTACGAACTTGTATCATCCAAGTGTCTATTTGATATAAGATTTAAGCTTTGCACTTGTTGTTTTAGAGCCAAGATGTGTGAATATGTTTAATTAGTTTTCACTGTTCTGATCTCTAATACTATTAATTATGGCGTGCCTTAGGAATTGACAGACATTGCTGTATAGTATAAAATGGCCTAGTTTAGAGTTAGGTAGGGAGGACACCAGGGAGACCTAGGGAGAAGTCGGTCCTGGACTATGGGGGTCTGCCCACAGACCCCAGGGAGTTGGGTTTTCTGTGACCTAGGAAAACGAATGGATCGCAGATTTTGTACTAGCTGTAATTTATTTATAAGGTTTTGATTGATACCTGAGAGAAGACTATTGCAGTAATCAATTCTTGGTAATACTAAGCAACGAACCAGTGTTTAGGCGGCATCTTTTGAGATTATATTACGAATTTGACGAATGGATGGAAGTAGCAGGTCTTGCAAAGGTGATTAACCTGTGTTTCCATGTCAAGTTTCTTGCCTGCCCTCTGTTTGCCCTTTCAATAATTTTCGGAAAAAATGTGATCAGGCCAGCTCTATTTATCCCAACGACATTGTCTTAAATGTTATCTGGCTGCATTCCCGGCCGTCTATTTTACAAAATATAGTGGCGAAAATATTCATTCACTTTGAGTCACTCTTATTCCACCCGCTCGACAATTTCTTCTCTGGTCGGATAAACTAGTGATTTGGTGGCAGGCGGTATCTGTTCAGCTCTATATATCTCGACGATCAATGCCTGAATTACTGCCAGACTGCATTTCGGTCCGTCTACTTTTTCAAATTATTTGGAACTTCGTTGAGGTTCGCAAGTCCTTTCATTTCACAAAATATTCTTATTCACTTTGAGTCGCTCACTCCGCCCGTTTGTCATTTTCTTCTCTGGTCGGATAAACTAGTGATTTTGCGACTGGCGGTATCTTTATCTCGACCATCAATGCCTGAAATACTGCCAGAATGCATTCGGGCAGTCTACTTTTCAAATTATTGGGGACTTCATTGAGTTTCATGTGACACCTTCCTCTCTGGTCGGAAAGACTAGAATCAGGTCACAGATAACATCCGATCAGCTCTATTTATCTCGACGATCGGTGCCTGACTGGATACGCTGCCAGGGAGCATTTCCGACAGTCTATTTTTCAAAATTTTCTGGCCCTCGAGAGTGGGGTTCGTCGAGGTTCGCAAGTACGTTCGTTTGACGCTTAACGGCAGCCTTTTTTTCAAAATTTTCTGGAGGAGACCCCCCCCCCCCTTAGTTGATAATTGTGCCTTTGCCCCCTTAACCTTGGAATTTGCCCCGCTTTGTCCCTCCAACCACCGACGGCTGGCGCCGCCACTGCTGACGAGTCACACAACATTGTTCTGTTAAGATAAATTTTATCAATAAAAAATTGATTGAAGGAATCAGCAAATTCCTCTGGGTTGTTAAATGGTGGAAGTTTAGTCTTACCCAACAAGGAGTTCGTAAAAGTATGAATCTTACGTGGATTTCGGTTGCTCTGATCCAGTTTTAGAAGACAGTATCCCCTCTTTGCCCTACGAATGACTTTGTTTAGATGATCTCTCTCAGCACGGTACATTTGCCTGTGAATTTCAAGGTGTGACTTACGCCAGAGTCTTTCAGCCTGACGTCGCGATTGTTTAGCATCACGCACACTGGCATCTACCAGGGTGTATTTTACCTCACTGTCACTGTTTTGTTGGAGATAGGTGCATACTTGCCCAGCAACCTGGATAGGGTTGTATTGTAGAGAGCAGTATGGTCGTTTACTTATTGAGGTGGGTCACCTGAAATTTTAAGTGTCTACGCCGAACATTTCTTTGTTCATTATCAGGCCTAAGGAAGTTACAACCTATGAGAATCAAGTGATGATCAGAAACCTGTTTATCTTCGTGTGTAATGACTAAGTCCAGTATGTTTCCAGATTGTGAGTGGTTTGGTATACATGTTGTAGTGAATGACAGTATGTTTCCAGATTGTGAGTGGTTTGGTATACATGTTGTAGTGAATGACATTGAACAATAGAAAGAAACTGTTTTACATCCGATTTATCAATTTTATTCCAATGAATATTAAAATCACCAAGGAATATTGCATCAGATTTAGGATATTGTTCAAAGAGTACTGTGATATCATTCAAAAAAGACAAGTAAGATGATTGGTTTTTGCCTGATGACGGTGGTCTGTAAATACAATTAGAACGAAAGACCTGTTCGGATGGTTCACAGGAAGACTGAAATTCTCCAAGGAGCTTAAATCCTTTGATTTACTTTAACAGTGATAGAAGTCTAATGTAAAACTGCAATGCTTCCTCCTCTCGATGGAAGTTTGGGTTTAGTTTTGGCAATCTTGAACCTACGTTTGTGCTTATAAGTCCCTAGATGCTTCATTTTTTGTCACGTTTGTCCTCGTATTACAAATTGGCGAGAATCGTGGAGTACTTTTTGCCAGTCATAAGCCTCTCCTACTACAAACAAATGGTTATTTTGTACATTTCAAGGATTTCTAATCTTTTTTGTTTAAAGTCAAACTTAGAACCCTGAGACATGTCAGGCCAATAAGACCATACCCTGATACAAAACTGGTGTAGATGTGTAAATGTCAGCTTAATGGTCAATATTTTCTTATCGAAATCTAGGATATGTGGTGTTTGTTGCATGTATGTTACTTATAGAACAGTAAAATGTTCAGGCCTCTTTTATGATGTCAAATCTGTTATAACTACCTTTTTAACTTCATTTTTTCAGGCAATTGATGTAAAGGTCCAGACATCTTGATTCAGCACTAGAATTGCAATAAAGAACTGTATGGTGCCTCTGAGCTTTGAGATATTGATAACATTGAACTATTTCCAAATTTGTGAAAATTGTGTATTCTGTGACCCTTTTGTTAGAGAGGGTGGACATAGTCCACTCATGTCATTTTTTTTTCTTTCAGGAAGGCCTATTTTAACCATAATTCACATTTATTGCACCTATTTTAGGAACACATGGGAAGCATATAAAAAGGGCATTTTGGTGATACCTGAAGTTTCACCCCTATATAGGACACAGATGACAAATTGTAGGGCCAAGTTATATTTAGTCTTTCTCTCATTTTCCCTTTCTGTTTACTTTTTGGTGTAGAATCGGAGAATGGGGTTATAAAATACATTTTCTACCAGGTTTGGGTGAATATTCATGATTTTGAGGCGGAAGGGTACAAGAGTTGTGAAGTTGGTTACGTTGAAAGGGGTGGGGGCGAAATTGAATGGTTAGCTGTCTCTACTTCCAGCTTGTGTATCTCAAGTTTTTCCTGGAGAACCTCATACATGCTTTTGGGCAAGAGTGTGCCACATGTTGCTCCTTCTGTGGCAGAAAGCGTTCTACCCAACGAATATTTGGGAAAAAGTTACAGCCGGTCTAAGACGAGAATTAACATTGAAGTCACTGGGGAAATAATTAGTAATCTGTGGCCAACATGCGTGGGCTGTAGTATACACTTGGCAAATCTCGACTGATTCCGTAAACTACATCTAGCCTCGGCTGTATGACAGTAAGTGATATCACTCGGCAAACCTCGGAAGATTTCGGGAATCTAAACTCGGCTGTATGATGAATTCCGCCATATTGGAACTACTTTAAAGGTCCCGGGTGAAACATGGCTGCGCCCATTCCAAACACAAGTTGGCGACCTATTTGGCTAGCGACCTATTCGACCGATCCAGCTGTAAGATAATAACGAAATTACACTTCTAATCTGAGCTGTAGGAATGGATAAAAAATAATATATTCTACTTTCATTTGATAGACATAACGTTGGATTTTATTGGTTGATAAATAGAGACTGTTGTCTTTACTCTAAATAGGTTTCCAACGAACAGGTTGCAGCTCGATCGGTCGAATAGGTCGCTAGCCGAATAGGTTCCCAATTTGTGTAATAGCGTCAAGTTTTCCTGTTAAAGTTAACCGGTAGCCGCATCGCAAATGTATGGGCGTAGGTACATATCACTTACTGTCATACATCCGAGACTAGGTGTAGTTTACGTAGTTTACGGAATCTGTCGAGATTAGCCGAGTGTAAATGATATGTACCTACGCCCATACATTTGCTATGCGGCTACCGGTTTACTTTAACAGGAAAACTTGACGCTATTACACAAATTGGGAACCTATTCGGCTAGCGACCTATTCGACCGATAGAGCTGCAACCTGTTCGTTGGAAACCTATTTAGAATAAAGATAACAGTCGCCGTAACTCATCTATTTATCAACCAATAAAATCCAACGTTATGTCTATCAAATGAAAGTAGAATATATTATTTTTTATCCATTCCTTTAGCTCCGAATACAAGTGTAATTTCGTGAGCTGGATCGGTCGAATAGGTCGCTAGCCAAATAGGTCGCCAACTTGTGTTCGGAATGGGCGTAGCCATGTTTCATCCGGGACCTTTAGAGTAGTTCCAATATGGCGGAATTCATCATACAGCCGAGTTTAGATTGTCCGAGGTTTGCCGAGTGCTGTAGTATATTGTGACTGCCGAGACTAGAGAGTACTCAAGAAGAGTAACTCTGGGTGTATCTTCACGGCCCTTAAAGCGTATAGTTGTGTTAAGTTTTGGACGAACAACTGCACCCCAAGTGCTGCTATGTAATTGTTCTAGGAACGCCGCTGTTTGAAAAAAGTCGATGGCCCCGCCAATTCAACCACTATCAATATGAAACTCCACACGCGTGTTTCTTGAACAATTTTCGCATTAAATTTTGCCATACTGCTATGTTCGACCCCTGGTCCATAAAGTTTGCTCGTAGCTGTTTTACAAGTTAGGATTACCTGAACTTGGCTTAAGCAATAATAATATATTATTTAGGAGATAAACACCTCCTGTTTCGCATTTAGAGCTGTGTTATTTTCTAATACACATGTCCTGAGGTCTAATGAGAAATATCAGGACATGTCCATTGGACAATAACCCCCTCTAAATGCGAAACAGGAGGTGTTTATCTCCTAAGTAACGGGCATTCTTTGGGGTTTTAAAAGAATTTATTTTATTGTGTAGACTTCAAACATCGTCAAACTGCAAAAGATTAGTAAATTAGTCTTAGCGTGGTATTTTTGATCGGTGGGCCTAATGCCAGTCGTGATTGAAATAGTTACGGCCTGTTAACCGAGAATACACAGGCCTAACTCATGGCAAACAATGATGTCTACGCTTTCGAAGTTTATATTAATTAACAGGGGTGGGTTTTTAGCCTTTTTTTATTATTTGCAGACCGTCAACACAATTTTATAGCTAGTTCGTGTTCAAAGAAAAACAGTTTTTGCTTACATCGCCAAAAATACCCGATAAAACCATGTTAGGCCTAGGTTTTCTGCATTTGCTATGTATACTTTTCTGACGTGTTGTCAACCAATGCATAATAAAATGTAACGATATGTTAGTCCCGAATTGACCTAGTTATCCCAGTTATATAATAACCAAACACTTTATAAAATTATATGAGCTTTATATGATTCCAACAATACAAAACGATAAATAAAAGCAGGTAATTGTAACTGTGTAAGCTAGGCCTATACACACAAGCTAAAATATTGGTGGGGGGAGGTAAATTATATATTAAATAACATATTGCAAGTTAGCGTATTCATAACACCCAGTCCCGAATATTGCAAACTTGAGTCTATGTTAAAATCCATTGACGTCATAACGTCAACGGGAAAAACTCAAGTTGTGACGCCATGTAACAGTTAGAGAGTGGATTTTGTTATATTTCAATAATTATCGAACTTAACTGTCTATACGGGCCCGTAGCCAGCTCATAAAATTGGGGGGGGGGGGCTACGGAATGCTTTTTATTTTTGGTGTGGGGGGCTGAGGATGTGGCCGACAAGAACACTCCTAAGAAATGACTATTTTTGGCGAAATCCCCCCCCCCCTCGTGGCTCCGGGCCCGATATTGATACCACTAAAGTTTTTGTACCTAAAATCGATTCATACACCACTGAAGAATAGCAAGAATTTTTCGCTTTCGGTAACATTCCATAACCGTGAACCCATGACCTCTAGTCTGCGCAAGCGCAGTCCAATTCAAATGAATTTGTTTGTTTTTAAATTGCAAAATTCTACTTAACAGAGTGTTGAATTATTATAAATTTGTGTTAGCCGGGCCTAGCAATGATTCCTTTTGAAGAACAAATAAGAATTTCAGTGGAAAAATAGACGGTAAGGATTCCAAGATAGCTTACTAATCGAGGTGGTGCAAAGCGTCATTTTCGTGTGTATAAGGGCAGACAGTAACAAAATAAGGGGTTAGATTATATCAGACATCGTTACAAAAGTGTAATGAAATGGGTTTGAACGTCATGCAGGGATAATGGAAACCGACATACGCCATACAGTTGTGCAATGAGGGAAATTTTGCCCGGGCAGTGGCCCTGTGGCCTGCTCTTATATCAATTGACCAAGGGATCTGTTACGTGCACGCCAGTATATACACGGGGCCTCAGATTTTGTCCCATTCAAACGACTAGACAGTTTTCCTTGTCAGGCCCTCCGTCCTGCTCCATTGACATTGTTTTGACAAGGGGAAACCATGTCGAAAAATCCTTGATGAACTGTATCTAAGACAACTATTGTCAGTCTCGGACTCCCAGAACCTCAACGTATAGAAGATCTGGTTCAGTTTTAGTCTATATTACCCAGAAAAACATTCTACGAACATTAGTCTGGATGCGTTGTCAACATTTTAAAAAAATAGGTCATTCGCTAGATTATCCAGTCTTTTACATTTTCATAAACGAAGTCTAAAGGAAGTAACTAGTCATAAAACACGATCTTGAAATTAGTTTTAAGAAAGCCATTTCAGAAAATCCGTTTGACTGCATTGGCGGTTCAAAAAATTCCTTTCTTCATAGGCCATATCTATGTTGTTTTAATTAATCCTACTTCTTCGTCATGTTTATTTATATTAATGCAAAGGATTGTGGGAAGGTGCAGCTTTGACTTGGCCAATGGTACTGGATAATGAACCACATAAAAAAATCCATTCCGGTTACGCATGAGCAATGGAACGTTTCGTCAAATATTGACAACAGTCCAAGACCCTCAGTATGTTGAAGACTGGGGGTTATGGGTGGCCGAGATTAGTTCAGTTGGACATATTTGACGAAATTGTACTGAATAATCATAACCATAAAAACCGGTTCCGCATGATCAATGGAACTTTTTACCTAAAGTCAAGAAAAAGTTGCATCCCTTCCCGAAATATTTCCCATGAATTCATGCATTATTATGAACGACCAATTCGGATTAATTAAAACCATAAAAGAGGATCCTTGAAAAGAAAAAAAAAAAAACATTTTCGAAGTTTTGGTTGTTGGAAAGGCGATGCAAATAGATTTCCTGAAATGGCAATTCATACATTAATTTCAAGGCGCCCACACTCCTAGCCCTTACCCTAAACTAGAATCTCGTCAACAATTACTTGCCTCATATTTACATCTCGGCGATCTTGACTAAATTTGAGTTGATCCAAAGAAATAGATCTAGCGCGAAAAACCTATTTGTTCTGAAATGCTGAGAACCTAGCCAGTCCAATATTCATGGAATATTTGACTGAATGAAGGAGACTAGAATAATATCTAATAAAATACAAACTAAAGGATGGGGGGGTAACTTGTTGATGATATTAGAATGGGAAGTAACAGAAGCTTTGTTAATGCAGACACCGTGTTTATCCCCATTTAATCACACTGCGGCATGATGGCTGCAGATAATGGATGCACTGAAATGGAAAAAAAGAAATACTACATCAATGCATATCAATAAATAACCTATAGTCAAATAACCGTGAGAGGATTGGCGGTGCATGTTTTTCGAAAATGACAAACATAGAACTCGCCAATCTCGCTGAAATTTTAAAATGATAAAATAGTATTGTTGAATACTTGATCATAACTCAATCTGAATCAAACAAAACATATAACTTTGGTAGTCATCATACTAAATTATTACAAGAAGCTTTAACAGAGACAGAAGTCGAGTTTAAAGTCCACTCGAAACGAATAAGTCTTGCCTTTGGACTGAGATAAGGGTCATTTAAAGCCGCTTCATGACTCGGCCGTCTCACTTTGTTAACGTAAAGGCTAGTTATCTTAAATAACGTGTACTCAGTGGGGTATACTCTTTCATTTAAATATACAGTAGTTACAACTGGTTCCTCGAATATATGAATATAATTTTTTTTCAAGCCCCCTGGGGTTCATATTTGCGGTGTCAGTTTGGCCCATCCCAGAGCCAAAATCGTCTGTTATGGGCCATTTCGTACTCAATAGGGTGTATTCTTTCGCTTAAAATTGGTTTTGACCGGTACCTCGAATGTATGAGTTTTAACCCATTTTGAGGGTTATTATTATAGGGATCACCAGGGTCACACCAATGGACTGGGCCCCAGTAGACGCCCACTTTTGTGCATCCCGGGTTAGTATGTAGATGCCTATATGGTCAGATATTGGTACCTCGTTCGTCTAGGTTCGACACTTTGGACTCCCGGTCTATAGCTATCTGATACCACTAAGGTATCATTTCATTCCTAAATTGTGCTACATTTTATTTTTATTTTACTTGATAAATATCATTTAATTACCTTGTATTACTTTATTTAATTTAAAAAAAAAAACAACATTTCCAATACTTTTACATTCCTCTCTTATTTATTTACTGTATTTTAAAAATCTGTATTTTTTATACACCCACATTTTCATGTGGACGTATTATGTCGTCGCCCCTGTCCGCCCGGACGTCCGTCCGTCCACAATTTGTTTGTGGGTTCTCTACAGGTCACAATTCCTATCCGATTTTGACGAAACTTGAAATATAGGTTTATCCCCATAAGATCTCGGTTTCTTTCGACATTGGCATGTATCGGATCGAAACTTCATGGATTATGGCCCCTGATTGTACGAAATATCATGTTTTTAGCCTGTGGACCCTATAGAGGTCACAATTTTGAACCGATTGTGATGAAACTTGACATGCATGTCTATATCCCCCAAATTTTGGTTCCTTTCGATATTTGTGCCCATCGGATCGTACCTTCCTGAATTATGGTCCCTGATTGTCCGAAAAATCGCCCTTTTTAGCTTGTGGTCCCTCTGGAGGTCAAAATTATTATCCGATTTAAAAAAAAACCCGTTTGATTATATCACCGTTACATGGAAATGGAGGTTGAGTTCAAATTTCGTGAAAATCGGACCAAAATTGACAAACAAAATGGCCGCCGTTTGTACGCAAAGAGTGTGAAAATATGTTATATCAAGGTTGTCGCCCCTATATAGGCCACAATTTTGAACCGATTTTGATGAAACTTGACATGTATGTTTATAACCCAAAGATCTTGGTTCCTTTCGATATTTGCACCCATCGGAACGTAACTTCCTGAATTATGGCCCCTGATTGTCCGAAAAATTACCCTTTTTAGCTTGTGGTCCCTGTGGAGGTCAAAATTATTTGTCCGATTTAAAAAGACGTTTGATTATATTACCGTTACATGGTAATGAAGGCTGACTTCAAATTTCGTGAAAATCGAACCAAAATTGACGGATAAAATGGCCGCCGTTTGTACGCGAATAGTGTGAAAATATGTTATATCAAGGTTGTGGACCCTATATAGGTCACAATTTTGAACCGATTTTGATGAAACTTGACATGCATGTTTAAAACCCGAAGATCTTGGTTCCTTTCGATATTTGCGCTCATTGATTCGTAACTTCCTGAATTATGGCCCTCTGGAAGTCACAATTATTTTCCGATTTAAAAAAAAAACCGTTTGATTATATCACCGTTTCACCTTAAGGAAGGTTTGAGTCCAAATTTCGGGAAAATCAGACCAAAATTGACAGACAAAATGGCAGCCATTTGTATGCGAATACTGTTAAAAAATGGTATATCATGGTTGTGGACCCTGTATAGGTCACAATTTTAATTTGATTTTGATGAAACTTGAAATGCATGGTTATAACCCAAATTTCTTGGTTCCTTTCGGTATTTGCGCATATAGGATCGTAACTTCCTGAATTATTCGAATTTCGTGAAAATCGTACCAAAATTGCTGGACGAAATGGTCGCCGTTTGTACGCGAATAGTGTAAAGATATGATATATCATGGTTGTGGACTCTCTACAGGTCACAATTCTTCTTCGATTGTGCCCAAAAGTCACATTTCTAGGTTGTGTACCGTCACACCATAATCATTGTCGGCTTCGAATTTCATGAATATCAGACTGGAACTGACCAACAAAATGGCTGCTCCCAATACAGTATGAAATACAGGACTTAATGATGTAGGAAAAATCACTTTCGGTATTGCTTGTTTTCTATCCATCTCTCGAAAATGTGGGCGTATCCTGCCTGGCAGTGCCAGCCTATCTTTTTTTTTTCTTTACATCATTTTATTTATTTATTGAATATTTGAGATACATTTTTGATAAAATGCGTTTTTCCGTTTTATAGGTTTTATGTAATAATTCTTTATGTGTGTTGAATGGTTGGGGTACATTTTTATTTATCTGATATCATTTAATTATCTGATTTTACTTTTTTCAAATTTAAAGTATTTATTTATTCTTAGGAGATTTTAAATATCTTATAAAGGTCAATATAATATTTTTGTGCAATTTTATACATTTTAGCTAGCTTAGTCCGTTGTTCATTGGTGTAAAGCACGAATTTTCGTTTACGGTAAAAATTTCATTCCTAAATTTGGAATATTGGGTGAGCGCAGCTTTGAACCGGTCTGCGCAGGCGTCAGTTAGAAATGGCGCTCAGATTTAAACGAAAATTGTGTACGTTTTTTTAAAGCACAATTCTACAGGGAAATAGTATTGGATTATTATTAATTTGTGTCAGATGTGACAGGAAATGATTCATTTTGGTGATCAAAGAGGAATCTAGGTAAAAAGAGACGGTAAGGATTCTGAAATAGCCTCAGAACCGAGATGTGAAAAAGCCTTATTTTCATACTATTTGCGTATAGGAGCGATCAATAACGGGTTGGGATATATATGTCTGACGCCCGTTATTTTAAAATAACTCACGTAAAGGCAAAGGAAGGCGCTAGAGTAGTTATCGGTTTCCTCTTACTGCGTCATAAACTCACCTGTTGAAAAGTCGGGGTCTACTTGTATTCTGGACTTTGGCCTGCAACCACCACAGTATCCATCCCCTCTAGCTTCAAATCTGTAAGTTGACTGTTCTATTATAACGCAATCTTCGGGATAAGTTGCCATGGATCTTGTCTTCCAGACATTCTTTAATATATAACATGAAATATTTCACCGTATTCTCGAGTTCCTTATTAACCTAGCTATGGAAATCTTACTATTACAATTATTATCTATCTGAACGAAAAATATATCCTGGACTATAACATATATGAAGTACACCCTATTTAACACTATCAGTGTATAACAGAAGATCAGTTTCCTAAATATAAAAGTTATTCCTACCAAGAACAAGAATAATTACATGGGTGCGTAAACCGTGCAAGTCTAAATGGACCTTTAGGTCCGTTCGTTTAAACTAAAGCAATACATCCGGCTCTCTACCGAAACAGTGACTCAAGCCGGGAATATTAACCAACACAAGTCAGAGAAAGAGAGGGGGAGAGAGAGGGGTTTAACTCCACACGACACAAACTAGGTCATTTCGGAGCTAACAATAGTCTAATTTTATTTCAATCAAACGCGCAGGACAAAACCGAACGACCTGGAGAAACCCCACGAGGCTAGACAAGCGATCCGAGTCCTTGTCGCGTATAAGCGAGGAATCGAAACCACGCCACCTGACTCAATGACAGACCTTATGGTGAAACGCGCACGGTTTACCTCCACCCACGAAAAAAGAGTAGCCTAGCGAATAATAAAGATTCACTATGTCAGAAGATTCAGCCAACAACTCAAACTAACTTAAATACATGAACTGTAGGTCTTATAAATCTTCTAACAAGGGGAAATTGGGTCTTATACTGAATATGATTTTTGAGATGAAATGATATGAAATCGGGCTTAACGTCCTGCTGTTCTGGTCCGACTGGGATAATGCAGACGGACATACGCCATGCAGTGTGCTACAGCATACTCTTACATCGAAAACTAACTGTTAATGGATCTATTGGGTGCATGCCAATTTGTATACAGGGCCTCGGTTTTCTCTCCTGCGCCACTCACATGGAGGGAAACAACATCGGAAAATCTCGATGAACTTTCTCGACCAACACATGGATCAAACACGGAATATCCGGGTTATCGAGCCAGTGTTTTACTCACTGAGCCACGATGGCTACCAAAATATGGAGTCTTATATGCCACACGCCACACGTTATCGTATGGCTGACTAATCCATTAAATAAATCCTAATTTATTAAATGTTGATGGTGTTTTAAACCATTCAATATCCCGGTCATCCGATGATCTTGAGAGTTTATTATGAACTTGTAAATATTAAATAGTACATACGAACCAAGGGATTTAATTTAAATCCGGTCTGTCTTAAGTCTACCAAAACATAACCTCTTCTTGGACAGGTTTCGTAATCACCAATTCCAGAACATGCTATAGCCTCGCCAAATTTTTGTACTTCTCCACTGATTTGTGTAGTATATTGATCACCAGTATCAACAAGTCCCCCTGTCTGGCGAAAACAAAATTGCAAGTTGAACTAATTCAGTACATAGAGTGTACGGATTAAGCAGGCCTTTGGTGCAGAACGGAAGGCATTTAGCAAGGAAAAATGTATAAGCAGACGAATAGATGTAAATCCCGGGGTATATTCAACATGTTCTTAATACGAGGACTGGCTGGAAGGTTCTAAGCCCGAAAAGAACAGTTGTGTTTGACGGAAACAACCTTTGCCACCAACAAGTACAATCATTAAATGATTCATAGACATAAAAATTACAACCTGCCAATTTTTATCCCCAGAAATGGACAAAACTGGCTACAGTCACCAAGAACCAGCCACTTAAAGAGTAACCCTAACATTGATACATGCTCTCATGGTCTAACTTTTGGGGATGGCGCTCCTTCGGTTTCTTCGGTGAAGAAGGGGGCTGCGGAAATTAAACGTGGCGGGGAGTGGCTTGGAGATGACACACAACCATAGAAAACATTACCCGGGTGCATAAGATGTTAATGGCTGATCAACGACTGATCACTCGATATATTGCAAGTGTTGTGAACATCTCCCATCAGAGGATTGAGCAAATTATCGCCAACGCGTTGTGGACGACAAACTTTATGTGTGAGGGTTGCCAACTGCTAAGTTTTTAATCATGGACGAGACCCGTTTTCAAAAATTGAAACGAAACTAGTCGGTCGTTATTTTACTAGCAAGGATGACGTCATGTCAGCTGTGGACGCTTTTTTTAAGATAGCTAAAGTAAATGTTTTCCTGACCAGCATCCACGGATTCCAAGCCTTGCAACATCGTTGGCCAGCGTGTCTACACTCCCAAGGGGGCTATGTATAAAAATATATATAGAAACCAGGCCCCGAGTTCACAAAGCATTCTCAGACTTAAGTTGAGAATTTGCTCAACTTTCAATCACTGTTTATGAGAAATATCTTTGATCCAGAAACACAAAACTTTTGGACATAGTTTCTTATTGATGTACTTTATACATAAAAACAACAAAATTATTATAAATGGCTATATTTTAGTTAAAATAAAGTGAACAAGTTTGGGTAAATTCTCAACTTAAGTCTGAGAATGGTTTGTGAACTCGGGGCCATGTCTTTTACAGATAGGCTTAGAACTTTTCTACCAGTCACCGCAGGATACATCATGGTCTATGTCATTTTTATTTAGGCCTTCACTGCACAGCAAAGTATGATATAAAAACCCGTTTCCCTAATAGTTACAAGCAGAAAGCTAAAAAGTGAAAAGCGAGATTAATACAGCTATATATATTATACGGATCCTAAATGTCATGCAAACTTAAAGTCCATGGGCCGGTTGCTCAAAGCTCTGTTAACTTTTAACGATCCGTTAACATGGAGTAAACGGATCGTTAACTTTAACGGAGAGAAAGGTTGTTGCTGGAAGCCCCGTTAACTTTAACGGATAATGAAATTGACTTTCCAACAACAGAAATTTAACGGACCATTAACAAAGGACACATGAAAGATAACGATCCGTTAGTTTAACGGATCGTTAAAATAACTTAGTTTTGAGCAACCGGACCCATATCAATAAGTCGCTTGAGCGTAGGGGCCTGACAACGTTTAGTCGTTTGAATGGAACAAACATCCGAGCTCCATGGACACGTAACATTATTGTTAATGAATCCAATCGACACAGAACAGTAAGATGTTAAACCCCGTGTAAAATTTATAATAACATAATATTTACGGGTGCCGTGTACAAGGCATGGTATAATTTTTCACATTTATAATAACCTGACAACTATTTACCGATAAATCTAGTCTCACTTTATGATATTCCGTTTCTCCCGGATTATTTGGAGTCGATGCTGTTTCATTGACGTCGCAATCGTTTCCTTCATATTTACCACTAGGGAGTCTGACTACATTCAGGTGGGGTAATGTGATAAAGTTCTTGGGATTGGGATTGTGTAAATTATGACAAAATATCTTCACTCTGGTATAATTAAATATAGCTGGATATAACCAATATTCACCATCAACGTAAGATGAGTTACATATCTTTATATCTGCACATGACGATACTGAAATATAAAACATACCCAATCTTCACACGAAAACCATTATGTGTTGATATAACAAAAATATAAAACATTATATTATATCTTCACATGATAATACTACTAAAATATAAAACATTATCTTAACTTATATTACTATAATATAAAACCATTATATATCCCAACATGGAGATATAACAATAAAACCATTATATATCTCCACATGATGATATAACTATAATATACTACATGATATACCTATAATATAAAACCATTATATATCTCAACATGGGGTTATAACAATAAAACCATTATATATCCCACATGATGATATAACTATAATATATCACATGATATACCTTATCTCAATATGGAGATATAACAATAACATAAAGCCATTATATATCTCCACATAACTATAATATAAAACCATTATATAGCTTAATATGATGATATAATTATAGTGATATAACAACAATATTAAACATTTATAGTGCTCTATTTATATGTGTCCTTTTATATAGTAGGATATAATCAATATTTACCATTAACATATGTGTTATAAATGTCAACATCTTCCAGTGATGAAGTATCTATAATAAAAGTTCAGAATAGATTTAGGCATACTATATATTTTTGATACAGTGATACATAAAAAGCATATGAAATCCAGTAGATATATTAACATGGTCATATAAAGCCATTATTGGTATAAAAAATATTAAACATTCTGTATTAACACATCATGTTCCTATATCTTCACATCATGATATAGCTATAACATATATCTTCACGTAATGACAAAACATTACATATCTTTAAATGGTGATACAATTAAAATATATATCTTCACATGATCATGTATCTATAATATTAATTTAAGCCATTATATTTCTTCACATGATGATATAATATAGAACCATTACATATCTTCACATGTTGATATTACTATAATATAAAGCATTGTATATCTTGCCATGATCATATAACTATAAAATAAAACACAATTGCATGCATATCTCTTCACACGCTGATATAACTATTATATAAAAATATATACATCTTCACTTGATGTAATTATAAAATAAATGGACAATATTTTTACATGCTGATATAACTATAGTATCAAAAACGCTATTATATATCTTCACACGATATAACTATCTTTCTTGTAATTATAATATAGAGTAGGATATAACAATACAACCAATATTTACCATTAACATAAGTTGAGTTAACATCTTGACACGATATCATATCTATAATTATAAAACAACAATATATATATCTTCATAGGATCAGGTAGGCATATAAATTATATAGAAATATCAAGATCTTGAAACTCGCAGGACATCAAAGTGGAATATATTATAAAATATGTAGACCTCATGACTTGCAAGACATCCATGTGGTATATATGTATTATAAGATATCTAGATTTCATGATCTACAGGACACCCACGTGGTATCCGTGTCTGTTTGGATATTACTCTGCTGCCTGGTACATGCTTGTAATATGTACAATATCAAATATGCCACCAGACTCTAGTCGCGAAAAGAGGAAAGAAACTCGTCTGAAATCATACAATAATTTATAATTACCAGAAATTATGTTCGAGATATATACCCTCTTTCCTCTCTTCTCTCTGTAATTTCACAAATATCAACTTGGCCAACACATGTTTAACGAGACAACTACGATGGGGTGATGATACAATTCTATGGTTTTAATCGAACAGGAGATTTTATTTTGACAAAGAGGAGTGAGATCAAAGGTTGAAACATGGGTCCGGTTGCTCAAAGCTCCGTTAACTTTTAACGACCCGTTAACATGGAGATAACGGATGGTTAACTTTAATGGAGAGAAAGGTTGTTGCTGGAAGCCCCGTTAACTTTAACATGTAGTTAACTTGCCGTGATATTTAACGGGGGTGTTGGGCTCAGTTACCTGTTACCGATGGCATTAGTGGGCTGTAAGTCGAAGTATCCCCTCAGCAAATAGTCATAGATTACCAGTATAATTTCCTATAGAACATTCTAGAGGGTTGAGCGATGAGTGCTATTCCATTTTCTATAGCATGAAATTATATAGAAAATGGAATAGCCCCCATCGCTCAACCCTCTAGAATGTTCTATAGGAGATGACCACAATATAAAGGCCCAAAATATTCTGTAATGCAAATCCCATAATTCTTCCGACAGATGTATCCTAAAAAAACAACGTATTCTATTGTGTATTTTGTAGTAGGCTCTTCGGTAATCTTTTTGTCTTTAATCAAGTTTTGTGAGGAGACTGCACAGTTTTCCCGCTGTGAGTTTCCTTTTAATACTACCTTCTATGAAGATGTTACACATGTACATTGAATTTAGGGGGGTTGGGATGGCCTAGTGGTCTAGAGGCCTCTAGCTGGCCGGTGATCTCTGGCTTGCGGCTGTGATTTCGATCCCTGTTGTGAGCGTATGTAGCATGGAGATAGGGGCGCCTTCTCAAAAATGTGGGTTTTCTCCCCCACTGCTAAAGACCCCTACGCGCAAGCGAATTATTGAGTGGGCGTTAAAACCCATTTCTCTCTCTCTCTCACATTGAATTTAAAAAAAAATTCAGCCAATCAACAAACAGTTTTCTCCTGGATTAACTTTAACCAATCCCTTAGCTAACGGATAATGAAATTGACTTTACAACAACAGAATTTAACGGGCCGTTAACAAACAACACTTTAGCAAGATAACGATCCGTTACAGTTTAACGGATCGTTAAAATAACTTAATTTTGAGCAACCGGCCCCTGGACATTAGCTTAATTTTATTTGTTACAATCGTTATTTGTATGTGCCGTTTGACGTCCTGCACTTGGTAGTCTCACCATCGCGGGTTCGCTCCCGGTGCCGGTCAAGGAAGATGACATTGTATAACAGTCGGTGCAGAACAGTAGGGCGTTAAACCCCATTTCATTTCATTTCCTTCACTATGGACAAACGGTGGCGGGAAAATCAAGAGGAGCGTTCTCGGCCAATACCCAGACCTCCTGGTAAAATCCAGCGTCGTACCACTAACACATAGTACCACTTATTATTTGCTAATTATACTCTAATGATGTCTTAATATCTCTTGTGAGATTAAAGCCATAAATAAACCTGACGAACTCACCGTCAGTAATCCAATAGTCAAATCCATCTTCGTAAACCAGGTTTTGTGTAGAGTTGATGTTATATGATAAAGGTATACAGACTTCGGTTTTATTATTATAGAAAAAAGATGTCCCATCTGTCTGTATTGTTATCATAACACATTCCAATTTACTGGTGGTATAATTTACCAGTGTTTGGTCAGGTAAAATATAGTTGGATATAAATATAATAAAATTAAAGTCTGCAATATTCATGTTATCTATCTCAGATATTCTGTCATTTTAATCTGTAAAAAATGGAATAAAATAATACCAAGGACGAACTATCAAAGCCATTAGACAAAATTCGAAGTCCTAAAAATCCTTTGTTTCATTCATAAAATGGTAGAATAGAATAAGTGATTATTTAAGTTACTAGCTTTATTCCCGGAATCTCTTGAACCTCGGTGGCCTCTTTCGAATTTAACAGTCCACGGCTAAGGAAAGTTCATGATGTCTCAAATCTATAGGACCTAAATCAGTCTTATGGACATTACCAACAGTGTCATTGAGACAGCTCTGTCAATTATTTAACCCTTGTCGGTGCACGTGGGGTCTCCATGGACCCCATGCACTTGTTTTATAGTGTTTTGTAATAACTACTGGGCACTGCTTTCTGAAATTAAGTGACTTTGTCTCCAATATATTTTTAAACATAGCGAATAGATCGGTATTCATCTGCTTCCCACACGAAGAGTTATGTTACATGCCAAACAGGCCCAACGCTTGTAGGGCACAAGGGGTCCAATCGGACCCCAAACTTACAACTCGCAGTAGGAATTTTGCTAATGTGTTTGCTGCCTGATACCATATTGCGTATGCCAGACTATTCTCTCTTTCAACATCTGCATATTACAAATATCAAAAATTAAATGATGAATTCCAAAAATTCTATGGTTTTTGTATCAAGCGTGAATCGCCATTTAACCTCGTTATAACAAGGTACACAAAGTAGCAATTTTGTGAGTATTATTAAATCTGTTCAAAATATCACTTAAATGTTTTTGTATAATAATTTAGTTGTTTTTCAATTGTCAAATATAAATGCAAATAAAAACTTAACTGCTGCTTTTAAATTCAAATACATCTGTACGTAAAAACTTGGAATTACAACTGGGGTCCATACGGACCCCTTGTTACCTGCTATGTGATTCTCACCACGTGCACCCACAAGGGTTAATAGGACAAATATTACGTAATTGATTATGATGATTGGTTACTAAGCCAAATGATGTAATTTGAATTTTTTCAACACAACTAATAAATATGATGTTCTTGGTTCACCTAAATTTATATATGTTTTGGTTTTATAAATCTTGCCATTTGTCAAATACTCGATCATTTTAATTTGAGTTCGTGCGATAAGACTCGTCTACAAGGTGTGAATCAAATAATTAATATAAAGATACAATATGGTCACAAATACCATATTACCACAAGAGTTCAGGTACATCAAAAAGTTGTATATTTATCGAAATATTTAGTTCTAATCAAGATCCCTTATTCAATTTTAAAATTTTTTTGATCCAAAACATTAATTGCAATTTCCTACTGGGGTGCTGAACAATTTTCAATCCGTTTTAGGTAGTACACACTCAATCTAATCTAGCCTATTAATGGACGTTTGTATTGTATATTTTTACCAATTTTCAACCCATTAAGTGTAAATAATTTAATCAAATCAACCTGTCCATAACATCATATATATGTATTGGATGTTAAATCTTTAATAAACAAAAAATATTGTTTTTCATTAAATTAAAATGTTTGGCCGTTATGACCAAATTTTTATGGCCGTTATGACCAAACTTTTTGGCCATTATGACTAAAGTAGGGCCGTTTTGATAAAACCTGTTTTGGCCGTTATGACATAGGGCCGTTATGACTACATCCCCTAGTTATGGGACGTGACATTTTAAAGGTAGCTGTCAGGGGTACACCACCGCATAAACGTTTATTTATTAACAATATTCTTATTCAGATTTGTATCTTAATAGGGATAGTGCGTGGACAGTTTTAAAAAATATTAAGTGAGATTTCTGCGTCATCAATTCCGTGCAATAAAATATTTGTATTTTAATGGGTAGACGCACAAACTGTGTTGCAGTAATCTTTTATAATGGGATTGTGCTGAACATATTCCGAGCAATGCTAGGTGGTACAGACTTCGGCTCATCTAGTATGGATGTAAGGCATGGGATTTGTTGGCGTGTCTGTCAAGGGTACGTTCCGCACAAACTGTCTTGTAGTTGTTTCCTGTGGTGGTGCTGGTTCCAAGCAGTTTTAGGTAGTAAAGACTTCAGATTTTGTAGCATTATTGTGGCCTGCGGCATTTTGACTTTCTATCATTGGTAAGCCTATATACCGCACTGAACAAACTGTCTTGTAGTTGTTAGGCGCAGATTGCCCTCCTTGCGCAGATTACCGCTGCGCATGCGCGAAACTCCGTCTAATTTTCGATGAGCAAACTGCGCGCGCGAAGTGAACTTTGTCCGGGCAATTTAATGAGTTACTGTGATGATAATAATCCGCTTAATCTTAATCGGTAATCATCATGGATCACTGCCTTAGTATTATAAGTCATTTTAATTAAATTTGCGAGAAATGAACCGAGTGTTTTATAACACAAGGCGTTCAGATTTTACGCCAAATTACCACTTTACCGACTCGAGAGCCCTCTATGTGGTTACGATATATGGTTATAATTACAATTTATAAAAAAAATTTATTTATTCAACTTGTTCATCGTTTTATTCTTTCTGTTATTCATATTCCAACAAGAGGATTTTTTAAAATAAAAATGGCATGCATCAAACAGCGATGATTTTTCATTGGTTAGAGTCGTAAAAATGTGGGGAAATTTACAGTAGCTATTGGCTAACAGCACGCATAAACAACCTTATTTGCATATTGCATACTATTTATAGTATTATTGGTTGGAATTATTTTCAAGTCGACAGCCCCAAGGACCAACTTACCGTTTTTTGCATAGTGTCGAGTAGGGAAGCACAGAATTGTAATAATACATAGTACGCAAGTCTAAAATAATTATATTCGTGAAAAATTGTCTTACATTATCGGTGGTCCACAGGTGTATTTTCAGCTAGATTAATCCATATAATGTGCACAATGATAATACTATAGCGTACGTATAATAGAAATCGAAAATTACAGGTGCAGATCATTTCCTTCGTTCTTGGGGATTTACGTCCACTTCCACCAAGGGTAATATCGTAGACAATGAGATCATTTCATTTAATGTCCGCTTCCACATAAGTGACTAATCATTTCATTTACTATCCTTGTCATATTAACCTGGACGGTGTTGTTTCGGATGAAACCCCGACATGTGTCTGGATTAGGGGATTAATTAAACAATAGCTATAGCGGCCATTCAAAGAATCTATCGACAGGCATTTATGACTGTTGTATATTCCATGCGACGGTGGTGTAATTACACGTCTGTAATATGGTGGTAGTGATTCAAAGAATATAATCTAAATGACGGACATTTATTACTGTATATTCCAAGCGACGGCGGCCTTATTCGTAGACTGGAACCAACCATAGGCCATTGTGTGTTTTTTTATTTTTTTATTTTTTTTTTTGGGGGGGGGGGTGTGAAAATACCGCCGTACAATAACTTTATTTTACATAAAATGGAACTGTAAGGTTTACCGACCGATGCCAGAAATCGATACTTACAAACACTTCGATATAGTATATTCTCGATAAAGTATTATATAAGAAAGATACGGCAAGATTATTACCAGACCCGTAATTGGCCGTATGAGTGGATGAGTGATCCGTGCTTATGACCCGAACTATTTTTTTTTTTTTTTTTGTTTTTTTTTTGTCAAGTTTATTACGCATTTTACGACTAAGCGGATGTTATATATTAATTACAGCATAGTACGTGCGAGGTTATCGTCTTCTTTAGGGCTGCATGCCATCCTACACAAAACACAATAAATATTATGTATGCAATATGCAAATAAGGTTGTTTATGCGTGTTGTTAGCCAATAGCTACTCTAAATTTACCCGCGTTTAGACGGCCGTAACCAATGAAAAATTATCGTTGTTTGATGCACGTAGTAATTTAGTCAGCCATTTTTATAAAAAAATTCCTCTTGATGGAATATGAATAATAGAAAGAATAAAACGATGACCAAGTTGAATCAGCGAATATTTTCAAAATCTTTTTTTTCTATTAATTGTGAACACATATTGTAATTGTAACCATATGTAGTTAGGTCAAACTACAGCAAATATTTTTTACATTCAGTTACGTGGTCAGCACCGATTATGAGATACTGCTGACAGAATTTCAAATTAAATCTTATTTTCTATGCACTCACGCTAATTTATAACTGTGTTGTGATTTCAAAAATTATTCACTACAGAGCCGATAGGGGGCAGGTCATATATATATTTACGTCTGATAGACAACTAACATCTCGAAAAACATCGAGGGGTAATCAGCGCAACGTGGGCAAATATATATACGTCTGACAGACAACTAACATCTATGTTGGAGGAAATGCCCCACCTTCACACCTAGATCTCACATTCTGCACGCCTGGTATAGCAAACCGCTGCGATTGGCTAGTACATGAAGATGAGACACTTGGCAGTGACCATTTGGTGATAGAATTTAACATCCAAGCTGAAACCAACAGAGAAGTCTATAACGGAAGACCCAATTGGAAAATGATAGAAGCTGATTGGGCTAACTTCCATGTAGGCTGCCTCGATTGGAAGGAAGAAGATATCATCGACACCGACATCGACGTGTACTCCGCCAATATCACGAATGCAATTATAGGTGCAGCAGACAACTCCATTCCAAAGACTTCTGGCAGGAAACCAAGGAATACAAAACCCTGGTGGTCTTCAGAATGTCAAGAGGCAGTTTACGAAAGAAAGAAGGCACTTCGTCTACGAAAACGCCACTTCAATGAAGTCAACCACCAAAATTACCTGAAGTTGAAATACGCCGCAAGAGACACCATCCAGAAGGCACAAAGTGGGCACTGGAGGACATTCTGTAATGCGCTGAACCAAAACACGCAAACAGGTGTCGTCTGGAAGAAACTGAACGCCATGCACGGAAAACGCAGATCTTTCAACATACCAAACCTTGAAGATGGAGACAAGTACGTTACCAACGGCAATGAAAAGGCAGATTTACTTGCTAAGACATTAGCAGATGCAAGTAAAGATGAAAACCAACCACCAGAATTCATGAAGAGGAAAGAAATCTTTTACTCACAGCACCCTCCATTAGTAATTGAATCTAATGTAGAGGCTGAACCAATCAATCTGCCCTTCTCAGAGGAAGAGTTAAATAAGGCTCTTTCCCTCAAGAAGGATAGTGCGGCTGGTGAGGACAAAGTAAAGTACCCAATGCTCAAACATCTGCCCAGAAATGCCAAAAAGATACTACTGAACTTCTTCAACACATCTTGGTTGACAGGGGAGGTACCTAAAGAATGGCGGAAAGCCAACGTCATCCCTCTTCCGAAACCAGGGAAAGAGAGAACAAAGGCAGAGTCCTATCGACCAGTAAGCTTGACTTCCACACTGTGCAAAACCTTGGAGACAATGGTTAACATCCGACTTCAGTTCTACCTGGAGAGTAACTGACTGATCGACGAAAATCAAAGCGGGTTCAGGAAAGGACGATCAACAATGGACCACTTGGTGCGACTACAGCAAGTCATGTCTCAGGCACTCCTCTCGGGGCACCTGCTATGTGCCGTGTTTGTAGATTTAACCAAGGCTTTCGATTTAGTTTGGTTGGACGGGCTGCTTTTCAAGCTGGGACGTATCGGAATAACGGGCACAATGTTTCGGTGGATCAAAAGCTTTCTGAGCGATAAAAGGATACAGGTGAATGTTGGCAGATTCCTGAGTGCCGAGCAAACATTAGAAAATGGCACGCCTCAGGGGTCGGTCATCAGTCCCACTCTCTTTAATATTATGATCAACGACATACAGAAATCTTCATATCTCGACGCCAGAACTGAGCTAGCAAAATTTGCTGACGACAGCACAATATGGAGGAAAGGGACGAGGTTCTGTGAACTTCAAAAGAATATGCAAAAGGCCTTAGACAAATTCATGACATGGGCAAACGACTGGAGATTTAAGGTCTCAGAGAAGAAAACAGTCGGCATGCTTGTGTGCAGGGATAGAGGGATAAGCAGAATGACTCTGTGTATGAACGGGAAAACCATCGAGTTTAAAGACCAAACCAAGTTCCTTGGCGTAATCTTTGATCGAAGGCTGACCTGGAAACCGCACATCGACTGGACTGTAGATAGATGCTCCAAAGTCCTAAACTTAATGAGAAAAATAACGGGTAGCACCTGGGGAGCCAATAGAGTTACACTTATAATGGTGTATCGTGCTCTAATACGCTCTGTATTAGACTACGGATCTTTGGTCTTCATGAACTGCGCGCCAACACTCTTAAGTAAGCTTGACACCATCCAATACAAAGCTCTGTGTATTGCGACTGGCGTAGGGCTTGGGACCAGGAGAGAGGCATTACTACAGGAAGCCGGAGAGTTGCCCCTATCCCTAAGAAGAAAAGAACTAGCAACAAGGTATTGGGCTAAGATCTCGCAATTGGGCGAGAGATCCCCGGCCTTTGTCAGCCTAAAGAAGACAAGATATGTAAGAGATCCTAGAAAGAAAAGCTTCGGTTAGGGTATCAGGGAAACAGTCAAGGAACTACGTCTGGAGGAGCTCGTGATAAACGAACACGACCCACCATCGATCGCTCCTTGGACACTCCCAATACCACCGGTCAATCTAGATCTGCTACAGAAAACCGACAAGAAAAACAACCCCACTGCAGCACGGGCGCTCTCTCTGGAACACCTGGAAGACAACTGGCCGTCGGATGACTGGGAACATGTTTATACGGATGGCTCACGCAATCCTGAAAGGGGCACCAGCTCGTTTGGAATATACCTGCCAAACGGGGAACAGGGAATAAGCAGGAAACTGCCCAATAACTGTTCGGTGTACACTGCAGAGATTGTGGCCATCCGTGATGCTATATCATGGATCTCTTATCAAAAAACTAGTAAGTTCGTCATCCCAAGCGACTCTCTGAGCAGTCTGATTTCAATCCAAAATGACAACTCGGACTCAAGACCAGAAGTTATTTTGGAAATCAGGCAGCTGTACCAGAGGGTCCTAGAGAAGGGAAGCAAATTAGAGCTCGTGTGGATTCCATCACATGTGAACATTAGAGGAAACGAGGAAGCAGATCGACTCGCAAATGAAGGTCTCGGGGACACAGCACCACTCCGCACCATAGAATACAGCACCACGGAAATCTACAGTATGGTAAAAAGACAGGTCAATTCACTGTGGGAATTAAAGCTCGTTGAACTTGACACATACAGCTTCCGACTGGATGACAAGATCTACACGAAGACAGCTATCAATCACCCTAGAAGAGATATATGCAAACTTATATCGAAACTAAGGGTGAAAGAGCGGCTGCGAGACTACAAACACCAAGTCATCGTCTGTGAGTGCGGAGAAGAATGTACCACCAACCATGTCCTGGTAGACTGCGAGGTATTCAAGGAAGAGAGAACGGAACTAGTGGAGATGATGGAGACCAACAACATACCGCTCAACACTAAGAACCTACTCTTTCCAAGACCCGATCTGAAGCTGCAAATCTTCGAACTAATCCACGATTTAATGAACACCGTTGGATTAAGTAGAATAGTGAAGTAAGAGGGGGCTACGATAAGACGAGCTTGGCATCTAAACACTAAACTACATAGGGGATATACACCAAAGTAGCGGGCTAGTGGAGTAAGGGAGGGTCACGGTAAGACGGGCTCGGCATCTAAACACTAATCCACTAGATAAACACCAAACCTACAAAGTGGGATAAGTGGAGTAAGGGGAGGCCACGATAAGACGGGCCTGGCACCTAAACACTATACCACAAAGGATGACTTCTACCAATCCAGAGACGAGACACATATATGTCTGCATAATTGCTGTCCCTACAGATCAACTACCAAACAATATGTGTTTTATTAAATAAAGGGAAGAACTTCTCACTAAACCTATTCCATGGTTCAAGGCCGCAAATGGAAAGATTGCAAAATCATATTCTAAAAACAGGAAGAAGCCTCGGCTCTCCTATGTCTTGTCTGCGATATCACTTCTGTGGAAGCGGACGTTAAAACATCAGGTAGTAGTAGTAGTAACTAACATCTCGAAAAACATCGAGGGGTAATCAGGGCAATCTGCGCACCAGCTTCATCAGCGCAGATTGTAATCTGCGCGCGCGAGGTGCAATCTGCGCAACACGACAGCGCAGATTGCAATCTGCGCGAGGGTTGAAGATTGCGCCTAACATAGTAATCATTATTGATTCTTGTAATGGCAACCTCCAAACCGTTTTAGGTGGTACCGACTTCAGCTAATCCAGTGTGGGGTGTGTCAGTTTGGACCGTGTGTCAAGGTTGCGCTACCGGACAAACTGTCTGGCAGTGGTAATTTATGATCCCTGTGGTGTTCCTGAACAACGTCGAAGCAATTGTAGATCGTACGGAAATTGATCGTACGGACTTCAACTAAGCTAGCCTAGTGTGAGTGTGTTGGAGGCGGAGAGGAGGGGGTGTGTTTGCCAGGGTAACCTACTACACAAACTGTCTGGCAGTGGCCATATTTGATTGATGTGGTGGTGCTACACAACTGCCAAGCTCTGTAGTGTTCCCGAACAACGTCTAAGCAATTGTAGATTGTACGGAATTTGATCGTGCGGACTTCAACTAAGCTAGCCTTGTGTGTGTGTTGGAGGAGGGGGGATTTTTGGGCGTGTTTGCCAGGGTAATCCACTACACAAACTGTATGGCAGTGGTCATTCTTGATTGATGTAGTGGTGCTGCACAATTTCCAAGCTGTTTCAGGTGGTACGGGCTTCAGCTAAAATAGCCTAGTTGGGGCGTGATATTTTAAGCGTGTCTGTTTCGGGTAGCCTGCCGCATAAACTGTCTGACAAGGATCACTCGTGATTCCTGTGGAGGTGACTGAACGATTTTTTAGGCGGTACGGACTTCAGCTAATCTGGCCTAGTTCGGAGCGTAGGTTGTTAGGGGTAACCCGAAGCACAAACTGTCTGATAGTGATCGTTCATGATTCCTGTGGTGATGCTGAACAACTAAAAGCAGTTTTAAATGGTACAGAATCAACTACTAATCTATCCTAGCTATAGTCTGGCAATAACATTACTAAGTTAGTCAGTAATTGTTTAATATAGTGCCACACACTGCATACACGAATATTTATACATTACATAAAATATACATAAAATAATAGCAATGTCCAGTCGATATCGACTTACGAGACACGTTTCTCTAAAATCAAATCATTAAACATACTAAATAATTAAATACATTTAGATTAATATCCTCCTTCGTTTTAACATGTTTAAAAGACAATAAACAAGAGTAATGTTATGATTTATTTTTAATAATACTTTTGAAGATATATTCGTAACATCCTGATTTACCAATGATTTCTTCATTCAATTAAAAAATGGATTTTTTTTCGATACGCGACGTGCACAAAGGACATATGTGATTATTTGGGGGAATTGTGGGTTTAGAATATCGACTTGTTTCTATTGATGGAGGAAAAATTCCACATTTAAGTTTACTTATAACACGTCTCTGGGATCTGGTCTTGACACAACTGACATAATCCCCAACTTTTAGATCATTTTTAAACAACCTATACGTTCTCGATTTATTTCCATTTGTACAGTTTTATCATCCCACAGTTTAAAAAAACACCTAGATTCATCAGTATTTTTTTTTTTACACAATGATTTAAAATCAGATTTACTACCGTCATATAAATTAAACTCGCGCTTTACATTCGAATGTTCTGCTAACTTTAAAACCTTCCTTTCCAGCGATTTTGGACCATCTTTGAGACCACCTATGGACCTTATATAATAAACGATGTCTAGCTTTGTCAATAATCTGAATACCTCAGTTGCTTGCTTTGTCCGAAATCTGACCAAACCCATATAATAATAATAATAATGTACATTTGTAATTGCGCTAACTCCATCCATATCGCCTGCTCTAGCGCGAGGATAATAGCTAATCCTGATAATATGTCACAAACAAATGAGTTTTGAGTTTGGATTTGAACACAGCTAATGATTGAGAACTCTGTATCTCCAATGGTAAGTTGTTCCACAAACGCGGTCCACAGACACTGAAGGCTTTATCCCCATATGATTTCAGTTTAGCTTGCGGCACAGCCAATGAGGGCTTATTTTGTGAGCGAAGTGGTCGATTTGGTTGATATGTTTTAATGAGATCAGTGAGGTAAGATGGGGAAAGATCATGTTGACACATATAAACCAAAGTTAGAATCTTGAAAGTTATCCGGGCTTCTATTGGTAACCAATGTAATGATTTTAAGATGGGAGTTATGTGAGAATACTTTTGTGTTCTTGTTATTATTCTGGCAGCGGTGTTTTGAATTTTTTTGAGTTTTCCACACAGGTTTTGGGGAATTCCAATCAAAGCACTGTTGCAGTAATCGAGCCTCAAGAATATCAAGGAACGCACAAGCAGCTTACAGGCTTCCACTGTCAAGAGGCGTATTCTCATATTATTTATCACACTGTAAACTGTGCCACATATAGAAACACCATAGAGTAATATTGGCTCGACTAGGGGTTTATACAGTTTATTATATACAGAATACGTCATTCCACCCAAAGCATATCTTGAAGTTAAAAACCCCAAATCACCTTTAGCTGATTTTGCCAGTTCTATTAAAGCACTTACGTCTGTTTTGGTCACAGTATCTATAGCATAATCTGAAATTTTTCTTTGCAACTACAATGTCATCCGCATAAAGCAGAATACTTAGAGTTACGCTGTCTAATTCCGCATAAAGCAGAATACTTAGAGTTACGCTGTCTAATTCTATACCTAAGATTGGATTACAGATTTCCGCAGCCAGATAGTTTATAAAACGCAGAATAGTGTGGATGACAGAAGACATCCTTGTTTAACGTCAAACTAGTCTGACAGGGGTACCCCACCACTTGAAATGTCGGGGTGTTTTTGCAAAACTTGCTGTACCGTTTTCATGTGACACACTTTTGAGCTAATCTAGGCCACAAATCCATGCCTAGAAACCCAACCCTCACAGCCACACCCGCCACTGAGATACTCAGCGGACTTACATTCTGGCGATACCAGATATGCATGCATTGATACTATATAGATGAACATTGGTACACTTTTCAGCTAGGCTGACAACCTCTGTTTAATAGCAGCTCGATCTAGCATGGGTAGGAGCCTTGGGATCGTTTAGTAGGCCTATTCTATAAATAAAGATACATTGCCTTTTGTGGGGTAGCGTGGAAGAAAAGTTTCAATCAAAGGAGTTGCTCGGGCTATTCATAATAGGGTTTGTATGGGAAACCGTAAGAAGGCGAGCGGGCGTTGCCATCAATGCTGTGGTATTGCGGAGGCTACATTGGTGTATCTTGCCATATGTTTTAATAGTTTATAACCTACACTAATCAGTTCGCTTAATCCTAAGCAAAAACTATATCCCCGACATTATAACTAACTCAGCAATTCAATCGATGTCTTACAATTAAACAAATTCCAGGCGAGGGAAATTGGGATCAACAATTAACATACATGTATCGTGTCAGCCATTTCATTAAAGATGCATTATGTAAGATTTAAATACAGAAATCACCGTTCTTGATATAATAGTTCAAAAGTGAATAATGCAAAATGAATATATCGAAATTTCATTAAAATTACTTTTTTTCTGGGCCAAGTGATCACTTTCTTAGTTTTGACAAGATATGTATTGATTGTGCATTAACTAAACCACAATGGCCGAGCCATCTAGATAAAATCGAGAGTATCCGATGGTATCGAGATTTAATTATGGTCTTAATCAGTGATTTTTCTTTTGATAACGTATTTATTACACCGCACCAAATTATACATGTATATCGGAACTTGTTTCAAATTACCATCTTTGTCGATCACTAGAATCGACTAATCAGCCTTATTTGTGTCCCAAAAGCTGAATTACGATTATTTAGACAGCGATACTGTATAAAATTTGATTAACAACACACCTGTTTAATGAATATTAGACTCAGTGGGCATGTGATATGTAGGTTATGGAGTTTGGCACGTTAACCTTATACTATTATTATTATGATCATATCAACGTAGGGTAATACATAGTTGGTAATATCGAATCCCAAAAATTAAAAACTATCAGTTATTGCCATAGTAATCTCATTAATCACATTTCTCGCCATTTCGTAGCTGAATCGCAAATGAGCTAAATTTCATATAGAAAACATCATTTATTGCAAACGTTTTAATTTTTTTTTCTATATCCTTCTGAATGTACTTATGTAGGCATTTAAAACGATTCGGACCCTGCGTTTTAATTGAATACTACTATAACTACTTACTGTACATATATGGTAGCAGCGCAGAAACTTCTGAAAAGTATGGAATATTTCTTAACAGCTGTCTTGCTTTGATCCGTCTCGGGTAAAAATCTTTGTCAATTGACAAAGATATCTGATTTAAAACAATAATGATTCTATTATTCCCATCTGAGCAACTTCATTATCATGATAGGTTTTTAAAACTGCTTTTCTTATCTGAGTAAACTATGGAACCCCATTTTGGCAATGTGAAAATAATTTAATAAGTTACTCAAAATGTCAAGTTAATATCTTAAGCTATACTAACGTATCGAATATGAGACTAAATCGAAAGATATTTGGGTACTCATAAGGTAGTATGCGGTAGTATTTGGTTATAATATATTATTAGGTAGTATTTTGTGAGTTATTTAGGGTTGGTGTTCAGACTCCTGAGCTACGTATTATGATACAACAAATAGACTTTTTCAGTCTACCGTAAACATTTACGAATTTACTTGTATATAATTCAACTATTCTGTTATTTTGTCACAAGATGGAGGTAGTAAGTGGCGGTGTTTATTAAAACTGGGTAAAATCATCGTATCATCCTATATGTTTCTCGTTTCGACGATTTTGATGTTTTAAGGGGTTGGTTCACCAACGAACTTATACATGTATGCACTGATCTGTGGTGCTGTTAGGGGCCCTGGTCATATGATTGTACTACAAAACTGTTTATAGAAGGCTCCAGCACGGGATCTCACGGCGACATAGAATTAAATTTTTAGATAGAATGTTTAATCTCCGGTGTCGTATGGCGCCTGTTAATCACATCTAGGAAGTCCCGTGTCCGTCTCCTCACTTGTTAATCACTATCTAGGAGGCCCGTGTCCCACCCAACCTGTTAATCTATATTCAGGGGGTACCGCCCTCTACCCGTTCAAATCTTGAGGTGTATATTCCGGTTTTCCCTTCTTGTCAGTGATACAGGATGGATAACTTGTGATGAAAAGACGTCCAGTTGTTCAGATGGAAAAATAGAGCTTGGCAATTTTCCGACAATTCATTTGCAGTTACTAATATGACCGACATATAAGTCATATGAGTTCTATAATAATTATATTAAAAATCAATGTTACATTCCCCGTTTTGATAAACATATCTTTGACAATATTAATGTATTTTAAATCCATCTTGTTTACCTAATTATTATATATTTTATATCTATTTTATTTACCCAATTATTTCCTCAATAAGATACATGTTGAATTAAACAGACATTGGCATATTGTCCATATAAAACTCTTTACAATTCAATGTCTATACTACCCCTGGCTATAGAACCTTATATTAATCCAGCCAGTGGATAAAATTTAAACTAGGCATTGAAGTCTAACAGTGGGGGGATTAAGAATTGGTCATTGACCCAACTCTCCAGAAAAGAAACTATTGTTTTAGATTTCAACATATAGACCACATTTTATAGTTTAATTGTTAATATGTCATAATTGTCTATTATATATTTTGTAAGAACTGTAGTTCAAGAGACAGAGTGAGCTATGGTTTAAAACGGATCGGATCTCTCTCTTTCTTGTAAATATTTGTTGATTTATCTATGTTTAATAAATTACATAGAAGTTACTTGGACTCGGTCTTGATTTAATAAGACCAGAAATAACGTGGTCACACTAATATCAATATGCGAACCCAGTTAATTCGAGCGAGTCTTCTTTAGTCGTTACGATAATAAATCGAGTTCAAATGTTTTGAAAATAATTAAGACCGGGCCATCTTGGTTTGTGATGGAATGCTATCTGATTAAAGCAACGTATTTCAATAATAAAGAACACACCCGTGCCATCATCCATGGAAATAAATAACTGAATTATAATTGTTGGTGCGATTGTAAGACACTCGTGATCCGGTGGGGGAATCATGGGCCCATACTGTTATGCCTGTGGCGTGAGTGGGTGCTTCTGTCGCTGTAGACACTTCTGTGTCTGCGGTAAGTGTGTGAAATAGGGAAAGAGGTACGATCATTCGGATGTTTTGTGGGGAGACACTACTAATGCTGTGGAATGTTGCTGTCGCTGTGGCACAGAGACAGAGCTACTTCTATTTCGGTTCAGGTGTTGTCGCTGTCAAATCGGGATAAAGCTGCTGATATTATTGTGTTGGCTTTTTATCTGTTTGGGGGGTTGTGAGTTGGGTGGGCGTAGCAGCTATGGGACGTCTGTCAGACGTGGAGAGCGGACGCCGGAAAACCGGTCGTCACACCCGGCGTGTAACCCATGCCTATTTTCTTACTTCATATTCTGGAACAGTCCATGATCGTCTAGTATTGTTTCTGGTCGCATAAGTAATTTCTAAACTGGTTAGAAAGTATCTTTAAATGTCATTCTGACATTCCCCAGTAATGACGACTTCACATTGTGTTTGAATATACTGCATCTTCGATTATATGAAGCTCCTTACATATGGTACCATGCATAACACATTACAATAAAGTCATTCTATCAAACCCCATCGATCCAGACTCGGCGAATCTGCCGATAGAGAAACGCTATATCCTCTCCCTCCAAGAACTACTTCACTGTCTGCTGTAGCGCTCAAATCCAGTTACTTGCCTCATGCCTTGCATACCAATAATGACTCATTACCAAATTTGGTTGACAAAAACATTGTATTCTTAACCATATTACAAATGTGTTGATTAACCTATAGTTCAATTCATGTATCATATAAGCACATTCTTCCCTTCATAAACCCATACCATAACTAATATTTTGATAATGGAGAATAATTTGTAAAGATAACAATATTGGTTCACCCATCATATTTCTCCTTTCCATGTCTATGAATTTGAAAACAATATCGCAACGACAATATTGTTACATGGAACAATACCGTTGTTGAGTAAGGTACTGCCGCTGTTGCCGTAAAATCGGGAATGTTGGTGATTGGGTAAACACTCCAGTCGTGGAGTGCGTTAGGTGCTGTTGCGCGCTTTAGAATCAGACAGAGCTTACTACCATTATGGTTTGGGAATACACTGCCGTCGCTGTCGAGTCGGACAGAGCTACTATCAACTATTTTTGCTGTTGCCGTAGACCCATTGTGATTATTGGGGACAAACTACACTGTCGCCGAGCGTGTAAGTGCTACTGGTGCTGCCGTTGCAAATTGGGGGTGAGGTGGGGGGGCTTTACTATTAATGCAGACTGCGCGAAGTACTGCTAGTGCTATCCTTGTATCGTTGAGTAATAGAGGCATTAGAGACCACAGCTTATAATAATTAAGACCAATTAGAACACGATGTTGTTTTTGATTATTTTTTTTTTAATAAAAGAAAAACATCTGATCTGGGTAATTAATATAAATGACATAATGTACAATGTATTAGCAATATAAATCTATATTGGTTATATTAAAATTATATTAAATAATGATTCTATATAAGAAAGTAAATATATAATTACTAAAGATACTAGAATGTGTACCGTAAAGCAAGAAATGCCCAGATGACTTCCAAAACATCGAATTTGAATTCTCTCACGGCCAATTGTCATTATGTCGAAATAATTTGTTATTTGAATGTTCCGAAGAACAAATGAATTCATTGTTACGCGCAAAGACAATCCAGTTACATTTACTCTCAAAGACATGTTTAGTGTTTAGTGGGTCAACTTTAAAATAACCAGTTCTAATGTTACATATCAAAATAATTCTTGCTCTACAGTATTAAAATGGACGTAATAATTCTAAATATAGGCACTTTTAATATGTAACTAAACTACAACTGTACATGGGAATGCATATGTTACCTGTATCAAAAGAGCGGGATGTCGTTCTAAATTTCAAAAGCAAAGAAATTTCCTGAATTAGAAACAAAAAGAAATCTATTTTGTTTTAAATAGGGATAAATGGCTTAATACAAAAACATACTACAAACAAATAAAATAACACCTTTTAATATCGGTTATGCGCAACGAAACGGGTTGTGTTTATTTTTTTAGCTTTAGTTTTTATTCATTTACACTGATAGGTCGGAATATTTGCAATATTTCGACAGATTTCGAGGGTTTTTTCTTTAATTTGTTAGATACATGTAATGAACTACTGTGAATGTTTAGATCCATATATTAAGTCTAATTTTGAAAGTGAATTCATGTTAAGTACAAATATATATACTGACTTTAAAATACTATTTCAAGTAAAGAATCCAATGTTGAACAATTCTGCCTAGACGTCAATAGAATACATGAATTAGCACACGAATAAATGAATGATATTTCAATAATGTGGAGTGATTATATACACGGATGTAATGTTAAATATAATCATAGATACAGATACATCTACTATTGATGTACTCAGTGTAATGTAATAAAAGATGCAGTATGTAAGAGCAGGTCTTTGTTCTGGCTTTTAGGTAAATTAGAACAACCCCGGACATTACCAGTTTAATGATAAAATATATAACTGAGGCTTGGTCTCAAAGTAATTTGAAATTTTTAATATGTTCATTTTTCCCGACCTTTTTGAATCTACAGTATTATAGCGAGAACTGTCAGTTTTGTATCTAAATCTTACATAATGCATCTATTAAAAGCAATACAAATAAAAACAAACATAATATATGGAAGATTTTAAAAATCAAGAGTAAATCTTAACGCAATGACGAAAACAAAACAGAGGTATATAAAAATAAATCAAAATTTACAATTATGGAAAGTAATCATATGTACAATTAACAATTAAAATTATTAAAAAAAAATATGTATAGATAATGTTTATTATAATATAGATATATATTTTTCTCAGATTTTAATCAGGGGCTTGAACTATGTGCACTGTGCTATATATATGAATTAAAAACAAACATTCCATGTATGAACAACTGTAATGTGTCTAAGTGAAACAGTCATTTCATGTGTGACCAAATGCAGTGTCTAAATGAAACAACTGTGTGACCAACTGCAGTCAGTGTCTACGTGAAACAACTTTGCATGTGTGGCCAACTACAGTTTATCTAAGTGAAACAATCACTTGCATCAACACAATTGTATTATGCAATGTGTCTAACAACTGCAATGAAGTTAGCGAAAACCCCATTGTATTTACAACTGCAATGACTCCAAGGAAAACGGTCATTATAATAATCGCTGAAATGAATTTAAGAGAACTGATCCATTTCAGTAACAACTAGGAATTGGTGATCATAAAACGGCAGTCGTGGTGATTATATTGTTAATTTTCTCTAAAATCAATTAAAATAGATAAAGAGAATAATCTGTGCAATGAAATAAAACTGCTTTAGCCCCTAATTAAAACCTTTATCATGTCATGTTTTATGGTAGTTAACATACATTAGAGTACTAGTAGTGCCCAAACGGTTAACTTATTTTCCTGTTAGTTTTTTACAATCCGTTCAAAAGAACTACCCTATTCATCAACTAACGGAATGAGGTTAACCGATGAATGTTTTATGATTTGATATCCCCAAATAATAGTAATGGATATCCGGTAAAATACGAAGACACAATCAGTAATCGTTTAAGCAACACAAAGACAAATAACTGATAGGTGTATGGCCAGTTGGTCGGATTATAACTACATCGTGAACAAACAATCCCGACAGTGTGCCAGGCATAAAATTATTAATTCTATGTAATTGGTAACTTTGAAACCGCGGTACATCACATCGGGTCAATCAACATTCTGTATCGAATACGTGATAGGGTTTTTAAACTTTTGTAAAGTTTCAAATTATATGAATTCGACCAACCGAACTAATTAGGAATGTTTGATAGTATAAAATGAATGTCCTAATTTACACGTGTGATATAACATAATATAATACTATTACTACTATTAATAATAATATGCATTTAAATGCTACGTGATGGATAATATTTACACATCAATGACTATTACTTTTTAGCACACCCAGATTTAATATCACCACCTTGCTTTTTTCTTTATCCGCGTAATCATGTTGTGGTTCTTTTTAAAGATTGTTGACATGTATCTATTTAACGGTTTGATTAGACTCGGAATTAATTAAGGAATTTAGTCTATTATTATGCATTATGATATTTTCTAATCAGATACCATTGACAACTCGACACACTACCTGCTAAAACGACAAGGTGGGGATATTAATTCATTTTATAATGCTACAGCAATTTAAAGCATTTTGTTAAGAGACAACCGCGTAGCCAGATTTCAGTTAATGTGAATATCTGAACAATAGTGCTATGTTGGTAACTTCAATGGTGACATTTTATATGGTCCATGGAGACACGCCCGTGTTAATTGGTACTGTCAATGTGGACATATTTGTGACATTTTATATCGTCAATCGCGACAAGCAAGTTTTACATGAATAAAACGATCAGATATTGGTTCGATGTGCTGTAATACCAACTAGATTCCATAAAATCTGAATTAATATCCATTCAAACTCTTTATAATAACTTGTTTTCCTTTGGATACATGTACATTTACATTAATATATCGTGACGTATTTAAAGATTTTAAATCTAATTTTCTTTTAACATTCGCGTTTTAGCCCAAAAAAGACAATCCCCTTGCAGATCCGACTACGTTACTATGGACAGGGATCAGTTTATTGGGTACTTGGAGGAACTACTAGCTACCTTACAAAAATATAAAAACGCCATTTCTGTTTGGACATAGAATACAGCAGTTGGGATATTGCACAAATCAAGAAAAAAAATATATAGACCAGGAGCAAAAATAAGATATCATTCTGTTTCATGTTCAAAATAACCCAATACAAAAGCCTTTCAAGTGTTTTTGTGTTTTTTTCTTTCCGTCTGGAAGGTTCCGAAAAATAATTTAATACAGCATATCCCAGATACAACTGGGGATCAAAATATATAATACGAAATTGATAAAGGAGTCAATATTCACGTGCCCGACACATTACTGCAAGATTGTCTCACCAAAAAACTACAATTCACAACCAAATCATTATAAATTACTACTAAAAATCAAACATCTATCAAAGTGCACTACACCAGTAGTAATCAAGCCTATCCCTAATCACATTTAAAATACAATAACCATAGCTACACACATCAATTAGTAACTTCTCTCTTTGTAACTACATTTTTCAATCCTGTCATTATTTTGATTGTATCAATAATTAAACCTTAAAATAGTTCGTTCTTCTTTTCTTGTAATATTTGTCCCGATGTTGTTTTACACGGCGGAACCCAGCATGGCGTTCGATCCTCTGATATCAGTACCATCTTGGGCTAAGTATGGATCTCGTGGGTTATCGTCTGAGTCGAAACTGTTGTCCATACCTGGGTTTGTACGACCACCATTTGTCGTGATGGTGTATGGCCGTCTATCTCGATCGTCAGGTGAATCCTCCATTGATTTATTTACTCTACCGCGAACCTCCTGAAATGATAATCACATAACACCTATTTTAAAACCATTAAGATGTAATTTTGAAACTAATAAACTGTTATTTTGAAACTAATAAAATAATTAAGTTATTTTGAAACTAATACGATGTTATTTTGAAGCTAGTAAAATAATAAACTGTTATTTTGAAACTAATACGATGTTATTTTGAAGCTAGTAAAATAATAAACAGTTATTTTGGAACTAATAAGATGTTATTTTGAAACCCAAAAGGTGCTATCTCTAAACTAATAAGATGATATTTTGAAACCAAAAAGATGTTATTTCGAAAACAAAAATAATTTATTTCGAAAACCAAAGTATGTTGGTTTTTTTTGGGGGATAACAAAAATGTGTTATCTATTTTGAAAACAATATAAGATGTTATTTTGCATACAATATAAGGTGTCATTTTGAAAACAAAAAGATATCATCGGCGACTATAAGTCAAGGAGAATTTTAAATTGGATATCTCCCAAAGCTTTACATGAATGACATAAGCTAAACACTCTCTCTGTTTCATAAGAGTACAATTAGTAAAATGCACCATAGTGAACCTTGTGGCATTGGGAATTGTAACGTAGTATAAAACCATAGGAAACGTATCGTCTTTCAATAGACACAATCTATTCTTTAGTAGATAATGGAGTAGGAAGTACACAACGAAAATAACGCAACAAATGCGATGGGGTTTAACGTCCTTCTTTTGCGCCCCGACGGAGCTAATGAAGACGGGATAGAGGAAACAAGTGATACAAGATACAATCGTATACCTATTCCCCAAACGATATTCAATTTATAACAGAATGCTAGAATATTTGTGGTCTGGGGAGGGATGCAACACAATTTCACCTGTGCAAAGTTGTCCTGATGAGGATGGACAAGTTCACAAAGAAAGATGTTATCGAAATTCCAAGGGCTTATTCGGTTCGCATATCTCCCACGGCCCCACGAAATCGAACCCAGTTTTAGATTCAATCGCCATAAACCTATTGCATTGAATTAATATCAATACAAATAAATTAAAAGAAACGGGGTTTAACGTCCTACTTTTCTGCTCCTATACTGGGCTAATGAAGACGGTTTATTACAAATACCAGTAGGTGTAACAACACGGGTCACGAATACAATATTTTATATCTATGTAATTTGGACAGTAAATAACGGTCTTCAACATCACAATATTTGACATTTGACTAATTTCGGATTTCCTTACCGTTTCGTCGGGCTTACGATTCACTGAAATTCCAAAGATACGATGAGCAATTTTCCTTGTGGAACCAGTATCTGTGTTTGTCTTGATAATTATATAATATAATACATTAATTGCTATAGGACACATGGTGTATCTATAGGACACGCGGCGAATCAAAAGGAAGCCAGATGAATCAATAGGACACGAGATAAATCAAAAGGACACTGGATGAATGTATAGGACACGGGATATATGTATAGGAAAATTGGTTCAACGCCTCGTCAACACAATACTTTGGTCATTTGAGACTACATACATTTTTCATTCCACATATCTATTATCTACTACAAATGAAATGAAAGCTGTTTTGTGTAAGCATTAAATTGCGTGTTACTGTATCCAGTTATTCATATCATTATTATCGTTATGGTTGTATATACGAAATATGAATAAATACTATTAAAACAAAAGGAATGATATGAAACGCTCCACTTTGCTTTGTAGCACTGACTGGACTAATAAAGACACATACAGCGTACTATGAAGGAAAGTTTTTCACAATTTCTTGAAATTATTGTAAAATGAACAGCCTGTTGTTGCTGTGTTTGTAAAACATACCCAGAGACATTGTTCAAAGTGTAGTATAACTCAGACATCGGGGGGGGGGGGCAATCTTTGATATCACGATCTAGTACTCATCACCCAATATCTTAACCACGTGACAAATAACCAGTAAATAAAAGCAATATGAAAAACCGTAAAATTATTACAAACAATTTTAATATGTATAATTATAATGAAAATTATATCTACAATTGCAAATGTACAAAAGTTCGGCTAACATATAATATTACAAAAAATAATATACCAGGAATGATTAAAGCTGCATCAGAACTACATGTATATCAGCACATGGTAATTATCATTAAGCTGCATCAGAACATACATGAAGTAGATATACCAAACAAGGACAGTTACTTTGATTTGAAGGTGCTATTTCTCGCAAATCAAGATACAAAATCGTAACTCACTATTGTATTATTAAATTCCAATACGTATCCTGATACTCAGTGAATATAAAGCAGTAAAAGGCACATTTGATTGTGATGAGAGAGGGATTCCTTGATTCATTATTCTCATGTTTTGGGCTTTTTGGTGTTGTTGAGAAGTAAACATATATACTCTTCAAAAAAAGAAACGCACAACCCATTTTTCATCATTTTTTTATTTGAACGAGGTCTTTGTTTCGGTAAATCTTATTTGTTTTCAATCCCATTATGTAAGGATAAAAGAAATTCATTATTGATTTTAAAGGTAGGGTCACTAATTGTGACTGGTCATCCTTTTTGTCGAAATTTTTTATCGCTTGATTGCACCAAGAAACACGAATTTAACAACTTCGCGAGCTTTTCGCATGGAACCTAAATCTAAGGTCTTTGAAATCCCGGGGTTCTCGGTTTCCAAATCAGTTGCACATGTAAACACCCAAAGACCCAAGTGATGCCACATCCGAATGAAGACCAACGCAACAACGCTATTGGTGGATTACAAGCAGATGACTCCAAGACAGATGTAGCCAGGCTGCTGAATGTTTCCCCTAGTCCCATTTCTCGCCTTTGGGATAGGTACCGACAGCGAATTTCAACACGTGAACGCCCAAGCTCAGGCCAAACAAGTGTGGTCCCACTTGTCCTGGGTCGTCACTTCCGGTTACGTCATTGGTGTAATTGGTTTTCAACAGCGACCTCTACTGCAGCAGCAATTCCCGGACGGCGTAGAATCTCGTACCAGACAGTAGGCAAACGCCTACGTGAAACCGAATAACGAGGCAGACATCCCCGTTAGAGCTTCTGTTTTGAAATATGCCGACGCCATGAAATCCAACTTTAATAGGTTCAGGCACTGAGGGTATGGTCACAGCAACACTGGAGAGCAGTTTGGTTCAGCGACGTGTCGCCGTTCTTGTTGCCGCAAGGCGATAGTAGAGCGAGGATATACTGACGACGAAATGTAACGTTGCGTTTCTTTTTTGGGAGAGTATATTTTGAACAGTAGTCGTTTTACGCACTTCGGGTCTGTAAAATAAAAAACTATAAACTTCTAGCGACAGATAGTCATGTACCTAGTCTAAACCGTTTAGTCCAGCACTGTGGTAGTGTGTGACATCGTGTGACTTTATAATAACGCGAGCCCACTATAGAAAACACGATAATATACGATTTAGCGATTCCGGCTTGTCAATTCAAGACTGTATTTTTCTATTATTTTTTTTTTTCAATAAATAAACTACCTGTTCAGAATATTAGATGTATTATCTACATTGTGAGGTAACATGACCGCCTGTCAAATTGGGTACATTTACTATTAATTACTGTCCGAGTCCTAGTCATGTGTACCCGGGGTTCAATCATTAATAAACATTGATTGGTACATGATACATGTATTCTATAGAATAGAATACACAATAATAAACAGTGATTGTATTTTATGGAATGATGTCCTTTTTCTCAGTAATAAACAGTAATTATGTGCTATAGTATAATGTCATGTGTTAACGAAAATTTAACACTCGTATAACATTAAGATATAAGTTAACCGAATTATTATTGTGTGGGTCAGAATAATTATGATAACTTCATTACTACGTGTTTCTATTAAATTCATATAATGACAGAAGATATAAAGTTAACCGAATTATCATTATGTGTATTAAAATAATGATGATCACATCAATGCTACATTGAGTAAGCAAAGTTTAAAAAAAAAAACATAATAAAAAATATTGAAAAAAAAATATCAGATATTGCTTTTGATCGTCTAATTTTGATGGAAGATTCAAATGAATCAGTATGTAAGAACATGTATTTAGCCACAAACAAGACACGGAATTGCATGTATAATCTATCCTACATATTCAAATACTGAAATAGAATAAAATGATTTGAATGAAATTTTCAATATTCTTTTTTTTTTGGACTACTATAGCAACAACTGTCACCTCTTTTTCTTAATCTTTCATAAAGCAACTTCAGTCCTGATATTTAAAAATCTCCAAAATCCATGTAACAATTTAGCAATTCTTGAGTAAACAAATATCTTGGTTAATTTGTATTTCAATTGCTGTGAAATGAAGGTGGAACTAATTTCTCCCTATTCTTTTAAGTCAAAACTTCTTTCAGGTTGCATGCCAATGCCCTATCTGAAAGACCAGGCACACCTTTCTTGTTGCCTGTAACAGATGAAGGCAAGCCTGAAAAATCCCGAAGGTTCTATTTCAACTTGTACATACTATTGTCACAGGAATAAAATTTGCATACAGAATATAAAAGGCTACATTGGTCTTAAAGAGATACTAATGTTAGGGAATATTATAATTTTTGGCAATTAGAAAATGGAAGATTATGACATAGCCTTAACAAACATAACAATATCAATGCTTTGAAACACCTAGAGATGTAGATGTATGTATGTCCGTGTGGCCAATTTGTTCACTTGTACAGGTCCAGTTAAAGTATGAAATAAGTCCTTGGTCGGTGTTTATTCCTCTCAAAAATGCACTGTTTTTCCTATATACATATTAAAAGTATCTCATACCACACAATCCAAAAACAATAACAAATTATTTACAATAATAGAAACAAAATTAAGTACAGTTCAATAAGGCACATTGGAGATTAACATAATAAACATTATAATATACATAAATTACTACTATATATACAGTATTTATCTACATGCCAGGTAGCTTATTTATAAAAAAAACTAACACTAAAATATTTAGTTCAGTTCTTGCATTGGTCAAGAGCTAAAGTTTGTAAAAATCCAATGAAATGGGTTCAACATCATACTGTTCTGCTTCGACTGGGCATACGCCATGTAGTGTGCTATGGGGGGAATTGGTTTTTCTTCCTATCCAAACGACTATACCTTGTCCCTTGCCAGCCTCTGTGTTGTGCATCACTGTCAAGGTGGAAGTATGCTGGAAAATCCCTCCAGGTTAGCAGGCCAACATCCTACCTATTGAACCACTTTGGCTCCACTAAAATTTGTATTAGTGATCAGCGAATGAAATGTTTAAAATATTTTAGTAGAAATCTTTTGTGCATTAGGCCCTAGTTCTTTATAGCCATTTCCTTATTTTCCTTTTAAAAGAATTTGACCAATTTTAGGATTATCTTAATTTCTAATACAATTTTCACACATTTAGCTGTAATTAATCACTTAGAATATCTAAATATGCTATTAAATATGGCTTTCTAAATTAAACTGGAGCTAAAGCAAGTTCAAGGACTTTTTGATCAATTTCTATTTTTAAAGTTTGGCAAATTTTTATAATACAAATGTATTATCCCTATACTTTTACACATAAAAACCAATCTGTTTTCATTGTTTTTAAGGTTAATGAGATTTTAATATTAAGGCTTGTTAATCGACTGAGTGGTAAATTCTCCAGCCAGCCAGCATAAATGCTGGTTACTGGTGAGTCAACACTAGAAAACATGTCCTCTTTGTAACAACCTAAGACAATCTTAGTAAATGGCACAAATGTTAAATATTAATTCTGAGGTAAAATTTTCTAAACTAAAACCATGACTATTCTATGTTTATATACAAATATTGAGGTGCCACCTTTATACATGCGGTGTAACATATGTGACTAAGTCACTTAGCCCATATTTAGGTGTAACACATGTAACATAGGCCTACACATGTATATACAGGTATACTACATGGAACCTAGGCCTATATACAGGTGTAACACATGTGACCCGAGTCTTTATATAATAGGTGTAATCTATGCAACGTAAGCCTATGTAGGCCTACAGGTATAACACATGTGACAAAAGGCCTACAAACAGGTGTAACACTTGTGACTTAAGCCTATTCACATAAGTAACACGTGACTAAAGCCCATATATATGCATATCTAACACATGTGACTTAGGCCTGTATACATACATATCTAAGACATAAACAAATTACAAAGATTTGATACATTGCACTGTATCACTTTAGTCTAATTGTACTCAGAATGACGTATCCTTCATATTGAAATATACAAATTAAGCTTGCTGATTAATAAAGATGGAAGTGAGGAACTTTTTATGCCCATAACTTACAATAAGATTAATCCATTCTATTAGTTTTAGCTATGTGTTCCCTTTTGAGTTCTCTTATTGTTCATCATCTGAGACAACCTGTTTCACAGGAGAAAATTACTTACGAATTATCCCTGTAACGTATGGCTATCCAAAACACGTGCGTTGACTGCACGGCTCGTAGTCATTGGCTCAACGGCTTGTGCAATGTTTACTTAACACCTAACTGCTTCGGGCAAAATGATGCATTTTACTCATCTTAATGCCCATTTACACTAAATAGGAAATATTTTTGAAATACAAATACTTCAAACATCTTTATTTATTTTTCTTTTACCTCAAAAAAATGTTTGAGAATTTAATTTGTCGGAGTAAAAAAGTTAATATGCCATACTCATTAAGCCTCGTCGATGTCATGCTTATCAGTGATTGTAGCGGCCAAGCGAATATTCACTGCGGGATCAGTTTGCATCTGAGAGTCTACATGTACATTATTTATATTTGCCATTTATTTTCACCCTTTACTTTTGATATAAACCCTAACCCTTTTCAAATAGTTATAATCCCTATACAACCATCAAATATTTATTATCCCTTTTCAACCTGTTCAAATATTTAAAATCCCTATACACTACAAGTACAACCTAGTTTTGTAAAACGGCCAAGTCATCCGACTAAAGTGCACTGTTACAATGTACATGTATCTTAACACTGTGAAGATGAGAATGAACTAAGCTAAACCACACAAAATCTATACAATCATATTAAAAGTTAGTTGTAAAAAAAGTAAAAATTGGTTGGTTTTCTTCATGTTTTCCAACTGTCTGTATCAAACACAAATCAGCTGAAGAAATGTTTTCAATTCCTCACATATGAATATACATGTATCGTTAAGATAGTATTCAACAACACTGGAACTCTATTCATTGTCTTTACTACTCCAGGCTCGCGGAAAATGTGTTAACGAAACACCACACTCACGATACACGCACAGATGCATATTCTATCGATTGGTCCTCGCTCGATTTTCTGGATGAGAAATCTTCAGGATGATTTTTGCGATATTCTGCCCGCGTTAGTTCAAGATCAGCATAGTGTAAACCTTCGACGTTCTTGTGGTAGCCATTATCAGACTGCAAAAAAACAAAACAGAGGACAAATTCATCATGGCAGTTCTATTTACCTGGTAAAAAACATTGGAATCAATAGAAAATCAAATTTATTTTCTAAAATATCTTTTACCATGATAATTACTGCCAAGAATTAAATTTGCCCTTGTCATGTTTTTGTGGCTTTGATCTTATGTCATATATTTACACAAAACCAAATGCTTCGCAAAATTACATGTAAAAACCGATAATAGTTAGCTGGCGTGACTGGTATTTCAGCCTATCATGAGCCATTATAACTTTCTCATTTGCATAAAAATAGTCCCATATTTTTTAATTATTTACTTAGAAAAATTAGCAAGAATTTTCAAAAACTCAAAATATAAATTTGAAAAAAAAAAGAAGAAATAAATAAATAAAAAATCAGTGTTGATAAAATTTGAATATTTTGTCAGTATTATCATGGAAGGTGATATTTTATAAAAAAAAATTTGATTGGATAATTCACAAAAATAATTTACACAAACCAACACCAACAACAGAAACATGCAATGATTTTAGTATTTAAAAAAAAAAAAAAAAAAATTTGATTCTAATTTCTTGCTAAAATTTCTAATACATTAATTGGGTCAGAAATAAACAGGTACATGTGTGTACATTTAATTAAAATGTAAACAAAGGCACCTGTCATGGAAGGACAATTTCGGGATTAATTTTCTCATGTATATTTCAGGTACATAGTTTTACTAATTGTAAAAAAAAAATAATGCATATTGTGAAAAACCCAGTGAGGACAGAATGTATTACAGTATTAAAGATAAAATTTGTATACAATTTTTGCCAAAAATGCATGTAAAGTAGTTATAAATGTTGTTGCCACGGCAAGCATTTTAAATATCTTAATTGACAGATTTTAATCCTCTTAATATTATGTTGTTTATCCAGCTTCAAGGCTGTTGATGATGATGAAGATAATGAAGATAATGTTGGTGATGATGGAGATTGATGACGATTGATGATGAAGATTGATTTTTATTATATTATTCGAACATTTTGTTATTAATGATTGTAAAAATGATTTTCATATTTTCTAGCTTCAAGGCTGTTGATGACACAGATGATGATTGGTCATTGATGATGATTGGCGATTGAAGATGATTTTATAAAGCACATTTTGTTATAAATGACAACAAAAATGTTTGTCATATCCATGTAATGTACATGCAAAACAAAATCTACATTCAACTTCTACACGTAATGGTTCTTTTTTTTATCAATGCTTAAGTGTCCCTTCTGATACTGGATATTGGGGTGAGGGAGTCCCTTCTGTTTCTGAGCAAGGGGTTGAGTGTCCTTCTGTTACTGAAGACCCATCTGATACTGAAAATAAGGAAAAGCGAGTTCCTTCTGATCCTGAAAATAGGGCTAAGAGAATTCTTTTTGATACTTTAGTGGAAATGGGATTGTCACTTCGTTTACTTAATAAAGGGGTGAGAGAGTCCCTTGTTACTGAGCAAGGTGAAAAGAGAATTTCTTGTTACTGAGCAGAGGGTGAGAGAGTCCCTTTTGGCACTAAATAAAGGGGTGAGATAGTCCCCTGTTACTGAACAGGGAGGTGGAGACAGTCCCTTATGATACTGAGTAAAGCGCTGAGAGAGAGTCCCTACTGTTACTGAGCAAGGTAGCGCAAGTGTTGCTTGTGTTATTGAATGAATGAATGAACGAATGAAATGATAATCCTTCAAAAAAGAACAGTGAGTGAACAGCATTCAACTCTCAATAAGGTTGTGTGCCCCTTCCATAAATTTGTTGTATTGGTGCAGTAAATCCTCCTGTCTGTTCTGGGATTGGTGTGGTCCTATTCTGGTATTGATTCTAAGCTGTTGTGGACTAACATCCCTTCTGATATTGGGGAATATCTCATCTCCTGCTGCACTGGAGTCAACCAACGGGTCCCTTCCTCTGACTGAAATGAGTTGGAGAATGGGTCCCTACCTTTGACTGAAATGAGCTGGAGAATGGAGCTGAGTTGGAGCTGGTGTTGGATGGCATTCCTTCTGTTACTGGGGAATATCTCGCCTCCTGCTGAATTGGAGCTAACCAAGGGGTCCCTTCCTCTGACTGAAATGAGTTGGAGAATGGGTCCCTAACTTTGACTGAACAAAGTTTGAGAATGGGTCCCTACCTTTGACTGAATTATGTTGGAGAGTGGATCCCTACCTTTGATCGAACTTTTAGAATGGGTCACCATGTTTGATTGAATTGGGGTCGCTACATGTACCTTTGACTGTATAAAATTGGAGAATGAGTGCCTACTTTTGACTCTATAAAAATGGTTAATGGGCCTCTAGCTGTGATTGAACACAGTTGAATAATAGGCTCCTACCTTTGACTGAATTGAGTTTGGGAATGGTCCCAGCCCCCAACTTTGACTGAAGAAAATTGGTGACATGAGTCCCTGTCTGTGACCAAATTGGAGGTAGAGAACACCCACTAGGACCTAATTGGAGTTGCATGCACCTAATGGGTTGGTTCGTTTAAATACATATTGATATACATGCTGTATACCTTTGACTGAATTTGAGTTAGAGTTGAGTTAGTTGATGCAAAAAGAGTTAGGTAATTGAATGAAAGGAGTTTTAAACTATAGGTCACCATTACCTTTAATGCCATTTGAGTTAGTTAATTAAATGAATGGGGAGTTAGAGTAAGATTGATTTGCTTGTGAAATAGAATCTTGCTACATGTATGAATGAGAGATCCTAAAGGAGGTCTAACAATTCTACAAGTGAGGAATGAACAAAGGTATAAATAACACTGACCCGTCATTACATTAGAAGCGCTTAGAGCACGCCTCAGCATGGAATAGGCGCTATATAAATGACTTTATTATTATTATTACAACATGTTCTCGCACCAATTTCAATAACTCAGAGGTGTGTAACAATTGGTAAGACTATCAAGTGTTTACAGAACATGCATCATTGAGATAAAATAACAATCTACTCACATTATTTTGTTTATGATCATGGTCTCGTGTGTCAGGTGGCATATGTGGATTTCTGGAAAACAGAAAAATGTCAAAATTTGAGGTTTTAGTCCCAATAATTACTGAATATCATGAGTAAAAGTTGAATATTCATATTTTACAGTATTGTTTGTACATGCAATGTTTTTTATAACAATCTACTGTCGAAATGAAGAAACATGTGACGGAAGTGTAGCTTAATCTATTACACTAAGCAGATATACATGTACATACATAACAAAATGCTAATAACATTAATTAATTTACAACAATTAGCTACTAAATGTAGGAGTATATTAATATTTCAGGTTACTAACATATACATGTATACATTTTTGATCTCAGTGATGAAAAAAAAAATGAAAAAGTGTAATAATAAAAAAGGAAGGCTTGTCCTAACTTATTAAATGGATTGAAATGGGGTATAACATTCCATCGTTCTGTATCAACTGGGCTAATGAAGACAGGTATACCCCACACTATGGCCTACTCTTATTTCACCTTCCAAATATCAAGGGTTCTTTTACGTGCATGCCAATGTAACCTCAGTTTTCTGTCCAAACCAAACGACTATACGTTGTCTTTTACAGGTCCTCCATCCTGCACCACTGACAAAGGGGATCCATCCAGGAAATTCTCGGTTAACGCAAGGATTGAACAAGAGACCTTAAGGTCAATGAGCCAACATCTTAATCACTGAGCCATTGTGTCTCACAAGATGATATATAAAGATGGCAGGTAGGCCTATTGTATATGAAATATGTGAAGTTTAGTCACATGGAAAATGATTATATAATACATAAAGTTGCCTTTGGTCAGCATCGTACATGAAATATATACTCACGTTTGTGACTTCATACGGTCTTCATGTGTATCATCTGAAATAAAGAGTTATTTCCCTTATTACACCATATTTTTACAAACTCTATTCTGTGTTCCAGATCAATTAGATTAACTCTAGCTTTCTGTGGTTATTGCTCAAGTTAAATTTCAGTGCTCAAAAATGTAATCAACCAATAAATTCAATATACTTTCCTGGGTATTTAGCTCTTGATTCTTATCACAAACTTCTAAGCTTTATTTCAATAAAAGAGTGTTTAGCAGTGGGCGGATGGGAGGGAGACAGAGAGACAGAGATGGGGTCAAACCTCCACTGGACACAAACTACTAGGCCCTACAGTTTTATTTTAACAAATCGCTAGCACCTTGGTGTGTTTAGAAGTACATGTAGGAGGAAACTAGAGGACCCGGTGAAAACCCATGTACAAGTGCGGAATTGAAACCAATGGCCATGTCACTCGACAGACATTATGATCAAAGCGCACGGGTTAAACCCAAATATAAACTTTAACTTACAATCTTTTCCTGCAGTATTTTTTCTTCTCTTCATAACCACAACGATGACAACAATAACAATGACAATAACAACAATAACAGCAACAACTATCCCAGCAATCATACCAGCATTATCTGGATTATCTGAAATTAAACAGATAACAATCTTATAAAAATAGATATTATGTGAAAATGAAAGAGTAAATTACATGTACCCTATCAGAGACAAAAATACAAGCAATGTTAACCCTAAATTTCAATGCAGGGATTTTAGCAACATGTTTTTTGCAAATTTCCCACAAGCCAACAAACATGTCTTCCAATATCTTTGTATGTCGATACACTGCCTATATGACAAGTAATTGATTACTTTTCTCATAAGTAGGCCTAACGATTTTTGGCACTTAATGCATGCCATATATACATAGACAACAGTACTTGATCAGAAAATCTGATGATGGATTATTGATTTGCATAAAAAGTTCTTCCAAATCCCTGAATTTGAGGAATATTGTTTAACTAAAAGAATAAAACTAGAAAACCAAAATCGATTCATAGTATAGTATGTTCGAGTGCATGTACACCTACGAATGATAGCCCAATTCAAAATGATGTCATACTTGTATCTCAGTCAATCACAACTTTGCAGTTATACAAAAGCATATATGTAATAAATAAATAAACAGAAAACTTATGGATAACATTCTCTAGGTTTATTAACTGCAAAATTTCAATAAGGATACTCAAACCATTCTCAAGAAATGATAAAGGTGAGTGTATCCTCATTGGAACATGGCAGTTAATAAACTTAGTGAATTTTATCCGTAAAGTTTTCTGTTTATTATATATCACGTTCACTTAATGCTCTTCAAAGACTCTATTGTACATGCATTATAACATATATTTCTTCCATAATTATATTCTTAGAATTTGATCCATTTGATATGGAATGACACAGATGCCAAAAAAACATGAAATATCAATATATTCAGTGTTTGTGGAAGCCCTGCAGGTTGCATAGAATTCACACTAGTTTGTTTGGTAACCAACTGCATTACACAAATATACATGCAACTTTGATACTCAGGGTTTGAATACATGTAGTCACTGATGTTAAAGATGCATAATTTAAGATTTAAATAAAGATTGTTATCATTATAGCAATGGTCCTTGACAACTCGATTATTTGTACCGTTTAATCAAGTCTTGAGATTGGACCTGTTATTTCCAAGTCTTACTTGTCAGACATTTTTATGTAGGCCAGTATCAAGTCATCAGAAGTCTCTTTACGTTATGTAGCATACACCATGCTAAAAAAAATGGTGAACCTCCCTATTTTTTCCTATTAGTATTCAAATTTACTTTCAGTAATATTATTTTGAAAGATTGTAAATGACAAAACCCATGCAGCTGATGAGCATGGTCTCGTTAAACCAGCCTGCCTACTAATGTGTACAGTGACATTAAATTGCCTAATTTTAGCTGCATGTGTCATTTTAATTGGAAGTTAATTTGACAGCCCAAGAAAACGATATTACCAAATTGCACTTTTATTTAAGAAAAACAACAAAAAACATTTTGGTTGAAGCATTATTCATATTGATTAATTCTAATTTAATGGTCATTTAAAGAAGCATTACATAAGCACTAAATCTACCTACTGCAGATCATGCATTCGGCCTCAAATGTTATATAAATCATAATAAAGTCCAAAATTAAAAATGTAAGAGATTTTCAGCAGATTAAAATGCAATTACAAGAAAATAACTTAATTAAAAAAATGAATAATCAAGGATTTGTTTATTATTGTAATAAAGGTAGCAATGACAATCGAAACTACACCATTCTTCAAACAGAAATAACTGTGTAACCAGAATGAAATAATTTGACTGAAATCTCAACATATTCCCTTTACATTACATGTATCTCTTCTGTAACTATTTTATTGAGAACTGTCAGCTCTTTATCCAAATCTTACAAATGAAAAATCTGCATTAGGTCGATATTGCTCTTGCATACAATTGGGACACGTATTTTGATTTTGATTTCTTAATTAACGGGCATTATGGAAGATTAGATAAAAAAGCTGACAGTTCTTGCTATATTAGTTATAAGAGTAGATATTGTAAAGAGAATAAGCTGAAAGTTGCTTCACTCTGAGCTGAGAAAACTGAAATTAAAAAATACTGTAGCCTTGGTTGTAATTCTTACAATAATTGAAAAAAATAATACATTATGAATTTTTACAGCTAATCATGAATAGTCGTTAAATCGCTGATCGGATTCAAATCTGTTCTTTCGTTGAGTGACTTGATAATTGATTCACGTTCCTTTAGAGGTCTATACAGTGAATGACCCATGTGCTGTAATTGATAACAAAATGTAAATTTCACCTACACATCAAATTAAGACTGACAGTTTTAAGTTGTTTGAAAACACATCACATATGTTGAGTTATAATAGTGATAGGATTTTTTGCACAAAATTCAGCAGTTCTATTCTCCAAAATATCATCAGGATTTGCCCTTTAATGCCTAAAGAAAGGTCTGCAATAAGCACGTTTAGCTCTTGCATAATGTATGTTTAAATGTTAAAAAACCAATCTGAGTACATATTCAGTGTGCATAACGCAAGTTTAACAATCATCATAGAAAATATGAAATGAAATGAGGTTTAAGATCAACTGTTCTGCTCAGACTGGGCTAATGAAAATACATGTAGGCATATGCCAGAGTGTGGTAATAGAAAAAATGTTACCTATTCTTACATTGTATATCGAATTCTAACTGTCAAGGGGTCTTTTTACATACTCACCAATGCCTGGCCTCTCAGTGGCATGGTAGCAATGGGTCGACAGTCCAAGACATGAATTTCAGTGGGGCATTCAGCCAAAGAATGAAAATAAAACTGTTAACTTGGTTGTACAGATTGTGTTACAATTAATTTGAATAAAAAGAATATTATATTTGTTTTTAGAGATTCAACATATCTTCCTTTATCAAATTTCTCTGTACTAAAGCTCCATACTGTAGTCTTGTGGGCATACAATATACATGTAGCCTACTTCTCTGTGGCCTCTAGTAATACATCTACATGTAGGTGTTGTTATTGCTACTGTATGTCTTGTAAATGAAATGAAATGGTGTTTAACATCCTACTGTTCCGCTCCAAACTGGGCTAATGACGATGGGAATACACCAAACAATGTGCTATACGGGAAATTTTGTCCATACAGCAGCACTATGGCCCACTGTTATATCAAATTCCAACTGCCACGGGATCTTTTACATACACACCAGGACCTTGGTTTTTGTACCATCTGAACAACTAGACAGTTGTCCTTGTCAGGCCGTCCGCACTGCATCACTGACAAGCGGAAATCACACCGTAAAATCGGAATCATCTTACTAATACTACCGGTAATACATGTACCACACGGTACATAATTGGTGCAAGATCGATATGTAAGCAATTATGTTTAATGTTTATTTCAATTGATAATCCTTGTTATATTTGTTATTATTTTTATTGTTTAAGTTATAAAGGGCACAACGTGTCAGAAAGGTCCATACATATCGGACCTAGATAGTTCACCCATTTGAAATAAAGATATTATTATTATTATTATGAACTTTCTCTGCGCTATATAATATGTCTTACATGTGTAAGTTCTAGCTTAATCAATATTGTCATTATTACACAAAGCTACATATACATATACTTATGCAAAAGCTCATACTTCTTTAAAATTAATATTATAACAAAGCTACATACATTATTGAAAAGTGCCTAATTCATTCAAATTATATGTATTTCTAAACAAGCTACATGTATTTCTGTAAAAACACATACTCAAGTTCCTATTCAATTAAAATTTTCATTATAAACCTACATGTACATGTATACTATAAACAATGGTAAATGTACTTATTATCTGTTCCAGGTAATATTACAACTCGAAAATCGCTTGTTATTTATTCAAATTTTAATTAAAATGGCTAAAACTTCGTGTAAAACCTGGAATGGTCATCCCATTGCTTTCTGTCTTGTGAGAACTAAGTTCAGGCCATGCTTTATGTCCTTTCTCCTATGAAAAATTGTTATTTGTTTACATCTTACTAATTGAACCTGCCATGTTTGGCCTAGTTACATGTATCTGGACGAGCCTAACTGGACAAGGGGTGCTTTAAGTCGTTTCTCCCTACTTTGATTAGCAGTTGGTTGTTTTGTTCCAGTAGAACATAACTCTTTTGAAAGAACTATTTACTGAATCCCAGACCACGGCTGTTTGTCCCACTAACTTGAATATTTAGTCGCCAACCGTCCAAAGGTTGTAATTTTTTGATATCGATATAAGCTACAGTACATGTAAATTTTAACCCGTTATCAACGAAATTGTGGAAGGAGGCTGCAAGACATACTCAAAAGTAGTTACGAGAACGTAACTAAAAACGTTGAGATATCCTGATGTGTTTGTTTTTAGCTACGATTGGATGCCTGCCTTTAGTTCCAAGTGGCAAACTCAGTTTCTTTATTAATGCAGGTAACATCTTAAAAATAAGATAATTTTACACTATTATATCCAGTTAAACAGAGTTATAAAGTTGCAGAAAACAAATTTCGGAATCATTTTACAAGACATATTTATTCAAACTTTAAACCTTTTACACCAATTTACTTATACTTGTTATGGCATGTGCCGACTTTTCAAAATAGTTTTAATCTTTAAGTCACTCCAAATTTTCCAATGAGAATTTTTGTGCAAAATAATCAAGGTGGAAACAGAAAAAAAAACATACCAACCTGAACAAAAACAATATTGTTTCACACAAGCTTCAATGTTTGAAACCCTAACAAGTATTATAGTCGCGAAAAAGACGGCTGAATTCTCCTTCACAGGGCATGTGTCACATTTCTAACCGAATGCACCAAATTTGTAAAGTACCTGTCTACCCTAATGCAAAATGCATGTGCTCCATTTAACTGACGCGCATTCGTAATGTTGATGTTATGAGAAAGTGACAATGTCTAAATATGTGAAATTTACAAGAGAATACTGGATTTTATCGGACTTATAGTCATTTGGGCTAAGGGAAGAAATCAAAGGGACGTCAATACCAGGTATGTCACAAAGTTTTAGCCATTTTAATTAAAAAATAAAGGCATGGTAAGCATTTTTCGAGTTGGAGTATCACCTGGAACAGACAGTAGGTAAAAGTTCCTACATGTACTTCATCAAATTTATTTTTATTATCTTTATTGGCAAAGCTATATACATGTACTTCTGTAAAAGTTCATACTCAATTGAAAGTACCAATATTATAAACAAAGCTACTTGTACTTCTGTAAACGTTCATACTAAAAACTGATTCGTGTAGTTTACAAACAATAATTTGATCAATTATTAACTAAATTTGACTTCTTTACATAAGTACAGTATTAAACTTAGCTGCAGAAAAATAACAACGACGAAAGAAATAATAAAAGTCCTGAATACACAGCTATAATACCAGCATTTCCTGGAAATAAAGATATATACTACATGTATCTTATAGAAACTTGTCATTTACGGCTTAACCTCAGCTTCCACCTTGGGTGGTATTGAGATTTAGTGTTTCCTGGATACCTTTTGTGTGTAGTGCAGTTCTCCTGCACTTACTATATGAATGAGATTACAATATCTGAACACACTTGTAGCCTACTGGAGAGGAAGAGACAGAAAAATGTGGCTTAACATCCTCTCGACTTACATGTAGGTAGGAGAAAAAATAATGTCTTAAAATAAAGTGCCTTGTCATTGCGACCTTGTCACTGTATTTAACCCTAATTCGTTTCACATTCATTTAATATCAAACCGTTGTTCGAAAATATCATCTAAAACCAACCCAAATCATCTAATTTGTATTTATGTCCACTTTACAGCTAACCATTTACTTTTGACAAAGTCCAATTAACATGCATTTAACTTCCGGAGAAATGTTTAAATGTCATTTTGAACAGCTATCGGGTTACAGGGTAATCCCCTACGTGTACATGTAGGGCCAATGGATTTATGTGGAGACGCAAAGAAAGTAGGCCTAAATGTATGCATAGGTTTCACATGGCCACTTGCCGATTTCCCTAAGGTCACTGCCAAGGATTGTGATTTATTGTTAGTTTAGGCTTAGGGTTAGCCCTGTTTACATCTAGTCACCTATGACAAAATCTGCAGGGGAGCAAGTGAAATAGATCTAACCATACAGTATGTACATGTACGTGTAATTGGACAGGGCAATCACTCGACTCCAGTGGATGGGCCATCAATATTTTTCAGACTTTTTCTACACAGTTTTGTGTTTGTTTCTGTTGGTTGACATGCTTACACTTTTTTCGCAGATGTTTGAAAACTGGAAACTCTCATTTACAATATACATGTCATAAAAAAATCAACCATAACCAATATCTGTGATTTTTGAAACATGCTATGTATTTGTGTGTACTGCAGTATAAATATATATATAGGCCCTACATGCTATAAATATTCCTGGATATACATGTATATCACAGGGTACAGGGAAAATTCATATATATTAAGAGTAGATATATAATGAGTACAGTATGTTAACACTATAACCCATATCGTAATCTTGCGCAATCAGTCCTAATTTCTATCATATTCATTTGTTACCAAATTTTTGTTTTAAAATTCATGAGAGTTGTTCATCTAATTGGTATCTGTGTCTAGTCTAAACCTAATCTTTCCTTTGATAACAAGTATCCAATTAGAACACTAATTTTGAAGGTAAAGGCTTGTACATGTAAATTGGATACTCAAGTTTAAAAAAGAAACAAGTGCAAATTAGACGATTTTAGATTATCTTTGACGATTTTTCTAACTAAGATTTGATATCGAACAAATGTGAAAGAAATTAGGGATACACTGTAAATACGTAAGATCAAACGATAGGCTACCCAGCTGACAGTGTAAGATGCAACAGATTTTATGTGTACCAGTATATCCCTTTAACAACAGTAAATGTTTCAGGAAATGGGGGGATTGAAGCATGTCCCCGACCACAAACTCAACATGTGATCATCAATTTGTAAAGTGTGGTGAACAAAAATCCCTGTAAGATGTAAACCTATGGCAGAATGATTTATCTATTACTATATACATATAATGAGGTAGTTTCAGGTCATCCTGTCTGTGAACATGTATACCAGGTAAACTCCTGAGATTTATCACGTCCCCAAACCCATGTACAGTAGAATCTGCATTAAGCAGCCACCCATGGGAATTTTTACGATTGGTCGCTTAACAGGAGTGGTCTTTTAATAAAATCTCGTGGTTTTTTGTGCTGACATCAATTGGGTACACTTGCATCGGTAAATTTGGCCGTCGCTGAATCTCTGACATCACTTCCGTAAACTTGTCATTTTGTCCCAACCTTCAATACTACTGTCTATCATTGTGATGCATTTGATAATAATATTTATCCATTTTTGTAAAATCTCATGCTTTTTTTGTGCTGACATCAATTAATATACATGTACACACTTGAATGCATTGGAAGCAGACATCAATACTTCACTTGCATCGGTAAATTTTGACGTTGCTGGATCTCGGACATACATTGTAACTTCTGTAAACTTGTGATTTTGTACCAACCTTCAATACTACTGTTTATTATTGTGATGCATTCGATAATATTTATCCATTTTTGTGAAGAAAATCGATGAATTAATTTTATGTTATCAAAAATAGGTTGCCAGGCAACGAAACATACGCCCACACAGCAGCCAAATCGTCCGGGCAGTCAACAAGACTTGTCGCATATTAAGGAATTATCAGAAAATCATTAGAATTTGTTTGGTTTTTATAATCAAACGTTTTTTTTTTAAATCAGATAATAATTGTGACCTCCAGAGGCACAACAAGCTAAAAAGGGTGATTTTTCGTACAATCAGGGGACATAATTCAGGAAGTAATGACCCGATGGGCGCAAATATCGAAAGGAACCAAGATCTTTGGGTTATAAACATACATGTCAAGTTTCATCAAAAACGATTCAAAATTGTGACCTCTATAGGGTCCACAACCCTGATATAACATATTTTCACACTACTCGTGTACAAACGGCGGCCATTTTGTCTGTCAATTCTAGTCCGATTTTCACGTAATTCAAACTCTCTCTTCAATACCATGTAATGGTGATATACTCAAACGTTTTTTTAAATCGGATAATAATTTTGACCTCCAGAGGGACCAAAAGCGAACAAAAGCGATTTTTTGGACAATCCAGGGACATAATTCAGGAAGTTATGATCCAATGGGCGCAAATATCGAAAGGAACCAAGATCTTTGGGTTATAAACATAGATGTCAAGTTTCATCAAAATTGGTTCAAAATTGTGACCTCTATAAGGTCCACAACCTTGATATAACATATTTTCACACTATTCGCGTACAAACAGCGGCCATTTTGTCCGTCAATTTTGGTCCGATTTTCACGAAATTCGACTTCAACCTTCATACCCATGTAACGGTGATATAATCAAACGTTTTTTTAAATCGAATAACAATTTTGACCTCCAGAGGGACCACAAGCCGAAAAGGGTGATTTTTTGGACAATCAGGGGCCATAATTCAGGAAGTTACGATCCGATGGGCGCAAATATCGAAAGGAACCAAGATCTTTGGGTTATAAACATACATGTCAAGTTTCATCCAAATCGGTTCAAAATTGTGACCTCTAAAAGGTCCACAACCTTGATATAACATATTTTCACACTATTCGCGTACAAATGGCGGCCATTTTGTCCGTCAATTTTGGTCCGATTTTCACGAAATTCGAACTCAACCTTCATAATCATGGAACGGTGATATAATCAAACGTTTTTTTAAATCGGATAACAATTTTGACCTCCAGAGGGACCACAAGCTAAAAAGGGCGATTTTTCGGACAATCAGTGGCCATAATTCAGGAAGTTACGATCCGATTGGCGCAAATATCGAAAGGAACCAAGATCTTTGGGTTATAAACATGCATTTCAAGTTTCTTCCAAATCGGTTCAAAATTGTGACCTCTACACTGTTCACAACCTTGATATAACATATTTTCACACTATTCGCGTACAAATGGCGGCCATTTTATCCGTCAATTTTGGTCCGATTTTCACGAAATTCGAACTCAACCTTCATAACCATGTAACGGCGATATAATCAGACGTTTTTTTTAATCGGATAACAATTTTGAACTCAAGAGTTCTAAAGGGTGATTTTTCGGACAATCAGGGGCCATAATTCAGGAAGTTACGATCCAATTGGCGCAAATATCGAAAGGAACCAAGATCTTTGGTTTATAAACATGCATTTCAAGTTTCATCCAAATCGGTTCAAAATTGTGACCTCTACACTGTTCACAAGCTAAAAAACGTGATTTTTCTTACAATCAGGGGCCATAACCCATGAAGTTACGGTCCGATACATGCCAATATCGAAAGGAACCGACATCTTAGGGTGATAAACCTATATTTTAAGTTTCATTGAAATCGGATAAAAATTGTGACCAGTAGACTGTTCACAAACAATTGTGGACGGAGGACGGACGGACGGACGGACGAACAGGGGCGACGACAATATACGTCCACATGAAAATGTGGGCGTATAAAAATAAGCACATGAACCAAAAAACATCGCTGATTTTGCTACCGATTCACAGGAGATGATGCTGAATAGGAGTGGCTGCTCATACGGATTCTACTGTAACTTGACAAACATTATGGTAAATGTAGTTATACATGTATGTACCAAGCATGCCTGTATATTCCTATAAAAGTTTACATGATTATATTAGGCCCAATTCCTGTTATGGTGACAAATAATTATAGATACATGTACGCCCTCCATCTTGTGTTTTCCAGCTGATAAGATTAAAGTGAAAAGCTGGTATTGTAAATGTACATTATAGGCTTCATGCATGTTTTAATTCTTACCAATCCAAAATGAACTACGTTTACATCCATCTATGTTAAATAATGGAAACAAAATGTTGAATAATACGAAGCAAATAGAAAGATATGGGGCTTAACATTCGTGAAACAAACAAGTATTTTTGGGACTAACATATGGTTCAATTTTATTTCAAAAAATTACTTTTGCAGTGAGAAGAGGAAATAACACAGAAAATCCAGGCGGTTGGACAAGCAACACTCCATGTACAGGTATGCCTTGTCATGTACTAGTTGGGAATCAAAATCCATGACACTTGACTCAATTATCACATCCCTTATGATCTAAAGTGCACATATTTGGCCATTCGGTTACCCATTACTCATATGAAATGGAATGAAATACGCTTTAACGTCCTACTTTTCTGCTCCAACTGGGTTAAATAAGATGGACATGGACAAACACCACACAGAGTGCTACAAGGGAAATTTTGCCCGGGTTGCAGTGCTACAACCTACATGTACTCTTCTATTGAATTCCAACTGGCAAGGAATCTTTTACATGCACGCTAATGTGTACATGGGACCTTGGTTTTTTTTTACCCATCCAATTGATTAGACCGCTGTCTTTGTCTGACCCCCCCACCCCAAACATGCACCACTGAAATGGGGATACCGTACCGGAAAATCTAGATAAACACTCTTCCCCCAACACTGAGAGCAAACCAGCAACCTCCATGGCTAGCATCTTACCCACTATGACGTCGGGTATCAAGCACGGGACATTTGACCCGATAGCGTCAGTCATTCGATTAAACAATTAGCGACCGCCATGCTTTTCAAAATCTACTTTTGTTTTGTTTTGATTGCTATCCGTTGGTGTTAGTATAGACGTCATTGGCTGGTAATATCTACCCACAGTTCCACGCATGAAAAGGTCAAACGGTCGATTCGACAGACCATTTGATTGGCTGACCCCTCATTTCAGACAGAACTAGAGTTAAACAACAAGTCCTCCAGATCCAAGAGTAGTAAAGACAAGTAAAAACGAAATTTTGAACTATAAAAAACGAAACGAAATTGGATCTGTGTTTTAATCAGATTGATTATAGGGGTAAATTGAGTTTAGCAATAGTTATAATTTTGAGAATCTTGTTTGAATCCTTTAAAAATCATGTCCATCCAATGTTCAAGAAATACCTGCTATAGACAAATTTAGCTCTTACATGATACATCTTTAAGGTCAATCATGCGATCATAATAACAATTCAACGTACATCAGGGATGTAAGTAACTCTTTTGATGGCTTGGGTTATTTGTGGACAGTTTGGATGAATAAAAATTGTTTGAGAACAGGAACGTAATTCCATTCAGTGTTGCGCCAGAAATAATCCTTTTAGCAGATTTAATGTTCTTTGGTCATATCTTACATTCAGTGTTGCGCCAGAAATAATCCTTTTAGCAGATTTAATGTTTTTTGGTTATTTCTTACATGAGACTTTGGCATAGATGTACCTAAATCTGTTAATTTGAATCAATTTGGCCCTGCAATGTAAGCCTAGCCTGTAACTTATTGAGAAAATGTAAAGCTTCCATCACAAGCTAATTCAATGTACATGTAGGCCTACTTGTCCAATATACAAAAGCTGAAAAATGCTACTAGGCTTTTGATCAGCATTACAGCTGACATTCCCAACACAAATATAAGAGTTTGTGTTTTCTTTTTCATTTTTATATACCTATGTACATGTATATAATTAAAAAAAAAGAATCTCTTACCGTCATTACCACTATTTTCACCAGGATTAACAATAGGACCAGAATCTAAAATAAAAGAAAATTCATCAGGGTAACTGTCAGTCAATATTTATAAAAAAAAAACATCTGCTAGCAAGAGTGACTGCACTTTTTGTGGTGCTATGAGCACAACTATATGTATACATGCAGATATACATGGACTTATTATTATTAGTATATTCTTGTAATACTTTTCTAAAATAATCTCTCGGTAACTAAACAATAAAAAAAATCATTGAATCAAATAAGAAACCAGAGTTAACTTTTCTGTGTGCTTTGAAGGACATTTTGCCCAGACAATGGTATTTTCGTCCACTCATCCCTGAATTCAAACTGTCGTAGTTTCTATTACATTGTATGAGCATGTCAACATGTACATGTCCAATCCAGATGATGAGACATGATGGCTGACCAACGGAAACTATGCTAAAAAACCTGAGATAACTATCTCAACCAAGTCTGCGGTCAAACATGTGAATACAAGTTAGTCCAGACCTTACTAACTGAGTCACATGTAAGCAAGTGCAAGATGTTGGGCTGACGAGACAGGTTACGCATACTCTTGCCAGAACACCTGATAGCCCTTCCAGTTTATCGGAGCTGTTATGCAAACATAAAAATATATAAGAGCCAATACAATATAAATCAAACATTATCATTCTAAGAACCAGTTGACAATTTGTTTTAACCAAATGGATCAAAACTGAGAATAGCAAGTGATACATGTACATGTATCAAGTGTTCATGAAAAAATAAATATAATAATTAATTGTATTGTAATATTCACTTACTTGTTAAGTAGATAGTTTTATTGGCACTGTACTGAGCTGAGTTATCAACCTTGCATCTAATTTCTAGACCATTATCACCTTGACCAACATAATAGTTCAATATACTTCTAGAATAATATCCACATAGAGTTGGTGTTGGTGGATCAACCTGGCCTTTTGTTATATTCTCTGTTATTCGGTTATAAAATGAATCACCCACTGACTTGGATTCCCAGGACCAGAACTTTTCAGGATTTCCAACATCTCCTTGACAAGTAATCTCAATCTTTTCACCAATATCGTACCGTATCTTTTCCTGTAATCTGATCATTTCTACCATACCAGGATTACCTATAATATATCAAATAGAATGTTAAAACATTGTACATGTACAATAAAGATGAACTAGAACTGTTTTGACACATTTGTATAATATTTTTATTTAGAGTGGAGCACCTCTATTCTTTGTTGTAAAATATACCATTAACAGACCCAGGACTCTACCCAGCGCAGTAGATGCATACGGCTGGCCAAAAAGGTTAATGCAGACAGGCAAATTTTGCAATGATACATGTACATGTACATGTAGCTGTGCCACAGCTTACTCTTACATGTATTTCAAATTCCAATTATCAAAGGTTCTATGTACATGTATTACAGTTCACACGTACACAAATGTGTACATGGGATGTCAGTTTTTCATCTCATCTGAGTGACTATACATTTACATGTAGGTTGTTCTTTGCCAGGCCCTTCATCATCCTATACCTCTGACAAGGGGAACCCAAGTTGGAAAAAACAGGAACCCCCAAGTTAGCAAGTCAACACCTTCAACACAGATCCAATGTTTCCCATTTGAACATCAATATGTGGCAACGACAAACATACATTGTACCCTATAAATAACATGTACATGTATCTAAATTTATGTTGTACATATACAGTACATGTACATGTAACCAATGAGATTTGAAATTCGAAATGTATGTGGAATACATGTACATATAATGCTCACACAATTTCCCAAATTTCAATACAGGCAATCAATGTAGCTCAGTGATTTACATTATACACTGTGCAGTCATAGTATTCTGAATTTCGATAGGGTTCTTCCTAAAGAACATGTACAATGTACTGTCGATTCTACAAACAGTAAATTTAACTTTGTCTTGCATCTTGTTCACAAGCTTTACTATATAAAATAATAAAAAGATGACCAGAAAAGGTACATACAGACAGAGAGCTGGGGACAATGGGGTTTAACATCCACTTGACACAAACTATGTCATTTCAGGACTAATGTACAGGTACATGTACATGTATGGTTCAATTTCATTTCAATACTTTGCTTGCACGTAGGAGCCTTTAGCAGTGGGAGAAAATCGAAGGGCTGCCACAGAGAAACCGAACGAGGTTGAATAACCATGGCAGTTGACTTACCTAATGACAGACCTTACATGTATAATACATCTGACCTAACACATGTATGTAAGTACATGTACATGTACTGTACAACACACTCAACTGTCATACAAAAGATAAAATATATTTTAGAAACATCAATTCATATACATGTAGGCCTACATGTACAGGTACATGTAATATAAAGCTATTGTATAAGAACATGTAAGATGATAAAAATACTTACTTTGAACAGTGACATTTTTATTTTCTTTTAACTCTGCTGGATTACCAGCTACAGTAGGTTTTCCAGTTGTTAAACACTGATATTCAACAGCATCATTACAATCAGGATTATTAATAACAACTTGTAGGAAGTTTAGGGTTTGTTGTTCAGTTATATCATAATTACCAGTCACTGTATATTTAGGTGTTGTTATTCCTGTTCCAGGATTAGTCCCTGTCACATCTATTCCTGCCATGACCGTGGTTTGTGAATTCTGTACCAGGGTACGTTTGTTTATCTGAATACTGTATAGTACAGTATAAACAGCATTAGAAACAGGTGAACACCGTAATGTTAAAGATGCAGAACCTGCTGGAAGATTCTGAGATGGTGTTATTGTCAGCCTAGCAGCTTCAACATCTGAAAATATACATCAAGAAAAAAATAAACTTTGTACATGTACAATGTATAACTGACTGTTCAATATAGATGGTTGATTTCAAATTTCTCATCCTTCCAGTCTGCGAGCTGGACTTATATTTACAACTAGGATTTCAGTCTTGCAGGCCTTCAAGTCTAAAAAAATCATGTTGAGTTAAAAAAAGGCTATTTTTCTAACATCACAAAAGATAGCCCAACTTGCCCAATTGTGTTGGTCTGATTGACCACCTTATGGGGACCAATTGACCATCAAATGGTTACAATGGGATATACACATATTTAAAAAGGTGGTCAAAATCCGGCTGCTAGAACCAACAAATTAATGTATAAATATTAGTCAGCTTACAGAAGCGCTCACAGCACGGAACCTGCTCTAAATTATGTCCTAAATACTAGCAATGAAGTGTTTTATTCTTCAAATAAACAACATTCCATATGATGACGTGTGTCATCATCTGTCCTTAATTTCAGGAGAGCAATTTATTTTCAATTCCTAGGAGAACTTTTTTCTTTATTTATAATTCCACTTCTCTTTAACCCTTAACTGGTCAGGGTCGCATATTTGCACCACAACGTTACATGTATATCCAAAAGTGGCCACGGACGCATATTTGCGACCATAGCAAAAACCTTTTTATAAGCCGCTTTTGAGTATTTAGTTTCGTATTTTATTGATATCGCCACGCATGCGTCTCAGAAAGGAAATTGTCCTGTCAATAACATTGAGAAAAACATGTCTTTGTTCAACATTTTTTGACAAAAAACGTAATTTAACGATGTTGGGAATGTTAAAGACTCACAAAGTCATTGAAATGCCTATATATGATTCTGACTCGGATTATATCGTTTATGCCGATTCTGAAGACATAATTTCTGATGAAAATGATTTAAAATGATATGCAAATTATAGATCAACTTATCCTCTTCAACTTTTTTATTGGTGTCAAGAATCTACATGTATCACTTATAATTATTCGGCAGTAGTCGATTGTAATAGGCATACAAAATTGATTATTTTTTTAGCCTGACCACTTGAAGTCGTAACGTCAAAATGACGTTAAGGGTTAAGGGAAAGTATTGAAACTGTGTGTTGATAGGTTAATATCTGATAAATGAAGTACTTGTACATGTAAGCAAAGATTAGTTATCCGCGATGATTTGTAACTCAAGTTATCTGTAATATAATAAAATATCAGCCCATCGAACCCAACATGTAATGGAAGGTAGTGGAATGCACATTAATGGTAGGGTACGAACAAGCAGAGAATGGTGAAAATTGATAGTTTTCATGTCACCAAATTCATCACATCTTTGGGATACATATACACGTACATTCAGGGTTCCCGCGGCTTCGTCAAACATTTTTTCAAGGATATTCAAGGATAATTTATACGTCAAATTCCAGGATTTTCAAGGACATTTTTAGCCTAAAGTTACAATTTTTCATCTTAAAAACAACCAAAACATTACCAACTATCGTCAAAATAAAATGTTTTTTATTATTACAGATCGACTTTCGGCACACCGGGGAAAACTCCCGCCATTTTCAAAAGAGAGTTATTTCCCTTATTATGCATTGTTTAATGTAATTACTAATACCGATTTTGATTAGTCAGTGTAGTGGCTTCTAGTACGTTAATTGGACAATGGAGTTACGTGAGAGTATTTGGTTGCCTAACGGTAAATGTCATTGGCTTGTCTTGTTATTACGTGACAAAAAACAGCTGTTTATTTAGATCAGTTGATGACAGGTATACGTCAGAGTTATTGTTTAGTATAGCCAGCATTACTTATAATCTAATTAAACGTTGTTTTTTTTAGATCAACTTACCAGTATTACCAACAAAATTAAGGATCTCAACTGAAATTCAAGGATATTTTCCTATTTCCGCGAAATTAAGGATATTCAAGACCTTGAAAATGAAATTTTAAATTTAAGGATATTCAAGGATTTTCAAGGACCGCGGGAACCCTGACATTGTATGAACATTTCAAGAAAGTGAGAGAGAATTTAGTAATGTCCACTGGACAGAAAGCAGATGTGATCTGCACCACTGACAAGGTTGAACAACTGTATGGGTAAAATATGTTGGGAATTTCTCGTCCAAAACCAAGAGTTAGTGTCTTACTCTCTAAGTCACTGGGGCTCTATCATCTTTAAAAGGAAGCCTTATGAAATCCAAGGGTTAAGTATGCTGGAATTTTACACAGAATTATATTTCCCTTCAAACTTTAGTCGTAGAGAAAAACTTGATGTCACTCACGTGTGTCATAGACTCATAAGGTACATGTATTGAAATGAAACGTCCCACTTTTCTGCTCCTAATGACTGGTCTAACGAGAAGTGAGGAGAAAGAGAATGGGGTTTAACATCCACTCAACACAAATTAGGTCATTTCAGGACTTACATAAATGTATATATGGTTCAATTTTATTTCAATAATTTGCTTGCATGTAGGGGTGTTTAGCAGCGGGACGAAACCATAAGACCTGTGGAAAGACGGTTGGACAGACGACCCTACTACTTGTTACGCACAACTGGGGAGTCGAAGCCATGTCAATTGACTCATTGACAGACCTATGATACAGTGTGCATGTGCTAACCATTCAGTCACCCAATGCCTCAACGAGGAGAGGCATACACTATACAGTTATGCTGTGAAGGATATTTTGCCTGGACAGAAGCACTACGGCCTACTCTTTATTTCAAATACATGTACCAACTGCAAAAAGATTGTTTTTTGTTGAATGCCAATGTGTACATGTAACCACGACATTGATATCTGTGTCCCATCAGAATGACTAGACACTTTACTCTTTACTTGCCAAGTTCTCTGTTGTGCACCACTGACAAAAGTGAACCGTGCTGGAAAATTGCATGTTACATGTCATAAAGAGATACATGTGTACCATGCCCCGTGCAGCAACATTTTTTTCTACTGAAAGTGCAGGCTTCGGTGGCTTGTCATGAAGTGATTTCTGGCTAGTCCTGCGATACATTAATTAACAGAGTATGCAAGTCTATAAATTGCCATCGTATGTGAAATTCTCTACACATCTTTCGACTATTACAATCAGGAACAATCTATTATTGACGATTAAAATAGCAGTAATTTTTAACTTTTGGTTATTACAGTAGCTTTAAGACATTACATTCATTTTATTTTGTAAATCGCTTTATCATTAACTAATAACTATACTGTTAGATGCAGCAACTTTTGGTTTAGTACAAATAATATCTCTGAAACACTCTGGTTAGGCAAGAACATAATACTAACAGTAGTTTCCTTTTACTTTTACAAGGTTTGTAAATTGTAAAAAAAATTGTTGAGTTGCCCAACATGCGTGTTTCTAATTGTCTTGTTCCAGCTTTCTTTACTTTTTGTAGAGAGTAGGACTTCATGATTATCATAGCCTGTTAATCAGGCTATGGTCAGTAGACTGGTTCAAACCAAGAGCATGTAACCTAGTTTTTACTCAAAAGTGCCCAGATTTTATAGCCGATACTAGTAACCATTTCTCAGTTTATTATTCATGGATGGTTAAATGGCCATAGCTTATTCGGTACCGCATCACCGTTTATTTAGTGACTATAAATGTGTGGAACTGATTTCAGGCTTGGTAGGCCTGTATAAATATTGTTGTGTAATTGTCAAGATATTTGGAGATATTTATTTATGGTGGGCCACCCTAACAGTGAGATTTCCCCGAAAATTTCCTAAATACTTTTACACAGATTTACAGTGGGATTTAGAGGAGGGCACAACAAATTAATTACATCTCCTGGAAACTACATGTACATTGTAAATTCCAAATAGGATTATGTTCTTGTCTTCAATATTTTGTAATTTTATCGCAAGAGGCCTACAGTATATAAATTATACACACCTAGTAGGCCCATTTTATTCATGCTCCCTATATGTCAAATTGGACATACAGTACGTATACCAAAATTCACAATTTAGGATTCTATTTTGAATATTTTGCAGCATCAGTCTTTGGTTATTTTTTCTACAAAAATGTTGTTTTGTTTATGATTCCACAGAATTCCAGAAATGGGCAAATTGTCCTCCCCAATATCATCCGTATATATATATATATATGTCTTACTCTTCTCCTAGTCGTGCCGGATGGCTTCTACATAAAAGCTGTGATAGATAATCCCTAACATTGACATCAAGACGAAGACGGATTCAACTATGTCCTAGGGTCTGTCATTTCGTCTAATTCAATTGTACATGATTCATGCATACTATGTGTAATAATTATATACACAGAAAAACTATTAAATCGTAGGTCAAGGGCGTGAATAGTTTGTATATCCTACATGACAATACCTGTTTTAAAACTACAAACTGATATAAAATATAGGCCTAAACTCGCACGACATCATTAACTGACCATCTGAAATAACTTGATAGCCATTCTTACCTTTCAATACTAAAATACAAATTAATACAACAAGCGGCAAATATAATAATCCGTTAAATAACTTCATTTTTCTTGAATAAATCCACGGTTATTACAACATAAATATTCCGTTTAAACTTTGTAATGGCGCCCTCCTATAACCGTTACACCTGTGGTGGTGACTCGTCTTTGAAGTATTCCTCCGCGTGTGCACACACACACACTCAGGTAAAAGCGACAATATTTAATAATAATCTAGAACGTTTTGTTTGTTTCCTTTAACGAAGTAATCCTTCTGAATTAAAATAAACTTCAAGTCTAAACTACACGAAAATCACAAAACACAAACACACCAAGTTACTCTCCGGACTATTTCGCGTTCACCTGTCTTATGTGTGATTTGACTACAGGTATTTTCGTGTTCTAGTTATTTTAGCTTGTCGTCTGTTAATCTGTAGCGCGTATTATAATGATATCTACCTATCTCAGCTCACAACGAGAGACCGTTCACACTGCGCAAAAATCTAGACCTCTGTGATACTTAAATATTATGTTAAACTGTTGTTGTGTGGCCGAGTGGTGATTTCCGACTGAAAAATGCGTGTGATTAGTAATTTATGATTCACAGTGCATCAACCACCATTATTGACAGTTGACACCATAAATATTCACGAGGCGCCCACTAAAGATCAGATGACACGCCCCCTATTATCACATCGATGTTAGATTTCGATTCACAAATTTTATTGGGATTCGATTTCTGAATTATATAAGATGATGGTCTTAATATTTGATAATCCATAACTTAAGACAAAAAATAGGTTTATAATGGGCAGAAGTAGTTACTACTGTTCGAAGTTTGAATTTTGTTTTTAAAAAGTAGCGATTAATGTATTTTATTTAATGATAAAGATCCATACCAAATACAGAAGGACCCTTTATATGTGTTTTTAAAGGTACTCAAGACGTAAATACCATCTCAGGACATTACTAAACAATATTCTGCCAAGAAGAATTCAGAATAATGATGCATAAATGTTTTCAGACTCACCCCACCAACTGAGACTTGGTCCACTTTTAAACAAAATAATACAGTGACGAAATCCCCACCAAATACGAACGACCCAAAACAGGCAATGCAATAAATATTCGAAAACAATTCGTGTGCATAAGAAAATCTAATGATTCCTTGCGGAACGAATAATAGGATTCGGCGCTGGGTTCACAGGATGTTACCCCTTTACCCGGATATTACCCGTATTGGCCGATGAAATTCCTCAGGATTTTCCTATCTGGTGTCGTCTTGTCAGTTGGACAGGGCACTGGAACAGTACAAAAATGAAATGAAATGGGGTTTAACGTCCTACTGTTTTGCTCCGACTGGGCTAAAGAAGACAGGAAAGTGCAAAAGGAAAAGAAGCCTAGTCGTACTGATTGTATTAAAAACCAAGATGAACCCGTGTACTCATAGGCGTGCCCGTAATCGAAGCCTTGACAGTTGGAGTTTATACGAAGGGCAAATTATTCCCTTAATTGCGTCGCTTCGATTTTCCCCTTGGGCTTGAGTATAGGATCGCCTGTCCAACCTCGCAGGTCCGCCTCTTTCCTCCCACTAAAGACCCCTGCGCGCAAGCGAATTTATACAATCAAATTGAACGATATGTCAGTCACGAAACCATACCTAGTTCACCTTTATTAACTCGATTGGTGCAGAAAAACAAAAAAGTGGGACATTTAACGGCAAGGCCAATTGTATATTTCCTGAAATAGGGCACATGGTTGTTGCTGGGGATTGTGAATTAGTGTGTTGGTAAGGCTCAGGATTAGGTCTTGGGTTAGGGTTGGGGTTGCATGACCTACGACGAAATCTGCAGGCGTGCATGTGAAATAGATCTAATCCCTAAAAACACCGTTTCATTTCTTTACGTGATCAACTGGATAACCTGCATAACATAAGCGAAAAAAATAAAATGTAAATTATGAGATAACGTGTGTACTCATAAGATCTTGTAAATACTTATCTCGATTGAAATCTATTACAAATTAACTTTGGCAGATTTATGGAGGAATATCGAATGCTTGGTATTAGGGTTGTTGATCATATTGAAGTAGAATTTATTTTGACATTATCAAATAATATATAATCCTCGTCCTTGTGGAATGATTCACTCAACACACCAACTTATGACTTATGATTTATAATCTTCAAACCACATGCACATGGTCAAAGAGTATGTGCACACACAGTTAAGCATAGACAGGGGAACTATTTGAAACCAATGAGACGATTCACGGACATTGTAACCAACGTAGAATGAATTAGTAGATGATTCATTTTACAGTGAGAACACCTTTGATTTAAGCCAAAATAAAATATTTAATCGGCTTTATATATAAGAAAGCCACGAAATCTATTTGACAGCAAACGGAAACCAACTAGATTATTCACGGACGTTAAAAGCGATCAAAAAATACGAAGTAGATGATTCATTCATGACTTCAACAAACTACAAGCCCCCCCCCCCTTTGATTTCAACCAAATAAAGCATTTTTTGGTATGATGAGCTATTTCGGTTAGTAATGTGCCAATGTGTATTAGTCTTAAACGCATATCATAGGATTGTGTCCTAAATATCTCGTATAATATTATTGTCCTATGAAGTCAATATCATATACTTGAACCCAGGGTAGTCTATATTCTCGTGTCCTATGAAGTTCATATACATTGTATATGTCGCGTGTAGTCCATATACTTGTCCATTATACTTGTGCCTTGTGAAGTCCATATTCTCGTGTCCTATGGAGTCCATATTCCCGTGTCCTATGGAGTTCACATAGATAGGTCAGGTGTAGTCCATATACTTGTCCATTATACTTATCAGGCGCGGATCCAGAGGGGGGGGGGGTCCAGGCCCCCCCCCCTCTATTGGCGATTTTTAGACCTGTAATTTTGGAATTTACCTTCCGAAAATACGTCAGAATGCACCAAATTGAATCTAATTTACCAAATTTTTCTGGGGGAGGCCCCCCCCCCGTTAATTGGTTGTGTATTTAATATAATTATGCCTTGTGTATTACATGCCCTGTTATGTAAAATGTTCTCAATATGTTTCTCGATCGTTGAAAGTCACCGAAGTGGATTGGGGCTAATCGAAACTGGGAATAAATAATGCAACGGGCGAAACGAAACCAGGAATGAATAAAGCAGCGGGCTAAACGAACTATGTATCTGATAAATACCTATATAAACATAAATAAAGTTAAATACGTCTATAAATATATATATGACAGCTCTCTGACAGTAATCTTATTAATTATACCCGTCTAATTAACTTCACCCAGGTCTATAATTAGTCTACTTATCACCTCGCCAATATTATTATAATACATGTATACCTACATTTTATATGCTTGATAGCGTTCAGACGAATGTTTCGAACACTTAAACAGGGAAACAAGTCAGCTGGATACACGTTTATATAAGCAGGCCTACTAAACAGAAACACTCCAAATCCCCCCCACCTCTCCCCAACTAATTAAACCAAAAGCAAAATGCCTGAAAGGATTATACTATTACGTCATGTAAATTTAAATTTTTGATTATTTGCACGTATCTACGATTATACAACTGAGTAATATCCACTGACATCGAGGTCACGAAAGTATATATCCTAGATTTTTGTTATTTCAATATTCTAAATAAGACTTCACGGGCGTTATTTGTGTTAAATAGGAATATTGGCCTTTTGTCATTTTGCCTCTTACACGAAGACAGTATACAATATATGAACAGTTTGTGAAGCTAGATATTCTGAAATTATTTGCCTATACGATAACTTTATTTGTGGCTGTTGATTTAAACCCGTCAGTCAGCTATTGAATTCTTCTGATTAGTCAAAATATGGGCTTGTTACATTTTAATTTTAATATAAAATAACCATTTGGATTACCAGATTGTTGTAATAGCGTATGGGAGTTGTGATTTTAGAGAAAGAATTATATGTGTAACATAATGTGAAATTATTCCATTTTAATACTCGTCCGGTTAATATACTCGTCCGGTGAATATATTTAGGAATTGTAGCCCCATAAGGGGTTGGTTAGTTGTTGGGACAACGACGAATGGGCATTGCAAGACCCCACTCTAATCTTATATTGATTTCAAGTTTGATTAACCTATCTCGATACCCCTCGCCCCTTATCTTATAATCCAGTAATTATTTCGATGTTTAAGTCACAGACACTCGTTCAATCGCTCCTGTCAAAATAGTTCCATCATTTAATGAAGGAATATAGTAACAGTATATACATGTAGTAATAGTATACAAGTAACACATATGTTTTCATTTATATATAAAAAAACCATTTTGAATATTCTTCTTCCGTAACCATTAGAACATAATAACCGCACTAGTCTTTTCATTGGACAGTTCGCGTTTTTCCTGGTCGAGATTTAGATAATAACGTCATGATTTAAAACCACAACCCGTATTTTAATACTCATCTCGACAACACAAATGTATATTGTAAAACTATTTCATCCTTTTATACAGAAAGATAAGTTAGTTTCCAATTTCACATAATATGTCTTATAAAAGTTCAACAAAAATCTTAACTATAATTTCACAATTTATGTCTTATAAAAGTTCAACAAAAATCTTAACTATAATTAATAATTCAATTATCACAAAAACAAATATTTCATATCTACGTTACCATTTATAATATAAACAAGTTTTACATATGTCACAGAAATCGTGACTGTAATTTCACAATTTATAAAGAAACCCCATCCCCGCAAAAAATTAAAACATCCAAAATCAAACGCACTAAAATAAAAATAAGAAAATTTCATGTTTCATATGACAAATCTAGTAGATATAGTCGAGGGGGGGGCGTGTGTAATAGTATTTAAAACTGTTAAAATTACAAAAAAACGGTCTAGATAGGGGTGGGGGTGGGGGTGGAGCCACCAGATATTCTAAAAAAAATACACGTATAAAATCAACACGTAATTCGACTCTATAAAAGGACATTTTTTGTGAGATTTATGTGTAAGTATTCAATATGTATGACAAACGATCCTTGTTGACCCGAGGCGGACATGGCTCACATCCGTTTCATTGATTCAAGCCCCCCGAAACTCGCACAGCCACAAAGTTTAAAATCTGCGGACCATCAATTATGAATTATGTATAGGCCAGTTCACTTGGATGATAATTCCACAGCATTTGGCTTTATCAAATACTTATCAATTACCAAGAATAATTTATGATCATGAAAGTGGTCATCCATGTTAAATTAATTTTGATATATGGTAAATTATTTATGATTACGTGATCTGTTACACTTGAACACGCACCTGCGGGTTATGATGATGTCATATTGTTATCTCCAAGATTATGATTTCATAACAAATTTTATTTTCTGAATTATTCATACGCTCTTTAATATTAGCTATTTAACGGAAAATTGATGACTTTATAATAACACGGAAATGATGTTACATAGTTCCTGGCTCGAGTGATTTGATTTTTTTATTATTTCAGTTCAAACTACAAGGAAGTTATCAACTTCCTTTATCAGGAAGATCATAGCCCGAAATGGTTAAAATTCCAAATATTTATAAATTTATAAATGGTGGTAAATCTAATTTACCAGATCGCCCGATTAAAATCTCACAGCTTACTGCGCAGCGTCTGCACGGCTTCATCACCCCAGTCGATTCCGAAAAGTAGGACGGTAAACTCCATTTTGTTATTTAATGTTTGTTCTCTATTAATGAATTAGACGCTCTGAAATCGGAGCCACGGTGGCGAAGTGAGGAAGTCGCTGGCTCGCTAGCCTGGTGGTGGTGGGTTCGCTCCCGTTGTTGGCCGAGATAGTTCATAGGGATTTCCCGACGTGGTCTTCCCTTGTCAGTGGTGCAGGAGGAGGACATGACAAAGGACAACTGTCTAGTCTTTCGGATAGGCGTGCACATACGAGACCCCTTGGCAGTTGGAAATCGATACAAATGTAGGCCATAGCGCAAAATATCCTTCATAGCACACTGTAGGACGTATGCACATCTTCATTAGACCAGTCGGAACATAACAGTAGGACGTTAAACCCATTTTTGCTATGAAATCCTAAAGCAGTGCCCTTCTAAATATAAAAGACACCGGGGTAAAAAGGAATCGTGTGTCGTCACCAGCCAGCCTTATAATTATAATAAATATTGAATATATAATAAATTTGTACATTATTCCAACATTATTCGTGGCTAAGTGGGTAAGGCACTGGCTCGCTAGCCTGGAGGTCGGGTGTTCACATTGACGTGCACGTAAAGGATCTATTGGCAGTTGGAATTCGATGTAAGAGTAGGCCGCAGCGCCGCTGCCCGGACAAAATGTCCCTCATAGCACACTGTATGGCATATGTCGTGTTCCATTAGCCCAGGTTATGAGCAGAAGAGTAGGACGTTAATCCCCATTTTATTTCATTGTATTTTCCTCTCTGGCACGTGCAGTATTCTTCAAGAATGCCCATTGTTAATCTATCTATAACGTGACTTACCAGTCAGTTTAACAATTGGAATTTTCAAATATTATTGAGAAATGTAGAAATAAAGTAATAATGTTTTAACTGCATGCACATACTAGGTGTGGTTGGTTTTGAGCGATTAAAACTAGTATTGCTCTTTAAACCAATACCAATTTGGTACATGGAAATAGTCATGTGTTAATTATATTCATGTCATTGGAGTGTTTCAAGGCTCGGTCTTAGGTCCTCTTTCATTCTATTTAGACGTAAATGACATTTCTGTAGGAAGTGACCGACACCATTTACAAATCAGGGTATACGTGATCATACATCTCTTTTATTTTAGGCCCCACAACAACTCAGATTATTTACATTTTTCAAACAAATCAAAAGATTTGTACTTGTTGTCATTTCATTATTTTATATGTCTAAGATAAATAAAGATGACTGTATAAAATCTATAGAAATCAATACAAAGTAAAACATTGATTTATATGATCGAATGTTGTTTTGTATTAACAGCATTAGTTGTAGGCCCTATTATTCATGTTCCTATTTAGGCGATATTAATGTACTGTACATGCATGTACAAATACTGAACAAAAACACATTCAACACAGATACAAAAAAAAAGAGAGCGCGATTTATTATCTTATACGGGAAACAGTGCATTTAAAATCTAAAATTAGTTTACTGCACAAAGGAACATGATAATAGGGCCTACAACTAATGCCCTGCCTATTCGTGTGGGGCTCAAATAATACCAAGGATCCATACTTTTTAAACGCATACTTTTATTATTCGCTGAAGGGTAGGTATATAACAATGGTTATGTTTTTAAGTGTACATTTAATTTCAAATTCGTTATGCTGTAATGGATGTTGTAAGAAAGGGGTTTGCGTATAAGTGGTCTATTAGGAGGTACTTGAATTACTTATGAATAATTCTAAAGATCAAATGTTTATTTAAATAGTTTGTTTTTAATCGGGTCACGTAAATAACTTTGTCATTCAAATCAACATTTTGAATAGTCCGTGGTATTTGTATATTGTAACTATTTGGTCATTGTTGTAACATGCATGCATGGATCATAAGGTTTGTAATTGATTCACGTTGTGTCGTTTCCATTCCCAAACGAAATTAAATTGAACCATATATATTTGTTAGTTCCAAAATGATCTAGTTTGTACCGAGTGAAGACATTTGCCGTTCGGATCGGTTTAAAACCCTAGGCCCGTGTACGCACTGGGATGCACGTAAATCAACCCAGAAAAACTGCAATTTGAAATACGAGTAGGTGATAATGCCGCTGTAAGGGCAAAATTATGTCAAAGGCTTAATGTCCGTCTTCATTAGCCCCGTCGGAGCGAAACAGTAAAGTGGTAAACCCCATTTCATTTTATTTCATCTCATTTTATTCTTAATATACATGCATGTACATATCTCTTAAATGTGGAGCCGCAGTGTCTCAATGAATAAGATGCTGCCTCGAAAAACTTGAGATCTCTAGTTCGCTCCCGGTGTTCGACAAAAAAGTTCTCCATAGTCATTCGTATAAGACAACAAATCGAGGTACCCCAAACACTTGGCGTGCACGTAAAATACCCCATGGCAGTTGAAATACGAAATAAAAATAGGTCATATGCCGCTGCCCGGACAAAATTTCAATTTATAGTACATTGCATGGTGTATGACCACCTTCATTAGCTCTGTTGGTGAGAAACAGGACGTTAAACCCCATTCCTTTTCTTAGCCATGTAAATAAGAAGTACCTACAATGCCGCATGTTTGACACAAAATGAAAGTTAAACACTATTTCATTTCATCTTTACTTAGTTAAGGTGATTTACGAGTATCCTGCTTAATATGGATATAATGTACGCCCCATATTTCAGTGATTACGTTTTACGAGGTTTGGTGTCTATTTATAGACTATGATAATAAAAAATACAGGTGTGCATATATCCTGTCAATATGTTTTCAATACATTATTCAAATGATTTATTATTATGTGCGCGAAGAAGCCACTGGGCATGCGCAGTTGGGTTGTTTATGCATTTTAACGTTGAGAGAATCCTCTTCGAAACGTCGCCCAAATAAATAAGTAGTTGTTTTTCCATAAGTACGTGTTTTTTGTGTATTGCATTTTTTATGTTATTAGGTTGAAAGCATTTAAAGCATACTCCTGCGCAGTGTTTCGTTTGATTCGAACTAATCCACTTCACACTGCTATCTTGAGTGAGCATTGTTGTGCTAAATTATTATTGGTCAGTAGTGCCATTACCAACCAATGACCTGCATTTTAACAAACAATATCGGGGTTAACCAGACCTCAAAATATGTTACCGCAATGTATCTAGTGACAATCGCGACTTGTTTACGTCATAACCCGCGAAATTTATTCTGCTCGATTATCCAGTGCCAACAGGTTCACTCGGCTAATCTCGACAGATTCCGTAAACTACGTCAACTACATCTAGTCTCGGATGTATGACAGTAAGTGATATGTACCTACGCCCATACATTTGAGATGCGGCTACCGGTTTACTTTAACAGGAAAACTTGACGCTATTACACAAATTGGGAAACTATTCAGCTAGCGACCTATTCGACCGATCGAGCTGCAACCTGTTCGTTGGAAACCTATTTAGAGTAGGGTGCCCCACCCTAAATGAATATCTCCAAATATCTCGACAATTACACCACAATACTAATATATTTAGAAAGCCTTAAATCTGTTTCACACATTTATAGTCACTAAATAAACGACCATGCTGTACTTCATAAGCTATGATCATTAAACCATACATAAATAATACTGAAAAATGGTTTGGAGTGGCGTCCATAACATCCAGACACTTTTGAGTAAAAGATAGGTTACGTGCCCTTGTTTTGAAATTAGTCTCGCTTAACTAGTCTACCGATCATTCTACGTCTAATTGACGGGTCGGGATAATCAAGACTACTTTTTTTTACGAAACATGGAACAAGAAATTGAATTTAGAAGCACCAACATCAGGCGTCTCAACAATATTTTTAAGAACCTTGTAAAAGTAAAATGAAACTACTGCTTTGATCATTATTCTTCCATACGGACGTTGAGTCAGAGATATTATTTGTACTTAACCAAAATATGCAGCTTCTAATGGTACAGCTAATTATAAGGCAATTTAAAAAAATAAAACGAGCGTAATTTCTAAAGATGCCGTAATAACCAAAAAGTTAAATATTATTGCTATTCAGAATTGTCAACAATAGATTTTTTATGGCTGTTGTAGTGTTTGGTGTTTTGAACATTTCCGCGTGCTGTTGCTATTTGTAGCCTCAACGAGTGTGCGAGACTGGTAGAAATCAGTAGTAAGTCATTGAACTAAAACGTGCAGGATCAACGTGTCAAGAACAACTTTCCAGTTGGCACGTGGGGCACCCTATTTAGAGTAAAGACAACAGTCTCTATTTATCAACCAATAAAATCCAACGTTATGTCTATCAAATGAAAGTAGAATATATTATTTTTTATCCATTCCTTCAGCTCAGAATAGACGTGTAATTTCGTCATTATCTTACAGCTGGATCGGTCGAATAGGTCGCTAGCCAAATAGGTGGCCAACTTGTGTTTGGAATGGGCGCAGCCATGTTTCATCCGGGACCTTTAAAGTAGTTCCAATATGGCGGAATTCATCATACAGCCGAGTTTAGATTCCCGAAATCTTACGAGGTTTGCCGAGTGCCAACAGGTTTTCTTCGTCGGCCATTTTGAAAATTATGCCGAATGCGAGAAGAGAGGAGGAATTTGATTGGACGTTAAAAAGAGACACGCCCCGCCCAATTTCACGAATATGACTTCTATCCAGCAATGGTAAGAGAGGGATTTCTCGCGCCATTGCTTCAGGAATATGCATTTAAAGTGGCAATATGGAAGATTCGATAAGGAGCTGACAGTTGTCGCTATCATACTTAAAAAAAATAGATAATGTAGGGAAACTATGCTCAAAATTCCAGTCAAATTACTTCATTCGGAGCCGATAAAATGTCATTTCAATAACATCGTAGCCTCGAATATCGATATTTCTGAGCATATTGATTCGCTATTATTTTACTGGAAAAAAGCACGAACCAGTTGAGTACATGAAAAGTATCGGTTAAAGATAATCGCCGACCATTCGCAATATGTACATACGTCTCTATTTCGGTGTAAAGTTAATAAATATCACATTTCTTATCAAATACACATTTCATTACTCGTCTCTGATTTCCAGATTATTCATGTTTCACGAATTTGATCGTTAAACCAATATAATTAGCGATTATATTTAACAAGTGCGAGAATATAACATCACAATCGATGCGCAGTTGTCCAAATCTCGTGCCGAAAGTACTTAAATTGGCAGAGCCTTTGGTGTTTTTTTCTTCTAAGTGCTTTACCCTAATAATAAGAAGAAACCCTAGACGTGTTGGGCTGGGAGACCAGTTGCGGGTTCAATGATAAAAACACAAACACAACAGAAATTCGCCCGGAAGTGCTCGTCAAAATCGAGTGACTAAAGCACGTGGATTCACCATAATGAGAAAATCCCATAAAGGAAAGACAATTTTAAGTAAAATCATAATTCTGCTAGTACGTACAGGAGGATTGTACTTCATGCTATTAAAACCGACAAGATAAACCAGCAGACAAGACAAACAAACTAAACAAGCAATGAAGGTATATCAAATCAAGCGATTACATCTGGAGGCTAACCAGAAGCGTCTACTAAACTGTATTATCGCAGGCTTGTGATGATACAGGCTTCACTCAAAATTAAACAAAACTCGCAATAATAACACAAAAGACGCAATAGACGTTAGTTGTGATCCGTCTTGGCGGTGATCGGTCATCTCACTCATGAATTGCGTTTGTTAAGGATATTGTTCATCAAAATCATGTCATGTAATCATACAGTCATAGGGATGCGATTCGAGATCTGGTAAAAATATTATTCAATCTTTATATATTATTGCCGAACCATTGACGTGCTTCTTAAAGCTCCAATAGCATTTTTTTAAGTTATATTTTTAAAATGTATTAAAATAAAGCCCTAGAATAGATTGAACCTATAAACAGTCCTACCTTGTTAAAGAATAATCCTATTAATCCTATAATTCAGTACTGCCAGTTGAGAAATTGGCAAAAATATCATTTTCAACTTCAAATTCAAACGTTTGAAGATGGCTGTCCATGGAGAGGAATGGGAAAACAAGGGAGGTAATTGAGTAACTATTTCCTCAATCACCCTGTGTCACCCTTTATAATGCCCAAAAAATTTTGCCCAGGACCGTTTAATAGTGAGTTGACAACCTTTTGAGCAAAAGACATAGAAATAATTATGTTTTGACTTTCTTAGAAAATGTGAAATTGGAACTTTAAATGACAAACCAGCTGTCGTATATTGGATTTCGCGTTTGTAGCTTTACGTGTAGCTTACCCAGATTTTATCCTCGAGGGATGTAACATATACATTGATATTAAAATATAAACAGTACGTACAATCTATTGATCTGCAGTTATTTTAAAACATCGATAAAAAGATCGACAAATATATTATGTCAGATTTCTTTCCATTTTTAAATGCATTCATGCAGAGTAACAAGCTCAATTCTTCCGGAATTTTAAATTGCTTAAAACTGATGATATGCTTTTTTTTTTCTTTTCTTTTTAAATAGTTTTCTGGTCTTCTTAATCCACAGGCAATTACTATATTGTTAAATTGGCTTATTTAACAATAAATATATCAACGGTAATAATCTCACAGCTTGGATTCCGTCGGATTAAAAATAGTAAAAATATTTTAGGTGATATTGGCTTGTTTGTATCGTCTACAGGCCGAAGATGGCGAATATACTAAGTATTCAATTCGCCATATTGTTATAAATACTGTAAGGAATTCGACCATTTCTGGGTTGACATTCCTATTAGGATTCAAATTCCACACTATTGTACTTGACAAAGGATTAAAACCCCTCAAATGGCATTCAGCGACTTTACACGAGTAGTCGAAAAATGAATTAATCCCGGCAAACATACTTTTACAAATCTACAACGAAAGTCACTAAATTGAAGCTAAGCCTAATAAATGTATCATAGATTTGAATTGTCCTTTTTGTAAGAATTCTTTCTCATAGAGAAAGCGAGATGTTTCGTTTATTTTATTTGTCTCCATGATAAAATATAAACAAAGGACATCCTTAATACAATAAAACGACACTTGTGTAATTGTTGTTAATCCAATAAAGGAGATGATAGAACGGCGGCGACTGTTGGCCTTCGGGCGACACGGCGGCCGACATGAAGAAATCTTGTGTCGGCAATATCACCTCGGATTATAAAAACACCTATTTAAATACGACAGTCAAAGAGCGTATATCGCTATTCTTTGGAACCTTAATGCAATATTTTTCTAATAATGTAATAACCTGATTTTCATTCATTTTTAAAAATTTTTATTGCAATTGATAATCAATTATGTTCGGTGAAATACGTGAACAGTCCAAATTGAACAGCAGTTGAAATGTACCAAGATTAAATTCTAATTAGTGTTTTTAATTTCGATATTATGAAAATGTTCAGTTAGAGGTTTATCAGATCGGTGGAAGTGAGGATAATTAAATATATTTCAAACATAGATTAATCCACTTTAGTCAGCGATATCATAGTTTGATAGCAGGCGTTAAACCCCACTTTGTCACTTCACCTTTCATTTAATCATGAAAAAAGTTCCAGGGATTATTTGTATGGTAAGGGATATAGTGTGAATTTATCTTCAGTGTCTGCGACATAACTTCTTTGTTGAAGCGGAGGTTAATTACAGTTATTTCACAAACAATTCGCCACCACTGGTGACGTATTGTAAAATAGAAACACCTTATGACAAAGAGTTAAATAAATCTCCGGGGTGTCAGTGAGAAGCTGTAGAAAATGGTCTAAACCAAACAGATTATCGATTATGAATCAATGAATCTAAAAACCTAGAACTATTTTGGACCTTTCTCCTAATCTAAATCCCTGGGTATTATTTCTATGGTTTACTTGCAAACAATAACACGTGTAAACTAAAATACAGAAGACGTGAGAGGGGGTGTGATATTGTTGTAGAGGGTATTACAAAACAGAACAGAGGGGGTGTGAGGTAAACAATGTACTGGGGTGGGTGGGGTATCTGGGTCGGGGTATTAATTACAATCAATGAAATGGGGTTTAACGTCCTAATCATCTAAACCAACTGGGTTAATGAAAACAGGAAAACGCCATAATGTGTGAGTCGGGTAAATGTTGCGCTGATAGCGACGGTTTCGTTGGCGTGCACATAAAAGAACCCATGACAATTTGAGAGTAGGCCGGGCAAAAATGTTTCTCATAACATACTGCATGCCGTTTGAGTGTTGCCCATCTAGCGTACAAAACTAATACGCATAACCCTTTTTTTGTTTTTACTATATTTTCAGATCGATTCAAATTTATTCAGTTTAAATCGAACCTACATTTAGAAGCATGACATAACAATAGATAATGACTGTGTGTTTAAACAATAAGACGCCATTATTCAGGCAACACGCACGGAATCGATTTTATGTTGTAATAAAATCGAACTGGCAGATCAACAATGCTCTTATTTGATTTTATTAACATATAGGCCGTTAAAGTGAAATAGGTGGAAATGATGATTTAACGTCGCACTGTTCTGGGCAATGAAGAGTGGGTAATGAAGAGTGGATTTAACGTTCTAATTTTCTGATGTTATGGGGACATTTTGCCTGGACAGAGCCGGTAACACGTGAAATGATAAATGAGATGGGGTTTAACGTCCTACTTTTATGCGCCGACTGGGATACGTAGGCTGTTTTGAGGGAATTTTTTCCAGGATAGCGGCGCTACGGTTTATTCTTATATCGAATTCTGTTACGTGTTATTTTATGTGCACATTAATATGAAGACGGGACCTCATTTTTTCGTGCCATTCGCACGACTAAACAGTTGTTTACCACTGGCTTGGGGAAACCAGACGCTAGAACATTTCGGGTAACTTTCTCGCCCAACACCAGCCCCGTACCCCCACCATATGTACTCCTTTCAATTCAGGGCCCACGTAAAAGAATAGACCGTATATCGATGCACGGTATGGCGTATGCCCTTCTTAGTTAGCACAATTGGAGCAGAACAATAGGACGCTAAACCCAATTTCAGTTCATTTTCATTTGTCTATCGAAAGACTGGATGTTTGTGTACATAAAACAATGACTAAGTTGAAGTTAAAAGGCAGAACAAAGGTTACATGCTGAATGTTCAAGTCAAGATTAAATCCTGTCTGGTATTTATGAAGTTGGTGCGAGGTCGTCCAGGCTTTAAAATATTTCTAACATGACCCGGTCGTAATTACGTGAACACAGGGACATGGTACGACTTATTCCTTGTCATCTTAAAACTATGCATATCACTCTCCCTGTACGACATGACATTGTATCCCATAAACTATGCATTTACCATGTTTTCGTTATTAGCTAAACTTTCTTAACTAGTTTGTTAAACGAATTAAAATTATGACATTCTGTTTTGCAAATTTTAATGATTTTCTAATACGGTCATCATAAGTGTTTTTCTCACAAGGTTGTAATATATATTACTTAAATCACCAACCAAAGGAATATTTCGTAAAACTTGTTAATTAGATGAAATTTGTCATACTTTTAAATATGTAAATATCCTTGTTTAAATTGTATTTTTATTTAAGAGATCACGAGTATTTACAATAATTCGTCATGTTGAAAAATATTACGTGAATGGGATGCAGTAACACCCCAAAATGCTTATATTATATGGTTTCTGTAAGATATTTCACATCATATAAAAGTAGACGAGAGGTGGGTGATGAGAGTGGGTAATATATAATATTTAAGTCACAATGAACAGTGTTACAAAGTGCATACCGTCGTGTACTCGATGGACATAATGGCCCCAACATCATTTACGTTAAGCTATTTGGTCAACCCCCGATTCTGTTACACTTGAGGATGCAATTTCATTATTCATAGCATAGTTTGTCATCATTGAGAAGTCAAACAAAGGATATAATATTGATCAAATGTTGTCTAAGGGGGTAAGGAAGGGGGTATCACACGGTCTGTCATTTAGTCAAGTGCTGTTGTTTTGATTCCCGGCTTGTACGTGACAAGCGTGGATTTTCTCTGGGGCCCCTCTGTTTCCTTCCACTGCTCAAAAACCCCTACTCGCAGGTGAATTATTGACATATAATTGAACCATGTCTTAGTCCCGAAATGACCTACAGTAGTCTGTGTACAGCGGACGTTAAATCCCATTTCTCTTTATATCCCTAAATTGTCGACTGATACAATTTGCATCCCTTCCAATCAATGTTTTTAAGCAATCATCATCTGAACCTGAACCACTAGACACTGGTAAAGTACCATGGAAAGCACGATGGAAGACTTTCTCCGCCAACACCAGGATGAAATACTATAAAAAAAAACTCAATTGCAATCAATGATACTGCAAGCGAGATGATTCGTGTGCATACGACTAGCTCCTCTGCTGAAATATTACTTATTACTGTAGATGGGAGCTGGGGTTAATCTCTACTGCTACTACTTCTGCTACTACAACTACGTACTCTACTACTACAACTACCACTACATCTACAATTTCTACAACTACTGCCATTACTTCTACTACTACAACTACATGTACTCTTCTTCTACTACTACAATTTCTACTAATACAGGTACTACAACTTCTACTAACACAGCTACTGCATGAGAGCGATCACTCGTGCTTTCCATATTTTTGTCCATGAAAATGAATTATAATTTCGATATAAAAAAAACATGTTCATATTTTTTTTCGCCAACTGGAATATTGTATCTGCCAAAAATATGTGATAAAAAGTCAATATTATAAAATAATTATCGGTAAACTCATACTACATATGTACTAATAATAATGAAACCGCGGGAAAGAGATCCGCTCAGTTTTTAATTTGTGGATATTGAACGTGAAAAGCGAATCGACGACGTATTATTGTGTGTGTGTTAGTTAAAGGACAATAGACAACAATACTAGTGAAAATTTACTTTAATACGAATCAACAGTCTTATAGAAGAATGGCTATAATATATTGACTAAATTACAACAAGTATACACACACTCAGGTGGGGAATATATATCAATCAATATTTCACCTACATCTCTCCTCTATCTCAGTGAACAATAAAGCAATGAAACAACCCGACAGTGTTCCATACATAGAGATGGGGAGGGTGGAACTGTGGAAGGAGGCGTCGGGGGTGGGGTGTTAAGGTTAATTCCTCACATCAGAAATATATTGATAGTACTGTCGTGAGGATAATTGTTTCTAACGTATTCCGACTGCCAAGGCGTATTTCAGATGTTTGCCGGATCTAGGTAACACTTGTTTCATTAACGCCGTAGATACTGGAAAGAAATGGGATTTAACGTCCTACTGTTCTGTCCCGACTGGGATAATCCTGGTGGGCATATGCACGCCAATGAATACACTGACAAGGAGAGACCACGATGAACGTTTTCGGCAAATGCAGGAATTGAACAAGCAACCTCCAGGCTAGCGACCCACACCGTGCCCCCCCCCCCCCAGGGTACTACTGCAATGTCCGTATTGTACGAAGTCTAGATAGGGAGTGCGGGAGAGAGAGAAATAGGGTTTAACGTCCACTAAACACAAACTAGGTCATTTCGGGACTAACATATGGTTTAATTTTATTTCAATAATTCGCTTGCGCGTAGGGGTCTTTAGCAGTGGGAGGAAACCGGAGTGCCCGGAGGAAACTCACGAGGTTGAGAAGGCGCCCCTATTCCCATGCCACATACGCTCACACCTGGGCTCGGAACCACAGCCGCAAGCCAGAGATGACAGACCAGCTATAGGTCGAAGCGCGGCACTCTAGACCACTCGGCCATCCCAACCCCCCGATAGGGAGAGCATACGCTGAGATAAAGATGAGTTAGATAATCACTAAGGATGTTTCAACTTATAGATTATCTTATCATTTAGGTTGATACACTATTTATAGAGGCAGTTTCAATCTCCTTGAACTTAAACATGCATTATGCAAGAGCAAAATCTGTCCATTACAAGTCTTTCGGTAGGCCTGAAATTATCATATCTAGACCATAATCAACTCTCAATTTCTAGACTAGCCTTCGATGTTGGCTGGATTAGATTCATATATGCCACTTAACGGCCATTGAAAATTAAATTTTAAAAGTGGATAATCGAGACTATACTGTTTATATTAATGATTTTAGTAATGAAGACCAAGGCTAGAGGGAAATTTCACCCGCTTCGTTCTCGGCTCATAGTGGATAAATTTGACTGAAATCTTTAGCAAATTACCTTTACACTATCTAGTTTTTAACTATTATAGTGAGAACTACGAACTCTTTACCCTATCTCCCAAAATATATCTTTAAACTTACTCTCCACTATTTAAATATGGGGCCTTCATAAAAAAACTTTAATTTCAATTCCTTCAGGTCTTCATAAACAAATTTAATTTTCAGTTCCTTGGGGTCGTCATAGCTACTTGAATAACAAACTTACGATTTGTAACTGAAAGGCTTATGAATAGCACAATTCTAAATATTACCACTGCCGTGGCCGGATTGTCCACGGCCGTAACTATCACCAATTAGTCATAGATAAAGATAGAAACATTTTGAAGATAGTCCGTGAATAATATGGTCAACACGCCACCTGCATGACTAACAATATTATCTATAAAACTGTTCATATAAACAAATTTATGAGATAAATTAATCTTATCTGTATTCACCATAGCCTACTTGTTAGTAGTTTAGAACAGGACAACAACTAGCTCGGGATATGGAGAGCAAGATAGTGAAGACCTAATTTGCTCAAAATTAAATGCAGTATGAATTAACGCCCTACTTATCTGCACCACCCGGGCTACAGAAGAGGGGCAGACACCATGACACAAAGGATAACTCTTACACATATTTCGAATTATAGCTTATATAAGGTTTATTTTACATTCACGCTAATTTGTGCATTCACAAGACTAGACGCTACCGTACATGATCAAACATGCACCTTCGTAAATACTGTGCATATTACAAAGCTGTGATTAGTACTGTATAAGAGAATTAGCCACGACTTTGTAAACATATCAAAAGAGCCACCTTTGATAAACGGCCTTGGAATCAATATTAAGCTATATTGTAATATCCTATGATGTTTTAAACACCCCCAATCAGTAATCGAGTGTATAAAGAATGCCAGGGCTTTGACTTCTGTCGTGCTTGGGAAGGAACCTTGCTGCAGGAAACGGCAGTGTATGTTAATGGTGGAAATACTCTCATAACTCGAGAAGAACGTTTTCTTAATCTTTCAAGCCCGGTTAAAACCTGACAGCGGCTAAAGCAACGACGTAACCATATCTTATTTTCAAGATGACCTATATTGAGTGCTGGCGAAAAGTTACAGCATCCCAGATCTATTGCAATCAAGTGTTGTGACAAAACCGTCTCGAGTTATATTTAAAATGGTCCAATCAATATCTGATGTTTTATCTTATCATAGCAACAGTCTGAATGTTGCGATATCAGAGCTAAATTACATGCTTTATCAAAGCATACATGGTAAAATAAAACATGTTATGTTATATAATACACATTAACAATATCCTGTATATTTTACATGGTTAAATGGAGTTCAACGTCCAACGACACAAACTATATAATTTCGAGACTAACATAGGATTCAATTTTATTTATATAAATGTCGTGGGCGTAGGGGTCTTTAGCAGTGGGTTGATACCGGATGACCGAGAGAAGACCCACGAGGTTCTCCTTGTCACGTCCAATCAGGGAATCAGAACCACGTCACTTGACTCAATAACACCCGATTCTATGTACTATGCGATGGATACTTAAATGTGGCAACTTTTCGGTTATACGAAGGGTAGTAACTTTGAGACTAAGTTTTAATTAACTTTTAATTTACGGAGAATTATAGAGATAAATGTGCTATTTTACATTACGTTCACCATATGATGAAGTTAATTGTGCATTAACTATTCTGTAACAATTGTGCACCAATAATCTAGAAACATGTTTTCCTTGATACCCGAATGACAATCAGCTGTATTGTTCCTTAGCCCCGCGGGTGATAACTCCTAAAGTATTCAACTATTTACATGAGTGAACACATATTTGTATGTGACCTAAAGATATATAATACTAACTTGAATCTAATTTGTGTGATAAAGTGTTAAATAGAGCGGACGATATTAGAATACCTTCCTGTTCATCATCATGTGTAGTGAACATAATATTATGTCTAGTATATATCGCTTAATTTTATCAAGTGTTATATCCAAGTTACACTGATTATCTAATAACAATGAAATGAAACGGGGTTTAGCGTCCTACTGTTCTGCTCACGAACTGGGCTAATGAAGACGGGTATACATCTTGCAGTGTGCTATGAGGGGAATTTTGCCCGGGCAGCGGCGTCACGGTCAACGCGTATTTCAAATTCCAGCTGTGAAGAGTTATACTACACGTACTGTTCACACATGATGATGAACAAAACGTTATTCTAATATCATCGCTCTATTTAACACTCTAACATATAACATAGTAGGTCACATACAAATAATGTGTTCACTGATGTAAATAGTTGAATACAACAATTATTGCCTATCAGGCATCAGCTTTTGTGTCCATTTTACAATGGTTATCTAATAATAATAATATATTACTACTCCTAAGAAAAAGAAAACAGAATCACAGATCACAGCTGAACTGCTGCTAATTAATAGTTATTTCAACTGCTGCAGACAGACAAACCTGCGGACACGACAACCTACATAGATATTGCCATAAATATAAACAACATATCTCAAATCAAATGAACTTATGTGGTGGTGGACTTTATTGGTGTCGAGTGTTCCAGCATTAATAAAAATATTCTATCTGGTGTTAAATGTCAGCCACCGCCATATCCTTAAAATCTGAAAGGGGAAATTAGGTGTAATAGTATAACGACTTTATCACTGGATGTCCCAAAAGAAAAGTGGTATCGAGTGTTCTGGCACGCAAACATACAAAATGTCTCACGCACGACACCCACCAAGCTGACGAGAGAAGAGTTCTTGCTTATTATTTGATATACACATCCACGTCTCACTTAAAGCCATGCCAGACATACTTCGGGTATTTACAACCTTAGAACTTCCGATATCTCAATTACGCAACAGATTATTTAAGGGGAGACCCTAATGTCAGAGGTGTTGGATGAAGGGCCTAGCAAGGAAAACTGTCTAGCCGTTTGGATCATACGAAAATCAGAGATCTTTTATACCAGTTGGCATGCACGTAAACGAGCCCATGACAGTTGGAATTCGATATAATAATGGGCCTCAGTGCAACATTTCCCTCGCAGCACGCCAAGGACTTTAAATCCTATTTCATTTCAAGGGTTGATTACTGCCCCCTACCCATAGCACAATATAGTAGGAAGGTAAGACCTAAAAAATTTTGTTTAAGCACACATGATTTCATTACGTCTCTGAGATTAAAGCATTCTGTTCCCAAGATAGACATCAATAAATAGTGTAGGTTGCTATAGTAATTATTTACATTATTAATTATTGATTTAACTAAAGGTACAATAATAATGATACAGGTAAAGATATAAGGTATCAACAATTTATTTTATAGCTCCATGGCTTCTATTGTATTTATTAGTAATAATAATGTTGTATGTCGCTATGTTTTAAAAAAAAAATCCAATAAGCACATGAAGATGGACCTTAGCGGCCAACAGGTTTCTTTTCGTCCCGCCCCAATGACTAGGCACCACTTATTCGCACACACATCAGATATATATATGGATATAACGACTTCACTATATATAATTTCAAGTTAATGATAATTGTATATCACGCCAGGTTATTTATAAATATATAAGCTTATACCAAGCTGAATAATAGTAATAGAATTTATACTGATAATTATAGATGTAATGAAATGAGGTAACATCTTATTGTTCTGCAACGTCTAAACTAATGAACTACTAGACGCTATCCTTTCCAAGAGAGAGAGAGAGAGAGAGAGAGAGAGAGAGAGAGAGAGAGAGAGAATTTAACCTCCATTCGACACAAACTAGGTCATTTCGGAACTAGCATGTGGTTTAATTTCATTTCAATAATTCGCTTGCGTGTAGGGGTCTTTAGCAGTGGGAGGAAACCGGAGTACCCGGAAAAAACCCACGAGGCTGGACAGGCGACCCTAATCCTTGCCACGTATAACCGGGGATTCGAAACCCTTAACCAAAGAGAGAGCGAGAGAGAGAGAGAGAGAGACCCCAACTAAATCATTTCGGGACTAACATATTATGGTTAGATTATATTTACATAATTCGCTTGAGATGACTGGCGGCCTGTCCAGCCCCGTGAGTTTTAACCGGATCTTTCTGTTTCCTCCCACTGCTAAAGACCCCTGTGCACAAGCGGATTATTATGTACTATATTTCTTCTTCGCCCCGTTTTTACTCTCAATATCTAGTCATAATTCACTTTTACTCTCAATATCTAGTTATAATTCTCTCTTACTCACAATATCTAGTCACAATTCATGTTTTTACTCTCAATATCAAGTCATAATTCTCTCTTACTCTCAATATCTAGTCACAATTCATGTTTTTACTCTTACTCTCAATATCTAGTCACAATTCATGTTTTACTCTTATTTGCGACCTCCTTTTCAGAACACACCGAGATCACATACTAATAATTGCAGACTATAAATGAAAAGCTTATAATTAGATGTTATGCGGAACGAAGGGATAGATTTTTTTCCCACGGTTATAGATATGATAAAGGCCCTTAAAAACCTGTCAACCTTGACATATCAATAAACGTCTTCTTATCTTCCTCAAAGGTGTTGTGTATTGCTGCAGTCCCAGTCCACAGAATGTAATAATACATTGGGGGTAACAGTTCGTAAACACGCTTTAAGAATAACATACAGATACAGTTTTATTATTATAATACTCACTTTTCACATGGAGAGATAGAGAAAGAGAGAAGGACAGAGAGAGTAACGTCAACTCGACATGAATTAGGTCATTTCGGCACTAATGGTTCAATTTTAATTCAATAATTCGCTTGTACCTTTGGTTCTTTAGCTGTTCGGGAAACCGAATGACTCTTAGAAAACCCACGCGGCTGGACAAACCTCGAATGAAAACCACGCCACTTGACTTCAAGGGCAGATATTAAGATCTAAAGTATCCGACTCCAAAAACCCTAGTGTATTACAGCGTTCGAAAACAACAGTATTATGTCATTTGAAAGACAAAGAGCACCATTCTCTGACGTTAAATTTAAATATGTTTCACTTTTCCTTAGTATTTCCATATTTCCTATTTAAATCATTTTCTGTGGTCAGAAAGTGGCTGTAGTAATTGATCTTGGCGTTAAATCTCCAACAAAATTCAAAGGAGAAAGCGATTCTCAGGTAGCGAACTGACTTCAAATAATTACTAGATAAGACTCCTGCTAAACCAAACAAGGGAGAAAGGCGTGCATTTTTGTTTAAAAAGAGGCCAAAAAGCAACCAAACAAAACATTGCTCTGTGTATTAGACTCCATCCACACATTTCGTGACAATATCACTGCGGGACGGTGGGGGTACCGGTAACATTGTCGGAACGATAAGGGCATCGGATCCGATGACAAGGGAGAGACCGACCACTGGACGGGGTGGCGAGGGCACCAAACCCGAGACAAGAGAGAGTGTGAAGCGATTGCGGCGTTGATCCTGGTTATGAAAACAACAAGAGATACTAGTAAAAACGAATTTGACATTCGTTCAAATAAAAACGGAATCGTTGTTGTCAGTTAAATGGCCGTATATCGGGTTAGAACGGGGGGATAATACGTAGACTAAATTATGACTTACATACGTTATATTCGACTAAGAATCTGGCTTATTTTCTATTTCATATTTAAGTTTAAAAGCAGATTGAAAAGAAATAAGATATACACAATTTACTAAATGTTAAATATCTTAATTCTAAAATACGAAAATTTGATGATGGTCACGAAGCATCAAAGACAGCAAATGTCAACATCGCTCAAGTGCAAATGTATTTGAGGTGAAATTGATACTAAATGTCGTACAACTTAAAGTTCAAACGCACTTTAGTGATTCCCAATAGCGCCACGAACGTGTTCATGGTGGCGTAAGGGCTGTGGAGGGGATTGGATATCTGATAATTTTTATACGAATAGAAACCCCGAGGCAATCGTTCTGCTCATACATGTATTAGACAAGCGTGGATTAAGACCAAGCCGCAGCAATTAAATTCGTCACAAGATTGTTTGTTCGATATTATTGGTTTAATGTATGAAAATAACATTATCTACGGGCACAAGGAGGGTGTGGTGTAGTAGGGGTGACCGGATCTGTCGTGGATTTTGTCTCACCCGAACAGCTTGATGCGGCTCGTCCTGGTGTCTCGTCCTGCACAACTGACAATGGGAAACCACGATATACAAATTGATTAGTGAAAAAAAAAAACCCAAAACCGATCAGTATACAGCTGAACGTAGTGTTTATCGTTGGCTTCTATCGAATGTAATATCGCAGGCGAGTTGTCCTAAATCAGCTGGGGTGTTCCTTGTGGAAGGAAACCGGAGTATCCGGAGTAAAGTCACATATACCCACACCTGGGATTGATTACACGACTTTTGACAAGCCAGAGGTGATCGGCCAGTGCACAAGCCAGAGGTGATCGGTCAGTAAGAGCTCAAAACGAAACATTCTTGACCACAAGATCATCCAGGCCCTCTAATCTGCATCCAGGACACAGTGTATAAAATAGACAGTCTGGATAACTCAGCTGCAATCAAGTGGAACTAAATACAAAGTAGATCTATTTATCATAAATCCCCGTGCAAACACAAATCCAGGTCAAACCCAACGCTTCAATTACCGTCAAGTAGATGCCATGTCAAATACCACGATCGAACCCCGGTTGACCGCCTGCAATAAATTAGTCGTTTCATATACTACACAGGTCACAATTGCACAGAATACAATTATTACTGCTTATTACTAAAAGGCGTTTCGACTAGGCTTCTCTTGCCTTTATCCACCAATGGTAAAGTTGACCAACCACCGACACCCTATAAGTGTCTTGAAGGAAACCTAACTTAATCCTGAAGATTTGATAATAAGCGCGGATTATTTACTACGCCATTCCTGTCTACAAATATAATTTATCTAGGCTTATTGTAGCCTTATAGTGTAATAGCCAGGCAGCATCACAGTCACATAAATTTCATCAGTGGAAATGTATTTTTGATTTGATTACATCCGATTGGGCAATCTTTGAAGATATTTCACAATAGATTCATGCAGATTTGATTTATCTGATCGTCATATAAACATATTGTAAATTGCATAGCACACATATCCTACTTATAACATGCATATGTATATATAGTAACTCAGTTATGTCAATGTTATTTAAAATATCTTTCTAGGATATAGGTATTATAACTATATAGGTATGTCATATGTGTATACAGTAACTCTGTTTATATAAATGTTATTTCAAATATAATAAAGGATCAGTTTACATGTCGGTCTATATAAATAGTCATGCTATCTCTAGGATACTGTATAGGTAAGTTACATGCGGTAAGGTAACTATATACTACACGTAAGCATGCCCCGTCCCATTCACGGCACACATCACAGGACAATAAACTATTACACATTAAATGCCAACGATAAGTGTAAGTCTGAAAGGGACTACATGTTTGTCATCTACGCAACTTGTGACGGGTACGGACTTATTGCCCCCCCCCCCGTAAAGACATCCAATCTCGTGAACGACCCCCGTACTGGATTTTGCCGGGATTCAAGCCAATGCAATTCTTGTTATGAATACCCGGTCCTGGTCACCGACAACCGAGGACAAACCCCATCCAACGCTTTCGTTACCCCTTTTATCGGAGATAACTTGAAGTAAGTACATGTACGACATACAAACAAAATCGACAAGACAAACCTACGGACAAGACACACACTACAAAATATATTATCTCTGTAAGTAATATCAGAGGGACCAATCATGGATATTCTTGCACAGACAGGTGTATCAACCAGTGATAATTCCTGAGCGTTACGGACACACGGGTGTTCCGCAAGGGTCGATTTCGGAACCAATTATATTTAATACGCTTTCAAATAAAGACTATAATATGTTTTTCTTTCTTGTCGCATGATGTTTTGTATGTTTGTATATGTAACAAGTGAGCCACAGCGCCTTAGTGAGTAAGGCGTTGGCCTGCTAACCTGGTGGTGCCGGGTTCGATCCTGGTGTGGGTCGAGAAAGTTCATCGGGGTTTTCCAGGCGAGGTTGCCCATTATCAATTCCTGACAAGGAACAACATATACATATTGGCTTGCACAAAGAATATTTGATTGTTGGAATTCGAAATAAGAGTAGACGTATATGTCCGTCTTCATGATGATGTGAAGTAAGTATTTTTAGAATCGAGTAAATATTAGACATAAGTGTATTGTAAAGTATATTTGAATTGCCTGTGTATATATGTTGCCATTTCAACTATGTCCATACAAACAACAAAGATAAAATATGTGAATTGCTCATAAGAGGAGTGTTAACAAATGTTATGAAACAATGATGTCACGACTATATCCTATCACCACTAGATACCTATATATCGACAGTACAGATATTCAGGGATAATGATTAATATACGGCAGACTAAAATATAAAGATTAACCGACTCAAGATTTATCTGAGATTTATAATTCTTGCCACCTGACCGCACCTGTCCTCTCATTCTATTTAAGTATAATATATCTTAGATAAAGCTGTACCTGTTTTACAGCTAATCTAAGTATCTAATCTTTTATGCTTACTCGTTCTAGATCTCCTAATAACATTTCTCGTTTATCTAAATACAAATTATAAAAATTACAGTTGCATTTAAACATACAAAAATAAGAAACTATCTGCCCCGACCTCCACCTTACGTTCAATATCTCGATGGCGTTTAAATGCCGGAGGGGGATAAGAAGAATCGACGGATCTTTTCGGCACTTTTCTCACTTGGCAGAGGTTGCACCTGCAGGGCTGATGAATCTCAAAAGACCACTTAAAACGTGGAATTCGGTGACAAACAGGAGGAATGACAAGTAAATAAGAAGGGTCTACAATATCTCGTGCTTGACCAAAGTCACAATAGGAAGTTAATTGTAACACAACAGTAGATGTCAACATTTGTAACCATCGGAGTTACTTTATTTAAATACGTAACTGTGACTACTTCATTCAGCTACGCAGTTAACATTGGTTGTTATTATTTTCACTGAATGATTGAGAAGATTGTGTAAATAAACCACCTTGACGTTTGACCTCAAAAATTGAAATGTGGTGAATGTTGGTTAAAATTCCTCTCGTGACCTCCTGATTACAGGTGAATGGGCGAGAGTAACGAAGCCCAAACGACTTATCTCCCCTAACAGAAATCCATAACGCCGAATAGACATTGAGATAATTAACAGAACACAATTTTTAAAGGAAACAATTGTGCTTTTAGAATAAAACCAAACGTTGTTTCCCATAAAAATTGTGTTCTGTTAACGTGTTTCGCAATCGCTAAATGCCACTTAAAGATTATGACATTGGTGTAAAGCAACAGAACCTGTACCAAAACCACTAACATTATGTATGAAATTGTTATGGATTACGGCTTTCAAACCATTTTCCTCTTTTGTGAGTTGACAGATTGGATAAAATTGTATGTAATTAATGTTTACCTTAGATGTATTTATTATAATTTTGGGATGAGCATGTCTCTAAAAAGAAAATAAATCATCTCTACGAAAAGGTCTATCTATATCCAATGAAGCGAAATGATCTGTATCCAAAAGCGTGCAATGACCCTTGCCCAAAGGTGTGTGTGAGAAATGGGGTTTAATGTCCACTCGACACAAACTAAGTTATTTCGGGACTCGCATATAGTTTAATTTTATTTCCTTAATTCGCCTGTGCGTAGAGGTTTTTAAACCCTATTCAATGGAGAACAATCAGGCATGGAGTTCCTAGGACCTTGGATTAATATAAGATCCAAGGCAGGACTAAGCCAAGCATTTCCCCTGTTTACACTTTTTGCGTGGGAACTGGTGTTTTGGACGTATTCTTGGAATTAGGACTGGGACATCGTCAATGTGTCTGAGAAGGATTAGGTTTGTAGACCTTTCCTGAACATCGTGGTTTTTAATAAGTACATTAGATGTAATTACTTTGCTCGGTGTCTCGAATTAGTTGTGGTTTTGAGTCCAATGGATCATTGTTAACCTGTGGTTAATACAATCATAATACAATATGTGTGAGTTGTTAGGCAAACAACGCAGGTAAAATATCTGGGAAGCAAATTCTGTTCAAATAGATACCATAATATGATCACTGATAATACCATGTGTAATGTAATACTGGAAATTAACAATGTCATGTAATAAGCAATGTAATAATAAATGTGTAAAATACCATCCACCCACAAAATTTTAAATGAGATACACTGGTGGCTTTGTTTATCAGCGGTCTGTGTAAATAAGTGGTCGTATTGACTAGGTTTCATGGGTGTATCAGGTCGTATTAAACGGATTGACCCATTGGGCGGGGTAACTTGGTGTCTGTACAATGTCGCATTAAAAAGGTCGCGGTATTGACCGGGTTTGATTGTCGAGTACAAGATCGTATTAAACAGGTTGTCGAATTGGGCGGGTTTGATTGGTGAGTACAGGTCGTTTTAAACAGGTTGTCGAATTGAGCGGGTTTGGTTGGTGGGTACAGGTCGTATCAAACAGGTTGTCGTGTTGGCTGGGTTCTATTAGTGTGCGTATCCGGTCGTATTCTCCAGGTGGCCGTATTGGCGAGATAGATTGACATATAAGGTCGTATTAAAAATAGTGGCCGTTTTAAAAGTACTAAGCAATACTTACAATCTACTGTGACTGGCACCAGGTTGCTCAATGAAAACAGATGTGAACTAAAAGATGGACTACCCGGATGTATCTCACAACCATATTCTGTATCATTATCACTTCCATCCATCACGTGACTAAATGTATAGTCTATAGTAAACGACCCGTTATAGACCAGGCTATAATTCCTCGTCAATAATTCCGTGTCAACCTTCAAGAACACAGGGGAGCGACTGCGTTTAACTATATATACAGTCCCAAGGGGTCTTCCTGCTACACCAGAACACGTTATATTCACCACGTCACCTTCTTTAAAGACACCACCTGTGGGTTTTTTGATAGATATTGTAGAAAATCCTGGAAGTGCTGAAAAATAATCAGAATTGTTTGTATTCGTTTGGGTTTCCATTTTGAAACCAGGATAAAATTTTAGAATTTGTTGAAATCTTTTATTAAGATAAATGAATTAAGAGTTTAATAAAATGTTGGTCAGGTGATTAAAAAAAGAGAATATTGTAAATTTCATTCCATTTACTTAATTCTGTTAATCCAAATTACTGTTTGTAGTTTTGACAAGATGCGTGCAAAGTGGTAACCAGGGGACTAGTAAACTCACGACTCAACCTCGCTTTCCCATGTTTAAATTAATTTTTAAAATGGCAACCGTTCTATTCTATTTCAAATCTCGAGTATCCGATGCCATCGAGAGTTGATTGTGGTCTTGTTTTGTTAATAAATGTCTAAATAATAGTTGACATAACATTTAAGGCCAAAAGAAAGTCCTGCAATAGGCCGGTTTAGCTCTTGCATAATGTATGTTTACTTAAACCAAGCAAATGACTATTAAAGGGCGATAACAACATATTATCTCACGTTTCGTGAGCGCGTAGCCATGAAGTAGTATTTACATAACCATTGAACCTATCCGCAGAGCGAAAACTCGTCGTTCGGATGGGACGAAAAACCGAGGTCCCGTGTACAAACTAGCGTGCATGTAAAAGATCCCTCGGCAACAAAGGCATTAAACCCTTCTCAGGCTTGTGATAAACTTCTCTCAGTATACAGGTCACAATTCTATGGAATACAATTACTGCTTATTACTGAGCGACGCTTCGACTAGGCTTCTCTAGTCGTTATCAAGCATTGTATACTCTAGTTCAATTACTAAATGCCATTGAAACAAACTTCTCTCAGGTCTTTGAAAAGTATAGCTTGTTCAGAAAGACGGCAACTTTATAAACTTAAGAAAAGTTATATTTTAATGAGAAATCATGGACGTAAAATTTGAAAAAAATATTCCAAGTTTAATAATGTGAGAGAAAATGGCACCGTTTTTCGACGTAACAACGACGTCATAATCTGATTGATTGACGTCGTGTTTATACGTCATACTTATTGACGGCTAGAAGGAATAGGTTAATTCCTAATTCTGTTTTCGTGTGTAAATCTTTTGACAATAACGATGATCTTAGCAATGCACTATATAAGAATTTATAATGAAAATCAAACCTTGCATAGCTTCTCTCAAAATATAGGAATTTGACTGACATTTTCCATATTATTTCCCCTTTTTTATTATCTATTTTTGAATTGTTATGGCGAGAACTATTATCTCTTTATCCAAATCACACATAATTCATCTTTAAAAAGGACCAAAAATGACCTAAGTAATCAATTGTATATAATTATTTCAAAGCGAATCTTACCAATCGTCTCAATGTGCGTCTTAAACTCCATTGTAACGTTATTGACGAGCACGTTTATTCCATATCTTCCTTCATCTGCTATGGTGATGTCAGACAGGTTGAATCGTATTCCTCGCTCTTCTATGACGTCAACTTTTACACGGTTCGTCCAATAACTCGACAGCTTCAACTCAGATTCTCCGGTAAAGTTTTGATGAAGGGACAGCAAGGATGACTTGAGGCCATTGCTTTTAAAAATGGAGATGAACACTTCATCCTGGTCATTGAAAGGAACGAATGATATTCCAAACGAAACCGATTTACCCAATTCAGCAATTATCTCTTTTGGGACATGAACACTGGTTGGTGAAACTGAAATAGAGAATTGAAATGAGTTCTGTATATTTTTTTTTTCAAAACTAACCTAGTTAATGAGGAAAGATATAGAAATGAGGTTTAACGTTCACAAACTAGTCATTCCAGGGAGACAGAGAGAGAGAGAGACAGAGAGAGAGCGAGAGAGAGAGGGGGGGGGGAGAGAGAGTCTACATCATTCTGGCACTAACACACGCTTTATTCTTATTTCAATAATTTGTGTTCCGTCGGAGACTAAATCCTGTCCAGCCACACCCCGGCATTCAATTACCCCGACAAGTCACCTATCATTTACAGTGGCTCAAATCAAAATAAACAACACATTCGCCATTTTGGAGACAATGATATCGGGTGGATCATGCCCTGTTTTCGTCTGATGTAGAGGAAATTAGTTCTTCGTGTTTTGCAAATCAAACAAAATTATTATAATCACAAGGAAGAAGGGGCCAAATTGCTCATTATTTATTTGTTTATACTTTGACATATTTTAACATATTCAATCCCCGGTTGTACGTGGAAAGGTGTTGGGGTGCCTGTCCAACTTCGTGGGTTTTCTCTGGGTACCCCGGTTTCCTCCCAATGCTTAAGACCCCTACGCGCAAGCGAATAATTGAAATAAAAAATTAAAACCATATGTTAGTCCGGAAATGACTTAGTCTGTATCGAGTGGACGTTAAATCCCACCCCCTCTCTCTCTCTCTCTCTCTCTCTCTCTCTCTCACTCTCTCTCTCTCTCACTCTCTCTCTCTCTCCCTCTCTCTCTCTCTCTTTAACATATAATTCTATTTATACCATTACGTCTTGGCCTCTTAACATATTTATCTTTGATATTGGCCTTATAGTGTAATGAGTCAACCAATTAGTTTTTATGTTTTTTTAGTAAGTGCATTTGAAACTCGTTATGGGACTAAATAAAAGTTCATGTACATTACATGTTTTTCAAGTTTGGTAAACGTGCGTTTGAAACATTGAAAACTTTACATCAACATTAGGCAAATAGTTTAAAACATTTAAAAAATTATCATTTATACAGAATTCTTTATATCACAATATACCCAATCTGATTAATATCTATATTTCGTTTCGTTTTATTTATTATACTTTCGATGGCATACACTACTGGATGACCCGACAAGTTATAGTGACAAGTCAGGGGTCAAATTAGCGGCTTTTGGCCCTATGACGTCAGACATTGGTTAATCAATCAGCGTTGGCGTTTCTAGTGGTTTACCCACAGTTTCGTGAATCAAAAGGCCAAGAATTCGCTGCAACAGACCGCTCCATTGGCTAATCCCTCACAGCATCCAGAACATGTCAATGATACCAACTCTTCTACATGTAAATTCTAGTGTAGTAAAAACAAGTAAAACGAAATTTTGAACTATAAAAACGAAACGAAATAGGATCTGTGTTTTCATCAGATTGCACCATACCATCACAAGTCCGCGAAGTAAACTAAAATTGGAGACTTAAGAAAAAATCCCAACGCAAATACTCTACGAAACAGATCCTAAGGACTTATTTTCTGTCGACATGTTACTACTGTCTAAATACAGAAAACACCAACACATGAATTATAAGAAATAGTTTAAAGATAATTTATTTTGTCTCGACACCGGTTACTGTTCAAATTATTGTTTCTGGATTATTTTCTATATTAACGGCTGTTTAAACGATGCGGTGTGTAGAAGGTTTGTATCAATACAGGTATATTGAACAGGTAAATATGAGTAAAATACAAGTAAATAATCGATTAAATAGCCAGGTGTGCCGCTAGCTAGAGATTACATGGCAAAGTTTAATTATACAGAAGATCAATCATACGTTAACTACATAACGTCACACACGTTTATAGGCTATCACGTTATACCATACTATAATGTCACATTCCTATATACCACGTTATAGCAACTATAATCTCACATCCCTGTATATGATGTTATGAAAACTATAATGTCACATTCCCATATACCAGGTAATACCAACTTTAATGTCACATTCCACGTCATACCAACTATAATGTCGCATTCCTATATACCACGTCATGTCATACCAACTATAATGCCAGATTCCTATATACCACATTAGACATTAAAACATACACATTATATTTTCACATTCCTATCTTAAACTTGAATAAATAATCGCCCTATCGTCGATAAACGGTTTGAAAATTAATATGGGATTCCTTATTTGTTATGTTATGGGTCTATTATGTTTAACTTTAAAACATCTATATCGCTAATAATTGGGATATAGAAATTGACACAAATCTCTAACTCAATATCATCCAAAGTCTTAGACACTGAAAACACGAATTACTCGTCAATTTAAATCAACATTGATGCTGTGCACTTGCCGGGAAATGGCGGGTTTCTGATATCCCAATATTTAAGACAAAATAAACATTAAACCATTGTTTACCATAATGCGTATCAGTGCCATTTGAAGCAAGGTACTCAAAGAACGAGGCTAGTCATGTCAAACGGTGAGGCCTTATTCGTTTCTCTAGAGCATGCACAATAAATACTATCGATGTAGACTGGAATAACCAGCCATTCGATTGAAACTACACACTAACTTCGCCGAACATGACCGATTTGAAATTGAATAAAAACGGAAACAACCGAAAGTAAATCAGTTTATACATTCAGATGACGTTATTATATGTGTTCAGACCTATTTGTGTCAATTTCTAGGTTCCAAATATTAGCGTGTTGGCTCCTTTAATTCACGTCCCACTGTGCAATCTTTAACTGTCTTAGACAACTAGAGTACTAATAATTCTTATAGAAGCCACCAGATTCATTAAGTTTTATTTTGTTACCAGGATGAGTCTAACTATTTAATAACATAATTATTTAGCTAGTTTAAATTTCAGCCATAGGTGAACGTTCTGGCTGATTGAGTCTAGAATATTAAGGAATTAGTGACATAACTTAAGGCGTTTACTCTATATATTTGTTTACAGTCATTTATTTAAAAACAAAGATACACCTTAATACACAGATTAATCATATCACCACCATGTTGTGTAAAACGTCATCAACTAAAGTCTGTATAAATATTTCAAACGAATTGACCATGTTAAACATGCCTGATTTTCCGGTATAGCTGCATATACAGTTCTTGGTATATCATAGTTACACACATTTACTTCAAATGTGCATCGCCACCTTCCTTAGCCCGGTTGGTCCAGCAAAGCAGGTCGTTTAACCCTGTTTTACTTCATTCAAATATGCACAGTCCTTGTGCCGAATACGACTATGGGAACCTGTCGAGGACAGGACACATCGCGGTTTATTCAAAGACACAGATCAGTTAAAACCTGGTATTTTACATTTCAGACCGCCTACACAAACTTACTTCATTTCAGGACTAGCATATGGTTTAATTTTATTTCAATAATTAGCTTGCGCGTACGGGTCTTTAGCAGTCGGGGGAAACCGGAAGACACGGAGAGAATCCCTCGAGGCTGGTTAGGCGTCCTTACTCCTTGTCACGTACAACCGGGGAATTGAAACCACGTAACTGACTCAATGACAGACCTTATGATACAGCGCGAACGTGTTAACCATTCGGCCATTCACCCCCATCCCCACCCCTCAGAATAAGTACACCACAAGACTATCTACTTAAGGCCAAAATACAATAGTCTTTTCACAATTTGAATTCGAAATAAGAGTATGCCGTAGTGCCGGTCCCCGGTCAAAATTCCCCACATAACACAGCATTTTGTATGCCTGTCTTCATTAGCCCAGTCCATTTAGAACAGTAGGACGTTGAATCCCAATTAATTTAATTTAAACAAAATGTCACCGGTGCTATGTTGTGAAGTTAGTCGTGTTCTGGGTAGAAGTGAATATTATTGTGAAACACATCACCGAACTGAAATCTTGTAGAAGGTATTTTGACGTGAGGTGTGAACTGACCGTCCAGATTATCAAACAGGTGTTGACTCACGTTCCTATAATACGCTAGAACTACCAGAAAAAAAACCCTTGTCGTTAAAAAATCTTTCGTCGAACGCTCAGGATACAATGGTTGGCAAATTACTGACCTAAAATGTAAAGTGCAATTAGAACATATCGATACGGCAGTCATTACTTGTTTTTTTTTCTGGTTATCTATATGTACGAGGTTTCGACCACTGATGTTTGTAACTTTAACCGGAGAGCACGTACACTTGGCTCAATTTCGCAGCTATCTTAAAAATATTGATGTCCGAAACCATATAAGGCCGAAACATCGATGACACGAACAATCGGTTTGCACGACACGTCGATGGCACAAATAATGTTTGGGATGAAACGTCGATGGCACGAACGGCGTTTGGCATGAAACATTGGTCCATCGGTTTTGTGTAGGCCCTAACTGGATCCCGCTGGTCTACAACTCTGCACTACTAGCCCAAATTATCTAACGCGAGAGAGAGAGAGAGAGAGAGAGAGGGGTTGGTTATCTTCTAATCGACAAAATCTATGTCATTTCTGGACCAACACATGGTACAATTGTATTTCAACATTAGCTTTATGAGTAGAAGGAAACAGGAGTGTCCATAGAAAACCCACGAGGCTAGAGTTGAATGGACGGTTTCTTTACCTCCCTCTTTTTTTCTTTCCCTATTAACCGACATGTAAAATACAAATTCAAACTTGACCTTTTATTGCTGATTTGGATATTAATATGCGCGAAACGGACTGCCAATTGACCTTTATAGATTTAAAACTGACCTCTATTTTAACGGTATATTATATTATGTCAATTATTGCCCGGATGTATGATTCAGACCACCATTAAATAGATAATAATAACATTTAATAGTTTCAATTACACTAGAATGTTTTTCTCGACGAAGGAGAGATTTTTTAATGTTTATTTTTTTTAGAATTATTAATTTATAGATAACAGTTTTAGGCCGTCAAATATACGTTGTATTGCATAATGTAGTATTTTACTGCATAGTGTAGTATTTTCCTGCATTGTGTAGCATGTTATGCATAATGTAGTATTTTACTGCATATTGCAGTATTTTACGGTGTATTGTTGTATTTTACTGCATATTGCAGTATTCTACTGCATATTATAGTATTTTACTGCATAGCGTTGTATTCCACTGCATATTAAAGTATTCTACTGTATATTGTAGTATTTTACTGCATAGTGTAGTATTTACTGCATATTGTAATACTTTACTGTATATAGTAGTATGTTACGGCAAAATGTATAGTGCATAGTACAATTTTTTATTGTGTAGTGTAACATTTACTTGGAAGTATAGTATTTTGTATAAAATTGTTGAAAGGAAAAAGCAATAACCTGTGTTTTACCAAGACAATCAACACACGCCCTTAATTTGAAAGCAAATGTCGATAATATGCAGTATCTTAGAACCGAATGTTTTGCACCAAACAGGATTTTCCCGTGTCCCCGGTTGTCTCCAATAGCTAAAGATCACGCCTTAGTTGCGAAATTACTTATTTTTTGTTGAGGGGACGTTAAACCTCATTTATCGCTCTCTAGCTCGCCGTGGTTTAGGCAATAGATCACTGATATTACAAATTCCAACAAAACACGAAAGCTTACAAACACTGAAATATCACTTTGTTTATGCCCTTAGCATTTTTTTTATTATTATTATTTTTATTAAAACCGCGATTTCTTTAAATTAGTTTAGAAAATGTTCGTACCAAGTTTATTTTGACCTCAAGCTTGTGTTTGATGTACTCCAGTAAGACGTGATGGGTGAATATTTGAAGGAGTAGAAATAGCTGTTAATACAGTTTGTTTAACGTGGATCGTTGTCGAGTAGAAAGTTGCCATGACACAAAAGTACCAAAAGTTCCCAAACAATGGCATAACATATAACATATGTACAAATTCAACAACGTAGAATTGCAGACGGGGAGAGTTATTTCATTTACATCCCAACATGTACGCTGGACCGCTGGCTTCGTATAATCAGAACGATGTGACGTCCTTGCTTGCTTTCCACTTCGTCCTAGAAAATCCTTAGCCAAAAGCGGGATAGTGATCCAGTGCCATATTCGCCGAGTCACGTTGGCTCCGGTAGTGTGTGCTATGAGGGGAAACTTTCCCCAGACAGTGGCGCTATGAATTGTGAAGGGTTATTTTACGTGCACGCCAATTTGTATACGGGAGCTCGGTTTTCAAGGGGAAACCACAATATAAAAATCACTAGGAACTTTTTCGGAAGCGAACCAGAGACCTCTGGGCTAGCGAGTCAGTGTCTTGCTGGCGGAGCCACATCTCAGTTTTAAGTAGTAGTGTTTGTGACAAGAATCAGAAAACTGAACCACCGCAATCAGTAACTGATGTACTTGAAGAAATTTTCTGGAGCATAATAACGTATTATTTCAGTGCTATATCATGCTTGATTTTCATCAAAAATACTTTTTAAAATACATTTCGAATGCAAAGCAAGAACGTGCCAATTATAGGACGGCGCCCTGCTTGGTGCACGACGTCAAATTAAGTAACAGTTTTGTGCGGGATTGCAGATGCCGAATCCTCAGATAAATAGCAAGTACTATGTGCAACATCTAAGCTGAAATGGATCCATGCATACACATTGACAGTCGGAAATCGAAATAAACGTAAGCTATATTGCACAACTGCTCCGGTAAAATTGATCATTTATTACACTGCACTGTGTATTAACGTCTCCATTATCCCGGTTTGTGCAGAACGAGAAAAAAAACCCCGTTTCATATCACCTCAGTTCTCAATAAATGCATTATAACATTAGCAGAATTGGCCAGTCATAGAAAGAAGCCATTAAACCCAGTTTCAAATCTCTGGCACTTAATACAATGCGTTTTTACCTGTTGCTTAAAGATAGGCCTTGATTTGAATTCCGCTACATTCGATATCATCCGAGCGGTTTTCACACTTTCATCTCAAAACAATGATTAAAAGTAGATAAAAAAATAACATATTTCACTTACCAAATGTCATAAAACATGAAAATAAGCCAAACAAAATAATATGCTTCCCATGACACATCCTGTCGGCTTAAAGCTAAACACTATAGTTGAAGAATTTGTTGAATACCCTTGTTAAATCCTAACGCCAATATATGTCCTAACTTGGTTAAACTTTGTCAAGTACAGCACACAGTCAATCCAGTATTTGAATCTGTTAGCGTCGCATCACTTCTCGTCTGTAGCCACCTCTCGTTAGCACACTTCGTACGAACTGTCAAAACTATGTTAACAAGCTCCGGGCCTACAACTAAAAATCTTCCTTGTAAAATCCACCCATCTCGTTAAGCCTCGTTAAACACTAATTAATTAAACATCTACAAATTATCCATTTATTTCATATTTATTCTATGATAACGTAAATCCTGTTGAAATGTAAAGGGTGTCACACACCTATTAAAACTTGTTCAAGATACACTATGTAAGATTACATAAAGAGCTGACAGTTCTCGCTAAAATACTTAAAATCAAATAGTGAAACAGAATATGCTGAAAATTTAAGTCGAATTGCTTCAAGCTTAGACTAGTCATGATCGTCCTTACTAACGTTGGTACGATAATAAACAAAGTCTCAATTATCAATTTTTACATTAAATTATCGACCGGATTCAAACGTACTATATACCATAGGCTAACGGTCAAAGGTTCTTTAGCACTCACACCATTTTTTTTTTCGTTCAATCCAAATGAATGGAAATTTTCAAATTCTTGGTTAAGGTATGATGCAGCTAACAAAACAATGTTTTTTCAACATGTGAATCAGTCTTCAAAAAATGGGAGTCTGCAAAGCAGAGAAGAATTTTGTAAATTTTAAGATATTGTATGTATTTATGTAAATAAAATTCCCGAAAAATTTTTTTAATAGTTATTTTATTTTGGCGGAAAAAATATTTGGCTGATAAATTAAAATGAAAAATTGGCGGAAAGAAAATGGAACCCAGAGTGAGCACTGACTGGAGGCTTGCCAGATACTCACCACTGGCAAAGAGGGCACCAGGCCAATAGCGGGGGCAACCAAAAGCGAGTCAGCTTACTTACTTATTGCGCAACCGCCTTTCAGAGCGCTTTGTGAAAATCATTATAGGCAGTCTGGAGTATTAAGTTCCAATACTGAATTTATTCTGAGAAACAAAAAATAAAAGCTGCAAATGACCGAACTACAATTTTCATTTTCGGTAGGAGAAACGTTGGATCATAGGGTCTGTCACTGACTCAAGTTGCGTAGTTTCGATTCCTCACTTGTACGTGACAAGAAGCGGGGTTGCCTGTCCAGTATGTTGGTTTTCTCCTGGCTCCCCGGTTTCCCCTCACTGCTACAAAACCCTACAAGCTGCCCATCTCTCTTCTCGTTCCCTATATCTACGTTTCTACTTCTCTACACAAAGGTAAATATAATTGCGAAGAGGAAATTAAATGGTGAACACCCCTTAATGACATATCTGATCAGTAAAAGTAATAAGATTAATATTTAGTTTGTGTTGGCCTCAAGGCATCCATGATTTTAAGATTTTAACTTGTTAACTAAATAAGGTCATCATATCCTTCAACTTTACGGACCATTAACCCGTAGCTTTGATAGGGTGAACGAAATGTGATGTACTCAACAGAATAAGCTATTCTTGCACTTAGTCGTTCGGATAGGACGAACAACCGAGATCCCTGTACACATTGATGTGCGCGTAAAATAACACGTGACAGTTGGAATTCGTATGTAAGAGTAGGTCGTGTTGTCGCTGTTTGGACAAAATGTCATCCATAGCACACATTATGGCGTATGTCCGTCTTCATAAGCCCAGCCGCAGCAAACCAGTAATATGTTAAAACCCATTCCAGTGGGGGAGGGGCATGGTAGTGTGTTTAAACAAAATGATTGGGATGATGACAGGGCGTTGACTACAGTGCTTGTAAGGAAGGCATATGACAATGCAAAATATATTATACAATGTTACCGATTGCACCGTCGGTTTTAAGGTTCTAGACTTCTGTCTGTCAAGCCTCAATCTGGCACTGGATACACGTACACATGGCTTAGCATCTACAATAAATAATGCTATGAAATTGGGGTTTTAAAACAGAATAACATGGCTAGTTTATATAGTGTGTAATGCGATGTAAGATAATTTCGATCTAGAACTGTCACGTGTTTGTTTATATGCAGCCTAACCAGTGGTCTGACTTTCCTGGCGATCCTCGTAAGTACAAGTTGTGCGAAATGATGTCGGGGCTTGATATATCCAATTCACACATAACAGTAGCCACTAAAGTTGCGATATGATTTTGAGAAGTGACATTGTGTGTAATCAAACAAAAAACACATATGGGTGTTATGGACTAGCTATGTGAAATAAGTATAACATCACAGCTATCTTCAACTCGTGACGTCATATGAAACATAGAACAAGAGCGTTGCCTCAAGAACATTAAGAACAACACGATAACTAGCACTTGGGGACCAGTTCCTGTTTCATGGCTAACCCTATTAAATGTCAGTCTGTAGAGACGAGAGGAAGTGAAATGGTTGTTGGTTGTCGGAAAGGTTTAGCGTGTGCGCTTTAGATCATGTCACAGAGGCAAGGGGCGGGATTTCGAATTCGGCCGTGTACGTGACAAAGTGTAGGGTCACCTGTCCAACCTCGTGGGTCATCCGGTTTCCCAACAATGCTAAAACGCCCACGCGCAAGTGAATTATAGAAATAAAATTGAACCATGTGTTAGTCTAGAAAACACCCGGCTTGTGGCGAGCTGACGTTAATTCTGTCTGTCTATAACGAGGAATAAAGGTTCGGACAAAATATCAGTAGTTGAATAGAACCCATGTACCAATACTATGTTTACAAGAACATGGCCTGTTTGTTCGAGTGTTTGATATTTGAATAACAAGTTTCACTACATAGTTTACTAATCTTATTCAAATCTCAACCCTTCTTATGGTATAATGCATTTAGTAATTGGATATTATTAACAGTGTTTTGAGAGTACCTTTGAGGGTGTTATCGTTTCAGCTAAATTTATTTTGGGGTTAAAAATAAAAACACAATATTATAGGGAATTTATAGGGAATGTCCCGGGGGTGTCCCATGTTTCAAATGTTAAAGTAGTTTGACGTATAGAAATATAACGGTTAAATATGAAGAAGGGTACCAGATGCTTAAAATATCAAACTTTTGTCTACTCTTATTACGAATGCTAACTGTTACGGAATCTTTTACATACGACAATGTGTACACGGGACTACGGGGTTTCGTTCTCTCCGAACTCCTATATGTTATTTATTCCCAGCCCGAAAGACTGCAGTAAATTAGTTACAAAGATTATTCGATTCCCATTCGTGGAGAAAGCAGAATCGATGCTAAGGCGCTCACTAAGAAATATTTGTCTTCGACGTTTCGACAATGCATCGGGGACAATTTGTCGGACAAAACCTACAGAGCACACCACGTTGATTTTTCATACGCTTGTTTTAGCGTTCGGTCATATATTGCATTGTGTAAACAAAGTTAAATATAGTCACACCAATCACAAACTGAAACAAAACTATTTCAGATACAAATGCCTGCAGTTGGTAATAAATTTAGTAAGTCATCTTGATTGTCTACCAGACGTGGTTTCCCCTTGTCAGTAATGCAGGACGGGGGGCCTGACAAGGACAGCTGTCTAGTCGTTCGGATGGAAAAACTGGAATTCGATGTAAGAGTAGGCCGTAACGCCGCCACCCGGGCAAAATTTCCCTACATATCACACTGTATGACGTATGTCCTTCTTCATTAGCCCAGTTTAGGAGCAGAACATTTTATTTGTCCACCAAAACCGTTGGATACAATCCTTTGGGTGCTACAGGTTACCAAAGATCGATCAAATTGCGTCAGTGATTTAAAATTCCGTACAAAAAAATCACCGTAGGCGCTGACCCTCAAACTCATTATCAGATTGCGTTACACGTATATTGAATAGCTAAGTTTTGTGTATATAAACTAAATGCTGGTAATATGCACATGGGACGAGTATTTGTTTTATTATAATGTAAAATAATGATTTTATATAAACGATCTCTAATATGTCAGTGTATAATTTCCTTGGTAAATATAATTAACACTTTTATCAATGGTATGAATGATGTGATTAAACCATGGAAATTTTTGGTCTTGAGTATTTTGGTTTGAGACATCGAATCTATAGGCCTACCCCGGTTTAAACCCACTACAGAACAGTTGAACGTGAACTCCCATATGCCATTTCATATGCCAAGTCTCTGACCGTCGGGCAGGAATAAAAACTGAGGTCCCGTGTCCATATTTGCGTGCACTTAAAAGATCCCTATACCTTTGAAATTCTATATAAGAGTAGGCCGTAGCGCCACTGCACGGTCAACATTTTCCTCATAACACACACACGGTATGGCGCATACACGTCTTCAGTCGGAGCAAAACAGTAGGACGTTATTTCCATTTTCGGACGATATTGAATTGTTTACGGCTTGGTCAATGCCAGAGCCTTATGGTCCATGCTAAAATATATCCAAGTTAGCAATGGATCTTGTTGCACATTAGGCCTATGAATGTATATAAAGTGATATATATTCAATTTTCAAACTTTTTATTGTAATTTAAAATTCATTATGTTCTGTGAAACACATAAATAGTTCAAGTCGTTTGTGTCTGCTGAGTCTATTCTACATGTTTTTAAAGAAATATTATTTTGTCGACTGTGATTGTCCATTTTAACTACTGCCGAATTGGCTTATGTGGTATTTTTGTCTTTGTTTATTACAATTTTGGCGATGTCATTGAGTCAACCGGCGTGGTTTCGAATCCCCGGTTGTACATGACAAGGAGTAGGGTCGCCTGTCCAACATCGTGTGTTTTCTCCGGGTCCTTCGATTTCCTCCCAAATTATTGAAATAAAATTAATCCACATGTTAGTCCCGAAATGACCTAGATTGTGTCGAGGGGACGTTAAATCCCATTCTCTCCCTCGCTCTTACAATTCGCTATCAAATACTGGATATTAGTACCTCATATATTTTTACGGCAAGATGACAACAACTTTGAATTCTAATTCGCGTTTTTAATTTCGAATATTATAGATAATATTGAATTAGAGGTTTAGCCCCTTTAATTGGTGATATCAATCACAGTCGAACATTTTACTTACCATATTATACATGTGTTACATTATAATTTCCTATTTAAATATTAACTTTTATAATAGCTAACAAGACATGTAAATACTATAAACTTTGAATTACTATAAAGTCTAGTGTAATTATAACATCGGTGTCATTTAACCATCATGAAGTTGCTCTGGCTTCTTGTCTGTGGGTTTATACTCATTTTATGGTGCGATGCATTCGGTAAGATCTTTTTATTCAATATGAAACTCCTCAAATACAATTGTTCCATTATGCAAACCCTTGCAATAAGCATCGCCCTGCTATTGTGAGGTGTGGTTTAGTTTAGGAAGATCTGACGGGGAGCCGTGTCTAGTCGCTCGGATTCGTTTGGATGGGACGAAAAACCGAGATCCCGTTTACACATTGGCGTGTACCTAAAAGAATCCTTCATAGTTGGAATTGTCAGTGGTGTATGGCGGAAGGTCTGACAAGGAAAGGTGCATGATGGCATATCATTGCATGGACGTAAAATACCCCCTTTCAGTTGTAAAATTAATAATAAAAAAACAGCATCTGTCAGAGAAAAGATCCTTTCATAGATCAATGCATTTCCGTCGTCATTTATATGTCCGATGGTGTAGGCAATAATAGAAAGATCTTAAAATTCCATTTCAAGTTACCTTGAAACCCTCGTTGGGTTAATAGCTCCTTGGACATATATTATGCAGCTATTTATTGCTATGTTATTCACTATGGTTTTTTTTCGGCAATTCTGTCAAAGTACATTGCATTTACATGTTGTTTTGTAGTTGAGGACATTGCATTAGATTCCTTTTGTGTATCTATGATACCAGTGGGGTACACAATTTCAATTGGAATCGAGTCCTCTTAAAGTCTAGCCAGTCAATAAATCAGATATTGCGTCTACGTTTCGCTAGCAATTCTCGTATTCAGTCTAATAACAGCTTTGGAGAATTCAGTTTCCGGAACGTTCAAATTTGTATTCCTAATATCTGAATGGAAGCTCAAAAGAAACACGAGAGTGGGTCAAAAGAGACGTCCCAGATAATTTCGTACTGGTTAATCGGTTGTTATAAAAACAGTTATCCAGTCATCGGATTAGACGCTCACAAGAAACACGAGGTGCAGTTAATAATTAGGGTTTCACACTGTAGCTTGTGTGAAACACTATTGTTTTTGTTCGGATTATTATTCTTCTTATTATTATTTTTTTTTTTCCATTTTGATCATATCTCAGAAACTACTTGTCGGATTGATCCAATTTTTTCGGTTTTACTGGGAAAGTGGGTGTGACTTAGAGATTAAAGCTATTTCAAACGTTCTGCGACAATGCGAAATGTCCGAAATCACCGAAGTTGTCGTTTTTTTAAATAATGCCGTAATATTAACAACACTTGTTGGATTGTAACGTTTGATAGATTTTGGCATAGCCAGAGACAAGGCACATGGCCACGGTTCTTTAGAATTTTGAATTTCGACGAATCTTCGGAAATATTAGGCGCCAAAGTTTGAAAATTTAAATTTTGACAAAAAACTTTTTTATTAATGAATATTTTTTGATGGCCTTTTACCCGCGGTTAAAGGGTCGTCTGATTTGGGCAAAAATGTTAACATTTTTTGTCCCGATATTTTTCCGTGGCCGCTATTGGCTAATTCAGTTGATCGGTTATAGATACATTATTTATTACCCGATTTGTATAAAACAAAGTGCTTATGCTTCGTGGCCCCAAGTGACATATTTTTTGTTACCGATGAAGTTGCCTGTTGGCACCGGAAGTGACTTTAATTTAGCAAAAACTACAATTTTGACAGTTCGGTACAACTTTTTGAAAGCAAATATCATTTTTTTCAAATCTTATGTGACTGAAAAGATGTGCCATGTAAAGGCGCACAAAACATCGGGCTCAGTTTTTTTAATTTCGATTTCGTTTTCAGGCAATTTGGATTAAAGGGTGAAAAAAGGTGTCAAAATAAGCTATTTACAACCCATCCTGCGTCACCATATTAAAACATATATCTTCGTAACATTCATGAACTCGTAGTAATAACCCATACGAAGAGAATGTATGTGAAAATTAATTTGTAATATGCGCAGTTGCCGAGAAATAGGCAATTTTGCATGAGTCACTTTTCACGTAATTTTGGCTGTAAAAGAATCAATAATTATTCGATTTTCAATTTTCTTTCGCCATTGGATGCCTAATGCCATAGTGGACTATGTCAAATCATTTTACGTCTTACGCTGCCACCGGAAATGACGTCATTTGCTCAAAACTTAAATTTTAGCCCTCAAAAACAATCTTTTATTCAAATGAGTCGTACTTGTTATCTGTTTCAAATTATGATATTTGATTCTATTGATCAAATAGAATGAACCCATACGATCATACAGATACCACAAAATGGTTTCCAACTTGTACGGTTGCAGAGAAATGGGCGATTTTTCTTAAGTCACTTTTCAAGGTTTTTGGTCTACAAAAGTGTCAGTTATTATTCGATTTTCATAAATTTTTCACCATATGATATCTTATATCATTTATGATTTCATAGAACTATTTTAACATTTTCAGTATTACCGGAAGTAATGTCATTTTGGCAAAAACTGTATTTTTAGCCTCCAAAACAGATATTTTTTTCAAATGAGTCTGATTTGTAATATATTTAAAATTATGATATTTGATTCCAATCAACAAATAGATTGAACCCATACGATCATATAGATACCAAAAAATAGTTTTTATCATGTGCGGTTGCCGAGAAATAGACGATTTTCTACAAGTCACTTTTCAAGGTTTTTGGTCTATAAAAGTGGCAATTCTTATTCGATTTACATACAATCTTCGCCATGTGATGCCTTATGCCATTTCTAATTTCATAAAACTAATTGAACATTTTCATTATCACCGGAAGTAATGAAATTTCGCCAGGATCACTTACAAGTAACATATGTATAAAATGAATTGATATTGCTGGATTTGGTTGATTCTTCGTCCATTTTATTTGATGTTTGCAATGCCTATGTGGAAACCTGTTTAATGGTTTCATTGGTATCGGAAGTGACATATGTTCAAGGGCAACGTGGCACCGAAAGTAACGTGGCACCAGTGAAACCCGTCATTCCTGCATGCAGGTCTAGTTCTTATTATTATTTTTTTTTTTTTTTCCATTTTGATCATATCTCAGAAACTACTTGTCGGATTGATCCAATTTTTTCGGTTTGACCGGGAAAGTGGGTGTGACTTAGAGATTAAAGCTATTTCAAACGTTCTGCGACAATGCGAAATGTCCGAAATCACCTTAGTTGTCGTTTTTTGAAATAATGCCGTAATATTAACAACAATTGTTGGATTGTAACGTTTGATAGATTTTGGCATAGCCAGAGACAAGGCACATAGCCATGGTTCTTTAGAATATTGAATTTCGAAGAATCTTCGTAAATATTAGGCGCCAAAGTTTGGAATTTTAAATTTTAACAAAAAACTTTTTTATTAATGTATTTTTTTTGATGGCCTTTTACCCAGGGTTAAAGGGTCGTCTGATTTGGGCAAAAATGTTAACATTTTTTGTCCCGATAATTTTCCGTGGCCGCTATTGGCTAATTCAGTTGATCGGTTATAGATAAATTATTTATTATCCGATTTGTATAAAACAAAGTTCATATGCTCCATTGCCCCAATTGACATTTTTTTTGTTACCGATGAAGTTTCCTGTCGGCACCGGAAGTGACTTAAATTTAGCAAAAACTACAATTTTGACAGTTCGGTACAACTTTTTGAAAGCAAATATTATTTTTTTCAAATCTTTTATGACTGAAAAGATGTGCCATGTAAAGGCGCACAAGTGGGTGTGACTTAGAGATTAAAGCTATTCCCGGCATTCTGCGACATTGCGAAATGTCCGAAATCATCGAAAATGTCGTTTTTTTAAATATTGCCGTAATATTAACAATAATCATTGGATTTTAGCATATGATGCATTTTGACATAGCCAGAAACAGGTGACATAGCTATGTTACTTTTGATTTTTGATTTTCGACAAATCTTGGAAGATATTAGGCGCCAAATTTTGAAAATTTAAATTTTTACAAAAAACTTTTTTATTTATTACTTTTTTTATATGACATTTTAACCAAGGTTAAAGAGTCATCTGATTTGAACAAAAATGTCAACATTTTTTGTTTCCGTAATTTTCCTTGGCCGCCATTGGCTAATTCAGTTTTTCAGTCCTACATTATTTATTTATTGTTCGATTTGTATAAAACCATGTTCATATGTTCCGTGGTTCAAAATGCCATTTTTTTTGTTACCGGTAAAGTTTCCTGTAGGCACCGGAAGTGGCGTAAATTCAGCAAAAACTACAATATTGACAGTTCGGTACAACTTTTTGAAAGCAAATATTATTTTTTTCAAATCTTTTATGACTGAAAAGATGTGCCATGTAAAGGCGCACAAAACATCGGGCTCAGTTTTTTTAATTTCGATTTCGTTTTCTGGCAATTTGGATTAAAGGGTGAAAAAAGGTGTCAATATAAGCTATTTACAACCCATCCAGTGTCTTCATATATTACAATATTTCTTCGATACTTTCATAAACTTGTAGCAATAATCCATACAAAGAGAATGTATGTGAAATTTAGTTAGTAATATAAGCAGTTGCCGAGAAATGGGCAATTTTGCATGAGTCACTTTTCATGTTATTTTGGCTGTAAAAGAATCAATTATTATTCGATTTTCAATTTTCTTTAACTGTCTGTTGCCTATCGCCACAGTCGACTATTCCAAACTATTTTAACACTTTCACTGTTACCGGAAGTGACGTCATCAACAAATAGAATGAACCCATACCATGATTTAGATACCACAAAATGGTTTCTAACTTGTGCGGTTGCCAAGAAATGGACGATTTTCCACAAGTCACTTTTCAAGGTTTTTGGTCTATAAAAGAGTCAGTTAGTATTCGATTTTCATAAAATTTTCACCATATGATGTCTTTTGCCATTTACGATTTCATAGAACTAATTTAACTTTTTTAGTATCACCGGAAGTGATGCCATTTTGTCAAAAACTGAATTTTTAGCCTGCAAAACAGATATTTTATTCAAATGAGTCTGATTTGTAATGTTTTCAAAATTATGATATTTGATTCCATTCAACAAATAGATTGAACCCATACGATCATACAGACACCACAAAATGGTTTCTAACTTGTGCGGTTGCAGAGAAATAGTCGATTGTCTACAAGTCACTTTTCAAGGTTTTTGGTCTATAAAAGTGGCAATTATTATTCTACTTACATAAAATTTTCACTATATGACGTCATATGCCATTTCGGATTTCATAAAACTAATTGAACATTTTCATTATCACCGGAAGTAATGTAATTTTGTCAGGATCGCTTACAAGTAACAAATGTATAAAATGAATTGATATTTGCTAGATTTGGTTGATTCTGCGTCCAATTTATTTGATGTGTGCAATGCTCATGGGGAAACCTGTTTAATGGTTTCATTGGTACCGGAAGTGACATATGCTCAAGGGTAACGTGGCACCAGAAGTGACATGTTAAAGGGTAACGTGGCACCAGTGAAACCCGTCATTCCTGCATGCAGGTCTAGTTCTTCTTATTATTATTATTTTTTTTTTTCCAATTTGCTTATATCTCAGCAGCGATACAATGTCTTCAGTTTTACTGGGAAAGTGGGTGTGACTTAGAGATTAAAGCTATTCCCGGCATTCTGCGACATTGCGAAATGTCCGAAATCATCGAAAATGTCGTTTTTTTAAATATTGCCGTAATATTAACAATAATCATTGGATTTTAGCATATGATGCATTTTGACATAGCCAGAAACAGGTGACATAGCTATGTTACTTTTGATTTTTGATTTTCGACAAATCTTGGAAGATATTAGGCGCCAAATTTTGAAAATTTAAATTTTTACAAAAAACTTTTTTATTTATTACTTTTTTTATATGACATTTTAACCAAGGTTAAAGAGTCATCTGATTTGAACAAAAATGTCAACATTTTTTGTTTCCGTAATTTTCCTTGGCCGCCATTGGCTAATTCAGTTTTTCAGTCCTACATTATTTATTTATTGTTCGATTTGTATAAAACCATGTTCATATGTTCCGTGGTTCAAAATGCCATTTTTTTTGTTACCGGTAAAGTTTCCTGTAGGCACCGGAAGTGGCGTAAATTCAGCAAAAACTACAATATTGACAGTTCGGTACAACTTTTTGAAAGCAAATATTATTTTTTTCAAATCTTTTATGACTGAAAAGATGTGCCATGTAAAGGCGCACAAAACATCGGGCTCAGTTTTTTTAATTTCGATTTCGTTTTCTGGCAATTTGGATTAAAGGGTGAAAAAAGGTGTCAATATAAGCTATTTACAACCCATCCAGTGTCTTCATATATTACAATATTTCTTCGATACTTTCATAAACTTGTAGCAATAATCCATACAAAGAGAATGTATGTGAAATTTAGTTAGTAATATAAGCAGTTGCCGAGAAATGGGCAATTTTGCATGAGTCACTTTTCATGTTATTTTGGCTGTAAAAGAATCAATTATTATTCGATTTTCAATTTTCTTTAACTGTCTGTTGCCTATCGCCACAGTCGACTATTCCAAACTATTTTAACACTTTCACTGTTACCGGAAGTGACGTCATCAACAAATAGAATGAACCCATACCATGATTTAGATACCACAAAATGGTTTCTAACTTGTGCGGTTGCCAAGAAATGGACGATTTTCCACAAGTCACTTTTCAAGGTTTTTGGTCTATAAAAGAGTCAGTTAGTATTCGATTTTCATAAAATTTTCACCATATGATGTCTTTTGCCATTTACGATTTCATAGAACTAATTTAACTTTTTTAGTATCACCGGAAGTGATGCCATTTTGTCAAAAACTGAATTTTTAGCCTGCAAAACAGATATTTTATTCAAATGAGTCTGATTTGTAATGTTTTCAAAATTATGATATTTGATTCCATTCAACAAATAGATTGAACCCATACGATCATACAGACACCACAAAATGGTTTCTAACTTGTGCGGTTGCAGAGAAATAGTCGATTGTCTACAAGTCACTTTTCAAGGTTTTTGGTCTATAAAAGTGGCAATTATTATTCTACTTACATAAAATTTTCACTATATGACGTCATATGCCATTTCGGATTTCATAAAACTAATTGAACATTTTCATTATCACCGGAAGTAATGTAATTTTGTCAGGATCGCTTACAAGTAACAAATGTATAAAATGAATTGATATTTGCTAGATTTGGTTGATTCTGCGTCCAATTTATTTGATGTGTGCAATGCTCATGGGGAAACCTGTTTAATGGTTTCATTGGTACCGGAAGTGACATATGCTCAAGGGTAACGTGGCACCAGAAGTGACATGTTAAAGGGTAACGTGGCACCAGTGAAACCCGTCATTCCTGCATGCAGGTCTAGTTCTTCTTATTATTATTATTTTTTTTTTTCCAATTTGCTTATATCTCAGCAGCGATACAATGTCTTCAGTTTTACTGGGAAAGTGGGTGTGACTTAGAGATTAAAGCTATTCCCGGCATTCTGCGACATTGCGAAATGTCCGAAATCATCGAAAATGTCGTTTTTTTAAATATTGCCGTAATATTAACAATAATCATTGGATTTTAGCATATGATGCATTTTGACATAGCCAGAAACAGGTGACATAGCTATGTTACTTTTGATTTTTGATTTTCGACAAATCTTGGAAGATATTAGGCGCCAAATTTTGAAAATTTAAATTTTTACAAAAAACTTTTTTATTTATTACTTTTTTTATATGACATTTTAACCAAGGTTAAAGAGTCATCTGATTTGAACAAAAATGTCAACATTTTTTGTTTCCGTAATTTTCCTTGGCCGCCATTGGCTAATTCAGTTTTTCAGTCCTACATTATTTATTTATTGTTCGATTTGTATAAAACCATGTTCATATGTTCCGTGGTTCAAAATGCCATTTTTTTTGTTACCGGTAAAGTTTCCTGTAGGCACCGGAAGTGGCGTAAATTCAGCAAAAACTACAATATTGACAGTTCGGTACAACTTTTTGAAAGCAAATATTATTTTTTTCAAATCTTTTATGACTGAAAAGATGTGCCATGTAAAGGCGCACAAAACATCGGGCTCAGTTTTTTTAATTTCGATTTCGTTTTCTGGCAATTTGGATTAAAGGGTGAAAAAAGGTGTCAATATAAGCTATTTACAACCCATCCAGTGTCTTCATATATTACAATATTTCTTCGATACTTTCATAAACTTGTAGCAATAATCCATACAAAGAGAATGTATGTGAAATTTAGTTAGTAATATAAGCAGTTGCCGAGAAATGGGCAATTTTGCATGAGTCACTTTTCATGTTATTTTGGCTGTAAAAGAATCAATTATTATTCGATTTTCAATTTTCTTTAACTGTCTGTTGCCTATCGCCACAGTCGACTATTCCAAACTATTTTAACACTTTCACTGTTACCGGAAGTGACGTCATCAACAAATAGAATGAACCCATACCATGATTTAGATACCACAAAATGGTTTCTAACTTGTGCGGTTGCCAAGAAATGGACGATTTTCCACAAGTCACTTTTCAAGGTTTTTGGTCTATAAAAGAGTCAGTTAGTATTCGATTTTCATAAAATTTTCACCATATGATGTCTTTTGCCATTTACGATTTCATAGAACTAATTTAACTTTTTTAGTATCACCGGAAGTGATGCCATTTTGTCAAAAACTGAATTTTTAGCCTGCAAAACAGATATTTTATTCAAATGAGTCTGATTTGTAATGTTTTCAAAATTATGATATTTGATTCCATTCAACAAATAGATTGAACCCATACGATCATACAGACACCACAAAATGGTTTCTAACTTGTGCGGTTGCAGAGAAATAGTCGATTGTCTACAAGTCACTTTTCAAGGTTTTTGGTCTATAAAAGTGGCAATTATTATTCTACTTACATAAAATTTTCACTATATGACGTCATATGCCATTTCGGATTTCATAAAACTAATTGAACATTTTCATTATCACCGGAAGTAATGTAATTTTGTCAGGATCGCTTACAAGTAACAAATGTATAAAATGAATTGATATTTGCTAGATTTGGTTGATTCTGCGTCCAATTTATTTGATGTGTGCAATGCTCATGGGGAAACCTGTTTAATGGTTTCATTGGTACCGGAAGTGACATATGCTCAAGGGTAACGTGGCACCAGAAGTGACATGTTAAAGGGTAACGTGGCACCAGTGAAACCCGTCATTCCTGCATGCAGGTCTAGTTCTTCTTATTATTATTATTTTTTTTTTTCCAATTTGCTTATATCTCAGCAGCGATACAATGTCTTCAGTTTTACTGGGAAAGTGGGTGTGACTTAGAGATTAAAGCTATTCCCGGCATTCTGCGACATTGCGAAATGTCCGAAATCATCGAAAATGTCGTTTTTTTAAATATTGCCGTAATATTAACAATAATCATTGGATTTTAGCATATGATGCATTTTGACATAGCCAGAAACAGGTGACATAGCTATGTTACTTTTGATTTTTGATTTTCGACAAATCTTGGAAGATATTAGGCGCCAAATTTTGAAAATTTAAATTTTTACAAAAAACTTTTTTATTTATTACTTTTTTTATATGACATTTTAACCAAGGTTAAAGAGTCATCTGATTTGAACAAAAATGTCAACATTTTTTGTTTCCGTAATTTTCCTTGGCCGCCATTGGCTAATTCAGTTTTTCAGTCCTACATTATTTATTTATTGTTCGATTTGTATAAAACCATGTTCATATGTTCCGTGGTTCAAAATGCCATTTTTTTTGTTACCGGTAAAGTTTCCTGTAGGCACCGGAAGTGGCGTAAATTCAGCAAAAACTACAATATTGACAGTTCGGTACAACTTTTTGAAAGCAAATATTATTTTTTTCAAATCTTTTATGACTGAAAAGATGTGCCATGTAAAGGCGCACAAAACATCGGGCTCAGTTTTTTTAATTTCGATTTCGTTTTCTGGCAATTTGGATTAAAGGGTGAAAAAAGGTGTCAATATAAGCTATTTACAACCCATCCAGTGTCTTCATATATTACAATATTTCTTCGATACTTTCATAAACTTGTAGCAATAATCCATACAAAGAGAATGTATGTGAAATTTAGTTAGTAATATAAGCAGTTGCCGAGAAATGGGCAATTTTGCATGAGTCACTTTTCATGTTATTTTGGCTGTAAAAGAATCAATTATTATTCGATTTTCAATTTTCTTTAACTGTCTGTTGCCTATCGCCACAGTCGACTATTCCAAACTATTTTAACACTTTCACTGTTACCGGAAGTGACGTCATCAACAAATAGAATGAACCCATACCATGATTTAGATACCACAAAATGGTTTCTAACTTGTGCGGTTGCCAAGAAATGGACGATTTTCCACAAGTCACTTTTCAAGGTTTTTGGTCTATAAAAGAGTCAGTTAGTATTCGATTTTCATAAAATTTTCACCATATGATGTCTTTTGCCATTTACGATTTCATAGAACTAATTTAACTTTTTTAGTATCACCGGAAGTGATGCCATTTTGTCAAAAACTGAATTTTTAGCCTGCAAAACAGATATTTTATTCAAATGAGTCTGATTTGTAATGTTTTCAAAATTATGATATTTGATTCCATTCAACAAATAGATTGAACCCATACGATCATACAGACACCACAAAATGGTTTCTAACTTGTGCGGTTGCAGAGAAATAGTCGATTGTCTACAAGTCACTTTTCAAGGTTTTTGGTCTATAAAAGTGGCAATTATTATTCTACTTACATAAAATTTTCACTATATGACGTCATATGCCATTTCGGATTTCATAAAACTAATTGAACATTTTCATTATCACCGGAAGTAATGTAATTTTGTCAGGATCGCTTACAAGTAACAAATGTATAAAATGAATTGATATTTGCTAGATTTGGTTGATTCTGCGTCCAATTTATTTGATGTGTGCAATGCTCATGGGGAAACCTGTTTAATGGTTTCATTGGTACCGGAAGTGACATATGCTCAAGGGTAACGTGGCACCAGAAGTGACATGTTAAAGGGTAACGTGGCACCAGTGAAACCCGTCATTCCTGCATGCAGGTCTAGTTCTTCTTATTATTATTATTTTTTTTTTTCCAATTTGCTTATATCTCAGCAGCGATACAATGTCTTCAGTTTTACTGGGAAAGTGGGTGTGACTTAGAGATTAAAGCTATTCCCGGCATTCTGCGACATTGCGAAATGTCCGAAATCATCGAAAATGTCGTTTTTTTAAATATTGCCGTAATATTAACAATAATCATTGGATTTTAGCATATGATGCATTTTGACATAGCCAGAAACAGGTGACATAGCTATGTTACTTTTGATTTTTGATTTTCGACAAATCTTGGAAGATATTAGGCGCCAAATTTTGAAAATTTAAATTTTTACAAAAAACTTTTTTATTTATTACTTTTTTTATATGACATTTTAACCAAGGTTAAAGAGTCATCTGATTTGAACAAAAATGTCAACATTTTTTGTTTCCGTAATTTTCCTTGGCCGCCATTGGCTAATTCAGTTTTTCAGTCCTACATTATTTATTTATTGTTCGATTTGTATAAAACCATGTTCATATGTTCCGTGGTTCAAAATGCCATTTTTTTTGTTACCGGTAAAGTTTCCTGTAGGCACCGGAAGTGGCGTAAATTCAGCAAAAACTACAATATTGACAGTTCGGTACAACTTTTTGAAAGCAAATATTATTTTTTTCAAATCTTTTATGACTGAAAAGATGTGCCATGTAAAGGCGCACAAAACATCGGGCTCAGTTTTTTTAATTTCGATTTCGTTTTCTGGCAATTTGGATTAAAGGGTGAAAAAAGGTGTCAATATAAGCTATTTACAACCCATCCAGTGTCTTCATATATTACAATATTTCTTCGATACTTTCATAAACTTGTAGCAATAATCCATACAAAGAGAATGTATGTGAAATTTAGTTAGTAATATAAGCAGTTGCCGAGAAATGGGCAATTTTGCATGAGTCACTTTTCATGTTATTTTGGCTGTAAAAGAATCAATTATTATTCGATTTTCAATTTTCTTTAACTGTCTGTTGCCTATCGCCACAGTCGACTATTCCAAACTATTTTAACACTTTCACTGTTACCGGAAGTGACGTCATCAACAAATAGAATGAACCCATACCATGATTTAGATACCACAAAATGGTTTCTAACTTGTGCGGTTGCCAAGAAATGGACGATTTTCCACAAGTCACTTTTCAAGGTTTTTGGTCTATAAAAGAGTCAGTTAGTATTCGATTTTCATAAAATTTTCACCATATGATGTCTTTTGCCATTTACGATTTCATAGAACTAATTTAACTTTTTTAGTATCACCGGAAGTGATGCCATTTTGTCAAAAACTGAATTTTTAGCCTGCAAAACAGATATTTTATTCAAATGAGTCTGATTTGTAATGTTTTCAAAATTATGATATTTGATTCCATTCAACAAATAGATTGAACCCATACGATCATACAGACACCACAAAATGGTTTCTAACTTGTGCGGTTGCAGAGAAATAGTCGATTGTCTACAAGTCACTTTTCAAGGTTTTTGGTCTATAAAAGTGGCAATTATTATTCTACTTACATAAAATTTTCACTATATGACGTCATATGCCATTTCGGATTTCATAAAACTAATTGAACATTTTCATTATCACCGGAAGTAATGTAATTTTGTCAGGATCGCTTACAAGTAACAAATGTATAAAATGAATTGATATTTGCTAGATTTGGTTGATTCTGCGTCCAATTTATTTGATGTGTGCAATGCTCATGGGGAAACCTGTTTAATGGTTTCATTGGTACCGGAAGTGACATATGCTCAAGGGTAACGTGGCACCAGAAGTGACATGTTAAAGGGTAACGTGGCACCAGTGAAACCCGTCATTCCTGCATGCAGGTCTAGTTCTTCTTATTATTATTATTTTTTTTTTCCAATTTGCTTATATCTCAGCAGCGATACAATGTCTTCAGTTTTACTGGGAAAGTGGGTGTGACTTAGAGATTAAAGCTATTCCCGGCATTCTGCGACATTGCGAAATGTCCGAAATCATCGAAAATGTCGTTTTTTTAAATATTGCCGTAATATTAACAATAATCATTGGATTTTAGCATATGATGCATTTTGACATAGCCAGAAACAGGTGACATAGCTATGTTACTTTTGATTTTTGATTTTCGACAAATCTTGGAAGATATTAGGCGCCAAATTTTGAAAATTTAAATTTTTACAAAAAACTTTTTTATTTATTACTTTTTTTATATGACATTTTAACCAAGGTTAAAGAGTCATCTGATTTGAACAAAAATGTCAACATTTTTTGTTTCCGTAATTTTCCTTGGCCGCCATTGGCTAATTCAGTTTTTCAGTCCTACATTATTTATTTATTGTTCGATTTGTATAAAACCATGTTCATATGTTCCGTGGTTCAAAATGCCATTTTTTTTGTTACCGGTAAAGTTTCCTGTAGGCACCGGAAGTGGCGTAAATTCAGCAAAAACTACAATATTGACAGTTCGGTACAACTTTTTGAAAGCAAATATTATTTTTTTCAAATCTTTTATGACTGAAAAGATGTGCCATGTAAAGGCGCACAAAACATCGGGCTCAGTTTTTTTAATTTCGATTTCGTTTTCTGGCAATTTGGATTAAAGGGTGAAAAAAGGTGTCAATATAAGCTATTTACAACCCATCCAGTGTCTTCATATATTACAATATTTCTTCGATACTTTCATAAACTTGTAGCAATAATCCATACAAAGAGAATGTATGTGAAATTTAGTTAGTAATATAAGCAGTTGCCGAGAAATGGGCAATTTTGCATGAGTCACTTTTCATGTTATTTTGGCTGTAAAAGAATCAATTATTATTCGATTTTCAATTTTCTTTAACTGTCTGTTGCCTATCGCCACAGTCGACTATTCCAAACTATTTTAACACTTTCACTGTTACCGGAAGTGACGTCATCAACAAATAGAATGAACCCATACCATGATTTAGATACCACAAAATGGTTTCTAACTTGTGCGGTTGCCAAGAAATGGACGATTTTCCACAAGTCACTTTTCAAGGTTTTTGGTCTATAAAAGAGTCAGTTAGTATTCGATTTTCATAAAATTTTCACCATATGATGTCTTTTGCCATTTACGATTTCATAGAACTAATTTAACTTTTTTAGTATCACCGGAAGTGATGCCATTTTGTCAAAAACTGAATTTTTAGCCTGCAAAACAGATATTTTATTCAAATGAGTCTGATTTGTAATGTTTTCAAAATTATGATATTTGATTCCATTCAACAAATAGATTGAACCCATACGATCATACAGACACCACAAAATGGTTTCTAACTTGTGCGGTTGCAGAGAAATAGTCGATTGTCTACAAGTCACTTTTCAAGGTTTTTGGTCTATAAAAGTGGCAATTATTATTCTACTTACATAAAATTTTCACTATATGACGTCATATGCCATTTCGGATTTCATAAAACTAATTGAACATTTTCATTATCACCGGAAGTAATGTAATTTTGTCAGGATCGCTTACAAGTAACAAATGTATAAAATGAATTGATATTTGCTAGATTTGGTTGATTCTGCGTCCAATTTATTTGATGTGTGCAATGCTCATGGGGAAACCTGTTTAATGGTTTCATTGGTACCGGAAGTGACATATGCTCAAGGGTAACGTGGCACCAGAAGTGACATGTTAAAGGGTAACGTGGCACCAGTGAAACCCGTCATTCCTGCATGCAGGTCTAGTTCTTCTTATTATTATTATTTTTTTTTTTCCAATTTGCTTATATCTCAGCAGCGATACAATGTCTTCAGTTTTACTGGGAAAGTGGGTGTGACTTAGAGATTAAAGCTATTCCCGGCATTCTGCGACATTGCGAAATGTCCGAAATCATCGAAAATGTCGTTTTTTTAAATATTGCCGTAATATTAACAATAATCATTGGATTTTAGCATATGATGCATTTTGACATAGCCAGAAACAGGTGACATAGCTATGTTACTTTTGATTTTTGATTTTCGACAAATCTTGGAAGATATTAGGCGCCAAATTTTGAAAATTTAAATTTTTACAAAAAACTTTTTTATTTATTACTTTTTTTATATGACATTTTAACCAAGGTTAAAGAGTCATCTGATTTGAACAAAAATGTCAACATTTTTTGTTTCCGTAATTTTCCTTGGCCGCCATTGGCTAATTCAGTTTTTCAGTCCTACATTATTTATTTATTGTTCGATTTGTATAAAACCATGTTCATATGTTCCGTGGTTCAAAATGCCATTTTTTTTGTTACCGGTAAAGTTTCCTGTAGGCACCGGAAGTGGCGTAAATTCAGCAAAAACTACAATATTGACAGTTCGGTACAACTTTTTGAAAGCAAATATTATTTTTTTCAAATCTTTTATGACTGAAAAGATGTGCCATGTAAAGGCGCACAAAACATCGGGCTCAGTTTTTTTAATTTCGATTTCGTTTTCTGGCAATTTGGATTAAAGGGTGAAAAAAGGTGTCAATATAAGCTATTTACAACCCATCCAGTGTCTTCATATATTACAATATTTCTTCGATACTTTCATAAACTTGTAGCAATAATCCATACAAAGAGAATGTATGTGAAATTTAGTTAGTAATATAAGCAGTTGCCGAGAAATGGGCAATTTTGCATGAGTCACTTTTCATGTTATTTTGGCTGTAAAAGAATCAATTATTATTCGATTTTCAATTTTCTTTAACTGTCTGTTGCCTATCGCCACAGTCGACTATTCCAAACTATTTTAACACTTTCACTGTTACCGGAAGTGACGTCATTTAGGCAATAACTGAATTTTTAGCCTTAAAAATACATTTTTTATTCAAATGAGTATTATTTGTAATATTTTTAGAATTATGAAATTTGGTTCCCATCAACAAATAGAATGAACCCATACGATCATATAGATACCACAAAATGGTTTCTAACTTGTACGGTTGCAGAGAAATGGACGATTTTCCACAAGCCACTTTTTACTTTATTTTGGCTCTAAAAGAATCAGTTACTATTTGATTTTCATAAAATTTTCACCATATGATGTCTTATGCCATTTACGATTTCATAGAACTAATCTAGCTGTTTTAGTATCACCGGAAGTGATGTCATTTTGTCAAAAACTGTATTTTTAGCCTGCAAAACAGATATTTTATTCAAATGAGTCTGATTTGTAATGTTTTCAAAATTATGAAATTTGATTCCATTCAACAAATAGATTGACCCGATACGATCATACAGACACCACAAAATGGTTTCTAACATGTGCGGTTGCAGAGAAATAGTCGATTGTCTACAAGTCACTTTTCAAGGTTTTTGGTCTATAAAAGTGGCAATTATTATTCTATTTACATAAAATTTTCACTATATGATGTCATATGCCATTTCGGATTTCATAAAACTAATTTTTATTATCACCGGAAATAATGTAATTTTGTCAGGATCACTTACAAGTAACAAATGTATAAAATGAATTGATATTTGCTGGATTTGGTTGATTCTGCGTCCAATTTATTTGATGTGTGCAATGCTTATGGGGAAACTTGTTTAATGGTTTCATTGGTACCGGAAGTGACATATGTTCAAGGGTAAAGGCACCGGAAGTGACATGTTAAAGGGTAACGTGGCACCAGTGAAACCCGTCATTCCTGCATGCAGGTCTAGTTTATTTTGGTATTTGAGTTGGTTAATCGGCTGTAAAAAAAAGCAGCTATCCAGTCGTCTAACACTATCCCGTAATATTTTCACAAAAACACACACAGCGTGCTGGAGTGGTCAGAGTTTGGATGTGACAGAGTCCGCTGTACGTTGTCAGGAGGCCGAATTATTACCAACCCAGTACTCATCCTAATATACGAAATAAAATTCAAGTTCAGTTTTTTTCATTATTTCAATTTGTAAATGGACGACAGTTATTAAAATCATCGTAAGTAAATTATACAAATTGTAAATTGTATTGTTATTACAGCCGTAGAGAAAACAGAAGATGGGGGCATCGAGAAACGATCACTCGGCCGACATCGTAAGTATTATTCGTACTTGAGACTGTGGACTAGAATGTCCTGGATTTTATAATCCAGCCACGTGTTGTTAATGATAAAGATGGCTAGTCCTTCGTATGGTACTAAAACACTAGGTTCTACACAGTATAATATAAATGCATCTTGATGGTTCCCATTCAGCGAGACGTTAGATCTAATCGTCAGATCAAACCTTATTCAATTTAGAATAACCTTATGTTAGCATAAAAATGACCACTCTCTCCATGGTTTAAAGGCACAGATCTATCAGATCATTCACATATATTATTTCTAACGTAAACAATACCTTGATTGTTTTCATTTTGCGTAATTAAGGTAACGCGATCGGTTTGTTCCATTAGTTGCTACGACGATGGAACATATGTCGCATCTTGATCCACGTCCTATTAGAAATTCGTGCTTAACAATATTGTAGTTTTCGAGGGATTCTCATAGTACCGTAAACATGAAATGGTCATAACTTTTGTTAGAATTAAAGATTGATTTAAATACAGTTGGCCAAAAATGTTGTTTAATACAAACTCTGTTTAATTCTGTACATTCTTATTCTGATCTGTTGAGGCTTTCACATTTGTCTGGTTATTCTTCTCTACAGGCTCTGGGTTTAACGTGGAGAAGAGATTCGGTCTACGCGTCGGAAGTAAGTTTGTAGATACAGAATATGCTTGTTTTCACTGAATATAACAATTGTCTTCCCTTAATATAAATATCAATAAATTCAGGTTGGTTGTTGGTGAAGGGAAAGAGCGATGATCAAAGCTATTTAGATTTACTTTTTGTATCCCAAATTTCATGATAATGATTATTTATTAACATTTATAAAAGTTTTTTTCCTTCAATTTGCCTTGAAAGCTGATGTAGCACATATCCAACCATGACTCACGCGAGCGTGATACAACGTGTGGGAAATGTTGTTAGTTTTTTTTTATTTTGAGTGGCACCTGTATCTCTACAGACCTGGGTAGTGTTTCACCAAATTTTAACTAAGATAAAATCCAGATTTTAGTAATTTGATTGGACATTATAAGATTGATTTTAGTTGTTAGCCAATCAAAATTGAAGTATCTACTAAAATCTGGATTTTATCTTTACTATAAATTTCGGGAAACAGGGTCCTGGTACTGTACAGTCCAGGCTAGTCACCGGATCTATACACTTGATTCGATATGTACGTTTGTTGTTTGAGGTGTCTTTTTATTGTGTCTTGTCCGTTGGTTTGTCTTGTGTAATTGCTTATGTTTGGTAGCCCCCCCCCCCCCCTGTTAAATTTAGTGTCGAATACGTATTGAAAACTTCAAAACAAAACAAAATAGTCAGGCGCTCTTCTTATTGAGGCACTGTATCTTAGACAATTCAAAACCCCATCGTCATTAGCACAGTCGATTCTGCAAACTAAAACTTTAAGACCCCATTTCATTTCAGAAACTTTTAAACTGAAGCATCTATTGGAATTTTTGATTTATTCCCGTAGATGGCGTTAATTTGTCTTATCAATACTGGATATGATTTATTTCGTAGCGTATTTATGAAACTACCCACATTTATTAATAGAAATTGGTTTTATTTCACTTCAATCTATCCAATTTATTTCCAGGATTAAGATTAGGTGGACATGGTCGATTAAAACTGAACGTAAACCGTAAGTTTATTTCTTTACATGCGCTCCAACCTCGTGGGTTTTCCCGAAATGACCTAGTTTGTATCGAGTGGACGTTAAACCCAATCTCTCTCTTGTGGGTCTTCTTTCTAGCCCATAATTAACACCCCGTCCCGCTATTTGATAACAATAAAATGGATAATTGAGACTTCGTTTATTATCGTAGCCATGGCAATCAAGGCAATGCTATCAAAATTTCAAACACGTATAACTTCACTCAGAATAAAGTAATTTGAAAGAAATTGTCAATACGGTTTATATTCATTGTCTATTTTTAAACCATTTTAACAAGAACGGTTATCTATATATTTAAATCTTACATAGTGCATCTTTAAAACAGGTATTCTTTATGACGGCTGTTAATGATATTAAAAGAGTGATTTACACCGATATTGTTTGTTTACAGATCATGATGACGATGGTCAGACAATTTTACGACGAAAAAGTAAGAATCATTTTATCACAAATCTTACCCAAATCGCCATAGATTATTAAGACAATTGAAATATAAGTAGACACATATGAGGTTCCACCTGAAAATCAATCGTCGCGTTTTAATTTGGACATTTATGTTTGTTTACTAGAATTAAGTATGCCATGTCTGCTGAGCATGTAGGACATTGACATTTTATATTATAATTTAAAGAAAGGTTTGGATGGTTCAAGAAATCCAAAAAATCCCAAAAGACAAAGAAATCCAAAAATTCAAAGAGAGGGAAATCGATGAAAGGTGAGTATTATTTAGTATTGTTTTAAAGTTGGGTTGAATATTATTGAGCCAGGTGAGCCTCCAAATAATGGATTAAAAATTAAATGACAGTAACATAAAATAATACTCCAATGGAGGTAGACCACCATAAAATCTTCCCATTGACTTCACTGTTAATTCTGGCCTTTTTGTCCACCTCCAACTTTTCCCCAAATTTTCGTTGGGCTAAATGCATTTCACTGCAGACAGAGGAACAAATGTGCATGTCTTTGCACTAAAATGTGTATGAGGTTAACCACCAAAATTTTGAGATACACAAACTTAAAGAAGCATACTAAAAACATGTAACTACGCTCGTAGTTGTCGTACATATCACCGTGGCCATCTGAGAATCTCGTTATCCTTCCGCCTCAAAATTATGAATATTACCAAAACCAGGCAGAAAATGTTAATTCAAATTCAAATGCGCATGTAAAAGGGGTAGACAAGAGACACAGAGAGAAATACTATAAATAAACGAACAACAATTTGTATGGTCTGCCTCCCAATATAATCAACAGAGTTATCTCCCCTGTATACGACATGTCATGGTTTGAGAGAAAGAGAGACAGAAATGGAGTTTAACGTTCACTCGACTCAAACCATGTCATTTCAAGACTTACACATGATTCAATTTTATATCAATAATTCGCTTGCGCGTGGAGGTCATTGGGAGGAAACCGGAGGACCCGAAAAAAACGTCGAGGTTGGACAAGCGATCTTACTCCTTATCACGCGAAAGCGCGGAATCGGAACTGCACGCAAATTGACTCAATGACAGACCTTAAGATACAGGGCACATGCGTTAACCATTCGCCACTCCCCTATCGTATCAAGCAATTAGCGTGGCAATGGGCTGGAAATCCGAAAACCCCAAAACCCAACATAACGTTAACGGTTCCTTAACAGTGGAAATTTAAACAGCGCTTAAAACATTAAACCTCGTGGTATTGACGAGACGTTTAACCCCATTGTATTGACGAGGCGTTTAACCCCGTTGTATAGATGAGACGTCAAGTCTCACTTCCATTTCCATCCTGGTAAATTAACTTAATGTATACCAGCATGTCTATTATTCTACTACCAGGAATGATTCATAAAATGAAGACAGGAGGACATAAAGTCGCAACTGGTGTGAAGAATGTAATAAAAAATATTGGTAAGTATGTAGTGTGTAGTTAACTACCTGGTAAGTATATAGTTAACTATCGGGTTAGTACGTAGTTCACTACCAATAGTTCTTATGTTGTATCTGGTTAGTATCTAGTTAACTACCTGTTCAGTATATAATTAACTGTCATGTTAGTATATAGTTTACAATCTGGTTAGTATATAGTTAACTACCAGGTTATATACTATATATTTAACTACTTAGTTAAAGTCCCGTGAACACATTGGCGTACCTTTTGCAAATTTTGCCCCATCTACCCACACACAGTGCACAGGTTTTCTACCTTTGCCCCTAAATAGCGCCTACATAGACTAGACCCACTTGAACAGATGTTTATGACACACATCCTCACCCTGGGATTTTACAGTATCCGGATACAGTGTGGCTGCCTCCACCTTCCCCTTGGTCCTGGTTGTAGCTCTTATCCCAAGTTTTTTGTATCTTCAGGAAAACATCTATTCGGAAGCCATTCGCTCGGGAAATCCAAAACAAGGGGAAAGGCTTCACTTGGTTTAAAATTGAAAACCAAAGGTAAATCTAAAAAGGGGTCGAAGGGAAAGTCTAAAAAGACATCCAAGACTAAATCGACGAAAAGCAAATCTAACAAGGTTTCCAAGGCTAAATCTAAAAAAATATCGAAAGGAAAGTCCAAAAAGGCATCCAAGGCTAAATCGAGGAAAAACAAATCAAGGAGTATATCAAGGGGTACATCTAAGAAGGCTTCTAAGGCTAAATCTAAAAACGGGTCGAATGGAAAGTCTAAAGATGCATCCAAGTCCATATCGAGGAAAAACAAATCAAGAAGACGAAATTCAAAGAAAGCCAAGGCTCAATCTAAACAGGTGTCAAGGGGCACATCTAAGAAGGTTTCTAAGGCTAAATCTAATACAAAGTCGAAGAGAAAGTCTAAGAAGGCATCCAAGGCTAAATCTCAGAAAAATAAATCGAGAAGACGAAAGCGGAAGAAGGCAGCTGAATCAACTCAGATTAAAGTTAAGAAAGATCAAGTTGTAGTGGATCAAGTGAAGAAAGCTAATGAAGGTAGATAAATATTTTATGCTAGTATATTTCGCACCTCTAGAAAATATAAAACTGTTTATGCATGCAATAATAAAAAAAGGATATTATTAACCTAAGAAATTAAGAATAAGAGCCATGTATCATAAATTGATTTGTGTACCAAACAGACTCATTGAGAACAAATTTCACCCTTTTCACTGATTACCACGGTAAGATACTGCATATACTCGACCACGACCATACTATATACAAAATGTCTGCACTGGTATAGGTTTAATATTAGATTCAGATCGTGATAACAATATTTTCTGTGATATATTAAGCCTGCAAAAGTTCGACTTTGTGATATTTCAATCCACTTGCTATCTTGGTCTCCTTAGATGTCCACTACCTACTTAATAAAGCCTAAGAACAGTTTAATTGGTTGTGATGTTTGGATAATTTTACAGATTTATGCCAATGTAAAGCCAATGGTGATCCACATTTCCACACATTTGATGGACAAAAGATCGATTTTATGGGTAAATGCCGTTATACTTTGTCCAGGTCATTGATAGCTGATGACGCATGTTCCTTTGATGTAGAAGTCAAGAATCACGTTCGAAATAATAAACCTAAAGTGTCCTGGGTTAGAAGTGTCTTCTTTAAAATATATGGCATCGAGGTGAAACTTCATCTCCGGAACAAACTGTTTGTAAGTGTAAATATAATCTTTTTGTAAGCCTATTCGTAATCGTTTGGTATTAAGTCATGATGGTTTTTAACACATGAACATAACTGTTTTTAAAATATGACAAAAAGTTTTTGTAAGTCACCATAAGCGTTTTGTAAGTCTAACCATAAGCGTTTTGTAAGTCTAACCATACTATTTTTATTCTTCTAACCATACTACTTTTGTAAGTATAATTATATTTGCAAGGAATGCCATGAACTTTTTGTAAGTATAATTTCATTTGCAAAAACTACCATGATCTTTTTGTATGTGTAATTATATTTGCAAAGAATACCGTGAACATTTTGAAGTATAACAAATATATAGCAATCTCAATCTGTTTGCCAGGCGATCACTGTCATTTTTACATTGGCTCTTGGGATCGACACCATGGCATTAATGATATAAATCGCGCCCCCTAGACCACTCACTGCGAATTGACTAGTTCGACTAAACAGCCTATTATTTACATAATATTCAGACTGTTTTTTTTTTCAATTATATGACTACGTCCGCAAATTATTATTAAGTAAAATAACTATTGGCAGTTGGAATTCTACATTCCATCAATTGGTGCAGTTAAGTAGGATGTTAAACCCAATTTCAATTCATTTCTTAGTCTCGCATCATATGACTATATTCAGGTAAATGGCAAACGAGCTTATCCACCTGTCAGTCTCGCTGGTGGACGACTCAACGTCATCAAGAGTGGAAAATCTTTAGAAGCAACCACTGATTGTGGTATCAGGGTTAAGTTTGATGGAAATCATCTGGTAAAAGTGAAAGTACCTAAGAAATACGCTGGTCGATTGACAGGTCTGTGTGGTGATTGTAACAAAGAAAAAGATGACTTCCGTTTAGCTAACGGAACTGACGTAACGGAAGTTAAGGAAAGATTTGCGTTGATAGGTAACAGCTATCTCATACCATCACAAAAGGCAAAACCCGAGTGAGTATTATTCAAAATATATTATGGAAAACATTGCAAGGCGTTCTCATGATAAACAGATTACTCTTTTGGTTTTGAAGATAAAGCGGAAGTTTATGTATTGAGTAATTTTAATATCATTTTGGGCTTACTCGTTCGAAATAGATATAATATTGGTTTTGTGAATGGACATGATCACATAATGTCTCGTGCATCTAAACCACTATGAGGCCAAAGGTAGAATTGAGACAATAGTGATAAACGCCCATTCGACACAGAACAGTTCATTTTATTTCAATAATTCGCTTCCGTATAAGAGTCTATAACAGTAATGAAAGGCGGAGATACCTAGAGGAATTATTATTTAATGTATTCGCTTTCTTTCAACCAGATGTGTATCAGTTCAACCGACATTAGAATGTAGTAAGAAGGTTTCAAAATTAGTTAGTACTGATGACTCATGTGGGATGATTAAGAACACAGATGGTCCCTTCGCCAAATGTATCAAAGCGCTTGGGGATGATGTTATTGACTATTTTGATGGATGTACGTATGATGCTTGCTCCTATGAAAACCAGCCTGCAGAACTGAAGTCATCTGTGTGCAAGTCATTAGAAGCTTTTGCTGCTGATTGTGAAGATGTTGGTATTATTGTTGCATGGAGAAGCGCTGGTTTATGTCGTGAGTACTCTGTTTTCCTAATTCATCGTGTAGCCATTAAACAACGGGCAGTGCACGGCTTTCGGAGATCAATTCGTTGAGTTTTTTTAGGGATCGTATTATGGGGGAATTCATTACCACCCCATTAAGTTTCAAACGCCAGTCACACTGCGTATTATATTATTATTCAGAAGGCCACTAATTATACAATTTTACACCCTAATGTTTGAATATCAATAGAGGCTAACAACGCGTGTTCGATTCTGTTTTTCAGCCCTGACGTGTAGTGAAAACATGCACTATAGTCCATCTATATCAGGTTGTCAGGAGACATGTTCTGGTCTACCACCTCTTGACCAATGTCCAGTAGATCTCAGTGAGGGATGTAAATGTGATGAAGGTTTTGTGTTGAGTGGTGAAACATGTGTTGAAGAGGAACAATGTGGTTGTACAAATACTGAAGGCTTTTATTTCCCGGTAAATATGACTATATTGGGACTTATATGTGTTGTATCCTTGATAAATGTGTATGAGCGTGTGGGAATAGCATGTTAGGCGGAACCAGAGCTCCATATAAAGGTCACATATAAATGTGGATTGGAATAGGGTAGATTTGTTTAGTGACAGGTCCACAATATCCTGACCTTCTTGACCGTTTAGAGTCAGGTTCGAGTCAATGTATATGCCTATCTTGAAATGTTATCTTTTCAAGATAGAGAGTCACGGTGACTCTGTGAGTAGAGCTATGACTCATTTGGTTAAAACAACGAATTCGCGGGTTCGAGTCACGGTGCGGAATGAACGGCCTGGCAAGTATGTGGCAAGTATTGATGGGACGAAACACCGAAGCACACCAGTGTACCCCTTCGCATGCATGTGATAGAATTCGTGGCATTCGAAGTCTCGGCAAGACTGGCCCCATAATCCACTGCATGCTGTATGTCCGCCTGTCTTCATTAGCCCGGTTGGTGTAGCAAAGTAGTACGGTAAGCCCCGTTCCATTACATTTGCAATGCTGCTGGTAGCTTGGGTAGTGTTAGTCACCTGATAGGTTTATTCATTTCATTTTATATCTGTTATAAAGCTTGGAGCTGAGTACATATCTGATGATTGTTCAGTAACTTACACCTGTACCAACACGGAGACTGGACCACAAATACAGGCTGTGTCCAGGGATGCCGACTGTTCTGATCATTCAACCTGTTCTCTGGAAAATGGTGAACCTATTTGTACATGTAATGAAGGCTATACCAATCTTCCAAACGGGGAATGCGTCAAAGGTTAATGTCTAATACTTAATTCTATTAAAAGCACAAGGAGTCAGATCGTTCTCAAACGTCACTAACATATATTATATTATTTTGAAGACTGTACATATATATTGGACCTTCTTAACAGAAACCAACGCATACTTCAAATGGTTATACGTTACGTTATACTTGATAAATTTCAAGGCTTTCGTGTCAACTTGATTTGATTTTGTTTATTTTATCTGAACTTTTGTCTTTGTAGTTGTACCAATAAAAGAAAACATCGTAGAAATTCCTATCAAACAAGAACAAAAAGTAATAGAGGAACCTGAGCTTTTACCAATTTTTAAAAAAACAGAAGAGAAAGAGACACCAGAAGTAGTGGGACCAACTCAAGAAAAACCTAAATCTAAATCAACTAAAACTCGATCGATGATATTCAACCCAATACCAGCTATGCCGGAACCACAAGTCGTTGTGGAACCAAAACCGGAACCAACTCTAGAACCACAAGTTCTTGTTGAACAAAAACCGGAACCTGAACCAGTCGAACAGAAGCCCGAAGAAGAACTACCAGAACCTCCAATAGTTGTTGCACAGAAATCGGAACCACAGCCACAAGTTGTTATCGAACCAAAAGAACCGGTGGTTGCTGAACCAGAAACGCAAGAGGTTACTGTGACAGAGGCACCAGTGATTGCTGAACCAGAAACACCAGCAGTGGCTGAACCAAAAGCACCAGTGATTGTTGAACCAAAAACGCAGGAAGTAGCTGTGCCAGACGCACCAGTTATGGCTGAACCAGAAGTACCACTGATTGTTGAACCAGAAGCACCAGTCATTGCTGAACAAGAAACACCAGTCATTGCTGAGCCAGAAGCACCAGTTGTTGCTGAGCCAGAACCACCAGTGGCTGCTAAACCAGAAACGCCAGTTGTTGCTGAACCAGAAACGCCCATAGCTGCTGAACAAAGACCAGAACCGCCAGTGGTTGCTGAACCAGACACGCCCATAGATGTTGAACAAAAACCCGAATCCCAAGTAAGACAGAAACCAACAGAACCCGAGAGGGTGGCCGTCGAGGGTCTGCAAACCTCACCTGTTCCAACATTACCCGTTGATCCAGAGGAAGAGATTATTCAATCCCTACCAGTCGTTGCTGAACCAGCAACATCAGTCATTGCTGAATCAGAAACGCCAATGGTTGCTGAACCAGAAACACCACTGATTGCTGAGCCAGAAGAACCAGTCATTCCTGAGCCAGAAGCACCCGTGATTGCTGTACCAGAAGCACCCGTGGTTGCTGAACCAGAAACATCAGTGGTTAATGAACCAGAAACACCAGTGATTGCTGAGCCAGAAACGCCAATGGTTGCCGAACCAGAAATACCAGTGATTGCTGAGCCAGAAGCACCCGTGATTGCTGAACCAGAAACACCAGTGGTTGCTGAACCAGAAACAGCAGTGGTTGATGAACCAGAAACACCCGTGGTTGGTGAACCAGAAGCACCCGCGGTTGCTGAACCTGCACCAGAAACACCAGTAGTTGCTGTACCGGAAGCACCAGTGGTTGCTGAACCAGAAACATCAGTGGTTAATGAACCAGAAACACCAGTCATTGCTGAGCCAGAAACGCCAATGGTTGCTGAACCAGAAATACCAGTGATTGCTGAGCCAGAAGCACCCGTGATTGCTGAACCAGAAACACCAGTGGTTGCTGAACCAGAAACACCAGTGGTTGCTGAACCAGAAACACCAGTGGTTGATGAACCAGAAACACCCGTGGTTGGTGAACCAGAAGCACCCGCAGTTGCTGCACCTGAACCAGAAACACCAGTAGTTGTTGAACCTGAAACGCCGGTGATTGCTTTGCCAGAAGCACCAGCAGGTCTGCAAACCTCACCTGTTCCACTATTACCAGCTGAACCAGAGGAAAAAATTATTGAAGTCCCACCAGTCGTTGCTGAACCAGCGCCACCATTGATTGCTAAGCCAGAAACACCATTGATTGCTGAACCGGAAACACCAGTCATTGCTGAACCAGAAACGGCAGTCGTTGCTGAACCAGAGCCAGAAGTCGTTGCTGAACCAGAAGCACCAGTTATTGCTAAACCAGAAAATCCCATAGCTGTTGAACAGAAACCAGAGTCCCTATTAGAACAAAAACCTGAAGTGCCCGAAGGCGAGAAAATCTCGCCTGTACCTCAATTACCAACCGAAGCAGATGAAAAAATTATTCAAACACCACCAGCTATTGTTAAACCCGAGCCACTAGTCACTGCAGAACCCGAGCCCCAAGTTGTTACTGAACCCGAACCCCCAATCGTTGCTGCGCCAGAACAAACAGTGGTTGCTGAGCCAGATGTACCAGTAGTTGTTGGGCCAGAAGTACCAATTGTTGCTGAACCAAAACCAGAACCACCAGTCGTTGTGGAACCGCCAGCTGAGCCACCAGTGGTCACTGAACAAGAATCACCAGTGGTCTCTAAACCAGAACCAACAGTGGTCACTGAACCAGAACCAACAGTGGTCGCTGAACCAGAACCACCAGTTGTTGAACAGAAGCTTGAAACAAAACCTATAAAATTTGGTAATGTTTTCTGTGATATTAGATTATACCACATCGCTTGGATATCTTAGACAAATAACCCTTTAATTAATTTATTAACCTTCTAATTTAATTGCCGCAATCTTTTAGATTGAAAACATTGGTTGCCGCACCGGAAGAACGAGTAATTGCTTTGTCAGGAGCATTAGGGGTTGGTTTGCCAGAAGATCCAGTGGGTGGTGTGCCAGAAGAACCAGTAGTTGCTGAGCCGCTTCATTGGATTTTATATATTGATTTTTTGGGGGATTGTATTTTCAAGTCCCGAAGCAGCAGCCAATGTTGAAACTAAAATCAACAACAGCCGATTAACGCTTCATCTATCAAAACAAACTGTTTACATATCGAATCCTAAAGATTTAGCAAGAATCAATCATGTTAATTGTTTGCTATCTATTTAAATATAGAACTGAAAATCTTTCTTCCAGTACCATGCGAATGTGAAGGAAGAGGGGATCCTCATTATACCACATACGATGAAGCTTTTCTAGAACTGTACGCTGACTGCAAATACACAATGAGTAAAGGGGAGTTGAATGATGGAAATTGTGGATTTGATGTGGAAGTCAAGAACGAGAAACACCCGTCGTCAGGTCATCCTAACAGAGCCTTTACACAATTTGTTGATGTGAAAGTTAGCGGAGAGAAGATACGGCTGCTTCATGGTGGACGTGTTTTGGTACATGCTTTCATTATTCTTTTCAGTATTCATTTTATTACCTGTGTGGGTGTCCCATGTAGCTTAATGTAACCAGTAAACCGACCTATAACAAAATATCATCCATAGACCGATTCATTCAAATAGATCGATAAATAACATTAAGATCAATCCATTACAAAAAAAAATAGATATATCCATTCAAATAGATCGCCAAATAACAAATAGGCCAATCCAGTATAATTAGATCTATCCATTACAAATAGACCTATCTTGAGCAAACCCCAGGTGACGATGCTTTTTGGGTTCTAAGATTGTTCATGCACTGGCGTTCGGACAGATTTTGAGTTTGGTTGCCATCCTTGATTTGTTTCTTATATGATTCGTGGCCTGGTGGGACAGCTAGTATAGTATACCAACCCAGATTATTCTTTTCGGTAAGGCTACAACGTTGTCAGTTAGTGGAGAACATGCCACAAAACATGAACCACAATAATATAAGTTTTGTTTTCTGTTTTCAGCTGAATGGTGTAGATACCTCCCTACCGTTTATAACACCGCAAGTCAATGTTACACAAGCTGGTAAATTTGTTAAATTAACAACACGATGTGGCGTTCAGGTAATTTTAAAGTTACTTGAAATTGATAGTAAAATTATGGACAATCTTCCAGATTGGACAAAAAAACAAATGGTAATATTAATATTCGTGAAGCACACCTGTTCGTTTAAAAAGTTGAAGAGTTATTATTAAGAGGTAATAATTATGTTTTTGGCTTTGCGGACAGTTTTTATGGATGTATGGTTACATATATTATATAAGAAGTGATATCACATGGTATCACTATCAAGGATGTCCCGGGTTCGACTCTGATACTGATCGAGAACGATTACCTATTGGATTTCCAGGTATAACCAAACTCACATGACGGGGGATTTAGCGTCCTACTGTTCTGTTCCGACATGGCTATTGAAGACGGGTTGAGCTACACAAAGCCCCATATAAAAGAACCTATGACAGTTGGAATTTGATAATAAGTAACCCGGTTGTTGCAAAAAAGAAGGACTTTTCATGTCCTTCATAATATATAAAATATTTTAGGTTTGTTTTGATTGTTGTATATTAAAATGATATGTGGTAGCATTTTAGTTGAAGAAAAGTGGGGCGTTTCATTTCCTTAATACACGTATTATTATACTTTAGGTTTGTTTTGATGATCTTATTATATGCAGCTATATATTCAAAATGATAAATGGTTTTATAATATCATATTTTAGGTGAGTTTTGATGGACGTATGATTGTACGAATAAAGACTCCTCCGAGTTATAGAAATAGATTAACTGGGTTATGTGGTAACTGTAACGATGACCGCCATGATGATATACAGGTTGATGGTAGAAGTGTCAACAGCTTTCCAACATTAACAGAAGGTTATCAAACTCTGGCGAACCAATATGTCGTTAAAGATGATTCTAATAAACCAAGTACAAATCCAGTGTAAGTATATTTAACATTTAGGATAGCGTGTATGATGACATGGCCGCCATCTTGGAATTTTTTCGTCAATCTGTACGCAGCTCCAGTGAACAGCATGCTAAGTGCCGCTAATGAATGGCCGCAGATCTGCTAAGTACATGTAGGATTGGTGTTTATTACTTCATTTTCTCTAATATGTTTCAATGCTCGTGGATTTGGCTTTCGTTGGCCTGAATTGTGGTCCCCCTGCACTAACTATTAGAATCGATTTGCTGTGCTTTTAACCATGCTTGCATTATTCATAACGGCGTTCCGTATTCTAATGATTCAAACCTGGTTAAATAAACAGTAAATCTATTCTAAATCCAATTATAACGACTGTTATTTTCAAATTACACACGTGTATTAAGACTGTGTTGACTTTTGCGAACAATAGTCCAGATTTAGTATTACTTTATTTGTCTAAAACAGGTAACGATTACGGTATGGAACCATTGTAAGCTTTAAATAGCCATTAACCGTTTTGAATAAATTGTAGATGAAGTTAAAGGGTTCGGTGTAATATATATTATATTTTATATTGTATTTCCAGATGTCAAGTGCAGTGAAGTTTAGAAGGAACTAACTGAAAGTAGAAATAGCTTTTCGTCATAATATTTGACAACATAATCAGAATAAATATATCATGCATTCATTACTTGAGTTCGTATCTACAATACTGCACACGGGGGATATTTTCACAACTTTAAATAAGAGATGGTGGGGATTATTTCACAATGTTGGGGGAACCGATGAAATTCTTGGAGGCATAACTGAGGGCCAGTCTTGCGGCCATGGCTTAACTTTAAATTTGAGGAAGTGAGAGAAAGAGACAGACGTAGACAGAAAGAGAGGTGGAAAAACGGAGGGATGGAAGTCCACACAACACAGACTAGGTGATACCGGGATTAACTTATGGTCAAATTTATTTCAATAATTCACTTGCGCTTAGGGGTAGTTAGCAGTGGGATGATAATGGAAGATCCCGATGGGGGGGGGGGGTGAGGGGCATGGTTATAGGTAAGACGGATATTCGAAAAATTCTCCCCCGTGTTCCTGAAGCAAGGATTGGAAAATGGCGGAACGCTGAATATCGACAGGGTGTTTCTCCCTTATAACAACAATGATCGACATCAACTTAAAAAAACAATATAGCATTTTTCATGAACGGACACAGTCGAACGAACACGGTGACGGCTATATACGTGTTGGCGTTTATTTAAAAATACCTTGTTTATGTTTGTCTTGCGTTGACAAAACCTTAAACCCCATACAATTTATTCCCCCAAATAGTCTATAAATAATTAGCTAAGTAATGTGACTTTGTTTAACCTTGGGTGTGTTAATAAAATAACTGTAATCCTATCCATGTGCAGTCTATCAATAGACAGACATCTTTTGTGTTTTTATATCGCCAATAAACAATAACTCTATTGATAGAAGTCAGTGATCGATAGATCGATATATAAATCTATTGATTGGGATCAATTGAGAGATTATATACCAATTGGTGAACATGTAGCATATTAACAGGTATTAGAACAGGTGATAAAGGTAGTCTTCTTTTATTTTGGTGGCGAATAGTGTCGTCGAGAGAGAGAGAGAGAGAGAGAGAGAGAGAGGGGGGGGGGGGGGTTGTAGGTGTCTTTAGCAGTGGAATCATATCAACACAGGTCGAGGTTGTTTTTTTTTTACATTATTGGCGGGTTTTTATATCGAAAATTGAGAGAGAGAGAGAGAGGGGGGGGGGTAGGTGTCTTTAGCAGTGGAATCATATCAACACAGGTCGAGGATGTTTTTTTTACATTATTGGCGGGTTTTTATATCGAAAATTGATGAGTAGGAGATTTTATTTATCACCCAATCCTTTCTTATATGGACAAATAAATAAATGTAATTCTTTGTTATATAATTCACTTTTACCGAACCTGATTACATTACGGCGTAGTGATACATTATTTTTGACAGCAATTAAACCATTGCAAAGTGAGTTATTTTGACCCTGTGTTTTTTTTATTAAGGTCGGTTTATAAAATTAGTTCGAAGAAGTTACTTTTAATAATAAAAAAAAAATAACTGTTCTTTGAAAATAAAAAAGTAGTTTCTTTTTAACTGACCAAACAAATTCATGTAAAGCGATATGAAATTAGATTATGAAATTTATCACACACGCGATATCTACTATAGAATGCATTATTGGGGGATAAACTATAATATAGACCCTTCAGCCCCCATGGAATAGCTTATAATTATATGATGAATTCTAATTTTGTCTTGAAGAATATGCCCCTTTAAATATAAACAGATATTGTTTATGACTTATCAGATATAAACAAGGATATTGGTATCGATTATCTATAAATATAACATGATTATCGAGAAAAATAGTCGATGTTAGGAAAAATCACAAAAGCCTTTCGACTATTTAAAATGATTTATTAATAGTGTAATATATAGCTTGGGTTTATTAGTTTACAGAAGAAAATGTATCGGCGTGGAATATTGTACAGTAAGGGGGGTGTCGGTAGAATTGCAAAGAAAGATTTATTACGGTCTAAATGAACTGATCCTGTTTCATATATATACAGGGCATTATACTGAATTGTGTTATTTCTACGCTTACTGCAGTAGATTGGGTATCGGTATAGCCAATAAGTGTAATGCGACATCCATGCTAGGTGGTATCGGATGTTCTATGTGTAGTTAAAACACTCAAACACTGTTCGTTTCAGCAGATTGATTATTGATGTAGATAACATATCATGTATGTGCATTGGTATCAGGTGTTCTTGATCTAGTTAAAATACTCGACCCTGTGTTCCTTACAGCAGATTGATTATTGGTGTAGTAAACTTCACATGCACGAGAAGTGTTATCATGTGTTGTGGGGTGAGTTAAAACTTGACTCTATGTTTGGTAAGAAATAGAATTTAACGTAAAACAACGTACATGGGTAATGATATAGGATGTTCTTGGTGAGAGTACCCGACCACGTGTTCGATGTTGTTGATTAATTTTTGTTCTAGTTAACACAAACATACAGACTAAATAGTTACTGGGTAATGATACCGGGTATTCTAGATGTAGCACCTGCATGTGCACAACATCAACTGTGTAGAATAGCATAACATTCTTCAGAGTCATAACCGATACACCAATATCGATCGACTAATTTCTTTGATTATATACTGACTCTTTCAGAGGGTTGGGTGACTGAATCGTTTATCGTGTGTGATTTAGATCTTATGGTCTGGGTCAAGTTGTGTGGTTTCGATTCCCAACTTTTACTTGTGACGCCTTTCTGACCGCAAGTGTTTTTAATATGGTAATATGCCGATGCTCCAATGATCAGAAACTATCATGATTTATGTCGAAACAATTATACCCAGATCGGTTAAGGGGAGCTTATAAAGATCAATATTATGATGAGAACCATCACTATTCACGGTCAAGATGGTATTATACTGCTGCAAGATGATTATTCAGAATAATAGCTTAAAGTACGTCTTAGTCAATCCTAAGATAGAAAATATTTGAATTAATCAGCTTGTTTGAGATAGTTATTGACCTGAACAACGCGCTTTTAGACCTACCAACATTGTGGTACAAATTATAGCAACACATTAGCGGATCAACTTTTGATCTAAAGTGTTGAACAAGCGTATCTGTGGTTCAAAGTGAGCAAAAAGACGCATTCTGGGAGGAACTATTTTGTGTAAAAGGCACAACTTTAGGTAGTTGGAATTCAAGACGCATTCTGAGATGAGTCATATTGTGGAATAAAAATATCGTCGGATTGTTAGGACCCAGGTCTGTGTTGTGGAAAGGAAAGGCATACCACTGGATAGTTATAAACCCAAAACGCATTCCGAGGGCAGCTATATTGTGGAATAGGCATACCTTGAAATCATTTAGACTCAAGATGCGTTCTGAGGGGAGCTATATGTATATTTCGTAATAGGCAATCTTGGGATCACTAGGACTCACGACGCATTCGTAAGTAATAAATGTTATCTTCATTGGTTTTCCTGGGTACATATTAACGTAAAGTAAACTGTGAGAAATTCGATATTTTAGGGACAATTGGCCTGTCCTGAATTCTCGCCATACCCAAAACTTAGTATGTTGTTTTGTAATGCGGTTTTCCATCTGGAATACACAGAAAAACTAAAAAAAAATCACTCTTTAATTCCATTAAATTTAAGCAGAAAAAATACTTCTCAAAATTAGTCTTTTTGACTAAAATCGTCGATTTATGACTTAAAATGTCGCCCAGCCAGCGTAGTCTTTGTTCTAACTGTAGACATTGGACAATTTTAACTCTCAACTAATGATATATAGTTTAATTTTTTGTGAATAAGGCATCGTATCACACGAATATTAGGCGGATGTAAAACCCTGTCTGTGAACGACCCCACGGATCGTATCTTTTAGTACTCGTCAATCAAAATGGACAGTTGTAAATAATATATAGTATTAACACAACTTATCTTTCTAACTTGTTGACTAAAAAAACATGGAGAGATATAGATAGGTATATAGTTTAAATAATTAACACTGTAGTGCATTAATGTTGTATCATCGGGTTTTTTTCTGGCCTGATTCCAGCTTGTCGGTGTGGTAATGCAGGGGGGTGGAGTTGAAAAAAATCGAGGTCCCTTCTGCAGACATTGGCTGACGCATAAAAGAACCCTTTATAGTTTGATATCGATATTAGAGTATGTCGTAACGCCGCTGTCTGTACAAGATTAAAGTTCCAATTTCATATTTTCTAAGAAAGTCAAAACATAATTATTTCTATGTCTTTTGCTCAAAAGGTTGTCAACTCTCTATTATACGATCATGGGCAAAATTTCACAGGGGTTAAAATGGTTTTAACAGAGGTTAAAATGGCTGACGTAGGCTGATTGAGGAAATAGTAACTCAATTACCTCCCTTGTTTTCCCATTCCTCTCCATGGACGTCCATCTTCAAACGTTTGAATTTGAAGTTGAAAATGATACTTTTGCCAATTTCTCAACTGGCAATGGTGAATTATAGGATTAATAGGATTATTCTTTAACAAGGTAGGACTGTTTATAGGTACAATCTATTTTAGGGCTTTATTTTAATACATTTTATAAATATAACTTTAAAATATGCTATTGGAACTTTAACCTCTTAGCACACTGTCTTGTGTATGCCGACCTTTATTATACCACTTCGGGCAGAAAAGTAGGACGTTAAACCCCATTTCATTTCATTCCAGAGTAAGGAAAGTTGTGTTGTATGCAGTGAATTGTAGGAACTATCTGGCGTACTTTTGGGGAATATCCTGTATCGTAGCGCGTGTGGTATACAGCGTATAGCATTGTGTCCTATAGGACGTATTCTGTACGTGGGTTTTACTAGAAACACACTGTCGAATTTTTAGGTGGTTGCACACCATTGCGTTTTTGTGTTCACAATGTTGCGTTTAGGTGCTGGATGGTGATTGATAAATAAAATAGTTTTAAAATCCAAATAAACCATGCTAACTCTTTCTAATGATGATAATAAGGATGCCTCAGTGGTTCAAAAGTAAACATATAAATAATTATCAGATTGTTTCACAACATGGATGAAACTACGAAGTCCGGATTCAACGAAGGTGAGGAGGCAAGGTCGCTGTGTGTACATACGTCCCTCATAACACAATAGGTATGCCCCTCTTCATTTTTATAAATTGTCCCGGTTAAGGGGGCATGAAACCTTATTTCTTTTCATTTCCGTTTGAGGAAAAGCACGATTTAAATTGTATCGGTTCTTATACAGCCCTATTCATTAGGTAAACCAACTAGTCAATGTCCCGATCGACTGTCTCAATATATTCTATGTAACATAATGAATTAAGTGTAACATATAGGTATGTTTGTTTAGTTAAAATCTTGTCATGAATAAACTATGAAATGTGATCTGATTGACAGAAGTTAGTGTTCTTTACACTGAGTTTTGTTGGATTAAGATGAGTGGGTATATTTGAGGGGGCTGAACGGGGTTTAATAACATGTATAGTAAGTAGGCACTTGTTTAAAATAAAGTGCAGTGTAAACCCTACATAAGAATACAGGTAGTTATAATATACTAGTTTATATATATTATATGGCGTAAGGCATGATGTTTATATATTATTGAATAGAGGTCTGGCTAAGATTCATATTGAAGTAGAATATTTTATCTGCGGCGTATGGCTTATGGTAAGTTTATGTTTAGTATTAAAGAACTCGTGCGTTTTATGAATGAAATGAGCTAAACTTAGGTTTTAAAATCATTTTTTTCTGTACCGACTGCATAAAGGATTGAAGGTAAATAACATGGTACGACTATTAAAGCAGCTGACTTTGATTTGAGGAATTGAGAAGTGAAATGGGTTTTAATGGCTCACTTTTCAGCACCGACTGGGCATACGTCATTTAGTGTGCTATGAAGACGGGCATATACAATACATTGTTCTGTGAGGGAAATTTAGCCCGTACAACGGCGCTACGGTCTACTGTTATATCGAATTCCAACTGTAAAATGATCCATTACGTGCACGCCAATGTGTACACGGGACCTCAGTCTTTCGTCCCAGCCATAATTCTCTACTTCAGATATTCTTATTTGTGGTATCTTTTAAGATTAAAATCAGTTGACAAATGATTAATTTTGATCTATTTTAGGATGGAATAAGTCTTAATATTAAGGACGCCTTACCTATAAAAAATGGATATAACTTTTATATTGGTCGGGGTGTGGGTGTGCGGTGTGTGTGTGTGGGGGGGGGGGCACTAAGTGGTCGCGTTTCGAGCTCTAGCTGGCGGTCGTCTATACCTGGCTTGCGGTTGGGATTTCGACCTCTGGTTTGGGCGTATGTGGTTTGGATATAGTGGTTCCTTCTCAACCTAATATATATATATATATATATATATATATATATATTTAGTTTAATTAATTTTGATCAATTTTACTTAGGATAAAATCTTAAAAAATTAAATACCATATAAATAGAGATTAACGACTTTAATGGAAGCAAGCTTCTAACCTATATCTTCCACATTGTAAATTAGACTTATTGGTCAATTCAAATCAATATTGATGTGATGTTGTTATCTTACCATGAAAAGAGGGGTTTCTGGTATCAAATATTAAGATAAAATGAAAATTTTAAAAATACTTTCAAGCGCCAATTGTCAAACACTGCCATTCAATTTGCACCCTTCGCGTATTAACATAACTGATAACAAATTATAGTTAAACAGAAACGATTGAATATAAATCTCAACTGTGTCAATTTCTATTTGCTAAAGAGTTAGCTCCTTTATCATTGATACAGCTTGTGTATATTCATTTATAACAAGGCTCACAGTAATTTGTATGAGTATATTCCATTAGTAGATATTTGTGTCACCATATATCACTTTAATAGTTATGTAAATGTATACACTAATTTGTGTATTATTCCCGACCACACATGCGTAGAATACGACATTTATGACTTAAAGATTAACTGATAACTATACAGACCAATAATAACGCTTTTATTGAAACTTATTCAAACTTATTTCTATATATTCAACTAACCAGGATATTATTATATAGATATACAGGTCAAAATATAAATATGTGTCAAGAATAGACGTCGAGTGGTCTAACGTTTGCGCTGTAAATCATAAAGTCTGCCATTGAATCAAGTGGCGTGATTTCGTTCCCACGATTGTACGTGGCACGGAGTAGGGTCGAATGTCCAACCTCGTGGGTTTTCTCCGAGTCCTCCGGCGTGATTTCGTTCCCCAGCTTATACGTGACACGGAGTAGGGTCGGCCTTCCAACCTCGTGGTTTATAGAAACTGCAAAAACGTGTCAGGTCTAAGAAGTGTGCTTTAGATCATAATGTCTGTAACTGAGTCAAGTGACGTGGTTTCGCTTCCTCTCTTGTACGTGACAAAGATTTGGGTCGGTTGTCCAACTTCAAGGGTTTTCTCAGTGTCCCCTGTTTCTGACCACTGTTAAAGACCTTACCCGCAGACGTATTATTGAAACAAAATTGTACCATAATATATGTTACTTCCGAAATGAGTGCAGGTTTATAAAGAGTTGGTTGTGGGTGATTATTGGGGAATAACCGTGATCACATTTCACAACCAGGAAGTGAACTTATATACATGCATATTCATTCCGTTCATTATATATTCCAACGCAGAAAACAGTACAAGCATTAAACTATTTACGTTTTTATTGGGCGTTGTCTGTGCGTTATGCCTCATTGAATAGTCCGTGTGCTGACGTTTGAACGCCGCGTGATCACATAGACGATTTGTGGCTCACATCCTAACGATGGACAAGTAATTCTTCTCTCTCCATTGTCTACGATGTTAAATCCATGTCTATAGAGGGACTACTTTCATAGACATTGCTAGTCTTGACCGGGCTTCATCCAAAGGCACTCGGCAAACCTCGGAAGATTTCGGGAATCTAAACTCGGCTGTATGATGAATTCCGCCATATTGGAATTACTTTAAAGGTTCCGGATGAAACATGACTGCGCCCATTCCAAACACAAGGTGGCGACCTATTTGGCTAGCGACCTATTCGACCGATCCAGCTGTAAGATAATGACGAAATTACACTTCTATTCTGAGCTGAAGGAATTGATAAAAAATAATATATTCTACTTTCATTTGATAGACATAACGTTGGATTTTATTGGTTGATAAATAGAGACTGTTGTCTTTACTCTAAATAGATTTCCAACGAACAGGTTGCAGCTCGATCGGTCGAATAGGTCGGTAGTCGAATAGCTTCCCAATTTGTGTAATAGCGTCAAGTTTTCCTGTTAGAGTAAACCGGTAGCCGCATCGCAAATGTATGGGCGTGGGTACATATCACTTACCAAACTGATCCCGCAGTGAATATTCGCTTGGCCGCTACAATCACTGATAAGCATGACATTGACGAGGCTTAATGAGTACGGCATATTAACTTTTTTACTCCGACAAATTAAATTCTCAAACATTTTTTTGAGGTAAAAGAAAAATAAATAAAGACGTTTGAAGTATTTGTAGTTAAAAAATATTTCCTATTTAGTGTAAATGGGTATTAAAATGAGTAAAATGCATCATTTTGCCCGAAGCAGTTAGGTGTTAAGTAAACATTGCACGAGCCGTTGAGCAAATGACTACGAGGCGTTCAAGTCAACGCACGTGTTTTAGACAGCCATCCGTTACAGGGATATTTCGTTAGTAATTCTCTGTGAAACAGGTTGATCACTTACTGTCATACATCCGAGACTAGATGTAGTTTACGTAGTTTACGGAATCTGTCGAGATTAGCCGAGTGCATCCAAAGGTTCAGCCAGATTCACATACTTGTAGATTGTCTCCCTTGCTATGGAGTTCGTTTTCGTTTTAAGAGAAGCAAGGAGCACTACAGCCACAGGAATAAACAACACAACGACCACTCACGACCAGTCCCCATATCCAATCAATTAATTTGATTAATTTATAATTTATACGTTTGTTGTTTATTACTTATACAATCTGTGATCTGGTCGACCGTTTTGTTTTGTCTGTTGATGTTTGTTTATGAGTACATGTAGTTAGATTTTTCTACACATACTACCATATTATCATACAAGTATATTATTCAACGTCCAACACAAACTAGTTCATTTCGGGACTAATATATCGTTCAATTTCAATAATTCGCTTGCGCGAAGGGGTCTTTAGCAGTTGTGGAAAACCGGAGAAACCCAAGACGTTGGACAATCGAAACTACACCGTGTCTTGTACACAGGAGGAATCAACTAGCGCTCCCGGCAACAAAAATGGGACATTTTTCAATGAAAATATTCCTGCTGATTCAATATTCCTAACTGGTTAATCCAATGGTCAAAATTTTCTCAACTAGTCCCATTTTTCAACCAGTTCAATTCTCTTCACTATTGACGATACAATGATACGTTAATTAATAATGTAACGATATGATAATTTCACAATTACTTGCAGGTCGAGGTTTTGGCCTAAGTTAATCGATTTATGAAATATATTATTTGACAGAGATTATAATCATATATTGCACCGAATCGCATATTTGGGGTTCATTTTTCAAAAATGTCTAGGGGTAGAGCCCCCGCGTCCGGGCTCCTCGGTCAGTAAAAGGGGCCGCAGGAGCCCGGGCCGGTTCCCGGTCCCAATCCACCCCTAGTTGGGTTGCTACGAAACATGGAATATAGACTATTTACAATGTAAAGGGCAAGTATCATAGAATGCTTATATCCCGTGTTTGAACAGTGTGTTGGACGAGAAAGTTCACAGGTATTTCCTGGTGTGGTTCAGTGGTGCAGGACGGGGCAACGGAGAGTCGCTCGGGTGGGACGAAAAATCAAAGTCCCGCGTACACATTGGCGTGCACGTAAAATAACCCTTGACAGTTTGAATTCAAAATAGGCCATAGCGCCGTTGTCCGAGCAAAATTTACCTCATAGCACAGTGAATGGCGTATGCGCTTCTGCATTTGTCCAGTAAGAAGAGAACAGTAGGATGTTATAACCCTATTTCAATTCATTTAATTTTGTTTTACACGGAATTGCAGATCTAATGATCAGTAAATTTTAATAAACCCAATTTCTCACCACAGAAAGCGTTTTACAATCAGAAAATCGTGGTCGGTATTTCAAACCAATAAGTGAGGATTTACTTATCTATATTTGTCCAGATGTTAATATGCTGTCCTTGGGGGGAATACTGATCTGACACAGGCATTTTGCCTCTTCTCTGATCTCTCTGTCATTATTATATATAGTGAATAAAAAAACTTCTTTAACAAATACTCTCCCTGTATATCGTGTAAATATACTTTGTACTTGTGTATTTTACCACATGTCTTTGGCTTCAATGAATAAATAATTTGGTGAACGCGGTCAGGTCACCCAGAATTTTAAACATTAAAGGGCAGTTTTCGTTGGCTTGACTATAAAATCAGGAACGAAATGAGGTTATGGGCCTTAATATTCTTATATACGTCATGCAGTATGCTATCGGAGACATTTTGCCCGGACAGCGGATAGGCCTACTCTTTATCGACTTCAGACGAACACGGGCTGATCCCGCTATTGTTATTCTAGGTTTAAAGACTTTAACCCTTTCCGTGACAGCCCAATAGACGGCACCCTACATCTAACCCCAGCTGTATGTGATATGTAGCTATGCCAATACAATTGTGATGCAGCTGCCGGTTAGGGTTAGGGGAGAGAGAGAGAAATGGGGTTTAACGTCCACTCAACACAAACTAGGTCATTTCAGGACTAACATATGGTTTAATTTTATTTCAATAATTCGCTTGCGCGTAGGGGTCTTCAGCAGTGTCACTTTTAGGAAAACTTGTCTCGTTGTTCGAAGAGTGTGAATAGTTGTCCTTTGTGTAAAGAAAATAAGACAAACTTGAACGAAACACATCTTCCGACATCGAAAGTTGTGTATGATGTACACAGGCTCTTGAGATAAAACACTATTCACAGGCTTCTTCAAGAGTGCCGCCATTTTTAATTTGGGAACTTGAAAGTATTTCCAATGGCGGAATTCATCATAATATATCCGAGGTGTAGGGTAGCGGAGTTTGCCAATGTGTGCAGAATGAGCACAATAGATGCGATCCGTGAGTCGTGACTACGCTGGGATACTGACCCGGGTAATTCTAGGCGAGAGTACAGTGCCCCTTTCACTCGACTGACGCGTCCCCACCTCACCCACACCCTCGCTTTCCAGATTAAGTACCAAACGACATTGAAAAAGGTTGTGTTTTCTCTTTTAAGGTACATCGAAACCAGAGACCAGTACCACAGAGGCAATCGGAATCGAGTATTGGTTTGCCGTTTCATTAACTCTACATCAAGGCTAATGATAAATCAAATAACATATGATTAAAATGAATGGAATACTTTCATCAAAGAATTCTAAAAGTGTTAAAACAACAACTTTCTCGGATGTTCCCACAATCCACACATGCGAAGATATTTCAAAATACTTGAATAAAAAGGACTCAAAAGTTAAATTTTCTGAAGGATTGTCCCCTGAAGGGAAACTAGCGATGGAGATGGCTTTAGAGGAGACCAAAGAATCCAAAAGAAAAGTTGTGTTCAGTTTACCCGAGAAAGCTAAAGCTGCAGAACCATCTGAAAAACTTTCGCAGCTTGATCTGGATCCTCAACAAAATGTTACAAGACAAAAAAGCTTTAGTGATGCTTATGAGAAGTCGTCTTCATTTCGACTTGAGGATGATATCACCAGTGAGAATTATTCCTCGCGAATCAATAAACCCAAACGTGCTCTAGGGGGAGGCCGATTATACAATGCTATGGAGACTGTTGAAATAGTGAAACATGGTGAACCGCCAAGTGATACCAAGGATGCTGATGATGCCATGGAAGAAACGGCTAAAAGAAATTCAGTGGAGAAATGTCTAGTATGGATGGAAGTGACTGGATTAGCAGCTGATGGACACGTTAATGATCCATGAATTCAAACACGGATAGATGAAAGGAACACCCAAAAGTATATGTAAGTGTACTAATTGACTTAGCATGCTGGCATGCTAGTGACCATTGAATGGATCTTAAAGGTATTTACATTGGCCCGTGGTAAATAAATGTATAACAAAAGAATATAAAAACAACAAGCGGAATATCGGCGAATATATAACCGAAGTTGTTGTGGTGTAAATTCGGAAGTTTCTGATTCATTGAATGTGCGTGTACATTTCGTGGCCTCCAGTTGTTCGAAAAGACGACCTTCTATATTTATTTATACAAGGTCATCTTATCTATCAATGATTAATGCCAGATGCCCAAATTCCATTTTTATCTATGAGCCTACGGGGATGTACTATTGGTTTGGATTGTTCGTGCTTATAGTTTATTTTATTTCTAATAATAATACAATATGGTACAGGCAAATTGTCAATCAAACCATCAATAAATTTTCTACATAAAAATAATGATACCATAAACACACTGTAAATCAATCGATCAATTTGTTTCCCACACAATAATAATAGAGAAGTCCAGATGAGTTCCGAGGCCGAGAACGACAACGAGGTGAAGTCGTCGTCGTTCTGAGAAGATGTGACGTACTTTCATGGTTCAAAACAACGCACATTCTTAAAAAAAACAAAAAAAAAACGCGATGCTCAGTTCAGTTGAACAGAACAAGAAACGCATTGTTTGAAAGTATCGATTAGTTCTACCATTTCGCTTTTATTCGAACAATCAAACAGTGCCTAACAAATGCTGGTATATTTGAAAGGATGTGTTTCGGTTTTTGAAAAAAGATTATTTAGACCAACACGGAAGTCACTTACGATTTCAGAGGTTCCAAGACGTTTTTACGAGCGAGTTCTTTTGCCGCAGTCGGGAAAGCCCCCAAGATCTGATGACGTAGCATGCAAAAAGGTAATGACCTCGTTCTCGATCTCGGAGTACATCGGAATCTGTCTAATAATACAAACATTTACTATATTGTAAATAAAAACGATGACACATGGGGTGTGTATACTCCATTTTATGTATAACAGAATCTAAAAGGAAACTGTCGAATTGACTAGGAAAGCAGTTAAAAAAGATGAGGGAGTTCGTTGGTAATCTACTGTGTAGATTTTATTATCCTGGGAATGCTATATTAGCGACATGCTAGTCAGGTGTTCGTAGATGCTGCTCGTAGGTTTACAAACCTTATACACGTGTGTTGTATTACAAGGCTGGTGTCCACAACTTGAATGGCCAGCTTCACCTTGATAGTAACCTTTTTACAAATTTGTGATCTTTCCAACTCTCAGAATTTATTGACAACATTGTTATGTAGAATCTTCACCCAACTGTTGTACGTGTTTAATAAATGTTTTTAATGTGTAGCTATGTGAGTATTAATCTGTAATTAAAGTGACCTTCCCACCTTTCCCAATTGGTTACCAATGTGAAATAAAAACGAGATTCGGGAACGACGCTTCATTCACTATCGCCTCTATTTGTAGATTTCAATATCAGGGCCATAATAAAAATGCTTGTCGGAAACAGACGAACTTAATCAGTTTTAAGAGACTCAAACTATTAAGTGCATGCTGTTCTAATACAATGATTGTGAATTTGGGTCACAAATTAGATTTAAATGGTGTCAGCTGCAGGATAGGCGGGTGAAGTTCAAACAAAAATTATTACATCTAGTTGGAAAATAAGACGAAAATTGTTGGACATTTCAGGTTCTGCTCGCCAGCTAACTTTCATCGAACCCGTTCACCTATGTTAAGAAGACACGGTAATAAACCAGACCAAATTGTACTTTTATTTTATAAACAAAACGAAATAAATTGTACTTTATTTTTTAAATAAAAAAACGATACGAAATAAAAGGTGACCCATAAGCTAAACGAAGATTTTCAGTTGCAATTGAGAGTATTGTATTCTATATTAGCCACATAAAGTTTGACCAGTCCACCAGTATGGTGATCTACTTCTCCACATACTAACTGCTGTGTTATCTATTCGTATGTTTCATAGGTAAAATCAGTACATACGTTTATCACGTGATATTTTTCTTATCTGTGTTCTGACCTCCAAGACAGCCGGGGTAGGTATTTAATTCCCAGAAAAACGTGAAGAAGCTCAATTGATCAACATGGCACCGACATCTCCTTGTCTAGTTTTAATAATCGTGGTGCTAGCTTTTCAGCCGATTTACGGTAATGCTATTATTTATCCGTCACCCCAGGGTGTTAATCCATCGCACAAATTTCAAGTGTTCGTAAGCCAAGGCAATCACCGACAGGCAAGTTTCACGTACATAGCTACGTCCGACATTCGTGCTAAACAAGCATCTCATGTTGTAGCTGGGCGGTCAGTTTCGTGGACATCCTTTGCGTTTACTGGTGGGCCAGTAACTGTTGAAATCCACGCACCAGTTGATTTCAAAAACTGCATCGTGAGACCAAAAAGTTATGGATACGCTTGTAAAAGGACGGGAGCTAAAAAAGCTCAATTTACCGTTAGTGAAACTAGCCGGATGATGTCCATAGAATTTGACAATGATTATGGGACGACAAATGATGATGATATCAAGGATAAACTTTTAGTGTTTGCCGATCCCCCAGAAACAAACGTACCCAGCGAGCACGATAATACGGTGTTGTATTACAAGGCTGGTGTCCACAACTTGAATGGTCAGCTTCATCTTGATAGTAAGATCAAGACTGTCTACTTGGCTCCTGGTGCATGGGTAGAAGGTGGTTTTATAACAACTGGACAGCATCCTGTTACCATTCGAGGCCGCGGTATTTTATCCACGCAAACCTACAAATGGCACGACCACCGATTCGCCTACGGAATGGTGACCATGGATAAAGGCAATCATCACGTGCTAGAAGGAATAACAATGGTGGATCCCGAGGAGTTTTATTTTCAGGGCTTGGGTGAACACAACACTGTCCGTAATGTGAAGATGATCGCTCCCTGGGCGTTCAACTCTGATGGTGTTGGTATGGGGAATGATGGTGTCGTGTTAGATACGTTCATTTGGGCGAATGACGACGCCTTTAAGGTGATATATATTTAAACTTATAAAATGGGTAAAACATAAAAGGGAAAAAAACTATAAAAATGTTAATAACATAAACCTAACATAAATATGTTTTGCCCATTGTATGTTTTACCACTTTTTAAGCTTTATAATGTTTTTACTCTTTCTATGTTTTACCCTATTTATGTTTTACCCCATTTTATGTTTAACCCTTTTCATGTTTAACCCTTTTTGTGTTCTACCTTTTTTGTTTTACCCCGTTTAGATTCTACCCTTTTTATTTTTAACCCTTTTCATGTTTTAGCCTTTTTATATTTTATATGATTGGTTCATATGTGAATAATGTTAATTATAACCCACCCGTCTATAGTAACTCAAAAAATGACTGGATGAAATTGTGTTTACGGTTCTACCGGGTTATTGAAGACGAGCAGGAATAGTGCATTGCCCTTTAAACAACAAGGCAGTGATGTTGTGCAGTATATACTAATACGCGCACATGAAAATATATTATTTATGTGGCATAATCAGGTTAAAAATTTCTACACCAGGCAGGACAGGCTTACTCTTTTTAGAACATCATATAACACTTTACATCAGACGATTTCACCTATTTAACAATTATTTGTCGTCCGCCTGAGGCTTGAAATTTGATTTACGGTAAAAAAGAATATTACATTTGTCAGCGATAATGACATATATAAGACCAGGTACATTTAATTAAAGGATCGCCATTAATTATTTAAATACCACGCCCTCTTCACAACGACCATTGACGAATATATGTCTAGGGGATGCATTATAAACACCAATTGCCAACAAACAATTTATTGTCTTCCGCCTCAGGCTTTGAATTTGATTTAGGGTTAGAACGTTACGTTTGTCAGTGATGGTGACCTATTTAAGGCGAGGTGCATTTATTAATTATTTAAACATCACCCAAGCCCTTCTCCATAACGATCATTGGCGAATATCTATGAAGGAGATGCGTTAATAAACCTATATAATTATCAAAGAAACACAAGGAGCTTTTGATGGCTGTGCCTATTCTCGTAGCACGCTCCAGCGTCGTCGGGATCAATGTTAACTCACTCGTAATGACTGATTTTAGACGTTTTTCCTGATCTGGGTTCGGTTGCTCAAATCTCTGTTAACTTTTAACGATGCGTTAACATGGAGTAAACGGATCGTTAAATTTAACGGAGAGAAAGGTTGTTGCTGGAAGCCCCGTTATCTTTAACGTGTCGTTAACTTGCCATTATATTTAACGGAGGTGTTGGGCTACGTTATCTGTTTAACGGTGGCAATAGTGGGCTGTAGCATAAGTCATACATGTATATTACCAGTGTTATTCTATACAACATTCTCGAGGGTTGGGCGATGGGGTGGGGGGGGAGTAGGGCTATTCTATTTTCTAAACGATGGAATTCTATAGTATTCTGCAGAATTTTGGCGATCTGTAGAAACTAATGCCTCAAATATTCTGTAGTACAAATCTCATAATTTGTCATACAGCCAAAATAAAGTATTTTATAGGGTTTTTTTTCTGTAGTAAAATATCTTTTTGTCTTTAATCAAGTTTTGTCTCACTGTCCTCAGTTTCTTGTTTATACTAACTTTTATGAAGTTGTTATATACATGTAAATTTAAAATTCAGCCAATGAACAAACAGTCTTCTCTTGGATTTACTTTAATGAATCTGTTAACTAACGGATAATGAAATTTACTTTCCAGCAACAGAAATTTAACGGACCGTTAACAAATGACACGTTATCAAGATAACGATCCGTTTCTTTAGTTTAACGGATCGTTAAAATAACTTAGGTTTGAGCAACCGGCCCCTGGACGACAACCTAGCTACACCGATCTCGAGCCCAATACAGGAATCGAATCCCGGACCTCCTCGTAATGATTGATATTTGACGTGTTTCCTGGTGTTGACAACATCCTTGCTACACTGTTCTCGGGCCCAATACAGGAATGGAATCCCGGATCTCCTGGTTGACGAGTCAGGCCCTTTCTTAACGGTTCTTGACTGGATCTTTAAATTATCTTTAAGTTATTTCAGAGTCTAATAATATCAGTATCTGGTAGTTGGCAGGACAAAAAGAATGCCACAGTATTTCTGACTTTTTTTTAAAATTCAGAGGTTAATTAGATCACCGAACAAATTCAATAATCTGCATGAGTTTTTTTGGTTGTTTTTTTTACAGGTATACACGAGCCGTATGGTGGTGGAACGGTGTGTGATATGGTTGGCTCAAAATGGCGCCGTTTTCCAGATGGGTTGGACGCATACACGTGATGTGCACAACGTCTCAATCAAAAACATTGACGTCATCCACGTGGATCTGTGTAACTTCCACGGTAGTAACTGTAAACTAGCAGCTAATGCCGCAGTTTTTAATATTGGCGGCCATGTTCGACAATTTAAAGTAAGTGACATCGTTATGTCGAACATCCGGGTTGAAGGCTCCTGCCCCAGGTTAATTTACTACACCATGCAGAATGATGCAACTGGAAGTGTTTCTAATATCCATTTTGACAACTGGACCGTCGATTCGCAACCTATGCATGATAATCTTCATAATGAGATAGATGGGTCTTCACATGGTGGCATGATGTCTGATTGGACCTTTACCAATCTAAAGGTCGGAGGTCACTGTGTTACTGGACCTAAACAAGCGGACTTCTCGGTCGGATCCCACACTAGTAATATTAAATTTATCTGTCATTGAATTCTGTATCGTTCCGATCATTACATTTATTTATTATTTACATGGAATGGAATGGGGTTTTATGCCTACTGGTTTGCCTCGACTGAGTTGATGAAAACTGTATACTGTGATGCAAACATCGCCCGGACAGCTGTATTCTGGCCTACTGTTATTTCAAATTCCAATTTTCCTGCATACAGGTGCGTCGCTCATTGCAGTTTCTAATTTTCCCCAACATTGGGGTTTCGGAATAGTCTGGTTGGTTTCTAAGTACTCGAAAGTGGAATGTGTTAGCGCACGTCCTACATCTAATATATTAAACAACATCAACAAATGGAGCTATAACCCAGATGAGCGCAAAGCCAGCCTGACACTTTTACTATGTGGAGAGTGTGTGAAGGATGCCAGGGTGCTGTGTCATGTTGTAGAGTGTGTGAAGGGTGCCGGGGTGCTGTGTCATGTGGTAGAGTGTGCGAAGGGTGCGGGTGTGCTGTTTCATGTCTATGGAGAATTTAGAAATTTAAAAAAAAATCGGAACGCATCAATGTTCGTCTCAATGCTGATCAATGCGCCCATTTTGGGCCGACATTGCTTAGACAATGCGCGAACAGGACGCAAAAACGGTTTCTCGCGAAATGGCACACCTTGCCGCGACGTATAGCACGGTATTGCGGTAACATAAATATTGTTAGTGACATAACCCTTTGATTTTATTGTATACTAGCGAAACATCAAACATGTTAATTAGTTCAAAACTCTTTGGTGCACTTTTCACGCACCGTTCTATTTTATATGGGGTTTTAACGTCCGCTGGCACTGAGGGTGAATTCACATGTAAAAGTTTCCCGGTACACCCACCAGGAATTGTCTTCGGTCAGAATGACCCCAGAAATTGTTTATAGCCAGGCAATAAAACGGAAAAGATAAATCCGCGATGAGAAACTGAACTGACAAATAAATGTATACCCGAATTAAAGTTCCCTCATAGTATACAACATCGCGTATGCTCGTCGCCAGAACCAGGTTAAGGCAGAAAAGAGGGAAGCTACACCTAAGTTCATACCATTTCATTAGAGATGAATTATACAAGAGCTAAATCTGCCTATTGCGGGAGACAGAGGTGGGGTATAACGTCCATTCGACACAAACTACAGTTATGTTTAGTGAAATACGCGAACAGCCAAAATTGAACGGGGGAGAGAGATGGGGTTTGACGTCCACTCGACACACGTTTACTCGAGACAAACTAGGTTATTTCCAGACTTAAGTAAGAGTAAGGCCCCGCTGGTGTCTGCCGAAAACGTTCACCGTGATTTTCCGGCGTGGATTCTTCACCCCCGTGCAGGGAAGGGGCAAGGACAGCTTGTGGTCGTTCGGGTGGGACTAAAAACCGAGGTCCCAAGTACACATTGACGTGCACGTAAGAGTAGGCCGTAGCGCCGCTGACCGGGCAAACTTTCTGTCATTGAACATGTCTTCATTAGCCCAAAACAACTAAAACAACACAGACCTGGCTTTCAAGCGAACAAACATTACATATTTTACATATATTTCATCCTTATCTAGCTCGCAATTTGTTTTGCTAATCAATGTGATGTTTGATAGTATAGCCTGACCATGAATTACATCTGTATCAAAAACATTTTCTCTACAATTCATGTAGCATTTAGTCATGGCATCTGATTGACATATGTTTTAAAACACTGATTGTAAATGTGTAAATTTATAGGTGAAAGACCGACGCAATTTATCGTTCAAGTTCGTTGCAACAACCTGTGTGGGAGATTTTAATTTTTTAAATTACACGTCTCTTTGTACTAATTTAAAAAAAAAACATGATCTCCACACATCCAGCATGTGCCAGTATTTCATAATTATTTTTTAAAAATGGAATTCTTTTTAACCTAATCACCTAAAAAAACTTACACGCTGTATGAACACGCACTATGATCAATGACGTAACGACTAGTTCGGTCGATGTGCAATCGGCCTTGAACTCGAAAGTTAAATACTCACCCGGAAACTGCCGAAGTTTGTTGTCGAGTGCCATTCTGACCAATCAAAATAAAGAAAACTTTTAGCCCCGCTCCTTCAATAATGGCGTATATAGTCAACAAGAACACTCTTTTCTGGCATTATGGCCAGAGAAATGAAGTGTCTGATTCACCAGAATTCAACACAGCCGTGCAAATTACTGGTTTTTAACGACAACACCCGAATATTCAAAACAGTGGCAGACTTTGGATGGAGAAGAAAAAAACATTTCAACCAAGTATCGAGATGTGTTCGAAGGTACGTTTATGTTTGTGTTATTACTTATTTTATTATTATTATTTTCTTAGTATTTAAATTTTTTGTAGGCTGTGGGTGATCACGTTGGTTGATGTTAAGAAATATATAAAGTACTTGTTCACAGTACATGGTATCACACAAACCAGTCATGAGTGGGGGCAAACTTTCAAGTTTTATAACAAAACTGAAGCAAACTAAAACTGGTGAAGGGAAAACATTTTTATGAAACATAACTAACAAATTACATTAATTACAATGTTAGGGGTTATGAAATATCATTTTCAATAGAAATATGGAGTACAGCACATAATATTTAAAATTACATTCTTATTAGAATCATTTTAGTCAGGTTCCATGGAACTTTGTCAAATTTAGAAATTTATAAGCCGTGAAAAGATCTGCAAAGATTATTGATCCTGCTGACAGAAATGGTATTTAAATAAGCAATTTTAGATTTTGATTTCATTTAGAGATTGCATTGCTCAAAAAAAAAATTAGATGCAGGGATCTAGTGGGACGGTTAATTGGGCTTCGTAGGTTTAGGCGATATAATCTAGTATAAATATCATGCAAGAATTATAGTTTAGAAATTAATATTCACCCAGGAAGTCTGAGCTAAGTTACTATATTACTGGTAATATATTGTTAATTGAGCAAAGGTAATTTAATCTTGTAGTCAGTCTAGTTGCAGTACTTTATTAGTCTGTTCCAACTCCACATGAGTTTTACGGCTAGTCTTTTGTCTTAAGCTGGACATGTGTGTCTTTGTTTTTAAAACTTTTAATCTATCACACATGTGTTATACAATTAATTATGTATAGACTTGGTAGTCAGTCTAGATGCAGTACATGGTCTTTTATTTGTTTGTCTGGGTTTTATGGCCTGTATTTTGTCTTTTAAGCTTATAGCACACAGGTTTATTTTATTTTAATCTATCACGTATGTGACGTACAATTATTTAGTAGACGGTTCTTTATTGGTCTGTATCAGATAATTTTTGAGGTTGAAATAGTTTATGTTTGTGAAAATTTCGTACAAATCTCTTTTCTAGACCCTTGCAACTATTTACAGATATATTATTCATTTTAAAGGGAAGGTCCTAGATAATCCAGGTTTTCAAAAATAAAACTATAGTTTAGCGTTAAATTGCATTCGTAAACATGCTTTTATTTTTGAAATTCACACATGTGCCATACAATTAAGTTTTTTCTAAGGAACAAAGGGAGACGCTTTAAAGGTGTATGGATATCATTCGAGGTGCTATTCTCGATTTTGTGATAAGCAGCGTGTGGAAAAAGCTCAGAATCGAGTTGCAAAGAAACCTGCCCCACCTGTCAAACCGCCGTCAACTCCGTCACCAAAGAAGCGATTACGGTCGTATAAACTACTTTCAGTAGCCCAATCATCTACCACTGGGGCTCTTCCTGCTATTTGCTTGATTTGTAAAAAAAAGTGGACGCATATATTAAAGTAGTTGGTAATAGAGTCCAAAAGATGTTCATGTAAAGTTGCGACTCTTTCATGTACAGATCTATGTGGATGTAAAGAGTGTCAAAATTCAACACCTGCAGACACAGAGATGGCTATGGATGATAATGATGATGTAAATGATGATGATGAAGAAGAATGTTGAATGTACAAACTATAGCCTATATTTAAATAAATAATGTTTAAAAAAAAATAATTTATGATTAAAACTCCCATACACCACTCCTTTGAGCAAGACCAAGACTAAGTAGTCTATATATATTTTTTCAAAATAGGGGAATGGACAAACAAGGGACATTTTAGCCAGTTGTTAGAACACAACCTGTATTATACCTATGCATTAATTTTAAAAAGTGATAATTTAGCAAACACAAATAACCGTCCACAAAACATCAGTTAATTTAGAGGTGCCTTTGGTATGGATGTGGTCGGGCTTTAGGAATTTCCGTTTTGTGGGTATATTGATATTAAAAGGTATTTCCAACCTTATATATGGAGGGTGGGGGATTAAACAGTGTTGGGGGGTGGTGCTTGTGCCTATTGATATTAAAAGGTATTTCCAACCTATATATGGAGGGAGGGATTAGGCAGTGTATGAGGGGGGGGGGGCAGACTGGGCCTTGCATTTGATTTATGCATAGTTATATTATATGGATGCTACAGTGTCGACTTTATTAGAGATGAGGAAGGGTGGGCTTAGGGGATCTATTCTAACTATTTAATATTAGGATGAACTCGACAATGCAAAGTATGTATGTCTACACACGCAAAGACAAATACAGTAAGAAGAGAGTCTCTAATAAAATATAGCTTCACACACCTTGATTGATTTTGATATTTGGCAATTATCTATATTCGATTATATATAGGCCTATATCATTGCTATCAAACAACATTTCCAACCCTTCTCAAATTATCTTAATACTCGGAGCTGTTGCGGGACGTTAAACACGATGCATGCAAAAATTAATTCCACAGTGTTGTGTACTTTCTTAAGAATAATAAATTGATTCATCACATTTACACAGGCTACAAACAGCTTAAAATTTGTTGAGAGAGGACAAGCCCGTCAGGTATTACCGACAGCGGCTTCACGGGGGTAAAGCTTGTCTGGCATCGGGGAAAACTGACCGTCTGATGGGGTGGCGGGTCCGAAAACACGGCACATAACCGCCAAGTTGTAAGCAGCTGTCAGGGCGACCTTCGGTTGCACGTATTTTCGTACTATAGTCGAACCATCTGCAACCGAATGACATTTAGTTCAACTAGTGGTCGCGACCAGCCGTACTATGCGATAAAGCACGATCGGGATAGTTCAAAGATGGCTGACAAAACTGACACTGGAGAAGATTTTCTGAAAAATATAATAAAATTGCCGATTGCCGTTGAGTTATTTACACCTTGGTCAGTATTATAGGGTCCATGTTAACACCTGAAAGTTAGTGAATGGGCATTGGAGTATAGATCTACCGAGCTGAATCTCTCACCCGTATCCCAGCACCCGGATTCGAGATCAAGTTAGCACCCATATGCTCACACCGTATGCCAGCACCTGGATTCGAGATCAAGTTAATTATTACGAAAATAATTGTCACCTTTTTATTAGAAATAAAATTTTAAAACATATTAATGCAAAGTATATATCTAACAGATTCCCGACCCCACCCACACACCAAAATATACTATTACCGTAAACATACTAAAATATCGCACACCAGGATAACTGAGCATTCAAAAAAGGTTTACGTCAATTTTGCACCAAAAAGCACCCAAACCAGCTTTGGTGGGAAAATATTTTTTGTTTTACGGAATCAAGAGATGAATAAACTATAAGAATATAAAATTTCAGAATGCTGGCGTTTCGAGATATATTACCGTAAACACACTAAACAAATGCAGGAATCGGGTACGCCATTTTTTGCTTCATGGGATCAAGTGATGAATAAACTATTAGAATACAAAATTTCAGAAGGTCCCTATGCTGGCGTTTTGAGATATATTACCGTAAACATACGAAACATATGCCATAATATGGCGAAATCGGGTTAGGGTAGGCTCACTGCGCACGCGAAAACTTCTAAACTAGCTTTGGTGGCGTCAATATCTTTATTTCACTAAATCGATAGATGCATAAGGTATGCACATGCAAAATTTCTATAACTTTCTATGTTGGCGTATCGAATTATACCACCGCAAAATTTGTCGGTTCAATAAACAACGGGTGCGCTCACACTGCATCGAGGACGACCTAAACCAGCTTTGTTGGGAAAGTGTTTTTTGTTTCATGGAAAATCAAGAGATGAATAAACTACTGGAATACAAAATTTCAGAAGGTTCCTATGCTGACGTTTTGAGATATTATTACCGTAAATATACGAAATATATGCAAGATATGGGGGGGGGGTCGGGTTAAGGTAGGCTCACCTAAACTAGCTCTGATAGCTTCAATATCTTTATTTCGCTAAGTCGACAGATGCATAATTTCATGAACTTTCTATGTTGGTGTATCAAGTTATACCACCGCAAAGTTCCTAGCACCGGTGGAGTTTGTGGGTTCAATAAACAACGGGTGCGCTCACACTGCATCAAAAGACCCAAACCAGCTTTGGTAGGAAAATATTTTTTGTTTCACGGAATCAAGAGATGAATAAACTACTAGAATACAAAATTTCAGAAGGCTCCTATGCTGGCGTTTTGAGATATATTACCGTAAACATACGAAACATGCCATAATATGGGGAAGTCGGGTTAGGGTAGGCTCACTGTGCACGCCATAATTTATGAACTGGCTCAGATCTTAGGTTTGATTTTTTTCCGTTTTTTTTTTTTGATGAATTTGACAGATTATGATCTTCTTATATGGGAATCGAATATATATAGGCCCACGACGAAAAACTGTTCCTGTGAAATGATCTTGGGTTGGGTGACATAAATCCAATGAAAAGAATTCTGATATTGACTAATCCTTTTTGTAATCTATTTTGAGCTTGCTTTCATATCGCAGTATGGAAAATTAAGCAGTTTTTAAAAATACGTGAGTAAATAGCAGAAAATATAGCAGGGGGAACAACTAATATGGTTGCCACCGTCAATGGCTAAGGCCATTTGCGTGTTGTTGCTGGTTCAGACTGTAGTTGCGACCATAGTCTACATCCGAAGGTCGCCCAGTTGGACACTCTACCCAATGACTGAATGAGTCATCGCTGATCTAAATCTTTCACATGTATGCACTTATTACATGTTAGCCGACACCGGCAAATACCAGTATTAATAGCGTGCGTGTTCTTTTCATTAGAAATATGATTTACAACGAGTTTGGCTAATAAAATCGTCCTTATTATATTATAGCAAAACATCGACAGTGATCTATTAAATTCTCCTTAAGGTCACGTGTATTTACTGTTATTCGCTATTTACTAGATTTCCATTGGCTGGGAGCTCGCCGTCTCACTACTTCATTACTGCGAGGACAAAAATGCTGTCGTTTAGATTATTTGTTTAAAACGTTTCTGGCACACATGGGCGTCACACATGGGGGGTCCGGGGCCCGACCCCCCCCCCCCAATTGTTCTCCTGGGGAGGGGTCTGAATATTGGCCAAGTAAGGACTGGAATAGCAGTAAAACGCCTTTGCGGCCATCAAATATTCCAAAATTTTCTTGGGAGGTCCATACAAGATCAGCTCCGCTTCTTCGCCCCGTGAAGAAAACTGGCCGCAGCCCGTAAACCTGCTTTGGGCCCGTAAACCTGCTTTGTGCATTTCTTGTTTTGCTTCCCTAAATGTCATCGAGTCCTAATAAAACACTAATTTCACCTTTCTTTTAATTGAATACCGCGTTGACTATTGATTAAAACATTTTGTCTGGGGCCACTCTACTTTGTGAATGCATCTGCAATAGTGTGATTGGATTAAATTCAGAGTGGGATTTCGGTTACAGAACCATTGGATACTTTTGGACTTGCTCACACAGGCTAGAAGAGCAGAAAACGCATTTGCGGTGGTTAAATTTTCTCCGGGAGGGTGAGGCTCCCATAGACCGCGACGATTGATTGGTTGTTTGGAATTCTGGGCAGCCAGGTAGGCTATATTGGACCAAATTGAAGTTGCTGTGGGTGATTGGAATTCGAGTCAGCAAGGCACCTTAATTAGGCTATATTAGACAACTTTGAAATTGCTTTGTTCATGGGCCGAAATAGCCGGAAAAAGTGTTTGCCGCCGTTCAATATTCCAAAATTTTCTTAGGTGGGGGTAAGCCACGCTTCTTTGCCTCTCGGGGAAGACCGGTGCCGCTGTCTGTAAACATGATAAACGTTGTATTAGTGTGATATCTTAGTTTAACCCCGTAAATTATGCCAAACAATGTTTACAGAAGACTGAGACTTTAAACAATTTATGGTACCACCCCACCCGAAGTTGCGCCCCCCCCCCAATATATATTTCACGGCTACGCCCCTGCTGGCACATAAATTGGAGTGCGGCAGTTCTGTTTACAACACATATTCCTCGAGAAATAAATATTAAAACTTCCCACAGCGGTGAGTTGCAACGACTTTTGAAAACTAAGCTAGTTAGAACTTCCCAGTCCTCCAACTATTATATATATTCTGTCGAGATTGATAAACAAACATAGATATATGTCATACGAATAACTATTCATTGATACTAAAAGACCAGCACAGAATAACCGACCCGGGACGCTGTATTTGTGATTAAAATACAGATCTATATTTCGTTTCGGGTTTTTTGTACGTTAAATGTCATACGCTACATCTGTAAAGACAAGTAAAACGAAATTTTGAACTGTAAAAACGAAACGAAATAGGATCTGTGTTTAAATCAGACGAGAGTAGCAGAGCAGTAGAACGTTAAACCCCACGTGTATTCATGCGTCCAATAGCATAACCACACGACCGCTGTCTACAAGAAGTTATGGGTAAGATTAATTTATTTCTACTCCAGAATTAATGAAACGGGAGAGTCATGGTGTCTGTGAAATGTGATATGGCTGACACATGTTTTGGATTAGGCTGCACAGGGAGTTTATAGTACGTGTCGACTAGTAAAGATAAGGACTTGAATCCTATCATAGTTCTTCTAAGAGTGCTAATATCATATCATTGATATCGGAGTAAATCCTATCATAGAGCTGATATCATATCATTGATATCCCAGTAATGATTAAGCAGAAGTTCAGCAATCCAAAATCATATAGATTCGTTGTTTAATATTGTGTTAAACAAGAATTAATTGGAGTAAATTCCCCATTGAGGTAAGTGACCTATATGTACAGGGGCCGCTGTGGCTCTGGAAGTGTTCATTCATATTTTCCGGCGTGGTTTCTCCTTGTCAGTGATGCAGGACCGAGGGGCCTGACAAGGACAGCTGTCAAGTCGTTCGGGCGGTACAAAATAATGAGATCTCGTGTACACATTAGCGTGCACGTAAAAGATCCCTTATCAGTTGAAATTTGATATAAGATCAGGCAAAATTTCCTTAATAGCACACTGTATGGCAAATGGCCGTCTTCATTAATCCAGTACCAGGTTAACGCAGAAAAGAGGGAAGCTACACCTAAGTACATACCATTTCATTAGAGATGAATTATGCAAGAGCTAAATCTGCCTATAGCGAGCGGGAGACAGAGGTACGTGGGGTATACGTCCATTCGACACAAACTAAGTCAGTTATGTTTGGTGAAATACGCGAATAGCCAAAATTGAACGGGGAGAGATAGATGGGGTTTGTCGTCCATTCAACACAGGTTTACTCGAGACAAACTAGGTTATTTCCAGACTAACGTACATGTATGGTTGAAATTTATTTCAGTAATTCGCTTGCGCGTAGGGGTCTTTAGCGGTGGATGGAAACCGCTGTACCCGAAGAAAATCTAAAACGTTTGACTCTTCACGTACAACCAGGGAATCGAAACTACGCCAGTTGACTCAATGACAGGCCGGATGATGTAACCATTCGGCCAGCCCCCAGCCCCAACCATCAACCCTGAATGACAGTTCTAGTACGCCCTATATAAGGGGCCCTCAAAAAATAATTATTTCCTTCTCCGTTCCCTCTTAAACAACTAGGATTCACGGTGGCTAAGTGAGTAAGGGTTAGGCCCCGCTGGCTAAACAGGAGGTCGCGGGTTCGTTCCCGGTGTTTGCCGAAAAAGTTGACCGTGATTTTCGTTCGGGTGGGACTAAAAACAGAGGTCCCAAGTACACATTGACGTGCACGTAAGAGTGGGCCGTAGCGCCGCTGACCGGGCAAACTTTCTGTCATTGAACATGTCTTCAATTAGCCCAAAACAAATAAAACAACACAGACCTGGCTTTCAAGCGGACAAACGTTACATATTTTACATATATTTCATCCTTATCTAGCTCGCAATTTGTTTTGCTAATCAATGTGATGTTTGATAGTATAGCCTGACCATGAATGACATCTATATCAAAAAACATTATCTCTACAATCCATGCATCTGACACATGTTTTAAAACACCAATTGTAAATGTGTAAATTTATATATATTCTGTTGAGATAGATATATTATGTCATACGAATAACTATATATTCATTGATACTAATAGACCAGCACAGAATAACCGACCCAGGACGCTGTATTTTTGAGTAGCAAAAAACTGATTAAAATACAGATCTATCTTTCGTTTCGGGTTTTTATACGTTAAATGGCATACACTACGTCTGTAAAGACAAGTAAAACGAAATTTTGAACTATAAAAACGAAACGAAATAGGATCAGAGTTTTAAACAGACGAGGGTTGCAAAACAGTAGAACGTTAAACCCCGCGTGTATTCGTGTGTCCAATAGCATAACCACACGACCGCTGTCTACAAGAAGTTCTGGGTAAGATTAATTTATTTCTACTCCAGAATTAATGAAACGGGAGAGTCATGGTGTATGTGAAATGTGATATGGCTGACACATGTTTTAGATTAGGCTGCACATGGAGTTTATAGTACGTGTCGACTAGTAAAGATAAGGACTTGAATCCTATCATAGTTCTTCTAAGAGTGCTAATATCAAATCATTGATATCGGAGTAGTAAATCCTATCATAGAGCTGATATCATATCATTGATATCCCAGCAAAGGTTAAGCAGAAGTTCAGCAATCCAAATTCATATAGTTTCGTTGTTTAATATCGTGTTAAAAAAGAATGAATTGGAGTTAATATTAAGAATTAATTGGAGTTAATTCCCCATCGAGGTAAGTGACCTATCTGTACAGGGGCCGCTGTGGCTCTGGAAGTGTTCATTCATATTTTCCGGCGTGGTTTCTGCTTGTCAGTGATGCAGGACCGAGGGGCCTGACAAGGACTGCTGTCTAGTCGTTCGGGCGGTACAAAATAATGAGGTCTCGTGTACACATTAGCGTGCACGTAAAAGACCCTTGGCAGCTGAAATTCGATATAAGAGTAGGCCGTAGCGTCGCTGTCCGGGCAAAATTTATCTCATAGCTCAAAAGAATCCGTTAAACTCTAACGTTATGTTGCTAACGTGCCGTTTGTTAACGACCCGTTAAATTGCTGTTGCTGGAAAGTCAATTTCATTATCCGTTAGTTAACGGATTCATTGAAGTTGATCCAAGAGAAAACTGTTTGCTCATTGGCTGAACTTTAAATTTACATGTATATAATGTACATGTATATAACAAGTTCAGGGAAGTTAGTACATGTATTAACAAGAAACTGAAGACAGGGGGACAACTGACTGTGCAGTCTGTTCACAAAACTTGATTAAAGACAAAATGATAATTTACTACAGAAAAAACTAAAGAATACTTTTTTTCCTTTAAAAATTTTAGCATAAATCTGTATGAAAAATTATGCGATTTGTACTACAGAATATTAGGGACATTATATTCTACAGACCCCCAAAATTCTGCAGAATACTATAGAATTTCATCCCATAGAAAATGGAATAGCCCCACATCGCGCAACCCTCTAGAATGTTCAGTAGAAAATTACACTGGTAGTCTACATGTATGACTTATGCTACAGCCAACTAATGTCACCGTTAAACAGATAACGGAGCCCAACACGTCCGTTAACTAACGGCAAGTAAAGAACACGTTAAAGTTAACGGACGGGGCTTCCAGCAACAACCTTTCTCTATGTTAACGGATCTGTTAATGGCCCCAGATCAATTACTGAATGCAATTGAAACAATTTTTATACGCCCACATTAACATGATTTTGATGAAACTTGACATGTATGTTTATAACCCAAACATCTTGGTTCCTTTCGATATTTGCACCCATCGGATCGTAACTTCCTGAATTATGACCTTGATTGTCCGAAAAATCGCCCTTTTTAGCTTGTGGTCCCTCTGTTAATGAAGGTTGAGTTCAAATTTTGTGACAATCAGACCAAAATTGACGGACGAAATGGCCGCCGCTTATACCCTAAAAGTGTAAAGATATGGTGTATAGGTTTTAATCTGATGTTGATGAAACTTGAAATGCATGTTTATAACCCAAAGATCTTGTTTCCTTTTGATATTCAACGGATAATATGGGATTGTAACTTCCTGAATTATAGCCCCTGATTGTACGCAAAATTGACTCTAGAGTCTCAATTATTATCCAATTTTAGAAATAATATTAAATGTTTCGTATACTAAACGTTAGCATGAGACAGAATTTTATAAAAAACAAACAAATTCTAATGATTACTTAATATGCGACAACTCTTGTTGACTGCCCGGACGATTTAGTTGCAGTGTGAGCGTATGTTTTGTTGCCTGGCAACCTATTTTTTATCTTTTAAAATTGTTAACAGTTTGAATTCGACGACAAGATCGTGAAATGAAATGGGGATTATTGTCCTACTGTTCTGATCCTAAACTGGGTTAAGGAAGACGGAGAGAGAGTGAGAAATGGGGTATAGCGTCCACTCAACACAAACTAGGTCATTTCGGGACTAACATATGGTTTGATTTTATTTGAATAATTCGCTTGCGCGTAGGGGTCTTTAGCAGCGGGAGGAAACCGGAGTGCCAGGGGGAAACACACGAGGTTGAGAAGACGCCTCTATCTCCATGCCACATACGCTCACACCAGGAATCGAAACCACAGCCGCAAGCCAGAGGTGACCGGGCAGCTAGAAGTCGAAGCGCGGTACTCTAGACCACTCGGCCATCCCAAACCCCTAAGGAAGACGGACATACGCCATACAGTGTGCTATGAGGGGCAGCGGAGCTACGGCTTACTATTATATCGAATCCCAACTGCCAAGGGATCTCTTACGTACACGCTAATGTGCACACGGGACCCCAGGTTTTTTGTCCCATCCGAATGACTAGACAGCTGTCTCTGAGAAAATGATTTTTATACGTATGCATGTCTTCATTAACCTAGTTGCTTCAGCAATGTAACCGTAAACCTTTGTTCATTTCATAATCTCAAATACTTTGATTTTTAAATTCTTTGATTTTTTTTTTTTATTCCTAAAAAACTATATTACGTTCAAACAAGACACATTATATGTAATATGGTCGTGAACAAAAACAAGAAAAGGAAAAATTGAATCTTTAATTGGTATAAAACAATACGAAATTGTTTTACAATAAAAAAAAGGATTAAAAATATATACGATCAAAAGACGTAGCCTACAGTGGATTAAATTTCTGGGTGATATAACGTAAAAAATAAAAATAAGTGTGGTGAATCGCCAGGTGTGGTATAAAAATGTAAACGATGACAAGACAATCAGGTGTTTGATGTAATGTTGATTGTTGATATAAGATCCTGTTGTTAAATTGTATATTCCCACCTATACATGCACTGCGCAGGTACAAATATAGGATTGATACACATAATATAACGGCGCATACACCAGACGTTCAGTTTATTAAACATATTCGGAAGTAGCGAGTGTATACAAGATTAACTGCGCCAAACACGACGCACATACTTCGCCTGACGAACATAGTATAATATACGCTACTAACTGCTACGTGGATTCTCAGGTAAGATACCAAATTACTTTATAACCCTTCCATCACAGTGTATTACCTATCAAATATCATCAGGTAAGATGCCAAAGTATTTATTAACACCCCTGTCACAATTTATTACCTCCGAGACGTTTGTTCTGCATTGCGATTACCCGTGCGTTTGTTCGGCATTGCTTTATCGCATTTATATTATGTTCATGTACATTTCTCGTGTCATTTTTTTTATGGAACATAGTTATATAACGTTCCGAAAGTTTGTGTGGTCTCATGTTTCAGGATATAAAAAAGATGTTGTTTATGTTGAATTGTTTATCAAATTCATAATGTTTTTGTGTCCTACATTTTCTAGTTTCGGTTTTTATGAAACATATTTTAATAACATTACAAATAAATGCGTCCCCCTGTTTCAGCACATTTAAAACATTGATTATGCTGAATTGTGTAAAAATCTTATGTTGTATAGCCCGTTAAGTCCGTTTTTATGACAAGCATTTATATGCATTGTAAATAGAAACACGATAAATGTAACATGTCGTTTCAAAAAGTGTTATCTTATGGTTCTCAAGGCTACTCAAAGATTGCATTATAATTTATGTTTACAAAAGTTTATTATGCAGTCTCTCGTATCCGGATTAAAAACAACTATGAATAACGCAAAATAAAAAGGCAATCGGATTTTTTTTTATTCATTTATAGATTCAAATCAAATACAATATTGTGGTATTGGGTGTAAGGTACGAACGTCCAATCCCTAATCCGGTGATGGTACTACGTGCTGACAAATATGTATCTATATTAATTTTAGTGAATCCGGGTTGTCTTACTTATAAATATGTATATTTCATGTTTACAAACCATGGCGCCCATAAATATATATATATATATATCTATATATGTACATTCATCATGTCAATCTGAGATACCAACAAACCTACTTTGCAAACGAAATCTCTTCTACTTTCTAGACACTTCCATGAAACGTTCACACTACCGATTTCACCTTATTTAATTGACCTGAAAAGTTCCTTGGGATTTTCCAGAATGGCTTCCCCTGGTGCAGAAGCTCTGTTTTCTGACACTGAGAGATAAGGGCGAAGACCGATACACTGTAGTAGAATTTGGATTTCAACGAGCACTTCCCCTCACAGCAAATTGCATGGCGTCTTCATTAGCCCATTTGTAGCAGAACAGTAGGACGTTAAACCCGATTTCATTTTTCCATTGATTATATATGTACTCACTCTACAATTTCTCATTTCAAATAGGTGAACTTGAAATAGTTAATACTATCTTTGAAATTGCTATACAGATACATGATAGCTTAAGTCACGATTTTCTGTGTTGTAATTAAACATGTACTTAATTCAATATGTCCTTTACAAGATATATTATGATTTGTGTACAACACTCGACAGGACTTCAAAGGGAATGCAGTGGTCAGTGCCTCATACCAGGACATGATAATAACGTCAGAGAAGGTTATGTCTATTTCATGTCTTATCATTATGCTGATCTTCTGTTATCATATGCCTAACGATCTAACGCGTGTCGTTTAGATCATTAGGTCTGACATAGATGATAATGCCGTGTTTCTATCCCAGACCTGTCCATCATAATTATGAGTACTAGGCCCAATTCTTAGGTTGAAATTTCGTCATCTTCGCTCCCGCTAAAACGGTGTATATAAAATCGGAAATCGATAAACGTGCAACAACGTTATCCAATTAAATTTGTAAATTTTATAATTCAAGTTTGAAACAGGCCTGAAATCTAAGACTTATGTCTTGTGGGGTTTCTTCGAGTCCACCGAGTGCGATCCACCCTCTCGATGGATGTGGGCGTTGAGCCCCACGATGGAAGGTATTAATGAGCACGTTAGAAATTATCGTAACCTCTAAAGAAATGAATAGAAATGGATTTTAACGTCCTACCATACTGCACCGACTGGGATTATGAAGACGGACTAGTGTACGACGTATTACCTTCAAGTTTCGGCGCCAAAAAATAAAATATAGATATGTGAAGATAACAGTATAATACTTGACGTTATAATATATAGGTTATATATATACTTACCTGAGTGGTCTATATACATATAAATGGGGTGACAGGTGACAGGTTATATAACTATGATTAATAATACTAAGGATATATTTTATTGTTATATTATGTTTGTGAACTAAGGTTAAATTGTACCTGCTCCTAATGCTTCTTCTCGCTTCAAAACATTTACTCAAAACACGTATGCAGATGATTGAAATACCCATAAAGAAATTGTACTCAACAGTTACAATGACACTTGTTAGTTTATATCATTTATCTTGGATGCCGAATGCCGCCGAATGTTCAATCGCGCGTCCACAAGGGATTAATCATTCCTCCAACCGATGACGTAATGTTTGCATAACGTAATGTTTGGATTTATTGTCATTGAGTCAGACAAGGTCGTATATTGAGTTGGGATTGCAGGGGGGCACATTGCACCCCCAGAAAGATAAGACGCCTCAAAAACTTTGACAACCTCTCATACACGTGGTTATGATCACACGGTGATACTCTTAAGGCACTGATCAATCGGCCGGTTTTAAGGGCGCCCACACTCTTAGTGGAGCCTATGGGGCAATTGGAGCAACTGCCTCTCTGCAGTCAAATTTTCAAAATTACGGGGTGGGGGGGGGGTCTGGTTGTCGCCGCTCGGGCATTATATTGGCCCCCCTCCCACCACTCTACTGCACTCCCACATTTAAAATCCAACATACGGCCCTCGTCGGGTTTAAACCTCCCTCTCTCTCTCTCCCTCTCTCTCTCTCTCTCAGGCCACAAACGCCCACCCCTTGGATCGAAACCAGGGCTAACCGACCGATAGGGATGAAAATACGATACACTTGGCAACTAGCGCTCCCAACCTTTTATACGCAGAGAAAGCTATGGGTTTTAACGTCCACTCAACACAAAACGCAGTTTGGATTCTATTTTGATTGTCGTTTTAAAATCTATACCTGGTTATGTTATTGGGAAAAGAGAGGGAGAAATGGAGTTTAACGTCCACTCGACACAAATTAGGTCATTTCTGGACTAACATATGGTTTAATTTTATTTCAATAAGGGTCTTCAGCAGTGGGAGAAAACCGGAGTTCCCCGGGGAAACCCACGAGGTTGAGAAGGCGACCCTATCTCCATGCCACATACGCTCACACCAGGGATCGAAACCACAGTCGCAAGCCAGAGGTGACCGGCCAGCTAGAGGTCGAAGCGCGGCACTCTAGACCACTAGGCTATCCCAACCTCCCTTGTTGGGAAAAGGTCTTTTTATTGCCAAAACATTGCAGACATTAGCCGTCAAAGTGAAAAATAAATTTTTCATTGGGTTTTTTTTCCTACGGATTCGTCATTTCGGTAACTACTTTTTGTTTGAAGAATTTTAAAATTAGTAATTCTCCCACCACTAAAACGCATCGTTCTTCGAAATTTCCTGAAGAGCGCCATATTGAGTTACGTTATTTCGATTTGGCCGAATTCGGCCGAAGTCGAGTAGGATGTTGTCTGATTATGTATCACTGAACCAAATTGCATTGGTGGCCTATATATCTACTTCGAGTGAATACAAAACATTTGTGAAGTATAAAATATGCAGTATGTTTGGGGTATTACAGTTGAATATAATAGTCACACGCCCCAGCTTTTTCATATCCTACTTGAAAATATGACACTATATCTAATTCTGGCCCTATACAATACATTATTTTTATGTTAAAAAATTATGAAATGCATATGACTTGATAAAAACAGGGTCCAAAACATGGGCTTGATCATATGTGTTTCTCTAGTGAAATGCGTGATCTTTTGTGAATTATTTCGACTGAGTATTGCTGTGTTCGATTGGGTAGTATTTACGTTGATAGTTGGGAAATAGAGTTATTTCCGACGGTGAGGTGCGTGTGTGTCGTGGGCGAGGGGTGGTGCCGAGTGGTCTAAAACGTGCTCTGTCGATCATATGGTCTGTCGTTGCTAGGTTTCGATTCCCAGCTTGTACGTGACAAGGAACCGGGTAATCTGTTCAACCGCGTGGATTTTTTCCTAGTCCTGTAGATCTCCCTTAGCGTTAACGAATTATGGAAATAAACCTGACCAGTATGTTAGTCCCGAATGTAGGGCAGGATGGGATGCCTGACAAGGGTAGTGGATTCGGATGGGACGAGAAGCCGAGGTCAAACGTTGGCGTGTACGTAAATAACCCGTTAATTCTATGTACAACTAGGCCGTGGTGTTATGTTAAGGCAAAATGCCACTCATTACACACTGTATGACGTATATCCGTCTTCACTAGCCCATTCGGTGAAGAACAGTGGAACGTTAAAACCCCATTTCGTTTTATGTAAGTTCATATTCTGTCAAGCATGCGTTTATTAGAGGAAACCCTAAAACTAGTACATGGGGAAAAAAGGAGGAACTTAAATCCCATTACAATTCATATTTTCGCTACTTGCAGCGTTATTTTTAGACGTCAGTAATATTACTGCAAATAATACTGGGCCTCTTTAAGTTTGTTTGAATACGGTACAGATATAAAGAAACGTTTATCTTTTATAATTTAATCATTGATAAAAACATTTTTTAAATGAAATACTCATAGATCAACAATTATCGTGAATTAAAACAGTAGATGTATATACAAATTTCCTTTTTCTAAAAATGTACATGTAGTATTGTTTTATGTTTATAAAACACGCTTTTAAAAATTAAGAAAATAAAAAAAGTTATTGATATATGCATGGCGGGGTTATGGCGATTATAACACTTAATTTTCCCAGAAAGATTTTTATCACAAAGACCCCTCGCTAGGATTTGCAGTAGGTGTCTATAAATGACGTGACTCTCGGTCTGTTTTATTAATCGGATAAAAAATAAAAATAAAACTGCACGATAAAAACCCACAGAGAAATAAACTGTGACAATTGAAATGAGATGAAATGTGGTTTAGCATCCTACTGTAACACCGCGATAAAAGCTTCAATTATCAAATAAACATAATATTCAGAATATTAAAGTATATTGTATTGTAGGTGTGACTAATATAGATAGATGCAATATGATTAGGACAAACGGATGAAATGATCTTGGGTTTTACATTATTCTTTTTTGCACCAACTGGTTAATAAAGACAGGTAGGCGCCACGCAGTGTGCTTGAGGGCAATTTTGTCCAAACAGTGGCTCTACAGTCGACTCGTATATCGAATTTCAACTGTCAAAGGTTCGTTTACGCACGTGCTAACATGTACACCTCGGCTCAATAAGTGTATATGTTTAGATGTCGTTCAGATTTTGCAAGAATCAGAAAACAACAGAGAGAGAGACGGGGAGGGGGAGGGTTAACGTCCACTTGACACAAACTTTATCATTTCGGTACTAACATATCAATAATTGGTCTGCGCGGAGGGATCGTTAGTAGTGAGAGGCAACGGGGGGATGCTTAGAAAACCCACGAGGTTGGACACCCTACTCCTTGTCACGTAAGCACGACCTTATGATATAGCCCGCACGTGCTACCCCCCCCCCCCGAATATCAATAAAATATTCGAATAGTATAATATTATACCAAATTGCATATATTTGTTAAATACATTTACTTTTATAGATGGTATTTCATGCTTAAAGTAATCCACGCATTGGAATACCGTGTAAGGTCCCAAGCCATAAGAAGTTTGTACTAAATTTGACGCGAAACTTGCACAAGTTTTCCCAACGGTTTGAATAATTAACAAGCAAGACCTGATAATACATCCAATCTGCGATGTTTGACAAGTGATTTTTGTTCAAATAGATTTTTATAAAGACGATAAATGATGTTTAGACATTCTGAACTTTTCTTATAGCGAATGTTTCGATTTCAATGTTTATCTAATAAACAAAAGCGTTATTTATTCATGATTATTAGAATATTGGCAGGAACTTACATCTACAACGCAAATTAAACATGGAAATTATTGAGAACCAGTGACCCTTTTTCATATTTTTGTAGTAATTATAAAACACAAGGTACAATTTTGTAGCTGTCTAGTCGTTCGGGAGGGACGAAAACCGAGGTCTCGTGTACTCATTGGCGTGCACGTAAAAGATCCCTTGACAGTGGAAATTCGACAAAAGAGTAGGCCGTAGCGCTGCTGCCCGGGCAAATTTCCCTCATTGCGCACCATATGACGTATGTACTTCTCCATTATCCCAGTCGGAGCATACAACGTTAAACTCCATTTCAATTCATTTACATACACCATACATCTTACCGTGTGCTATATAAGGACATTTTGCACTACGGCCTACTCTTATATAAAATTCTTATAAATGCACGCCATTGGGTACACGGGAACTGGGGATTTTTTTCGTCCCATTCGAACGAATATATGTTGTCCCCCGCATCACCGACAAGTAGACACCACGAGAGGAAAATTCAGGTGAACTTTCTCGGTCAAAATAGGAAACGAACACGGAATCTCTAGAGTTAGTGACCCATGTCTTACTCACTGGGTCGCCGTCGCCCCTGACCTACTGACTTGATTGAACAAAGTTATCTGTTAATCAATTAGCAACTCGTTTTGTATCTAATAAAGATATCACCGCTGCTATTTTATTGAGATGAATTATTCATTTCAAGTATTGTATAGTCAAATATTCCCACTCACTGCTGATAGATATCGTGATTTCACACGTATGACATTATTTACCATCACAGGTGAGAATTATAATATGAATGTAAAGGTAGAGCAAACATTTGTAAAATAAAACTTAGCCTAGATACTTAGGTGTTTGAACAGATACACCAATATACACACTCATGTCCACAATGTCAGTCTTTCGGTCCACTTGAAGCGACAATACGGTCCATATTAATGAGACAGCGGTCAAACGGACTTCAATGATAAATCTAAAGTTTCTTCAAACACTAATGTATGTGCGCATCTTCTTTCGTTTCGGTATTTTAAAGGTCCGTTACTATAATAAAAATTTTCATCCTTATTTTTACGTCACGAAATTTTAGATAATCTAAAATCCAAATTTTAGTAAATATTACATTGATTTTAGTGCTTAGCCAATCAAAATAAAAGTATCTACTAAAATTTGGATTTAATTTTATCTTTAGTTAAGATTTCGAAAAAACTGGGTCCTGGACATTAGGGTAGCCACAGAGGATAATGTAGTGGTTCTTAATCAGTGAGCCGCGGCACACAGGTGTGCCGCAAAAACTTTCAAAGTGTGCCGCGAAATTTTTAACGACTCACTAAGAAAATTCGGGGAAAAACATGATCTTAATTGAGTATTCACTGGTGTCTACTGATAAGTTCATAGCTGTGTTTTCTATATTTAGTTTGAGTCAGTCGGTGTGACTAGTCTGTGTCTACGATTGTATGCCGTCTATGACTTCCTATGTTTTTTATTTTACAAAATTCAAATATTTTCCTATGTATATTGTTTTTAACCAGGTGTGCCGCTATTTGTTCATGTGTCCTATTGTGTGCCGTTGGTAAAAAAAAGGTTGAGAACCACTGGTATAATGCATTGGTTTTAGGTCAAAAGGTATGTCATTGAGACAGGTGGCGTGGTTTCGATCCCACAGTAGTGCGGGTGCCTAATTAAGCTTGTGGGTTTTTACCAAGTCGTCCGTTCTTCACCGCACTGCTAAAGCAGATTATTAAAATAAAATGTATTAGTTCAGAAATAACCTTGTTCGTATTGACTCTCATACAATCTGAAATCTGGAAAGTATTGGAAACGTCGCAGTGGTGCTAATAACCAGAAATATAAACGCCTTTGAACCAGATGACACCTAAAAATGTCGACTTACGTTTTAAAATGGATCCAGACCGATTTGTCATATCTATCTCCTTTCAACTGATTTTTTTTTAATTATTTTTTGTTTGTTGATTATTCACTGACAAAATGATAACGGGGAACACAATGTGTTGGTGCATACATACATAAATTTCATGAAAAATAGGTAAGCGCCTGACGTCATATCAACATGGTTGTATTTGCCGATGTGGAAGTTCGGTAGCTTGAAAATGAAATGAAATTGGGTTTAACGTCCTGCATTTCTGAAGCAATCGGGATAAAGAAGGCGGATATACTGTACGTTATTAAGTGCCTTATAAGAGAAATTTAGCTTTATTACAATTGAGACGTTGTGATATATGTTGATTTCACACGTGTCATCAGTGTATCACGTGAAAATCCCCTACTAGTCACTTATGTTAAATTGAATTCTTAAATTGGCTCTCAATATACCCCTGCGAAATAATACTATAGTCCCCTATATATCATCTTTATATACGTATGGTGGTATTTTGGGTATTTTGAAGATATATAGGGCTGTATATTCTCTGGTATATCTGAATGTAAATAACCAAATCTTTCGTCAATTTATGGCCAAGTTGCAATGGTATTAATGGAGAAGTCCGAAAATTAAATAAAATGGGGTTTACCGTCTCAGACTACTGTTCTCCGCCGACTAAGCTAATGAAGTCGGGAATATGCCACACAATGTGGGGTAATTTTGCTCGTAAATCGGCGCTATAGCCGACGGTTTTTCTTTTGTTTTTTTGTTTTTTTACAAATTTCAACTGCCAAGTGATTTATCTGCGATTTAGCTCTTACATAATGCATCTTTAAACTGACAGAAATTTGAGATTGTAGCGAAAATGCCAATAGCGTATATTGATTTCGCCTTTAAGATGGCGACATATATGACACACTAGTGACGTGTATTGTAACAATACATAAGTAAATAAAGACGAGGCTGATCACGTGCGGCGGAAAAACTTCTAGATTGTGTACTTGAAAGTGAAGAAAAAACTCCTTATATCAAAATTCATTTACATCTATTTATATAAAGAAACTGTCGTGAATTTCTTCTAAGAAGAGATATTCTTGTGGATGCAATATTTATCTGAATTATATTGTTTATTCTTGGTAAGTTTGTGATTTAAATATATTCCTGAATATACATATTTTGCAGTTTTATAAACAGATTTTAAGTTTCCGAACGACAAAAATAACTCATTTTTTTTTAATGAAAGACATAATGAAATGCGAAGTCGGTTAGAGTCCTGTATTCCTGTTCCAACCTGGTGAATGAAATCGGACATGCGCTGTGGAATGTGCATTGGGGGACATTTTTACCTGGACAGAGCGGTTTCTACCCACATTTCATGTTTTAAGTGCATGTCAACGTGTGCACAAACCCCTCTTTTCCGCGGATATAAGCGTGCAGATGGGACCTCGATTTTTGTCCCACCCAACGTCCTGCACAACAGACAAAAGCAAACCACGTTGATACGCCCGACAGAACTTTCTTCACCAGCGTCGTGGCCGAACAATACAGGTTTTGTATTTCATTTTTGTATTTCACAATTGTATTTCGACAATTGATTTGAGCACTTGACTGAAGCACCATATGTAATAATATTGGGTGATTTATCCTATCTATAACGGTTTACTGGTAATCTGATACCGTTGACTACTACGCCTTCTAGTAAAGACAATTTGTGTCATTAAAGCTGAACTCCGGTTACAAAAATACTGAAATAATGTAATAAAAAAAAGTTAACGCCTTCAAGTCGCCATACTTGTTTCCAATTTGTGAAATAAGTATGGCGGTTCACTGATTGCTGCATTTTCCCCATCAGTATACCAAATTATTAAAGATTGCAAAATGTCTGATCAGGTAAGACTGTAATAATAAAATGAACTGCGTCTACTACAATATAGCCTAAGCTTTACTCCAAAACAAACGATGTAAAAGATGGCTTACCCCAACCTGTTTTCAACCAAAACAAATCACCTATACAAACTATTAGTATTGCCTTCTTCATGTGTTCCATGTTGAATAGTGTTCATGAAAACGATCAAGGGACATAACTACATGTTTGGGACGGCTCTCATTGGGGAGTGTTTGACAGTGCTAAATTTATTGATGTTATGTTTTTTTTCTCCATTTTACCAAGGGGTAAGAAATTGATATTGTAGTAGACGCAGTTCATATAATTATTTACAGTCTTACCTGATCAGACATGTTCAATCTTCAATAATTTTGTATACTGTTGGGGGAAAATACAGCAATCAGTGAACCGTGTGAAGAGAATAAAGCCGGATGTGTATAGCTAGCTGACGAGAAACAAACTGGAAGTGAGATCGGCTAACCTTTCCAGGTCATAAGCCTTCATGTCCGCCATACTCATTTCACAAGTTGGAAACAAGTATGGCGGCTTGAGGGCGTTAACTTGTTTTTATTACATTATTTCGGTATTTTTGTAACCGGAGTTCAGCTTTAAATCATATAAGTGGTCAGTATTCTAAACTAATGTTTAGTATGTATAGAAAGTATTTAGAAATTATACAGTAATCATTTATTAACAGGTAAAAGATGTCACTACTGCTGTAAAAGTGTGACTAATTAAAATATCCATCAGTATTGAATACACAAACCTGAACATTTGTGGTGGTTATCTCCCAAAACTTAGACAGCCATAATTTAGATAGCCATAACTTAGACAGTGTAGTAAGTGATTAATTCACACAACACCCATAGCTGCAATGGAACAGTCCTAATCAGGTAATATAGGTAAAAGATTGAGGATTAGTTGTGCACTTGACCGTAAATGTTGTTGTTTTAAGCTGTCTAAGATATGGCTGTCTAAGTTTTTGCAGGTTACCTTTGTGGTATATATCATTCAATAGTCACAATTTGAACACCTTATTAGTGACAAAACACTTACTTAGAGGTACATTATGGGAGATTAGATAACGAGTTGGCAGTTCTCACTACAATAGTTAAAAACTAGCTAATGTAAAGGCAATTTGCTGAAAATTTCAGTCAAATTGATCCACTATTTCCTCTTAGCCTCGGTCATCATTACTAAAATCGGTAAGACAAAGCCAGTAGTCTCGGTTATCCAGTTTTATTGGTAAATCACGAAGGAAAAAATTTCAGCGAAACGAACTACAATCCAACAAAAATCTCACGGTAGCCTCAACATCGAGATTTGATTATGGTCTGAATAGGTTAATTAATGTCTAATTCATAGTTTTTATAACATTTTAGGCCTAAAGAAAGACCTACAACAGGCAGATTTTGCTCTTGCATAATGCATGTTTAATGACTATTGCCTGATTACTGACAAATTTAACTGACGACTTAAATCTATTAATGTCGTATTTTTTTCATTTATAACAGTTATTTGGATATTAACGTTAAAGGACAATATTGGTGCCAGTCATTATCACATATGTGATAGAACTGATTAAACACTTTCCAAATATCATATTATCACAGAGATCATCGCTACCATAGAGGAGTAATAAAGGATTCACGAATCGGAAGTGACGAACGCCAAAGGAAAACACGAGTTATTCCTCTATATAACTAACTGAAGTGACTAATGATAACAGATACATGGGCGAATATCTGCTCACTAATAATTCCCTCGAAGACCTAAAGTTGCTGTGTGGCGCTGTGAGAGAATATCTTACAATTCATGAAAAGAATTGACTGCCACTAGGTAAGAGACAGGAAAGAAAACAGATTAAAAGTCCGTGCATTACCATGTTTTTATAAGGTAGGGGAGACCGGGACACATTGAACCACCATGGATATATCCTTTATAAATAATACTATACAACCCAACACTATACAGATGTGAGGTAACTTCTTAGACCCATTTCTCCATCAATAAGCCACATGCTGTCAATTATTTTCTTAGGCTGTGGATTTTTCAAAAAAGCGCTTAAAAGAGAAAAATTTTCCATACATGTTAACTTCTTAGCCTACGAAATTCTTGTACTTAAGTTCATATATGTCTAATCTATACAATCCAGATAAACCGGGGTTTGATCCATATAAGAGGGCATGTTGCTTTTTTTTTTAATTTTGATCATGAAATAAAGAGATCTTCTAATAAAAACATTTGATATGAAATGAGTACAAACATGTATGTGAACAAAGCGGTTCAATGTGCCCCGGTCTCCCCTATAGAATGAATAAAAACAAGGGGCTGTATTTCTATTTTTCCCGTGTTCTCTTATCTTATGACACTTAATTACTTTATTGTATCGTCAGATAACCTCTTGCGGTCCCATATAACAACTTTTTGTCTTCGAAGGAATTATTAGTGAGCAGAGATTCGGCCGTTTATCTGTCATCACTCTTCACTTCAGTCATTCACATAGAGAGATAACTCGTGTTTTCCTTTGGCGTTCGACACTTCCGATTCATGAATCCTTTATTACTCCTCTATGGTAGCGATGATCTCTGTGTTAATATTATATTTGGAAAGTGTTTAATCAGTTCTACCACATATGTGATAATGACTGGCACCAATATTGTCCTTTAAGTACAGTTGGTGATGCTTGTTATAATAAAACAGGATATTGGAGTATGGCGTTTAGGCTAACTTTGCTATTTACATTGACCGGGTATTCTGTCAGTGTTCACAATAGGGTGGTTCTCGACGCCATGGGGAGTTAAGTAAACAATCCATTTTTTGCCATGTATTAATTTGTCGTTTTGACTTTTCAGTAAATCAAGCCCCTGTAGAAAACCCGAAGATGTTAATTTTGTTTTATTGTATGAGTTTAATGTTGGCCATCGCTTCTACGGACGGTAAGTTGTCGTCAGAGATAATGCAAGCCCACGCGTATACAGACAGTATGATACATTCACCAACAGCGAGGAAACGCTAAAATGAATACGAAACGCGAAAATGCTCGAGGAAACACGTGCATGGAAAGCGTACAAATAGGGGCCTTAATAAACTTACTGCACACATCAAATTATCATCAGGACTAAGACTAGTAATTATTTCTACGAATGTAGTGCGATTTATAGACAATTTTTCCCTTATTTTTTTTCTCCCCTCTTCCTGCATTTTTGGGTTGACTTTTTGGTCTAGAATTGGAGAAAAGGCATCAAATTTTCAATGTCATAGCAGTTTTGGGTAATACTGAGGATATTACAGCGGAGGGATAGGGGGTGTAAAATGTCTTTCTGCGGAGCAATCATTGTGTCAGAAGTGAGATTTTCACCCCAATCAACTTAAAATCCCCGTAGCAAAAAATCTAAACGGTCAACCCCCTACAAACTTATGATGAGGAGATTGCCAAATGTGGTCCCAATTGTGCCTAAAAAGATTGGAAGCAACGGAATGTTGAGAAAAAAATCTACAGCCTGTGATGTTACAGGCATTTAACGTTGAAGTCAATGGGCAAATAATTACTAGTCTGAGTCCATCAGGGATAATGTCAGCCCTCGTATATACGGACAGCATGATATTTTTATCCGCGGGTTGTCTCGCGCGATAAAACGTTATACGGACAGTATGATATTTTTAGCGATGAAACGCTACGAAACGAGAAAATGCGCGCGGATACACGTCCCCATTAGACTTCAAAGTGGCATACGCCCTAGTCTTGGAAAAGAATAATCAATCAGGTATCCGAAATGAACAATTAAAATGGATTCATTCTATTATTATTCCGTTAATGCAGAGATTAAAGTTGTTGACCAGAATTCAATACCGGATCTAGTGGGAGATGTGTTCCGGACCCCTCACACTGTGGGTGGAGTGGAACATCTTTAGTCGAGTACAAGATTTAAATTTCCAATGTGCTTCTCTCCGAAAATATATACCCAGAATGGAACAAATGCCATCTGTTTTCTGAGGAAATATTTAGATTACGACCAGCGCCTTAATATTTTGCATTTGAAACAAAATGCTGCCCAGTGCCCAATCCCCACCCCCTTTAGTGGTGTATCTATTACTGTACAAATGAAGATCAAGAACCGTGACTATTGATTTCAGATGGCAAAAAATGGAACGATCAAGCCCAGAAAGAATTGACAGATGCCTTAAATCTAAAACCAAATATTAAGATAGCCAAGAACGTCATCCTCTTCCTGGGAGATGGAATGGGCGTGTCCACAGTTTCGGCAGCCAGACTATATAAAGCTCAAAAGGATAACATCGCAGAAGGAATGTCTACTCTGGCTTTCGAACATTTTCCTCATGTGGCTCTATCAAAGGTATGTTATCATTTAAATTCGCCATGAAGAACCGGAACTGTTTTTTCTTAGCTCTGTGAACTACCCAATAAGAGAATTGATATAACAACCTGTTCAACAATCTGTCGTCGTTGGCAGTTCTCACTGTTATAGTTAAAATCTAGATAATGTAAAGGCAATTTGCTGAACATTTCATACAAATTGATTTGCTATGAACCGAGAATTAAGGGATTAAAATTTCCGCCTAGCTTCGATCATTACTATTAAAGTCGGTACGGCAAAAATCATAGTCTCTATTATCCATTTAGTCATGAAATCGTAAAAGGAAAGTTATGCAGTAAACTGGGTCATAATCCACTAAAGACCGCAGGCTAGCGACGACATTGAGAGTTGATTTTGACCCGGATAAGTTAATTAATGTCTAAATCATAATAATTTAGATAACATTTCAGGCTTAAAGAAAGATCTGCAATAGGCAGATTTAGCTCTTGCATAATGTATGTTTAAAGTATGGTGGCTGATTGGTATCAAGTCGTGATGTCGCGGTGTCGCCAATGAGCCACCATACGTAAAGTGATATCTGGCAATGTTAAAGGGGTGGCTCACTAGCCAACGGGGGCGTATTAGGTCTAGGAGTCCAGGCGTTGGTCGGGGAAGTTCCTTACAAAGCGAAACGTATAGGCGTTGGAATGGGTTGATCTAATTGTTGACGAACAAGAACCCTTGGTAGTTGGATTCGATGACGCTGTATTGTCACAAGTCCCCTCACAGTACATCCGTCACCCTGACCGAGGGAAAATAGGATTTCTCCATTTTATGTTTAAACGTTATTCAAAAAAAAAAAAAATACAAACAACAATTGAATACCGCTCCAAACATTGGCATTCATCGTAACATAGCGTATCCACAGATCAATTAGCTTTCAACTACAATTATCCAAAATTCAATCGTCTGTTCACACTTCCTCGGTATCCCCAGTGCTATCTTCTCTGCTCTACTAATTCTATTCACAGCCTACATGGCTTTTTGTTAAATTTATCTAACATTCAATCTTGTACTTTACGAAATCATTTCAATCTAAATCACACCAATTTCAATTCCAGTCAGAAAATAACAATAAGTTTTTTTTTTTTAATGATTTGAAAAAAAAAAATCCACGCTCCATAAACTTCGTGCTAAACTAATGCTGTTTGTCTAGGATTAGCTCTGCTTGAGAACTGACACCAGGCTTGATAACCGACATTTTAAATACTAAATAGATAGATATATGTACTTAGATGTACTTAGAAAATTTCGAGAAATATTTATTAATAAGAAGTATATATTAATAAAATAATTGAAAAAGGTTTATTTAGTCTTTGTGTGTGTGACAGAACGGAATAGAGCCGCATTTTACCAACATTTGGATATGGCGCCCATTCAGGGCAGAGACCTATTCTTGGAGTAGGTAGCTCTCTGTGTGCCGAATGCATAAACCTTTAACCCAGATTTTGAAACTAGTATCATCATAAAATTAAAACACTTACTTCTGAATTTTATTAAGATTAATTATCTGTGTATGTTTTGAAAGGTGGCAATTCTATATGCCTTTTATTGAATAGTGTCGCCATGTTTATAACTTTATGTTCTACTTTATGTAAAAATAATAATATGCAATTGTATTGTTCAGACCGAACTCATCCTACTTTTCATACGTGCGTTTCTACTGAAAAAAATTGACAACCGTGATCGTGTATTTGCATTTGGAAAGATATTAATCCGCCATTAAGCATACAAACAACCGAACAGAAAACAAAATACAATAGAATGACAAAAAAAACCCATTCTTATGTAAACTAGAGGATGACGTCATAGTTGTTTCGGTTTGTTCAACGTGACAGTATGGTCGTCTTTGAAAGATGATAGCGAAATGGGGTTTAAGGCCCATTCGACACAAACTAAGCCATTTCGGGACTAATCATATGACTCAATTTTAGTTCATTAAATCAATAATTTGCTTGCTTTTAGCTGTGGGAAGAAACCGGTCGACCCTGATAAAACTCGCGTACCTGCGGGAAATTCCAAGCACGTTAAAAATGGCAGAGGACACCCGGGTAAATTCCAGTGAGACAATAACATATCACAGTCAAAATACCAAAAAGCTATTTTTCGGGAGTGGATGGTTAGCGCGCGAGCGTTGCATTATAAGGTCTGTCACTGAGTCAGCTGACGTGGTTTCGATCCCCAGTTGTACATGACAGGGAGTAGGGTCACCTGTCCAACCTCGTGAGAATTCTCCGGTCCTCCGGTTTCCTCCCACTGCTAAAGACCCCTGCGCGCAAACGAATTATTGAAATAAATTGAACTATAATAATATGTTAGTCACGTAATGACCTTGTTCGCATCGAGTGGACTTTAAACCCATTTCTCACTCTCCTTCTCTATTTTGTGGGGCTTGTTCTCCTTTAAAGCGTTTTTTTTTACATATATATTTTCAGACATATAACTTGGACGCACAAACACCTGATTCGGCCGGTACCGGAACAGCGTTTTTATGTGGTGTGAAAGCTAATGCAGGAACTCTAGGAGTTAACGGTAACGTGCAAAGAAAGAACTGTTCATTACAAAAGGGAAACGAAGTTATGTCTATTTTACATTGGTCCAAGGCCGAAGGTTTGTTTTTATCTTTACTCTGTGTAATCATTGTGATATTCGTATTTCCCATTCTAATACGCCGTCGTCTACAATTTCTTGTGAACACTCCACAAACTACATTTACCATCGGATTGTTTTAAAATTGATATACGTTGTTTACATTAGTGAGAGGGAGAACCTTTTTAATTTCAATAATTTCCGTTAATTTATTTCTTCAGTTATGGTCTAAAGGCAAAACTATCGTCCGATCTGTATGAAATTTGCATCCTTAAAAATTAGTGAAACGAAGAAGCCTATTGAATTTCCGCAATTTCCGTTAATTGTCTTTAGAGTTTAGGTTCATTTTATCGAACCCAAAGTTATCATAGGATGTGTATAGCATTTATATGCATTATTTAAATTAGTGAAACGCAAAAGTCTATTGAATTGAATCAATTCCGCTATGCCTAGAGATATGGCCCTCGTTTCACTTTGTAGAACATAAGTTATCATCCGATCGGTTTGAAATTGATATGAATTATTTGAATTGGTTAAACAAAGAAGTCTGTTGAATTTTGGCAATTTCCGTTAATTTCACTTTATTGAACCTTGTGAATGCTCGAATGACCAAAGTTATCATCTTACTTTTTTTAACCTTTGATCCACTTTGCTGCACTTAGTAAACGCTCCAACGACTAAAGTTGTCAACCGATCTGTATGAAATTTGTATGCATCATTTAAATTATTGAAAAGGAGAATTTTACCAATTACCGTTGTTTCATTCGCCCCAAATGATAAAAGTTATCATCCAATCTGTATGAAATTTATATGCATCATCTAAATTAGTAAAACGAGGACGCGTATTGAATCTCAGCAATTTCCAATAATTATTTGAATTAGTAAAAACAAATAGACTGTAGAATATGAATAATTTGTGTACATTGCTTCCAGAGTTAAGGCCCCCGCCCCTCCCTTGTTTCACCTTGTAGCACCTTGTGAATCATCAAAGAACGAAATTATAATCTGATTTGTATGGAATTGACTTGTAAATGCCCCCATTACCCACAAAAGATTGAACATGCGATAATCCTTATTGACCATCCGGACGATTTAGCTGCTGAAAGTGTATGTGGACTCGCTAACTAAAAATAGGACGCTGACGGAGTAATGGAAATGAAATGATGGTTAACGCCTGTCTGTTCTTCTCCGACTTGGCTAACAAAACTGTGCTATGAGGGGATTTTTCCCTGGCAGCGGCACTGCGACATACTCTTATTTCGAATTCCTACTGTCAAGAGTTCTTTTAGGTGCACGTCTATGCTTTCGTCACATTGCACCTCTGACAAGGGAGACCACGCCATTGTAATCCGATAAACTTTCTCAGTCAACACCGGGATCGAAAACGGAGCCTATCGGAAATAGCGAGCCAATGTGTCACTTATTGAATCGCCGCGGCTCCACTGACGGACTAACTCGCGGGTTATGGAAAGTAACAGCGTGGTGGATGGAATACAAAAGGTACACTAATGTTCTCTAAAGCGCACCAATGTGCACATTTTTATATTGTGTTTATCGTCCAACCAGAACGACACGACAGAGCTAACGTCGAGGAAAAATCTGGTTTTAAATATCACGGTCTTTGATTAAATCGTGACTGAATGTCATAATATATTGATATTCTCAATTGTTTAATTTACAATCGCGTACGAAAAGTTATCGCCCTTTGCATGTGTTTTGTAGGTAAATCTGTTGGAGTAGTGACAACGTCGAGAATCACCCACGCTACACCAGCTGCTGCCTACGCTCATAGTGCTGAAAGAGACTGGGAAAACGATGCTAATTTAAATGACGTAGAAGGTAACTGTACTGATATTGCTAAACAACTGATAATGGACAACCCGGATATTGAGGTTAGTACTCGGATATTACATGAATAGGACTATTTCTCATGCACAACTGAAGATTTTCCCACTGTCACGTGATGTAAACAGAGTTAGGGTTAGTGTAAGCTTTAGGGCTAGGTCTTGGGTTAGGGGTAGCGCTAGCTAGCACTGTTTACATATCTGGACCTATGACGAAATCTGCAGGTGCGCATGTGAAATAGATCTGATCCTGATCGACTTTCCTTCACTTTAAGTGAGAATCTCTCCACTTAATTCGGTGTTAACCCATGCCATTCCTCAGATGAGATGTAGGGGGTTGAATGGTTTAATCTGTCAGTGTCATTGAGTCATGTGGTGTGCTCGTTCAACCTCGTGCGGTTTAAATCTCTCTCTCTCTCTCTCTCTTTCTCTCTCTCTCTCTCTCTCTCTCTCTCTCTCTCTCTCTCTCTCTCTCTTGCCGCCATTTCAGGAGGCTGGCGGGAGTATCCTGTAAGTTTTTTCTCCAGTTGATAGAGCCTCAATACATCGCCGCTAAACCTCGGAGGTGTATGAATTGAAGAACAATTCTGAATTCCTGGACTGTAACGGCAAAACCCTCGTCATGACCAAACCTCACTAGCCAGAAGGCCCGCGGATCAGTCAGTACTTTCCAGCGTAGTTGTACGGTGCAGACGGAGTGTCTGGCAATGAAGGAATAGTGCCTAGTCGATAAACCGAAGCCCTATCTACACAATATCGTGTACGTAATAGAACCATCAGAAATGCCGCTGTGCAGGCCAAATACGCCCCATTGCCTATAGTTATTTTATATGCTTTACTGCTAGAGATTTTGTCAGATCATCAGCTATGTTTATGTTTTTATTCAGGTGATTTTGGGAGGTGGTAGACGGAATTTCTTTACAATTCCTGTTGGTCAACGTAATGATAGTCTTAACCTTACACAGGTATGTCCTATTTCATTTTGGAATTTATTTCCGGAGATATTATATTTCTTGTCCTCCACTAAACCCCAAAGCAACCCTTCACAACAGAATTCGGGAAAGTTTCGGGAAACACCTCTACCCCCTATGAACCATACTTCTCGATAAAGGTTGGTTATGTCACAAATATCGGTTGACATACATCGATAGCAATACAATAATGTAACGTGAAGATAACCGGGAGGTAACAAAAGCTAGTTTATTTTGAGAGCTGTTGAGGCAGCCAATTTAATCGGATATGGTCATCATTTATTGGCTATAGGCAATCACGTGACATACCCAACACGGTCACCCCAGCATCCCTCGAAGCGAGCTGTCCTGGATTACCACCCGTATATCTTGAACAAACGTGGAAGTTCAGTCATCTCTCTCCCTACACGACCAGAAACATATATTTTTGACAGACGCCGGGCGTAACGTGACATGATTTGTCTTCGAATATTTATTTTTACAGATCTGGGAAACAGATAAAAGTACTAAAGGTAAAGGGAGTTACGTCACGACTAAAAGCCAACTTGATGCCATCGATGTCAAGAACACGGATTATTTGCTTGGTAACACTATTTATAATGAACTTTTAAGAAGAATCATCCCTTTGTCCAAGACAACAGAATAGATAAAATAAAGTTTATGGTCGTTCGGGTGGGACGCAAAACCGTTGCTGTGCACATAAAAGAACGGTTTTCAGTTAGAATTAGGTGAAAACGCCATTGTTCAGGCACAATTTCTCTCGAGGTTATGTCCATTTGGTTCTCGAAAGTAGGACGGTATTGGCAGTATGTTCGATTTCAACTATCAAAGGTGCTTTTACGAGCACGCCAATATGTACACCGGACGTCGGGTATTCGTCCCATTCGAACGATATTGCGCTGTTCCTTGTCGGGTCCCCAGTCCTGCACCACTTGCAACAGGAAACCATGCACGTAAATCCAGATGAACTTTCTCGACCAACGCAGCGATCGAACACGGGACCTCGAGATTAGCGAGTCAACTCTTACAATTAAACAAAATAAGCACGTGTTTAGGGCATCATGATAATTAAGGCACCACAGTATGTCTGCTTGAAAGGGTGCCAAATTCAAATCTTTGATTTAAAGATTAATTAATAACTTTTAATTAATTTTTCATTTTCTATTATTACTGTTACTTATTATATCGCAATTAATAATGACGTGTATGCAATCCCAGAAAAAAACTCTAATCACGTGCTTGGTGGTTGTTTGTGATTTATTATATTTTGAATTACATATATGGTGGCACCAAATCTCTTACGTGCTTAGGGCCTATTTGTGTCTTAAATCGGTTCTGGCTTACTCACTGAGCCACCGCAGCTCTCTAGTCGGAAAATAAAAACGTCGAATGTCACACCATGTGTATTACACATTACCCAATATGTCTCTCATAATAACCGAAGTACAGTAATTATCCTTCAGAATCGACCGATTGCTGATATAGAAAGGCGACCCAGAAAGGTTTTGATATTTTAAAGCGATCATCTGTTTTATGTTTATTAAAAATACAGTATGTACGATTAGGTAAAGAGTTGGTAGTTCTCACTACAATAGTTAAAAACTACATAATGTAAAAGCAATTTGCTGAAAATTTCAGTTAAATTGATTCACTATGAACCGAGAACAGAGCGGGTGAAAGTTTTGCTTAGCCTCGGTCATCATTACCGAAGTCGGTAAGACAAAACTAACAATCTCGATTATCCAATAAATCTAACCACGCAGGAAAGGTTTTCGGCAAATCGGACTACAATCCAACAAATATTTCATGCTAACCTTGACACCGAGAGCTGATTATGGTCTGGATAAGTTAATAAATGTCTAATTGATAGTTTTTATAGCATTTAAGGCCTAAAGAAAAACCTACAATAGGCAGATTTTGCTCTTGCATAATGCATGTTTAATTTTTGATATTTCTATAGGTTTATTTGCTGAATCGCACATGGAATATGATCTAGATCGTGAATTGGACAATAATTCGCTCGATCAACCCTCGCTTCCTGAAATGACCAAGACAGCCATCGATATACTGAAGAAAAACGACAAGGGTTTCTTTTTATTGGTAGAAGGTGGGTAAACTTGAATAAAACAACGGGGGTGTTTATTTTCTGGTGATCATAACACATAGTGACACACTGGCTTTGTTTAAAATGTCTCTTATAGGACATAATTTATCAGGGGAGACAATTCAACTCATTAATGTGTGGTGTCAGACTAGTAAGTTTTCCCCTTATTGATATGCACAGTTAAATCCACATCATTTCCTATCTTATAACATTTTAACGTGAATATCACTCTCATCTATTTAACCACAAAGAGTTCAGTTGTCACAATCATTTGATAAGAATAGTGAAGGGTTCTAAGAGTCTGGATGTTTTCTAGACCTGGCCAAAGGAATCTAGGTAGGTAGTGAATTCAACCTTACCTAGTGCTCGCTCTCTCTCTCTCTCTCTCTCTCTCTCTCTCTCTCTCTCTCTCTCTCTCTCTCGCCCCCCCACCACAACTGTCCAACTGTTTAGTTTAACGTTTGTCTTATATACCCCCCCCCCACAACTGTCCAACTGTTTAGTTTAACGTTTGTCTTATATATTTCTACAGGTGCTCGTATCGATCATGGTCATCATGCCAGCAAAGCCAGGAAAGCATTACATGATACAATAGCTTTCGACGATGCTATAAACATTGCCATGAAGGAACTGGGTACAGAAGAAACACTCCTAGTTGTCACCGCCGATCACTCTCATGTATTTAGTATGGCCGGCTATCCAGAAACCGGAAACGATATATTAGGTACGAAACTTCTTTATCATAAACGCCTTTGGACAACTTCTACTGATAGATCGGCTTCATTAGAAATTATTGTTTATTGTAGAGGCAGCTATGGAGGTATTTGTAACTCGTTCATTCAACACCCTAACTAAAATATTAAGGCACGGTGGTTCAGTGAGTAAGGTAGGACTCCACGATTCCAACCGTAGCAACCGTAGCGCCAATCCCAATATCACGATTCCTGCTACGACTGAAATTTTGGTCCACCGTATCATATATTGAGGTCAACCGTAGCAATGGTTTTGTTCGTATTGAAACGTATCTGAACATCTGAACGCACCAGATAAAGTACAATCATATTGTAACTCATCGCACGACAGTGAAACCTAGTACCTTTTGATTGTTATTTTAGATTTTTATGCTTGTATTTTTGCGTTTTAGGTTTGGTTCACCCTACACCTGATGATGAACCTAAAGATAATCTCCCTTATACGTCATTGATCTATGGTAACGGTCCTGGTGGTGCCTTGGTTAACGGATCAGATGGTCATCCTGGTCGACAAAATTTAACTGGTGTTGATACAAGTACGTTATTGTTTAACTATCTTCCTATTGAATTCAAAAGGCTGTTTGGGTGTCGAGGTGACTTTTGAGTAGGAGGTCCCGGGTTCGTTCATGGAGTTAACTGAAAGAGTTCCTCGCGATTTCCCGGTGCTATGCTGTGTTTAGTCGTTCGGATAGCACGAGAAGTTTCCGTGTACACATTTGTAATTCGACATAAAGGTAGATCGTAGTGTCGCTGCATTCCCACAAACTGCATGGTGTATGGACATCTTCATTAGCCCAGTTGGGGCGGAAAAGTAAGGTGTTAGGCAAAATAATGTACATGCTAGGCAAGAGGATGTACTTTTTCCTTTCTAAAGCCCCATTGAGGTATATGTTTATGATCTGGTTTGAGACACATGTAAACGACCTGGTTAAGATAAGACCTGGCTGGAGATTAAGTTAATGATCTGACCTTAATGACCTAGTTTGAGATATATGTAATTGATCCGACTTGAGATGTAAATGATCCGGTTTTAGATATAGGTTAATGACCTGGCTACAGATATATGTAAATGACCTTGCTTGAGATATATGTTAATAACCTTGCTTGACAGTGTTATGTTTCTTTATTTTTTGACAGCCGATCCAGAATATGTGTTTCAGGCAGCTGTACACATGAGTTCTGAAACACATTCAGCAGAAGATGTCGGGATATTCGCTATTGGTCCCATGGCACATCTATTCCACGGTGTCCACGATCAGAATTATATAGCCCACGTGATGGCCTACGCTTCCTGCGTAGGAGCGAATAAAAAACATTGTGACAGACCTAAAGATGACCCTATAGGCAGCGGCGTCAGTCATACACTTGCTCATTCTTTAATCTTAGTTTGTATATTAAATCACATAAATAAATATTTGTAATAGTTATACACACTCTCATGTACAAAATGCACATATTTCTAATAATTATAAACGCCCGTAATTAGATTACCTGTATAATAATATCTTGATTATATTTTTCGGATAATATTCAATATTCCACAGTTTGATCCACATTCAAATGAACTCTGATTGGGAATATAACATTTATTTAATAAGAAAATTTCAAAAGGAAATCAACGGTGAATAATTTTACGTATTATATTTAATCTGCTTTCAATAAAGTGTCCCATCAATAGATACTAACCAACACGTATAGGTGGCGCTGTCTAGTATAATATATCGGTCTCATCATATATTTGTAAAAACAAAAACATGTACAGAAATGAATCATTTTTGAACTGATTTTAAAAACAAAGCCAACAATCAGAATAATTGAATAGGATAGTGGGACATACCAAGGTTTCAATTTGGAATAAGTAAAAAATGCGTCCGTTTCGATGTAACGGGAGGAAACGCGCACATGGAACGCGAAGGAAGCATATATATTAGCTCATTTATCAATGACATCCAAGATTTTGTGTACATTTGTGTTTGAAATCCATATCCAATAATATGATTAAGTCATTGTATAGTCATTGTTTTTAATACTTGGTATACTATGTTTATGTATTTCTATATGTTACAATAGATATATATCTGTGTATTATTTTGTTGCCATTGGTATATATGTGTTTTCTTTTGTTGCCATGGATATATATATATATATGTTATTTTGTTGCCATGGATATATATGTTCTTTTGTTGCTATGGATAGATATATTTGTACTATTGTGTTACCAGGGAGACATATCGTTGTTTCCTTTTGTTACCATGGAAATACATATTTCTATTATGTTTTACTTTGAGAATTGAGTGACGAAAGATTGTTATGTTTTTATGTAACATTATAGATATATTTGTACTATTTTGTTACCAGGGAGACATATCGTTGTTTTCTTTTGTTACCATGGAAATATATTTTTCTATTATGTTTTACTGTGAGAATTGAGTGACGAAAGATTGTTATGTTTTTATGTAACATGACAACATTTTATTCAACTATCAGTATATTTACTAATATGCACTATTACTTTTGTTTCATATCTATTGGGTTTTATAACCACGAGACAAGTTACATCGAATATTTTATAATGTATTTTCATTTATGTAATAACCGAATCCCTTTATAATAACCTGCAATGTTTGTTTTTCATATTTTAAATCTTGACACCTCCGAAAGGGGGATAACTCTTGTGGCGATTATGGATTAGAACTAGTAATTCTCTCCTCATTGATTTCAATGCATAATCCATGGCATTTCTTGGCATTTCGAACTATTCGGTGATCTTAATCTGCAAAACCACAACAGGCCAGGATTAAATAAAAATAGATTTGGACTCAATTTCGGATCAATGAAACACGCTATAGAATATATTATTTAAAATCTCATGTCTTAAGTTTCAGTCATTGTTGTTAAACAAGAAACGTCATCCAACCTGAATATACTATTTGACTGTATCACAACTAGATAATATCTGATTGTTTGTTATGGAAATAAAATACTTTTTATTTAATATATATATATACCTGATTTGTTTTGGTATAATATGTAGCTCGAGTAGTAAAGCCAGAACTGTCGTCTCCGAACGCCTAGGCAATCTTCCTTGCTGGGCTTGGGGCCTATATAAGAGTAGGTCATCGAGCACACTATACAGCGTATGTCCGATCTACTATCCAACTTAGTAGCATAAGGTACTAGTCGGTTATCCGCGGTCCTGTAAGTGTATTTAGTTAATTGTTATAATAAGTTTCCAGTATTAAAGATTTGAAGAACCATTCGAGGCTCTTGTAATATCTGACGGACATCACGGTCACAATACATTGCGAGAGTAAATAAAAATGGTTGATTCACAAACAACTAATATAATTTTTAAAAGATCTGCAGAATGGACTGTGCAAGAGCAAACGGGTGCTGTCACAATTTGGACTATTCCCGTAAACTGATTAGAAATTAGATATTACAAAAAAATAAGAATGTAAATCATTTTATATACATACATTTTACACAAATATTAGATTCGTTGTCGTTTGTTTGGATCTCTTTAAAACACGTTAAATTGATTTGTGCCCGAAACCGGAAGCAGATATAAGACAAAAGATAAAATTATTTGTCAACTACTCTGTGAATATTGAATCCGAAAGAAAGCCTATTAAAGTACGGATGCTTCAAGATTTATTCAAATAATGTTTCTTACTTAAAATGTTTGACATTTATTAACATGGCATTATAAAAAGTATATATCTATAATATGCTTCTATTATTTTACATTAAAGGTAATAAATCTCTTGGATTTAGTCAGAATGAAGTGTTGGGATGACTAGAATATTACTAGTATTTCGTGGTGGTCGTCCCTCTTCAATACGGCTTTGCCGTCAGTCTAGTTTTTCGGGAGATAAAACAATACAAAACTAGGTAACTTCGGGAGTCAATTTTATTTTAATAATTCGCTTACACGAAGGGATCTTTAAGATGTTTGGTGCGCGGGGATAAACCCAGGCGACTCTACTCCTTGACACCCAGAAACGGGGAACAGTAACCACGCCACTTGACTCATTGACGACTTGATAATCTAACGTGTTAAATCATTCGGACACCCAACCTCCCCTGTATTAAAGTTCCAACAGTATTTTCTTAAGTTATATTTTTAAAATGTATTAAAATAAAGCCCTAAAATAGATATTGAACCTATAAACAGTCCTACCTTGTTAAAGAATAATCGTATTAATCCTATAATTCACTATTGCCAGTTGAGAAACTGGCAAAAATATCATTTTCAACTTCAAATTCAAACGTTTGAAGATGGCCGTCCATGGAGAGGAATGGGAAAACAAGGGAGGTAATTGAGTAACTATTGCCTCAATCAGCCCGTGCAGCCTTTCTAATGCCTAAAAAATTTTGCCCATGATCGTATAATAGTGAGTTGACAACCTTTTGAGCAAAAGACATAGAAATAATTATGTTTTGACTTTCTTAGAAAATATGAAATTGGAACTTTAACAGATAGTCCATTAAACAAGATTGTGCTCCTTTAAGATAACATGTAAACAAACAAACATGTACCATTTTCCATTCGCTTGTTCATTTACTGATTATTTGTTCTTCAGTTACCTAGATAATTAGACGTCTGATTTTCACGCCAGCTTGTTTTTGTTCTGGTTCATCCGAACAGTAACACGTACGCCAGTGATTAACTAGAAATATAATGGCGGATAAAAAAACAAAATGGAATATCCTAAAGATTTCATGTTTTATTGGATTAATAAACAAGATAGAAGGTATACTTATTTTTTTAAAAAATAATGTGGGTTGCCAAGGGGTCTACCGTGTGCTACTGGGCTATAGGACTATGGAAATTGCGGGGGGGGGGGGTATCATTTAATTAACAATTTAAGGCGGTTGATTGGTGGCCACGCGATCTATTGTGTGAGACGCATAACGCCTGTTATCTATTTAAAGCAAGATTTCATTATAAGTATAATAACTAATACTATAGGGAGGCTGGGTGGCCATGCGGTCTATCATGTATAAGTTAGGTCAGGCACCTTGTCCATGCGATTCATGAGACCTTTTTACCTTTAACAATTTGGGAATGCTAGGTGGCCATGCGGTCTATCGTGTGTGACTTAGATCATTAGGCGTGTTATCTACGCAAACTCTAGTTTGCTATCCCTGCAAATCGTGGGATCGAACTCGAGTAACAAGATGCATGGTCGCCTGTCCATAAACAAGAGTACTCGTACTGTGCACGGTTACTCCTGCTCGTCATACGTGACATAAAAGGGTCGCTGACTTTGTGGTTAAGCAAACACCATTTTAATAAAACAAAAATAAGTACGTGGGTTTGGTGTATATGTCTTTATTTTTTCATAATCACTATGGTTTTTCATAACGTACTTATTTCATCCCTAGGTTGTTGTCATCATTTATACAACTATGAAACCGGGAGTTGTTACAAACCATTTGATAATACCACAGATTGGTTGACAGCCAAACACATCTGTCAATCTCTAGGTGCTGACTTGGCTATAATACGCACAGAATCTGACAAACAGTTCCTCAAATCACAAAGGTAATATGAAACATGTATTTAACTTATCATCACCATAATCATCGCCGACGCCGTCTTCATCATCACTACAACAACCATTAGTAGCACAACCCTAATCATCAGGCATCTGCGTAGGAGCCAGGGTGCAGGTGCAGCTGCACCCTCTCCCCTGCCCCTAACATTCGGGCAAACATACGGGTAAAGTGAAAAGATTTTTTTTTCCAAAATAAAGTGTCCGAAATCTAATAAAACATTAATTTTAGCAGGAAACGCGTTTTCGGCCGTCAAAATTTTCTTGGGGGGAGGGGGGAGGGGTCATTCAAGGTCTATTTTTGTTTCTCTAACTATCATCGATCCCTAACACTAAATTTACTTTTCTTTTAATTGAATACCAAGAATCTGTACTAAGTTGAGTATGGATTAAAATATTTTTGTCTGGAACCACTCTACTTTACGAAATCTTTGGGAGCATCGATTATTGTTTGTAAATGCAGCTGGAGCAGTCTGATTGGATGGTTGGAATTCAGAGTGGGATTTCGGTTACAAAACCATTGGATACTTTTGGAGTTGCTTACATGGGCTAGAATAGCAGAAACGCCTTTGCGGTGGTTATATTTTCAAAATTTTCTTCGGGAGGGTAAGACCCCATAACCCAGCGACGATTGATTGTCTTTTTCAGGAATTCGGATCGGTCAGGTAGGCTATATTGGACCAATTGAAAATTTTCTCCTAACGATGCCGTCTTCGTGGACTGTAAACGAGTGATTGGAATTTGAGTCAGCCACCTTAATAAGGCTATTAGACCACATTGAAGTTCCTTTGTTCGCGGACTGAAATAGCAGGAAAACGCGTTTGCAAGCGTTAAATATTCCAAAACGTTCTTTTGAGGGTGGGGGGGCGTCCATACAAGGTAAGCTCCGCTTTTTCGCATCTCGAAATTGTTTCGCGCATTTCGGTAACATGAAGATCCACAACAACACCCAGTCCCTCCTCCTCCTCCTCTTCCTCCTTGTCGTTATCATCAATAGCATCAACATCATCATTATAGATATTATAATACGTTGCTTGTATCGTACAGTGTTCAAGGATGGATAGGAGTCAATGATCGCACAGTTAAAGGAAGTTACAGAGATAACGATGGGGTCGGTATACCATCAACTGAATTCAACTGGATGAATTCGAAACCTGATAAGCATATCTCCAACAAAGACTGTGTACGAGTTGATCAAGATAATTACTGGATTGACGAAGATTGTGACCTGCCATTTAAATTTATTTGTGAATGGTCAGTAAGAACCGGTACGTATAATTATAAATCAATCCCAAAATATTATATTTACTTGAATAAAAATTTGTTAATCCAGCACTTCCCTGACAACCTCGGTTCCGTGAACCGAGTTTATAACTCATTTTTAAAACGGCTCGAAACTGCTACTGAACGACCTCATCCCGTCGCCAGAGTCACGTCCTCAAATAGTTTACCGCTTGTTTTATGGGCTGTTCGATGCACCAAAGATGGTAGTACTTTCGGGATCCGATTAATATAAGTTTAGTAACCAAGATTGTGTCATTTTTTATGTATTATTTTTCAGACATTTATATCATTTCGAAACTGGATCGAAGCACCCGAGAGATTTTGAAATTTAACGATGAAATAGAAAATCAAGATTTAACCTCGATTTTCACTATTTCTACGGCCATAAACAATCTACGCTACATTTTCAAAATGACATAATTTCGCTCTAAATAAAGTATTTCTAATGAAATTTTCATAACATGCATTTGTCCGTGACCCGGTTAAGGCGTTGGGTCTGACAAGGGACGACGGATATTCGTTCTGGTCTTGATGGTAAGAAAAACCGAGTTCCAGTGTACACAGTGTAATTAAAAAAAACAACCCGATTTTCTTTTTCTAGTATTTGGGTATATTTAGTTGTAAATTTTATTATTATCCCGATTGGTACCGACGTTAAACCCCATTTCATTCATTAATTCGTTTGAATATTTTCATTTATATTGTTTCAGAGCATGATGTGAAAGAGATAGATCTACAAGTATTAAATGAGGGTGTTATGTGTAACATCCATATCTTGAAATCAATCCAGGCTTACAGTTATCTCTACTGTGCTGTAAACTGTTTACACGAGAAACGTTGCTTGGCCATCACATTTTCCACATCAAATTGTTTATTATATGAAAATTACTTAGGATCAAATGTTGCGTGGGACAATTCAGTCGCCATGTTTTATGTAGCATAGCGTCATATTTGAGTTTGTGTTGCATATTTATTGTCATTTCTTAAGTGGGTGACAGACGAGCGTAATTTTTTCCCCGATCACGTTGATTTTAAAATGGCTTGAAAACTTTCACAGCGACTTCGAATCTGCTCGTGTGTCCGTGTTCAGCGCATATTGTCGAGCGAACCATATATATTAGCCAATCGGAGACATGGTTGATATGACATGATCTCAAAATGTCTGCATCCACTGCCGAAGCTTGGAATCTAACTCTTGTACCACAAGTTGCGTTTTGTCCAACGAACCATTCTAGATATTCTGCGTTTTATTTATATCAATTAAATAGCATGCTATAACAGCAAGCTTACGATCTCGCCATTTAGAAGAAGTCACATGATCTACGTAATTTACTCCCAAAATGACAATCGCTTCCTCATACGACACACCTGTGCTTGCCTACTCCATGATCAAACACGATAGCAGATGGCTTCCATCTTGTTTACTGACGGTACTACTTATTTTAAGACAGACTCGGCTTTCCAATTTATAATATCTTGGGGATTTCCAATTTATACTCACTGGTTGCTATGACCCGCGTGCTCGCGTTAGTTTAAAATTTTTGCTATACGTTTAACATGGACTATTTGATGTAATTTGCCTGATTTGATTTGGCCCCATTTCCATAAATTTAGGTTGTTTTTTAGAATTTTTTAGCAAATGTTAATCTTAGGTGTTTTTTAATTCTAGCCGAAGTAAATTTTTTTACAATTTATAGCGAGTTAAGTTATCGTCTCTAAGAGGCGGGCGTAGTATTTTAAATGGCGGCCATTTGCCATCATGTGTATTCTTGAAGTAGGTACACATGATGTAATCGTATGTCGCTTCCTGTGCCCGTTCGTGATTGGCCGTAAAAAATCGGTTGCGAATTTAAATCGTCGACAATATACGCTCGTCTGATCTTAGCAACGTTGATTGTTAGTAGGTGTACATTGATCATTTGTTATTATCATCTGTGGTGTTCTTTTCTTTCTTCGATTGTGTATTTCGGGTACTCTTCTCGAGGCCGGTAATATCCCTGGCCTGTTCTCGATCTTTTTTTCTGAGAATAAACAATTTATTGTTTTTGAAAAAAAAAACGGATCGCGTATCAATGCTTTGATAATTTTATAAACCAATGAAAGATTAACCCGTCAAAATAGAGTAAAGTGTGCCACAGATACTAAACTTCCCATTAAGTAATCGAAATAAAATATTGGTTTCACGCCTTTTTTATCGGGGCGTGTAGTTAGTTTTTTAGTCAGCTGATAATCACGTGATGTGCAGGTGCTGTTTCGTCACCGTAATCAAGTTTGGGGGTTTCTGGGATCTCTGTTACATTATTGCCGTCAGAACGATCGACTTGGTTAGGAGGATTAGTCACTCGGCTAATCTCGACAGATTCCGTAAACTACGTAGACTACATCTAGTCTCGGATGTATGACAGTAAGTGATATGAACCTACGCCCATACATTTGCGATGCGGCTACCGGTTTACTTTTACAGGAAAACTTGACGCTATTACACAAATTGGGAACCTATTCGGCTAGCGACCTATTCGACCGATCGAGCTGCAACCTGTTCGTTGGAAACCTATTTAGAGTAAAGACAACAGTCTCTATTTATCAACCAATAAAATCCAACGTTATGTCTATCAAATGAAAGTAGAATATATTATTTTTTATCCATTCCTTCAGCTCAGAATAGAAGTGTAATTTCGTCATTATCTTACAGCTGGATCGGTCGAATAGGTCGCTAGCCAAATAGGTCGCCAACTTGTGTTTGGAATGGGCGCAGCCATGTTTCATCCGGGACCTTTAAAGTAGTTCCAATATGGCGGAATTCATCATACAGCCGAGTTTAGATTCCCGAAATCTTCCGAGGTTCGCCGAGTGGAGGATTAGTCTTCTCCTCAATACACGATTCATTAGGAGGCAGACCACCATGAAATTTCACCATCTCGTTACCCACAAATTGTAGTTCGTCTATTTATAGCAGTTCTCCCACTGTCTCTTTTCTTCCCTTTTGCATGCCCATTTTTGTTCATTTTTTGGTCTAGAATGGAGTAAGAGGGTTTGAATTAATATTTTCTGCCAGATTTTGGTAAATATTCATGATTTTGAGACGGAAGGATAACGGCGTCATGAGGTTGGATAGAGTGATATGTACGGCAACTACATACATGTTTTGAGTATGTTTCTTCCAGTTCGTGTATCTCAAAATTTTGGCAGTCAACGTCATAAAAATTTTTGTGCAAAGACATGGCCATTTGTTCCTCTGTCTGTAGTGAAAAGCATTTTGCCCAACGAAAACTTGGGGAAAAGTTGGAGGTGGGCAAAGAGTCCAGAATTAACATTGAAGTCAATGGGGAAATTAATGGTGGTCTGCCTCCATTAAGGTACAGATTCGGATTTATTTCCCTTGTCACACCAAGCGCCGTCATTTTATAAACTGTACATAAAACTACTTCTATAATTAAACCTATGAAGATTCGTCGTTTTTGATAAAGTGTTCAGTTTTTCACACGTTAAATTTATAAATAAGCTAGATACATCAGGTAGAACAGTCAGTTTTCCAAACTAATGGGGTCACAACCATTTCTCACAGAACAGGATGGTTGGTTTCTGATTGATTTATAATTTGCTACCTGGGAAATCTACGGGCGTAACTAACTAACTCCAGGAAAGCCAAAAATCCATTATTGTTGCAGTTCGGAGGGCCTGACAATTAACAATGTCTTATTTGTTCGAATAAGACGGAAAACCATTGCCCTGTGCCAGTTGGAATTTGAAATAAGAGATGTTCATATTCATAATGCCACTCTACGGACAAATTCCGTAAAAGAACCCTTGACAGTTAGAATTCCAAATAAGATTACACTGAGGCACTGCTGTACCGACAAAACTTCCCTTACAGCACACTGCAGTATGGCGTATACCCGTCGGTGGAAAACAGTAAGACATTAGTCCCCATTTCATTTCATTTCATTTCATTTTCTCCGGATACATTTGGTAAATACTACAACATAAACAAAAATTATTGAACCCTTTTTTTCCTGATATGGTAACCTCGTCGTATGGATGTAGTTGGTATACTCATATTCATTGACCCTAAATATATGCGCAACGGAAAATCCAGCTTTAATCTAATGTACTGTTTGAAAATGTATAAAATCCTCTTTAAAACTGTTCTTATAAAGCTCGACCCTTGCTTGCAATAACATTTTATTACGCAAACAACATAATATACCCGGTCGATTGCCGAGTGCATGATCTAATGCGTACTAAAATATTTAACACTTTTAAATTACATGATTTATTATAAACGCAATAAAAAAATATCTAATGTAAAGTTAGCTGAAATATTCGCCCTAAAAATGAATAAAATGTCCGTTGTAAAACTATTTAACAATTTTTTTTATTTGCGTGATATATTATTAGCATTACGTACAATAAAATATTTAATGTAATATTAGCTTATGTATTTTTATTTGCGTGATATATTATTAGCATTACGTACAATAAAATATTTAATGTAATATTAGCTTATGTATACATGTATTGGTAGTAAATATGCATAATTATAGCTTAAAATATCCGTACTTAAAAACACTTAATACCAGCTAGAAATATAGGTACTAAAATATTTAATTATAGTTTAAAAAATGCATATTAAAAGTATTTGATAATAGCTTAACAAGAGCATGGACTAATAACACATAAACCATACTTAAAATTAAATCAAATAAACATTAAATGGAGTTTAACGGCCTACTATTCTGGGCTAATGAATAAAGCTATTCCAATCGTATCTCGTTCTGGTTCAAATTTCATGAATGCTGGCCCACGGTTCATAAATTTACATGTCGTCTTCACTAAATAACTTTTAATTAAATATATGTACAGAACAATAGCATATGATAAATAAGTCAGAATAAAATTGTCGAAAAAACTGTAACAAGTAATAAGTCTTTATAGTATATGTCAATAAAATATTGTTCAAATAAATATAAATACAGTTTGGAAAATACTGAAAATTAAATATTTATTTTGATAAAATGTCACAATAAATTTTGTGAAGAATACTGTTACAAAAAATTATAAATAACGAAATATGATTTATAATTTTGATTAAATATGATTTATAATTTTGATTAAATATGATTTATAATTTTGATGAAATATGATTTATAATTTTGATAAAATAATATTATTATAAAATTGGTGAAGAATACTGTTCCGGTAAATGTTCAATAAATTTTAAATAACAAACATTAATTCATAATTTTGAAATAAAATTTAATATTATTTCTATAACATTGTCACAACAAACTTTGTGAGAAATACTGTTCGGGTAAACGTTCAATAAATTATAAATAACAAAACATTATTCATTATTTTGATAAAATGTCACAACACAATTTGTGAAGAATACTATTTCCCCAAACTCATTATTTGAATGAAATGTCACAAAAAAAATTGTGAGAAAATACTGTTCCGGTAAATGTTCAATAAATTATTATTAACGTCGACTCTGTGTTTGGGGGGGGGGGCAGTGGTCTACATGTAGAGTGCCGTACTTCGACCTCTAGCTGGTCGTTCACCTCTGGCTTGCGGCTGTGGTTTCGAGCCCTGGTGTGAGCGTATGTGGCATGGAGATAAGGGCCCCTTTTCAACCCCGTGGGTTTCCTCCGGGCACTCCGGTTTCCTCCCACTGTTAAAGACCCCTACGCGCAAGCGAATTATTGAAATAAAATTAAACCATATGTTAGTCCCGAAATGACCTAGTTTGTTTTGAGTGAGCGTTAAACCCAATTTCTCTCTCTCATTTGTCTGTCTTTCTCTCGACTCTGTGTCCTAATCATCCGTCGTGTTACCGTGAGCGGTTCCTGGTAAACTTGCTAAAAATGGCCGTCGTCTCACTCCTAAACTCTCCCATTTTACCCACGACAACCTCGCTGTTAAATCTGAAACGAGACAAACACACAGTACGAAATTATAATAAATATATTGTTTAAATCTTCTAATTTTATTGCATTAGCTATCTGGAATCTTCAACGAGACGTATTTGTTTTGTTTAACAATAACCAATTTTAACGTTTGATCTCTTAAGATTTCTCAGAATGTGAAATGTGACACTGCGGTGAAGCTGGTGATATAAATAAAATATTGTAAATTATCTAAAACAAAATTAAAAATACACGGACATATGTTAAACCATAGAACTAGAATACTGACGTTAGTATTCTAGTTCTATGGTGAAACATACTGAAAATATTATAAAAGTTATTCATATATTTCAAACATTGAGAATTCTTAATATATATCTGGGGAAATATATTATGTTATTTAAACAATGTTTCGTGAACTTAAGAATGGATAAAATTACTTCATCATCAACTACAAAATATTATAGTCTGAATTACATTGTTTCAAAATAATATAAAACGAATCATAATATCTTAATTGAGCATTGTATGTTTTTCACAGGACAAACATTGCAACACGTCACATATTATTCCTTTAATATGCAGACATAGAAAAATAATACACATGCACAAGGAAACTCACATTTTATACAATATTAAAATTTAATTCATGTTACATGTATATCTAAACAATAAGAAACGAAAAAGTTGTAACCGGAAGTTGAGAGTATCAATCAGAATGTAAATTTATACGAATTGGAAATCCAGTGTTTTGTGTTTCAAATATAATGAAAATATTACAATAAAAATATAGAACGTAGAATATTAGTTTCTTGAAAATTACAAAATGTTAAGCAATGAAATTTTAGAATTCTTGCTCTTCAAAGTACGAAACTTTAATTACATAATCCGGACACTCGATATATTTGTTTGTTAAGTTTAATTAATATCAAATACTAGTGAATCGCTTAATAGTAATGAAATAAATTGAAATAGGATTTAACCTACCTTTTTTCTGTACCAATGAAATTAGTCAAAAAGACAAAAAGAAATAATGCCATATTTGATCAAAATTTAAATAGAAGTGATAACAATGCGGCATTTAGAGTGGAAATTGCGATGATAAATTGGAATATCAAAAATGAAAATCTGCACAATTATTATTATACAACACATAACTGGTCTAAACGGAAAATCGGATATAGAATGTGTTTGTTGTTTTTTTTTTTTGGGGGGGGGGGGTAAGCATTTTTAACATGAACTGAATAGTCGTGATAGTAATGTGTAATTTTTAACGACGAAAAATCTATTTTATCACACCAAGCTAATCAATAAAATCAGTAAAACCAAACTAAAACAGAAATGATAATATTGTGTATTTTTTAGAAGAGAAAATAAAGAAGTGCTAAAACCTGAATAACGAAAATCGAAAAAACAACAGTTTAGTTTACCACGCATCACTCTACGCACTACCACTACTGTACACTAGGCTAGTGGACAAAACTAGACTGACGCGGTACATCCAAATGATAACAGAAATTATTTTCAATAAATATAACCTACCACTAGTATTCCAATCTGCTTTATTTGATCCATCGCTGTCCTCTGTTAATGAAGTTTCTATATATTCTAGTGGATCGTTACCACTCATCAATATGTCCCTTAATAACGAAATATAGGCAATAGCTAATCTCAGTGTATCTATTTTAGATAATCTCTTCTCGTATGGAAATGTTGGAACATGACATCGCAGTTCTTCAAAAGCAGAATTAATACTCAACATCCGTTTTCTCTCCCTGACATTCGCTGTGCATCGTTCTCCCGTAAATGAAAAATTATGAAATTGTGTGGAATCCATTCCATTAATCTGAAAACAGTTTTCGTCTACGGTTCCTTCAGCACTAGTACTGTTAGTAAATTTCGCATAAACACATGACGGATATTCCTTTTCTTGCATCTGGCATGACGGGTACGTCGTATCGTCCATTTGATATCGCAGTGTCGGAGTGGTGTCCACTTTGTAATTCTCCTGTTCGTCCACGAAGAAATCGCTTAATTCAGTATAATTTGTCAAAGACATGACTATGCTTATATAAGGTGATTTTGGCGGGAACTTCTAGCATCCAAGTATCGAACGTCCAAACTCTATATAACTAATAAACTATCATGAGAGTTGATAACCGACGATATTGTCATCTTATTTTTTCGGACAAGACCAATCATATTACGTAGACCTATTCATCGAAACGAACATTTTAGATTTATGATCCACTGTTGGGAACAACTTACAAGGACAGATCTGTGGTCCTTCCTTGTCGCCAGATTCAGAAAAAAATGCGAATCTCAGAACGTCTGAGAGAAATTGTGAGATGGTATTAGATTCGTTGACTGTCAGGAACAGATTGTTGAGATTGTAACCAATTTGAATATTATGACAAGGTTTTAATTGATCTGTGTATTAGAGAAGAGATGTTTATATACCAGACAATCTTCTACCCAGAATACAACATGTCAGCCACACTTGTATCATGTAATTAACTTGCCGTGAGGGTAGAAGGTACTTGAAGTCTCGTGAAGAGTAGAAGAAAGGCCGCCATCACTTCTCCCCGAGGAGTCTATCGCCATCTCCAATAAGGGAAATAATTCTCCAACAGCGATACCGTTAAATCCTTCTTTCAACAAACAGTGGGGGAGCTCGACCTCATCAGGTCAACTTTATCCTCTCTACCATAGACGACTAAACTTCGTCACAGTTGTCACTTGACGACACGCGCGTGCTTACATGACGACACGTGCGATTTCCCGCCACGACACGAGTTTATGACATCTCTTACTTGTTACAGTCTAATTTTAAATGATGATAGGAAGTGAGCAACAATTAAAAGATGATAATATTATATTTAATCATTTACTGTAGGAAAGATAAGGCTGTTTTATTCTAGAAGTACATACCCACAAGGTGTATTATTCTGCTTCAACTAATCTTTAATCTTCTTTGAAAATGGTTTCTGGGATAACAAATAATCTAACATTTGCACACAAGCATACATCCTGGCAAAATCGAGGGGTACTGGAGGCAATATGATCTTCTCTTAATTCATTCCAACATAAAAAGAATGAAAATCAATATAAAGATATTATAGATTAATTAATACAACATGTATTTGTAAAATTTATACAAAATGATTTTAAAATTGTTATCTGTCAGGCAGGGCTAAACTATTGTTATGGTGCACTGTACAAAACAGGGTTGGCTTACTAGAACACATGATAACACTTCGCAATTATATTTAAGTATTGGTTTAATGTCGTCAACTTATTGAATAGGGACTTCACCGGGGTTCCCATTCGAAGGCCTTTCTGTTCTTATTATCTATAAACAAACTTAGAATAACTGTAATAATCTTGAATATTATCTATGTAGAGGAGTAACAAATTTTGACAAATCGGAGTTGCCATGCCTTGGAAGCGCCGAGACGATGAATGATATTTTAAAAACCACAAGAAAATTTTGGTGTTTATTTCACTTCATTACGTATTCTCAAATATACACAGCAGATACATTTTAGGGAAATATGCCATGTTTTCTAAAATCGACCATATGACGTAAATTGACAAACTCTAAAGTTACTTACACATGAATTGCCATTATCGCCAGAAACTAATTTCTAAGGCGATTAAAGATTAGTTGGGGCAGAAGAATATGCCTTGTGGGTGTCAGATGTCACCTTTTTTTCCAATAGCAAATTGATCGCATATAATATTATCATCTTTTAATTGTTACTGTCGCTTCCAATCATCATTTGAAATTAGACTTAAACAATCCAGAGATGCCATAAACTCATGTCGTAGCGGAAAATAGCACGTGTCGTCATTTAAATACGCGTATGTCACCAAGTGATAAGTGTGACGTAGTTTCAGTCGTCTGTGGTAAAGAGGATAAAGCTGATCTCAGGGGTCGAACTCCCCTACTGTTTGTTGAAAGAAAAATTTAACGGTATCGCTGTTTGAGAATAGCTTCACATACTGACGATGGAGATAGATTCCTCGGGGAGACGTTATGGTGGCTTTTCTCTTACTCGTGACGGGACATCAAGTGCTTATAACCCTCACGGCAACATAATTGCAGTACAAGAGAATTAATGTACAATGGAGGAAAGGAGGAAACAATCGACTGGATGATAGAGCCACGTTATGATTCATCACCCAGTCGCATTTGCGTGTGTAAAGTTTGTTTGTGATTAATAACAAAAATGGCCTATAAATGGAGACCCTGACAAAATCCTTGATCAATAGGCTTGCGTTTCCATTGTCAAAACAAAAGCATAAAAAAGTAGTGGTTCCTAAAACTGGGAAAGACACTCGCCAATACTTAAAGCTCAAGTGAATACAGCGATGGGTTGGTCTAGTATTACAAAGGTCGAATATAGTGGTGTACATGATGCTGTTTTAACGGCTTTGTTTCAAACTGATCCTAAGAATTAGTTTAATTATGCACATAGGGCATGAAGATCTATTTGAGTTACCTGACTCCTTAGACAGGCATCACTGGCTAAATATTATAAGAAAGTTTGAATAGCGGGGACTGACCACCAACCTCACCTCCGTTCGTTGCTTGTTTTTGAGTTTTAAAATATAGCCCTCATATTTCCATTACCTGCAAGAACAAATTTTACAAGGAGACACGGTGGCTCAGTAAGAAAGTCGTTGGCTTGCTTACCTGGGGACTCCGTGTCCAACCCCTACGTTAACCTAAAAGTTAATCGGGCTTTTCCGGCGTGGTTCCTACTTGTCACTGGGCTGGGCCGAGTGCCTAACCAGGCACAGCGTATAGTCACGGGTCTAAACAGCGAGGTCCCATCTACATATTGGTGTGCACGTAAAAAATAAATCGCTTTACAGTTGGGATTCGATGGAAGAGTACGTTGTACGGGAAATATATCCCGTCTTCAAAAGACTAGTCGATGCAGAACAGTGGGACTTTAAGCCCCATTTCATTTCATTTCCATTTTTCACATAATCTCGAAAAAGTGTACCAATTTTAGAAATAAAGTTATGTGAAAAAAAAAATATTTATCTGCAATATCTTTTATATCATATCTTTTATTATTTGAATAAATTAAACGGGAATTATGTAAGAGCTAAAGCTGCCTATTTCCCGTTCCCCAATCCGATTCAGACATACTTATAAACGTGACAAGACCACAACCAACTCTCGTTATCATCGAATGCCTCCGATTTTAAGTGTATTAGAACAATTCGGCTATTTAATGATTTGATTTAAAATGGAGACATGGTTAAGCAATACGATCGATGCACACATCTTTCCAAAATTACAACCATTGATAACTTTGCTCAAAATAAAGTAATTTGAAATATTCATTTTGCATTATCTATTCTTGAAATGCTTTAGCAAGTACGGTCAATTCTTTATCTAAATCTTACATAATGGCCCCTTAAGAATAGGCCATACTGCTCGTTTTCGTCAGGATGACTGCTTGACTTCAAACTGTAAATTATCTTTCACACCCCAGAAACCACTTTCTAAGGACCTTAAAGATTTGTTGAAGCAGACGAATACACCTTATGGGTAGGCCATATAGGATGTCATCTTATTTTTACTACAGTACACTGGTCAAATATAATATTCTAACAGATATAATATGTAACAAACCAGAGCTGTCATGAGTAAATTTCATGCATGGTCATGTAAGCAAGAGCGTGCCATCAAGTGACAAGTGTGACGTAGTTTGAGTCGCCTGTAAAGGGGATAATATTGACCTGATGGGGTCGAGCTCCCCCACTGTTTGTTGAAAGAAGGATTTAACGGTATCGCTGTTGGAGAATTATTTCCCTTATTGGAGATGGCGATAGACTCCTCGGGGAGAAGTGATGGCGGTCTTTCTTCTACTCTTCACGAGACTTCAAACTTCAAGTACCTTCTACCCCCACGGCAAGTTAATTACATGATACAAGTGTGGCTGACATGGTGTATTCTGGGTAGAGGATTGTCTGGTATATAAACATCTCTTCTCTAATACACAGATCAATTAAAACCTTGTCATAATATTCAAATTGGTTACAACTTCAACAATCTGTTCCTGACAGCCAACGAATCTAACATAATCTCACCATTTATTCAGACGTTCTGAGGTTCGCATTTTCTCCTGACTTTGAAGACAGTGAAAGAGCGAAAGTCGTGTCTTTGTAAGTTGTCCTCAGATTTTAAAAGTTCATTTTGATGAATTTCTCTACCTAATACAATTGGTCTAGTCTGGAATTATTAAGATGACAATATCGTCCGTGGCCAACTGTCATGGTGCTTAAATGTTTTGGACATCCGGTATCTAGGTGTTAGAATCCCGCGAAAATCACCCTATATATAAAGATAGTCATGTCTTTGACAAATTATTCCGAATTAGGCGATTTCTTGGTGGACGAACAGGAGAATTACGAAATGGATACCGCTCCGATTCTACGTTATCAAATGGACGATACGACGTATCCGTCATGCCAGATGCAAGACAAGGAATATCCGTCATGTGCTTATGCAAAATATACTAATAATACTAGCGCTGAGGGAATCGTAGACGAAGACTGTTTTCAGATTAATGGAATGGATTCCACACAATTTCATAATTTTTCATTTACCGGAGAAAGATGCACAGCCAATGTAAGAGAAAGAAAACGGATGTTGAGTATTAATTCTGCTTTTGAAGAACTGCGATGTCATGTTCCAACATTTCCATACGAGAAGAGATTATCTAAAATAGATACACTGAGATTAGCTATTGCCTATATTTCGTTATTAAGGGACATATTGATGAGTGGTAACGATCCACTAGAATATATAGAAACTTCATTAACAGAGGACAGCGATGGATCAAATAAAGCAGATTGGAATACTAGTGGTAGGTTTTATTTATTAAAAGCAATACTTTATTGCATTCTGTTTTAGTCTGGTTTTGACGATTATCCTAGCTACATGTGGTAAAACATAAATTTCGTCTTAAACAATTACAGATTATTATCAATCATGGCTAATTTTTTCATAGTGCAAAAACAATTTGTAACGTACAGTATTTTCTGGTTTTGCTGCCAGTGGTAAAATTTGTTTTTAGATTTTCATTATTCAGATTTCACTTCATCTTCTCGAAAAAAATATACATTATTATTTATATTTAATTCATAAAAAAATGACATTATTTTGTTTTGGATTGACCCATATGAAATTTCATCTATTAAGAATTCACAAATATTTGATATACAAAAATTGATTAAAGTATTTACTGCACAAATTGTATTCCTTCAATTTTAACTAATGGTTTGGATTGTTCGCACTTGGTTTTATTTTAATGTGCCTAACAGATACTAATTTTCAAGAAATTAATAGATAAATTCGATCAAATAAATAAATTGAAATTATTTTATTGTACTTTATATATTTACTGTGGCATTTCACTCTATTTTATACAAATACAAGACACTCGATTTTGGTATTATCTCATGATTTATATAAATTGATATTTGATTTCAATCATATAAAGTCTTATCAAATTTTATATATTAACACGGTACATTTGTTGCGTTTTAAACAGTTGAATTTTCCCTACAATATTCATCTCCTTTCGCGTAATTGTTGTTTTTTCGCTACATAAATCCAATTTAAATTAACTATTAAACTTTTTATTATTATTTTTTTCCTTTGTACATTTATTCAATTTTGGATAGTGGAACTCAATTTGAATTCTTCAAAGTTAAAATATTTTCTATAAGAAGTAATATAATTCACTCCTTGTTTGAATATGTGTATACGAAACAATATAATTGATTACATGTGTATATTTTTTCTATATGAAACAATATAAGTCATTATGTGTATATTTTCTATATGAAACAATATAATTCATTGTGTTTATATATTTACTATTATGAAACAATGCTTCATCATAATTATAAAAATATATTTCATATTTGAATCAATTTGATTTTAATATTTTAATAATATTTTAGACATTGTAGAATGTCATAAATATTTCAATAAATTTAAATATTCTTGTATACTTCCGTTTTTTATTTTTTTTAAATTTTTTATTTTTTTTTTGCATCTGGGTGTTGCTAGATTACTTTGCAATTCCCTAACGTATAGCTACAATTTTCTCCCTTTACTACTGTCACGTGAACCTGGCGCCAAATCGAATCAGATTAAAACACAGATCCTATTGTAGGATCTCGAAAACTTGTTATATTATGACCCGCGTTCCGGATGATGTGAGATATTAGTCAATGAATTACGGCGGGATTTTGGCCTGGGGTGCACGGAACTGTTGGTAGACCACAATTGACGCGATTTTCACGTAGTACAGGCCATCGAAAGTATTTAAATAGAAAATTGAACGAAATGTTGATCTATATTTTAATCAGATTGTGTCGAATCCGATGTTGTAACACTTACAGACTTAACTCAAACATAGAGACCCCCGCGGAAGCCTTGATATTGAACGAACCTTGAACTTTTCACCACAGATATACAGGTAGAGATTAAGCTGGAAAGCTCGAGAATTACTATTCGCGATGACCTAGGAATTTCATACACTCTCACACTGGGTGATTAAACAATCGTAATTTGTGGAGGGTGAGAGAAATAGAGTTTAATGTTATGCCCCTATTTAAAAAAGGTGACAAGTCCGATGTTACTAATTATCGACCTATATCGTTATTAAGTGCTATTAGCAAATTACTCGAAAAAATAGTTTTTAAACACATCTACAATTATTTTCATTTTAATAATTTACTAAATTCCTATCAATCTGGCTTTAGACCTAAATTTTCGACTGTACACCAACTTATTGAATTATACGATAGCATATTGCAGTCATTAGAAAATGGCGAAAGTTCATGTTTCATCTTTTGTGACATCTCTAAGGCATTTGATAGAGTGAATCACAATGGCTTACTAAAAAAAACTTTCTAGTTACGGCTTAGATGGTACTTTTCTCCATTGGCTTAGCAGTGATATAAGCGATAGAAACCAAACTGTTTTTGTAAATAACGCTTACTCGTCGACCCTATCACTTAATTCTGGTGTTCCACAGGGCTCTGTATTGGGTCCGTTTTTATTTCTTGTATACATAAACGATATTCAAGATTCTTTGGAAAATACAGCCAGATTATTTGCCGATGACACCGCCATTGGTTGCGCTAAATCTAATGTATATGAAATAGAAAATTCATTAAACGCTGACTTATCCAAACTAAAGTCGTGGTCCAAAGATTGGTTGATAAATTTTAATCCTTCGAAAACAAAAGTATTGCATTTCAGCAAAACCTCCGAGAACGCCCCAACTTTATATTTTGGTAATGAATCATTAGATGTTGTAGTTAACCACAAACACCTTGGCGTTACTCTATCAAATAACTGTAAATGGTCCGAACATGTCGATAATATCTGTAAAGCTGCATCTAAACGTTTAAATATATTAAGAAAATTTAAATATACCTTTAAGCGAAAAACACTAGAAATTATTTACAAATCTTTCATAAGATCCGTACTGGAATACGCGTGTGAATTGTGGGATTGTTGTAATGTATCTGATCGCGATAAACTTGAAAAAATTCAACTCGAGGCAGCTAGAATTATTACAGGACTCCCAAAATACTCAAGTAAAGAATATTTATATTATGAAACTGGCCTGGTTAATTTGTCAGAACGTCGCAGGATAAGAAGAGTGTCTCTCTTCCACAAAATTATTTATAACAATTCTCCACACTATCTTACAGATATATTAACAGAGCTACACACGTCAAAGCACAATTATAACCTACGTAACAATACTGATATTCCCGTTCCTTTTTGTAAATCCACATTATACCAAAAGTCATTTATACCCCAAACAATAAGAGACTGGAACAACTTACACGAATCTATAAAAACAATTCCTGATATTAAACACTTTAAATCTAAATTAAATAATACCAACAATGACAATGTAGCGCCCAGTTGTTTTCAATCCGGTAACAGAAAAGAAAATATTATACATACTAGAATGCGTCACCAGTGTAGTTCGCTAAATTCTGATCTCCATCAAATTAAATTGATTAATAGCCCTCAGTGTAATTGTGGATATCCAAATGAAAACGCAAACCATTTTCTTTTACAGTGTAAGCAATTTAATAGTGAAAGAGCAAAATTATTTGAATCCCTGACCCAATTCCCTACGATTAATGTGCACACACTATTGTGGGGTGACAGCAATTTACCCAACCACCTAAACAATTCATTGTTCGGAAAAGTGTGTTCATATATAAAAGCAACTAAACGTTTTAAATGTTGTTTGTAAGCTGTGTTCACTTGCACCCTGTTCATTTATGGTTTTTTTTGTTTATTTGCCTGTTATTTATTATGTACATTAGATCAATATTTGTTACATTTCATAATTCCTTAAGTAAGCTGCACTATATATTACATTTATACAATTTCTGACTATGGAAAGGAGGTTTGTTAGTTTTAATAACTTTTGTCCAATCCAATTGTATCAAGAATTTTTTTTTTGTTGATGCAATAAAATATGTTTAAACTAACGTCCACTCGACACAAAGACCAACCCTTAATTGAAGATGTGGATATCGCTTCCCGCTGGGAGATCTAACATAACATGTTTGCTGGATATTAGAATATTTATACTATATGTTTCAGATTTAACAGCGAGGTTGTCGTGGGTAAAATGGGAGAGTTTAGGAGTCAGACGACGGCCATTTTTAGCAAGTTTACCCGGAACCGCCCACGGTAATAGTACGACAGATGATTAGAACACAGTATACGTTATTTATAATTTATTGAATATTTCCCCTAACAGTTTTTCTCACAAAGTTTATTGTGATATTTTATTATGCAGAATAATGAATTATTGTTTCTTATTTATATTTTATTGAACTTTTGCCCGAACAGTATTTCTCACAAAATTTATTGTGACTTTTATCAAAATAATGAATTATAATTGAAAATTTACCTGAACAGTATTTCTTATAAATTTTATTGTGATATTTTATCCAAATAATTAGTTTGTTCAAACAGAATTCTTGACAAATTTTGTTGCGACATTTATATCAGAATATATTTATTTTTCGCTATTCATAACTTTTTGAAGTTTTACCCAAACATTATTTCTCACAAAGTTTGTTGTGATACTGTATCCTACGGAAGCGTACAGGGGTCATGCAAAATGTTGTAGAAGCGTATCCTATACCCTTCCGCAATTCTTTATTAGAGACCTTTGGCAAGTGGCGTTTTCCCTATCCGTATCGTATACTTGACACGTTGCGTCAGAGTATTTTGAGAGTTTGAGCAGATTCTTGCGTCGCGTACGTATGCGTGCGTCACTGAGCTGAGCTTAGTTCTGTACAGCATGCTGGCAGTTATCTACCAAGATCACCATCACCATTAGGTATTAAAAAAAATAATGTCGCATCTTATTAAAAAAAAAAAATCTTTGACTTCGACTCGACAGCAATTTTCGGTTTCACTAATTTATCATTTATATGCCTTTACCATAGAATCACATCATTTACAGATTTGCAAGTTCCCATATCTACCTAAATCTAGCACGTAGATCAACCAGCGTGCAGACAGACAGACGGGAAAGGTATGAAAATTCCGAGAAAAACCAATCAAAAATAATGATTAAATTCCAGTCTTTATTATGGTTAAATTCATATCAAATATACACCTCCGTGTTCTAAGATACACATAGATTCATAAAAACGCTATGATATAACATTTCGGCGTCTAAAAAGACGACAATGTTCTACGGACCGTCTCTGTATGAAAGCTGTTTGATACGAGCTGCCGTATCCGTGTGCCGAATCACGTATGAGAAGTACACACAGACTGATGACGTCACACACAAAATCCATACGTATACCCGATACGTACTAGGAATTTGCCAAAAGTCTCTATTAATAATAGGTTTTTTTTTAAACAGTATTTTTCAAAAATGTTATTGAGACATTTTATCGAAATAATGAATTATTATTCATAATGAATTATTCATTATTTAATGTTTATTGAATCAGTATTTTAAAAACTTTATCACACTACTGAAATATTGTTCTGTAAATCTACTTATATTTGAGAATTGTTTAGTTTTAAATATAAAACGAAGACGATACGTGTAAATGGTTTATTTAAGTTGATATTGTTATTTCGTTCCGCTTTTTGTTTATGCTGACTCCCTATATTACATTATGTATTGTTTATGGAACAACAAATAAATTGGATCAGGCTAAAATTTAAAAAGATAGCTCAGTTTAATACATTGTATATACTTTATGCTATAATTATCTAATTTAATAAGTATACTTTATGCTATAATTATGTATTTTAGTAAGTATACTTTATGCTATAATAATGTATTTTAGTAAGTATACTTTAAGCTTAAGCTTTAATTAATTTATCAGAGATCGGATGTGACAGAGTCCACTGTATATATTTTATGCTATAATTATGTAATTTTAATAAGTATACTTTATGTTATAATTTTATATTTTAATAAGTAAACTTTATGGTATAATTATGTATTTTAGTAAGCATACTTTATGCTAATGTATTTTAGTAAGTATACTTTAAGCTTTAATTACGTATTTTTAGTACGTATATTTTACTCTAATATTAAATCAAGTATCTTAGTATATTACGCATATATGTATTTTTAGTGAGGATAATGTAAAGTAATTAAGTATATGTATTGTTAGTGCGGATATTTCAAGTTTTAATTGTGAAGTTTTAGAAAGAATACTTTAATATTAAATCAAATATAGCGTGAAAATTAGAATTTACGCAAGATTAAGATATCTTCCAATATTTATCTCTTACGGTAACTGGTGACACCACTATTATTATTGCGCCATTAATGTCAAAACGATTGATTTAACGATCTTGAGTTCAGTTCATAAACCTATTGTAGTATTTTTTTTAGTATAATACGTGTGCTATAATCAATGATCTGAATAATTTTATATGAAGTGTAAATATGACCAGGATCTGTGAACATACACATTAAATCAATGTCAAACTTCAAGGATATAATATCGTTATTTGTGACCAGCTTTTAAAAGAGGAAACAAATATTATTACAATCGGGAAATTCGCCATTATTGGTGCCGCCATCGCCATTATTGGCGCGGTAGACGTAGACGTCGGTTGTTTCAGATGTGAGAGAATGTGAGAGAGAATGAAATGGGGTTTAACGTCCACTCAACACAAACTAGGTCATTTCGGGACTAACATGTTTTTTTTTTCAATAATTCGCTTGCGCGTAGGGGTCATTAGCAGTGGGAGGAAACCGGAGTGCCCGGCGGAAACCAACGAGGTTGAGAAGGCGCCCCTTTCTCCATGCCACATACGCTCACACCAGGGCTCGAAACCACAGCAGAGGTGACCGGCCAGCTAGAGGTCGAAGCTTGGCACTCTAGACCACTAGGCCATCCAAACCCCCCAGATACAGTATGTAAGAGCTTAATCTTCCTATTGGATGTTGTTCAGGGGCGGATCCAGGATTTTCAGAAAGGGATCGTGCTGCACCCACTTGGAAGTGCGAAGCCCGGTCCATGAGTGAAAAAAATGCCCACAAGAACTAATTTCATACTAGTACTGTAAATTACGATTTCCAACCTAAACTATTTTTGTTCTCCTTTCCCGCGAGAATATATGGAGCTAAAAATTGTTCTGCACCTCGAAAAAAGAAGGGGACGTGCACCGAGAGCGCCCCCCTCTGGATCCACGCCTGTTGTTTATTGTTGGGGGTTGATATAACCACGGGCTCTCTTACAACTGCGCAACAAAACCCAAAAACACAAAGGCAAAGGAAAATATATGTTTCAAAATGTTGATAAATTTAACAAACCAAATTCTGCCACCCCCAATCCCCTAAAGTTGAAAAACATGACACCTAACGAAAGTATGACGAAACGAGATAATGTTTTGCCCGATAATTCAACCATGTATCTGTTATCACTAGTCACTTCAGTCAGTTATATAGAGGAATACCTAGTGTTTTCCTTTGGCGTTCGTCACTTCCGATTCATGACTTCTTTATTACTCCACTATCGACGTCTTAGTTAAAGGACAATATTGGTGTCAGTCATTATCACATATTTATATGATAGAACTGATTAAACACATTCCATATATAATTTTAACACAGAGATCATTGCTACGATAGTGGAGTAATAAAGGAGTCATAAATCGGAAGTGACGAACGCCAAAGGAAAACACTAGGTATTCCTCCATATAACTGACTGAAGTGACTAGTGATAACAGATACATGGTTGAACTCCTGCTCACTAATAATTTGTTGTGTGACACTGTGAGAGGATATCTGACAATTCATAAAAAGAATTGACTGCCACTAGATAAGAGAACACGAAATAAAAACAGAAGAAAAGTCCGTGCATTACCATGTTTTTATAAGGTAGGGGGACCGGGGTACATTGAACCACCATGGATATATCCTTTATAGATAATAAAAGACAACCCAAGGCTATACAGAAGTGAGATAACTTCTTAGACGAATTTCTCCATCAAAAAGCAGTAGCCACGTGCTGTCAATTATTTTTTTATGCAATGAATTTTTCAAAGAGCGCTTAAAAGTAAAAAAACAAATCCATACATCGATGTCATAGTTCTGAAAGGTCTTAAGTGTCAAAAATTGTCAGATTTAGTTTTTGAGATATGAGAGGAAAACTTATTCCAATCTTAATAACGCAATAAGGATAACAACTTCTTAATAGCAATGTTTTTATGAAAGTTACGACCTTACAGTTCTGAAATTTTGCATAGATAAGCCTCTAAATGTGATTAGTCATCCTATGCAAAAAAAGCTATTTGGGTCATAAGTGGCACTTACAACCTTCCAGAACTATGACATCGACATGTTAACTTAAAATCAGTTCATATGTCTAATCTACAATTCAGAAAACCGAGACTTGATCTAAATAAGAGGGCATATTGATTTTTTTAAAACTTTGATCATGAAACTGTGATGGAGCAGATTGAACCACTGTCAGCGGGGTACTTTGAACCATGGATCAATGTACCCCAGTGAATTATAAACTATACGTGTATATCATTCAATAATTTGTTTAGCCTAGGAAATTCTTGTATGTCTTATCTAATTTAGAATACCATTTGATCCAATCGTATAAAAGGAATTAAACTTGTTCGAAACTTGGCTGAGCCATGTAGGGGCGCAATGGGTCTACCGGACTAGAGTCGCTCGTAAGCAAATCAGGCTGTGCAAATTTAGACAGAATATTGGACAAATTTTTGTTTGATTTACTACAAAAGTTGAATTTGATCCGACCAAACAGCCAAACTCCTGTTTGTTTCGATCGTTACATGGATGTCAAATCTGTGGATATGTGTTCTTAACTAAACACTGATTGTTTGCAGATTCATTAGATCGCTACGAAATAAGTGACTAAGTTTGAGATCTAAATCCAGATCTATGTTAACATGGAATTTTTACCACTGTTCAGTGTGTCCCATTATTTGGTTAAACCTGCCCCGACTCCTTTGTAAAGAGGGATACACTGAACCATTCCAGCCAAGTGGGTTGTTTTTTGTATTTTTTTTTTAAAAAAATAAGTTAAAGGTTAATTTAATTGAATCTGATACACGATAGAAACTATGATATGTCTTCAAACAATACAATAAAGTAAAGAGACCTGCTAATAAGAAAAATTGATATGAACTGAGGACAAACATGTATGTGAACAAAATGGTTCAATGTGCCCCGGTCTCCCCTATGGAAGGAATAAAAACAAGAGCTGTATGACAATTTCAATTTTTCTCGTGTTATCTTATCTTATGACACTTAATTACTTTATTGAATCGTCAGATATCATCATGCGGTCCCAGATAACAACTGTTTGTCTTAGAAGGAATTATTAGTGAACAGAAATTCGCTCATGTATCTGTTATTAATAGTCACTTCCGTCCAATTCATAGAGGGATAACTTGTGTTTTCCTTTGGCGTTCGTCACTTCTGATTCATGAATCTCTCTGTTACAATTATATTTGGAATGTGTTCAACCAGTCCTATCACATATGTGATAATGAATATTGTCCTTTAAAGCAAAACCGGCGACTTAGTGCAACCTTATATAGAGTGGGGTAAATTATACAAAGGTATGCGAGAAGTAACAGTAGGTTTACTGTCTTCTCACTTTTTGATAATGTATTGGTCGGTCATTCGTTAAATCAGAGTGGGATAAATCATTCAAAATACTACACAGAATAATATAAGGGTCTTTTTCTCCTCACTTTTTGACTCAGTTCCAAACTTTATCCATTTGTATTCCAGTGTGGTTTATAAAGTTTAACGTCTGCTGGAACTATTTCTGATTGTCCCAGTGCATATTTATATAGAATACAATCGCCATGTTCTCCAGTCCCGGTGGTCGTATCTTTCTTAAAGGCGAACAGTAGGCAAAATAAATCCGTTGTACACAACCTGGCACACCTCAACAAACCGCCAACTGAACTCCTCATCAGTTCCTTATAATCACATAAATTACTGTCTGGTATTGTCTTAAACCTACACTCAAGACCATCATGTACTGAAATATAGATAAACTTACATCATGTTCTGATTAACTTACATCGTGCATCAATAACATAAAAATTTATTTCATCTATTGAGTGACGTTGAATCAATGAGTGTGACGTTGACTCACTAAAAAGTGATTCAGATTCGATCCTACAATTGATCAAGAACGTTCATCTGGGTATACTTGAACTAGGACCTGACAAGGGACATACTCCCCGCAGTGTTTCGTTTGATTAGAGCTAATCCCACTAAACACTGCTTTTCTGTTCCAAATTATGACTGGCCAATAGTCCGCTTAAGAACCAATAGAACTCTATGTAACATTAACAATATGATGGCGCTTTGAACAGAGCCCCAAACTGAACCATATATTATGTTTATATATCATTACGTCAGTATGCCCAATTAACCAGTGCATAGCAGAATATTGCTGAAAAACTAATTGGGTGACAAAAGAGGCTATCAACACTGATGTAATGTAAACAATACTGTATGAAGGCGAACAAGTCTTTTGCCGTTTTAATACTTTTAAATTACTGCCCAAAGTCTGGGGGTAGACCGCAGATTAAACGAAAGGCTGTCATGTTGCTGTACTCGGGATACATTTGACTGAAAGAGAAGAACGGACATACTCCCTCAAAAAGTCAAGTATCAGAAGCAAATCCAGCAATGGGCAGAGCAGGATTTCCCGGGTCGTTGCTTCAGGAATATGAACAAGGGATAGTGTCTAGTTGTTCGGATTCCCAATATGAAACAGATGAATTAAAATTATAGGCAGGCCTTAAGGTGGTATACTAGATTATGAACGGAACTATGTCGAAGGTGTCGAGGGTGCAGTGGAACTAACAATGAAGACCAAACGCGACGTATTTAGCATACGTGTTTGAATATCCTCACGCGCTGTTCATTTCAATCTAATTGAAATTCAGATCTATATTTCGTTTCGGTTTTTATAACTTCGATGACCTACACTACATGTAGATCTAACAAGTTATAGCGGGAGGTCACGTTCAGCCAGTTCAGATGTCAAGTACGCAACATTCTCTATAACCTCATTCATTCGATTAACCAATCAGAATCGTTGTTGCTTTGTTTTGATTTCTATTGCTGATGATGCCTACCCACAATTTCGCGCAAAAAGGTCAAACCCTCGATTCGACAGACAATTTGACTGGCTGACCCCTCATTTCAAGCAGGACACGAGTTAAATAACAAGTCTTTCACATCCTAATGTAGTAAAGACAAGTAAAACTAAAACGAAATTGTGAACTATAAAAACGAAACGAAATAGGATCTGTATTTTAATCAGATCGATGCCACATTGTGACCGATACTGACCTGTAACAAAAGGCCATTCACAGAGCGGATTATGTTTTTGATCACATGATCTATCTTCCCATTTCTTCAGCAAATTCAATATAACACAGTCCTGGTCGTCAGACATTTGATAATCATTGGGTTGGTTGTCTTTCCATAAGAATGAAGTTACATTATAACCAAAGGCGTCCACATATAACCCTTCTTCATTAATATCATTAATACCAGTCCATCCCGTCACCACACTACAATTACACGAAATATATCACTGATATTAACATCCGTCCACCCGGTGACCACAGTACAAATACACAAAACATATCAACAACTACACAAACCATACCCGTCCACCAAGTCACTACACTACAAATACATGTATACAAAACACATCACTACACTACAAATACACAAAAAATATCAACCCCGTCCCACACAACAACTACACAAACCATACCCGTCCACCAAGTCACTACACTACAAATACATGTATACAAAACACACCACTACACTACAAATACACAAAACATATCAACCACGTCACCACACTACAACTACACAAAACATATCATTGATATCAACGCCCGTCCGACCTGCTACATTTAGGGATTCTAGTAAGAGTAAGCTAAGTCTACCCTTCCCCATGCAGGGCACGTGTCACTTCTTACAGTATATACAACTGGTAGTAGTTTTTTTCTTTGATGTCCATAGCAGTTATATCTTATAACAACCTCTCGTGACGTCATCAGAGGTTGATATATTCGGTTCATATCAACCGCTGATGACGTCCTGAGAGGTTGATATTTCATATCAACCGCTGATGACGTCATTACAGGTCGATATATTCGGCTCATATCAACCGCGCTTGACGTAGATGATCGAAATAATACAAAGAACACAGAAATAAAATTTTATTCTTTTGACAATAAAAAAAAAAATTGTTTTGGTACAGTTTGTAGCATTCAGGACCTAAATAGACGACGTACTTATCGGCTTATTTAAATCGGTTATCCACACTCCAGTCCATGTCTAAGATTCCTTTCAGAATTTTCTTTCTGCCCAAATCATTTGTCCACACATCCCAAGACGTGAAAGTATTTATCACCCAAGAGTTCCTTTGTACAGTATTTTTGGCTACGGCTACAATCCACTCAAAACAGTCGGTCAAATCTTTCTCTGAACATATCGAAAAGTAACCTCCAGTCACGGTTCATGGTCAGAATTATCGGAAAAGATTGCCTTTTGATCCAAATTTTCTTCAGACTTTGTATAGATCCTCATCATAGTTGCATTCACATCTATTCTATCGTCAATATGATGACTAAAAAGGATTGATTATTCGTCTGACTTCGTTTTACTATCCATTTTGTTTTAGCTTTCTTCAGTTCAATTACTACAAAATGGCGATTGTATAAACAAACACGTCACGTGCTGTCGAGCAATTAACCAATCACTGTTGCCTTTTTTTAGAAGAGTCCATTAAATTTAAGGGTGAACGTTGTATATGTCAGATATAAACCTACTCTCCCTCGGATTGATATGATAGAGAACAATTGGGCTGCGCCCGCGTGTTCTCTATCATATCAACCTCGGGTAGGTTAATATCCTTTTACATCCCACTTCTACTCGTTGCCAATGGCAACCTTTGATGAAACTGTCCTGTTCATTTCCAATACATGCTTAAAGTAGCCGTGTATCCGAAATGAACAGTACACTTTTTAAAAAGAGTACTGTTCAATTCTGATACACGGATACTTTAACGCCGTTTAAGAAACGAAACTTATCAAGCAATAAAAAGCGGACGTTTAGTCCGACCCAGATCGCAATGATAACTACTTGTTTCACACTGCACTAGGCTAAGGTACATGAGACAACTAATCAAAATCATAGTAACAAAACAAACCGGTAGGAACTACATGGCAGTGCAAAAATATATGCAATGACATAAAATCAACATAACAACATATTACAAAAAACAATTATTACACATATCAATTGGCATCTATTCCATAATTTGGTTTGATTTATTAAGCAAAACATATAAATGAGAACATTGAATAATTAATTTAACTAATTGTGATTCTCTTGCTAGACACTTCACAAGCCTAACGTGAGGCACAGAAAGGGATAAATAAAAGAGCTGAAATTATTTGTCACTTTTCGGTTGAAACGACTCGATAATAAATACTATTTTTCACATTTTGCTTCACAATACTCGATAGAAATGTGATGTAAGTAACTTATTAGCACCTTTCCTCGGTGTATCGGTGAATATCAGGACAGTTTTGGTCGTGGGCCGCCTCGGCTGAGCCCCCGACCAAAACTGTCCTAATATTCACCGATACACCTCGGAAAGTGTGCTAATAACTATTACATACATAACTAACATGGATCTTGATTTAAGAAATTTGAAGGCTGCTGCGAAGAAGGTATATCGGTTCAACATGATATTCCGTCCATAACTTTCATGTTTTGTAACTCACATAAATGTCAAGTGGGTTAAGTTCGAATCCCCGCATGAACAAACCCGTGTATCGAAAATTGCCGAGTTTGAGTCTCGTATTTTGTTGACATTCATTTTATGGTGGGATTGTGGAAAAAAAACCATTCCCACCACATTTGTTCTCAACTTCTAGATTCGCTACTGAATACAACCAACCTGCAATGTACTTACCCGTTACTATGTAAGAAATCTGTGTCATCTTCTGTATCAGGTGTTGCTAGTTCTGCTGATAATCTATTACATCTATCTCCAGCAGTAAACCAATCGCTTTGACCAGACAATTTCTTAAAACATTTCCCAGTGACTGGATTGTATAGTGCTCCAACATCTAGAGCATACTGTGGACAACATGCTGTAATAAATTATATTATAATGTTATATTAGTAGTTCTCAACCAGTGTGCCGCGAAATTTTGAACGACTCACTAAGAAAATGCGGTAAAAAATATGATCCTAATTGAGTATTCACTGGTGTCTACTGATAAGTTCATAGCTGTGTTTTCTATATTTAGTTTGGGTCAGTCGAGAAATAAGGGGTTAAAGATAGTCATGTTCTTGGATGATGGTTTGGGTGGGGCAAATAATTTTGCCGAGGCTCGGAAAGTAAGCGATGTAGTAAGAACTGATTTAATACAATGTGGTTTTCTCATATCAGAGAGTAAAAGTCAGTGGTGTCCCCAACAAAACATTCAGTGGTTAGGGCTCAAATGGGATTTTTCTAAAGGGAATGTTTATGTGTCCGATTCTCGTATAGTAAAGTTGATTCAGGATATCAATATGATTCTCGATCAAATTGGTCAAAACGAGTTGATAAAAGTCAGAACAGTTGCAAATATAGTCGGACAAGTAATATCCATGCAGCCTGGAATTGGCAAATTAGCTCTTTTGAGAACAAGAGAATTGCACAAAGTTGTTAATTCACGAGCAAGTTGGAATGCTCCGGTAGTAGTTGGTCAAAGCGCCATTAGCGAGCTTAGGTTTTGGCAGAACAGTTCAAATTTCAATTTCGGCATGAGTGTAAAACATAAATTTGAATTTGATTATAATATCTTTTCGGATGCATCTGGGTATGGATACGGGGGATACATAAATGAGAGTAACCAAGAATTCGTAGGACATTGGTCCGTTTGCGAAAGCAATCAAAGTTCTACGTGGAGAGAACTTGAAGCCATGAAACGTGTGTTGTTTTCATGTGGACGTGACCTGGAAGGGTACACGTTGCGGTGGTATACCGATTGTAAAAACGTGGTTAGTATTGTTGAAAAGGGGAGTGGTAACGAAATTCTTCAAAGTAAATCATTAGAAATAAACAAATTTTGTAGTGAGGGAGATATCAAGGTTATTCCTGTATGGATGGCCAGGGAATGTAATCAAAAAGCTGACAGACTGAGTCGACAGTCAGATAAAGACGATTGGCAGATAGATGATTTTATGTTTCACAAACTTGACAACATGTTTGGACCACATACATTTGACAGATTTTCGAACGAATATAATGCCAAATGTTGCAAATTTAATTCTAAAGTTTGGTGTCCATATACTAGTGGGGTTGATGCTTTTTCAACATCTTGGTCTGGCGAAAATAATTGGCTAGTTCCGCCTCCACATTTGGTATCAAGCACAATAGATAAGATAATAAATGAACAATTGAAAGAATGTACTCTCGTAGTCCCTGTATGGGTATCAGCGCCATATTGGCCTAAAATACACGATGGGAGTTCTTTTCTAAAGTATATTGTACGCCAAGAGATGTTCAGTGCAAAGCACATTAGGAAAGGGTATGGAAAGAATGGTATTTTCGGCAGCAAGAAAGTCGAGTTTAATATGATCGCTTTAAAAATTAATTGCATGACATGATCTGTTTTCAGGTTTAGGGTTAGAGGAATCTCTCACACAAGAAGTTCGAGATGCGCAGTTAAGTAACCAAACATCAAATAATGTTCAAGCATTAACAAGAAGTTTGGCTCATCATTTAGTGGAATCGAAGAGCAAGAATACTGTAAAAAGTTATTATAGTGGTTTTAAACGATGGTCAGAATTTGCTGAAAAAGAAAATTTTAACGTCATTCCTGCGCAACCTATTCATGTGGCATTATATTTAACGAGTTTAATCGACAGTGGAAAATCCCCATCAGTTATTCAGAATTCTATATATTCAATTAAGTGGGCTCATTCAACACTCAACGAACCGGATCCAACTGGAAATAATTATGTGAAGTACCTCGTGGAATATGTTAAGAGGCATAATAGTGTATCCAAACACAGAAAATCGATAGTAACGTCTCAGCAGATAATTGATTTGTGTACAAAATATCAAAATTCGAATGATTGTTTAATATTGAGAGACCTAGCTTATATTGTTTTATGCTTTAATGGTTTTCTTCGCTTTGATGAAGCCAGTTCGCTGAAATGTAGCGAAATAACACTGTATGATACATATATGTCGCTTTACATAAGAAAGAGTAAAACCGACCAATATAGACAGGGCAATACTGTTGTAATTAGTCAAGGTAATGCGGCCGCTTGTCCACTAAATATAATTAATAGGTATATTCATCATTGTAATATATCTTTGACGTCGAATGATTTCTTTTTTAAACCAATGTTTCGTTCGAAATTCAAATGTAGGCTCATTAATTAAAATAAACAAATCAGTTATACACGTGCAAGAGAAACCGTTATTTCTCGTCTTAAAGACGTATGTGGACAAGAGGCTGATATTGGCCTACATTCGCTTAGGTCAGGGGGTGTATCCATGGCGGCGCAATCAAATGTAACGGAAAGATGTTTAAAGCGACATGGGCGCTGGAAGAGCGAAATCAATCTGTTTCACAGAGAATTACTTAGGAATTAACTCTGTAACAGATGAGTGTCCATAGCACGTGCGTTGACTGCAGTCATTAGAGACTTTTGGCAAGCGTAAATTTCTGGTCCGTATCGCGTATCCGTATCGATTTTGTGTGTGACGTCAACAATGCTTGTGTATTTCTCATACGTGATACGGCACACGGATACGGCAGCACGTATCGAACAGCTTTCATACGGAAAAGGTCCATATAACATCGTCGTCTTTTTACCATACTTTTTGCTACTTTTAGACGCTGAAATGTTGTGTTATAGTAGACACTTAATTAGTACTGAAGATCTTGGTAGATAACTGACATCATGCTGTAAATAGAACTAAGCTAGCCCAGTTACCCATATGTACACGCCGCGAAAATCTGCCAAAACTCTAAAACTACCTTGACGCAACGTATCACGTGGCGATACGAATACGTGATACGCATGCGGAAAATTCCACTTGCCAAAAGGTTCTATTGGCTCAACGGCTCGTGCAATGTTTACTTAACACCTAACTGCTTCGGGCAAAATGACGCATTTTACTCATTTTAATACCCATTTACACTTAATAGGAAATATTTTTTAACTTCAATTACTTCAAACGTCTTTATTTATTTTTCTGTTACCTCAAAAAAATGTTTGAGAATTTAATTTGTCGGAGTAAAAAAGTTAATATGCCGTACTTATTAAGCCTCGTCGATGTCATGCTTATCAGTGATTGTAGCGGCCAAGCGAATATTCACTGCGGGATCAGTTTGGAGCGAAATAGCTAAGGACGGCTATATTGTAGATTCATTAGATAGTAGGTTACAGGTTACCCGAGAGTTACAGTTGTAGATTTTGGAGCAATAAACATCGTCATTCGCACCCGTTCTTTGATTCTCGGCGTTGCGACAGGCTTAATGCATAATTTTTGTTATTTATTGTCGTAGTTGTATATGGGCGAGAACAGACATTTATTTTTCAGCGTTTCAACGTATAGCTGAAAATAGTTGTCTGTTCGTAGGTCATGACACATGAATATTAATTAGATGTGTCATGCACGTGCGTGCTTGTCTATAAGTGTGTGATGTGTCATTCTAGTTCTGTCGTCGGCTTGAAAACTTCAAGTTTTCACAGTGTTTTTCATAATATAATGATTTGAAAGGGGTCCATAGGTTTTTCCAGAGTATTTGTCTTATAAAGTTTTATCTCCGGTTTTTTACACCAGGACCGAATATAAAGTTTGTTATAATTATATGTATTTGTATCAACAATTATATGTATTTGTATCAACAATTATATGTATTTGTATCAACAATTATATGTATTTGTATCAACAATGTATGGGCTTAATGCATAATTTTTGTTATTTATTGTCGTAGTTGTATATGGGCGAGAACAGACTGTTATATTAGTAGTTCTCAACCAGTGTGCCGCGAAATTTTGAACGACTCACTAAGAAAATGCGGTAAAAAATATGATCCTAATTGAGTATTCACTGGTGTCTACTGATAAGTTCATAGCTGTGTTTTCTATATTTAGTTTGGGTCAGTCGATTTGTCGAGGTTAGGCAGACGACACTACACTTTGTAACGCATATATTATGTACGTGGGGTCGACACTGTCCCTGCCGCAATGGCGACCCTTACGATCAAAACCACACGTGTTAAACCACCCAAGCTCCCTGTAAAAATTAAATACTTACCAGAACACAAGGATGTGAAAGAGACGACAGCCATAAATACTCCAAAAATTTCTTCCTTCATCGTTAACAATCGTAGCACCAGTTCCAAATATTAAGATGAATTGTTAATAAATATAGCCTGATCTTCCAGTATAGATTATAGTATCCTTAATATATAAATGTGCATTGAATAAGTCAGTTTAATGTCCATCCATGAACTGATTATATTTCAATCAATAACTTTTGACACCTCTAACATCCCCATACATCTAAGCTTAAAAAAACAACAGGATTTAACATTTTCAAACTACTAAGATTTGATTATTAACACAATTCATCACAAATTACTAGAAATATCATAAAGTGGGATCTATCCTTCGAATGCAACGCAGGATTCGACAGTGAAACGTACTGAAACTGAAACATTGTCAATGTAAAAAAAAAAAAAACGATGACTCGAATGCAACGCATATTTTTTAAAGTCTAAAAGTACCAATCTCTGAAATATCAATGCGTGAAAAGGTAGAATTCATCTCTCGAATGCAACGTAAATTCTATAAAACCTGAAAGAAAAGTAGAATATATATCTCGAATGCTACGTAAGATTCGGCAATTAAAGTATTAAAGCCAGTTGAAAACGCGCTTTTTTACCTTTGACAGTCGTTAAATTGAATTTATCGTTTGAAAAATTATAAATACTGTCACTGTAGTCTCTACGTACACCGGTTCCAGTTAACTGCCCATATGGGAAAAATGATATTGGATAAGATCACTTCATGATCGATCAACAAATTTCTTTAATCGCATCAGGCACAAGACCACTAACAACGGAATGGACCATTATACACATTTAAAATTTATTGTGAAATTAACACGAACACAGAGGAAACAGTTTGTGTTTTTTTTTGAGAAGCGAGCGTACCGGAAAAGTGAGATTTGGTACGAAACCACCAAGGAAGCAAGAACTAATATAATATACATTTAAAATTTACTGTGAAATTAATATTAAGTGGCACGCTTGATTTAGATCCCGAAAGAACATTTGAGTATTCTGGATCATTGAGAAGTAGGGTCTGATCGTTCATATGGGATGGAACCCCAAGGTCCTGAAACAAATTTGTGTTCTACGCTTGCTACCGATGTTTGAGATTCTTCGATGGATCATACCCGTGAAACAAACACCACGGCACAACAATACTGTAAAATAACTATCATTAGTATTATTTTCAGCAAACTGAAATTTAATTTTTAGCATCGACATAACTGTATCACAAAAAGGGGGTTTTGGAAGTCGCAACGTAAGACACTGCCCTTCCAGACTGCTACCAGAGGTTCAGTATGGAACAGTTTCTAGTTGTTTTGATCGTATGAGAAATCATATACAGAGATAGAAGGAGAGAAAAATGGGGTTTAACGTCCACACTACATAAACTAGGTCATTTCGGGACTAACATATGGTTTAATTTCATTTCATTAATTCGCTTGCGCGTAGGGGTCTTTAGCATTGGGAGGAAACCGGAGTGCCCGGAAGAAAACCACGAGGTTGAGAAGGCACCCCTATCTCCATGCCACATACGCTTACATCAGAGATTGAAACCATAGCCGCAAGCCAGAGGTGACCGGCCAGCTAGAGGTCGAAGCGCGGCACTGTAGACCACTAGGTCATCCCCCCCCCCCCGGCAAATCATATACACCATTGGAAGCACGTATAGGTGCTTTCCGGAAGAACATTCACTATTTGATGCCCGGTTGCTGTAAAGAAGCAGGATGTTAAACCCTACTTCATTTCATTTTATAACAAACCTATCCGACATTTTGAAACTTTGCAGTATGTATACAATCCTATTAATTTCATATGAATATCTTGTAAACAATAAGCCAGCCACTCTTTACAGTTACTATAAACAGATCACTGAATGACTTTATAATCTATCGCTAATCCGTTATTGAGGTTTACTATATAATAGTCAAAGACCAGTTACATCAAAAAACTTTTAGTTGGCCACGTCTACTGAATATAATTTAACGATATAATGTTTGCCTTTGTCAGATTCAGACGCATCGATTGTTGAATATTCCGTGGAAAACAATTTGTGACTAATCGCATTATTTATTTCATGATCATTTATTTAATGGTGACGATTATAAATATATAGGAAAACTTAATTTATATAGTATTTATTTTCAGATTAACAGAGGTGATTTTAGCTTATCACTTTCATTAGTTAATTAATTCGTGGTCAGTAAAGTACATTAGAAATGACATGGAATGTGGTTTAACGTCTTACCTATCTGCACCATTAATTAAAAAGAAAATGACATGAAATGTGGTTTAACATCTTGCGGTTTTGCTCGACTGGGTTAATGAAGACGGCCATACACCATACAGTGTGCTATGACGGAAATCTTTCCCGGATGGTGGGGCGAAGGTCTACTCCTACTGCCCAGGTATCTTTTACGCGCATGCCTATGTGTACACGAGGGCTCGGTTTTTCGTTCAAACCGGAAGATTATACGATGATTGTCGTCAGGCCTTCGATCCTGCACAAGGAGAAACAACGTCAGAAACTCCGACACTGGGATCGAACATGGGACCTCCACGATAGCTAGCCAACGTCTTACTCACTGTACCACCGTGTCTCCCCATCGCCAAGCTACAAATGTTTACGTAACTATTAGATGAGCGTCGGGTGTGGTGCAACGTATTGGACTGAAACCAACGGACATGAATATTCAAGTTTTATGGGTCCCCAAATTAGTTAAAGATCTATTATGTAAGATTTAGATAGAGAGTTGTCCCTTTTTGTTATAATAGTTTAAAAATAGATAATGCAAAATATATGTATTGCAAATTTCTTCCAAGTTACTTTATTCGGAGCGAACTAACACTTGACATGCACGTACAGGAGCAGTTGGAATTTGATTACGAGTAGACGGATTTCTCTTATCTACCCCCCCCCCACCCCCGCAAATAACTCTTGAACTTATTGAGCTGTCGTTTCGGCACAGTGAGTAAGAGGTTAGCTCTCTAGCCTGAGGGTGCCGGGTCTATCTATATTTTCCGGCGTGCTGCAAAACAGGGGTTCTGGCAAGGGACATCCGATTAATAGTAATTCGGATGGAACGAGAAACTGAGTTCTCGTGTACATATAGGCCTGTACATATATTAGTTTTATCATTTATTGTGAATCATCCATTTTTATTTTATTCCGCATTCTAGGGCATTTATTTCGTTGTTTCTAAGATATTGCGCTCGAAACGATCGAGTTCTGATTTTCACAGAAGATAACAGCGTCAATAGGCCTATGGATTAAAATGTACCAATATTAAATTCGTATTTTTAATTTCGAATATTATGGAGAGTATTGATATGGAAGTTTCGCTCCTTTAAACTCGTAATATCAGATAGATTAGCTCTTTTGGTTTAACTTATAGGCTACTTATTAATCTATTGTAATATCAATAATCCGTTTTACACGTCAACCTTTTAGTCTCGTATCACGTGACAGATGATTGACAGTTGGCAGATTAATGCTCAAAGCTATTTTACTCGCTTATTGATGTTTATGTTGTAGCAATAATAATACCTTTAATTGCTGTTAGCAACAGAGCCATGGTTCAACTTAATATAGTTTACCGGCATGTATACCCTAGGTGGTAGCGGACGTTAAACTCCGCTGGCTGGCTGACTGACCATTCATCATTCATCATTGTGTCTGCAATCGAAAGGTACAGGATAGTGTTTATTGATTTTCTTAGTATATTCAAACTGTGCATAAATTTGTCGATCGGTTATACATTTTCATTATGTCAGAAAATTCGATAATTAAGTCCGAACCGTCGTCAAATTGAGTCCAAAACGTCGTTTGTGATTAGTCCGAAAGGTCGCGAGACCAAAATATCGGGCTACCATAATAAATTATAACGAGAGTCAGGACGTTCTGGACTACAAACGTCAGCGAAACGAAATCCAGTAATTCGATTGGCTATAGTACAAACGGAAACACGAATGCTGAAGGCCTATTAACATTTCTCTGTCATTTCTGTGCACTTCAGGTAATTAATAATGATCGTTATGATGTAAATTATACTTCAATTTGAAGCTCATGTATCCAGGAATACAATGACTGTTTCATTTCACGATAATCTTAGTCCATTTATGTTTATATTTGATGTGTTCTCGATGTAATAAAATCGTAAATCACGGCACATTCATCATTCATTCATATTCATATCATAATTATATTATTATTGTCGATATCAATCAGATCCAGCGCACTTTGTAATATTTTCGTAGGCCTGGCTAAGTATTCATTTTCCGTTTCAATTGAATAATTCTTTATAAAAACATTAGATATTGCTATGAACTACAAGGTAGGTAACTTAAAAATAAATAGGTCGGCCAATTTGTCATTACTCTGTTGAGTGCAGCAGTATGATATGAGTTGCTATAAACAAAAGGGACGTAACTCCGTAAAAAGGTGTTTTGATTTAGGAAATGAAATGGGGTTTAACGTCCTACTGTTCTGCTCCGAGCGGGCTAATGCTTACGGTATACAAGATACATTGTGTATCAGAAAATTATGCCGAAACAGTTGACACTATGAACTGTACAGCCTACTCATCGAATTCCAATGGCCAACCTTTTACCTTTGGGATCATTAATGAAAGGGCTGATCCCGATGATTTTTTGGAGAATAAAACTGCTTAATGGCTAAGGAACTAACTCAATATTTGTAATAATACGTTTTCAAACCCGCCAACCTTTCCAAACCTGTCAACCTTTATATGGAAATGGTGATCAGTGTCCCAAGCTGTATTATGCGATGTCTGGATTGGATAAAACCCAAATTTTTGTTAAAAAAAATCAATGTACAAAGGAAGTACAACACATGGGTCATTCACTGTATTTAGACCACTCAGGGAAGGTAATCGATTATCAGGTCACCCAACGAAAAAAACAACCCAAACTCTTCAAAGGGTTACGTGTCCGGATAAGCAGTTTTGACCTTGATGTCCAAACGCCTCAATATTTTGAGCTGGAATTTTTAGACTAGGTGTGAATACACCATTCCTCTATATGTTGTGCTAAAATTTCACACTTACTCAGACTTTTATTTTTGAGACTGTTCAAGCTCAAATTGGGATTGTCCCTTAACGCATGTGCCAATACATTGATAAGGACCTCAGTTTTTGTCTCATCCAAACAACTAGACAGCTGTCCTTGTCAGGTCCTCTGTCCTGCACCACTGACGAGGAAAAATCCTGATGAACTCTCTAACCAACACTGGACTTCAGCGAACCTGCGAGAAATAGGAGTGTGAGCAGGCATCTTACTTACCTACTCACTGTGTCTTCTATTCATTTATTTATTTAGGATAGAATGATTTGTGATGCTTTTCACATTAAAAAACATAGAGGAGTAAATAATGCCTTCTGTATAATAGCCAAATTGTGCAACAATAGTCAAGACTGGAACATATGGTATTTTGTTAATTTTTTGTATTTTACATGTTTGAAAATTGAAACATAATGTTTTACCACGCTCTGAATGTAAATGCTATACATGTATTAACTTTTTTCTATTCCCACTTCAGGTGGAAGTGGACTTGGGCGCAAGGAACCAACTAACCAACCATCATTCACCAATAGATTGTAGGCCTTTACAAGGTATACTGCAGCTCGCGTTATGGAGCCTAACGATTTAGGAGACGGTCAAAAACTTGGTGCGCTGAGTATCGAACAGCAAACAAAACTAAATAACTTTAAGATTCAAACACGATTAGGAAACGAGAAGTATCTGTGTGATCATCCAGAAGTTGAATGTCTACTTGGCGGATTCTTAGCAGATGTGTTAACTAGCAGACCCGGAAATATACAGGAGTTTGCCGCTGAATATTTCACCCAACCGAATCTCAATACCATAGTGGAAAAACAGATGGAGGACAGGCAAGCTCGAATAAAACAAAATAAAGTTCTACAGAAAATTTGATATTATTTAGAAATGTAATAAATTATTATACAAATATATTATTGTGCAGGAATGTAATAAATATTAGACAAAATATAATATTGTTGTGCAGAAACTGTGTACCATCAAGCAATGGTTCTTAACCTTTTTAAGTACTCATACTTCTTGAGCATTCATAACATTTCCCTGTACAAACCTGTCTAAAATTACAGCCTATGAAACACGTTCGGTCTCAAACTTTTAGTAAGGCCTGTAGCAAGCCAAATAACAGTCTAAATAAAAAATCTAATTATACACGCTCGTGTAAAAATCTGTTTGATGATTCCAATCAAACAGGAAATGATGTCAGTCCAAGGGTAACATAGCACCAGTGAAATGCATCATCACTTTTAAAATCACAATTCTAATTCATTATTTGTAGTAGTAGTATTACAATTTAATTAGTAGTAGGCCTATCCAGTATTGAATTTGAAATTTGACACCATATCTTGTGCAACCTGCATTGATGAACCACTACCCTAAATAATGGTATAATACATGTGAAATCCATCTTAATTATTGTGTAACTAAGTCTAGAAACGTATCTATTGATGTATTACATGTACATACATGCTTAATGTTATTTTTCGGAACATATCAATAAAAAGAAACAAAAACAAAATACCGATGCTAGATAACCACCCGACTTGGATTCAGTTGGATATAATATTCCAATCAATTTGAGTTGCTACAAATAAGGGGAGTTGGGATGGCCTAGTGGTCTAGAGTGCAGCGCTTCGACCTCTAGCTGGCCGGTCACCTCTGTGGTTTCGATCCCTGGTGTGAGCATATGTGGCATGGAGATAGGGGCGCCTTCTCAATCTCATGGGTTTTCTCTGGGCACTCCGGTTTCCTCCCACTGCTAAAGACTCCTACGCGCAAGCGAAGTATTGAAATGAAATTAAACCATATGTTAGTCCCGAAATGACCTAGTTTGTGTCGAGTGGACGTTAAATCACATTTCTCTCTCTCTCTGCTGCAAATAAAGATGGAGGATGTTCTCTTACTAAGTGGGTAAGATGCTGACTCTCTAGTCTGGAGGTTGGGTGTTTGACCCCTGCATTTGCTGAGACAGTGCATTCAGATTTTCTGGTGTGGTTCCCACTTGTCAGTGATGCAGGACGGAGGGCCTGACAAGACAACTGTGTAGTCGTTTGGATGGTATGAAAAACTGAGGTCCAGTGTACACATTGGTGTGCATGTTCCAGATTCCTTGACTTTTGGAATTCGGTATAAGAGTAGGCCGTAGTGCTGCTGCCCTGGAAAAATTTCCCTCATAGCCCAGTTTCGAGCAGAACGGTAGGACATTAAACCTTATTTCATTTCTGTTTCTTAGGGACCAATTTTTGACTGCCTTTTCATATGATACAGAAACCTTCCGATTGCATATATAGTTGTAAATGGATGTAAATAAGAAATATGTAGGGGGTGAACAATTAACCGTACCCAACCCAACCCACCCCACCCGCCCATGTAAGTTATCAAACATATTTTTGTTTGTCAGGCTTTTTCAAAAGTGACATGTTCAGCATATCTACTGTGTAGGGTTTATTAACTCACCAGGTTGGATCTTTAATGAAAAACCAACTATGTGAATGAATCGACAAAACTTGTTAAAATTAATTTAGTCTATATTAACCATGTTTATTTTAATTATGGTAGACTTAACAGGATAATTGCACATTCTTCTGTGAATGACAACATACGGTACTTTGTCTTGGTGACTTCATTAATCATACATTATGCAAAGGCTAAATCCGCCTATCCTCGGTCTTATTTGGGTCTCAGATGTCATGGAAATTATAAATTAGATCTTTATTTACCGAGCAAACCCAAAATCAACTCTGCAGACCCACGAATGCCTTGGATTCGGTTTTGATTTAAATAGGATTTCATCGATCGATTAAATCTTTAAATGGCGTCATAAGCAGAGATTAACCGTCATGTTGACGTCATACTTCCGGAAATTTTCTGTAAAAGGCAGTGATGATACAGCGTATGAAGCGAGGCTGCATGTCAGCCAATTTGATTGACAGTTCGATATACGACCTTGATATTATGTTTAGTTGTTGGTGGAAATGAGAGTTTGAATATCGGTATTATACGCTGTTTCCTATTTGTCTGCTTCGGCTACCAGTTACAGCACACGGAGGCTAACTTGAAATCGGTTATAATTATGTACAAATGTTGCCTCATTGATTTGGTCCATTCATTTCGAACTTTTATAATCCTATTGCAGACTTTCTCTTCTTATCTATTTTAGTCTTATTTTTAATTTGTAGTAAAAAATAAATGTAATACGAATTGAATTGTAGCCCCGTCTCAAACCGAATAAGCTAAGGGTACCACAGCCACTGAAACGTACTTGATAATCGAACAATCGACCATTCTCAGTGAAGGTGAACATGCAGTTAACTCTATTTCTAGTCAAAAATTACAATGGTAATAACTTTGTTCAGAATAAATAAGTAATTTGACTGAAATTTTCAATATATTCTTCTTTCACCACCTTTTTTTGAACTGGTATAGCAAGAATGGTCAATCTCCCATACTGTATCTTTAATAAGCTACATGCCTACATTATTGCCATTATATGTAAGTGTCTAGGGAGAGTTGAGTTAATGTCCACTTGGCACCTTAGCAGTGGGAGAAAACCGGGGGATTGGGAGAGGAAAACGAGGCTGGACAGGCGACCCTATTCAGGGGCGAATCTAGGAATTTTGAAAAGGGGGGGGGGCAAAATGAGGGCACTGCTGACCGCGGACACGGGGCACGCCGCAAAGAGGGGATGGGGGCCCCAAGAAAGTTATACGTCATTTCCTTGCATCTGCAGCCAATCCAAGAGCTATTTGGCTGATATTTTGGTCTAAACGTTCGGAAATCGTAGAAAAGGAGCCTCAAAATCGAGCAAAGAAAGCTAATAGCAAGGTACTTTCAGTAGTAAAAAAGGCCCCCCCCCCCCTTGAATCCGCCTCTGCTATTCCTTGACAGTACAAACTATAAATAGAAACCACGTTACTTTACTCAGTTAACTGCTTTACGTATTTTACTGGCACAAATTAGATCATGATTGTTCTTTCTGGGTCGGACACAATATTTTATTGAACGTAACATAATTATTTTAGTTCACGTGTATTAAACTTCCCCATCTATGTTTATAATATAATGGTAGAATGATACACAGTATAATTGATTTCAGATAGATTTTATTTATTTTTCTTTAATATCAATAAATAGATGAAATGTCTGACCTAGTGAAACAGCAAAGAAATATTGAAAAAACTTGCTCTGTTATTTGCGTTACAAATGGTATTATTCTTTGGCTCTTAAAGGGACAATCCCGATAAGAACAGAGTCTCAAAAATTAAAGTCCGAGTATTTATGAAATTTATGGACCAAAATATAGTGGCATGGTGTATTTACCTTGTCTCTAAATTTCAGCTTAAAATATTGAGTCGCTTGGACGTGAACGTCAACACTGCTTATCCGGACACGTAACCCTTTTACGATTTCGGGTCATTTTTTTTTATTGGGTGACCTGATAACCGATTAATGTTTCTTGAGAGGTCTATACAGTGAATTACCCATGCCCTGTACTTGATAGCAAAAGGTAAATTTCACCTACATATTATTTTTATAGAAAAAAGTCAGGTTTTATCCAGATACTGTATAATAAAACGTTCTCCATTTCCAGGTGAAGACTGTAAGGTTTAAGTTATTTACACGCGTATCACAAATATCGTGTTAGTAGGTGGGCCTTAGGTTATGGATTTTAAAGGATTTTAACACAAAATTAAGCAGTTTTATTCCCCAAAAAGTTATCGGGATTGGCACTTTAAAGGCATCAAACTGGATCAATTGGGCTTAATAAGATGTCCTCCGGCATACAAACTGGGTGATTTGATGATATGTTTGGTCTAAAAACATATTCAAACTAATTAATTTATCAAAAATTTGCTTCACAAGATCTGTCATTGAGTTACTGTAAGTGAAGTAGTTTCTATTTCCACATGAACGTGACAAGGAGAAGTTAAACCATAATTAGTTCCGAAATGACCTAGTTTGTGTCCGTGAACTCCCCCCCCCTCTCTCTCTCTCTCAGTGACCCAATGGGTCTTTCAATTAAAAGAGGCGGTGAAATTGCACAATGCTAGAAACTTGTCCTCTTTAACGCCAAATTTATATGCACTAAGTTTTAGAATCTCATCAAAATCGTGACTGTAGACATTCAATATTAAATGATAAATCAATTAACAGATTGATTTGTATATTATCTCGGTAAACAATCGTATATTTTAAATGTTTTTGAATGGGGAGTCAATATTGAGGATAATTTGGTTAATCGATACCACCAGGTACGCTAAATTGATCTGAATGTTACCATTTGGCTCAATAGTCTGCTTTGGTCTTAAAAATGCATTCTATTGTGTTATATGACGTATTTGTACTAAAAAAAAAATACTCAAACATGCGATTTTGGCGGCCATTTTGAAAGGCGCCCTGACGGAAAGAAGTGCAGGATATGGCCTGTTTACCTCATATATTCTTGTTCAGAATAAAAATCTGGTCTTGAAAAACCACTTGAGAATTTCAACCTCTCCAATTTTAACCCGGACTAGCGGTTTTCGTACATTCGTGGACCATAATCCAGTAAGTTATGATCCGATATCCGTGAATATGTTACGCAACCGAGATCTTTGGGTTATAAACATGTATTTCAAGTTTCATCAAAATCAGATGAAAACTGAGTGTCCACAAGCTAAAAACGAAATTTTTCGTATACTCAGGGGTTGTAATACACGAGGAATCGCAATCGTTTTGAGACAAGACCTATATTTCAAGTTTCGTCAAACTCGGATAAAAATTGTGACCTGTAGGGTGTCCACAAACAAATTGTGGACGGACGTCGTACAGACAGGGTTGAAGACATAATACGTCCACATGAAAATGTAGGCGTATAAAAATAAATACAAACCAGAACTGATAGATAAACACTTTATTTTTTATTACAGAAAGTTACTATGAGTCATGTAGGCCTAGTGCTACAGCAGAATACAATGAATAGACGGTAGCCAACTTAAGAAGATAAAGATTTTATCTGCAGCAGGATGTTAAATTAACTGAACAGTTTTATGGATTTTGTCTCAGTATATTTGCTACAGCAGAGAATTAAAATTAGTTGCTTAGCTTCCATGGATGGTGTCGGAATATTTGCTACAGCAGGGGGCTAAAAGGGATAGCAATTAAGCTTTCAAAGAAAACGCCCCAGAATATATGATACAACAAAGAATTCGGATTGCATCGAGTCCATGACTGGCGTTAGGGCATGAGATATAACAGGGAGTTAAAATAGATTGCATAGCTTCCAGGGATGGTATCAGGGTATTCGATAAAGCAGAGAGATAAATGTGATTGTATATAGCTCCAATGAAATTTGTTTAAGGTGTATGAACAGCACTGGGATATTTTTTTTTATTTATTCCCACAGTTATTGTAAAGCATAATATATATGAACTGGGTTCAAAGAATAAAAGAATTTTCTTAGGGGCGTACATATCGATTTCATTGTGGGTGTGTGTGTGGGGGGGGGGTAGCAAAAATGGTACCGATTGATGCACAGGCTCCTAATATGAGTGATGCAGGTGAGAGCTGTTAAGCGGGGTCGAGATCATGCATCCCCCCATTCTCCCTTCTCCCATTTCTACACCCACCGAGACATTATATAATATAACATTCAAATCCACGAATTTAAAGTTTTAAATGGACGGTAGAGTGAAAGAGAAAAGAAATAATATTTAAAAAAAGTATGATCGTAATGTTGACCAGGAACTGATCATGTTGTTGAATGAAATTCAGGAATGTAAATCATCAAATCGAAATCAAGCAGAATTGTTCAAAGAAGAAGCATGCCAATTCTTATGTGATGGGACTTGAACTGACAGAGCCTTAGCTTAGAGTTTTTCGAGGAGTGTCTCCCCGACAACAAGAACAACAACAAGATGAGTGGGGATTAGCAGCCAGTTCCTGGTTTAAAAAAATAAAGACACCAATATGACATTCTTTCTAGCAGTAAATACCAAAGCAAAAATATGCCATGACAATTTATCATTTAAAATAATGACATGAAAATTGATCATATAATTTTTTCAAAATATGTCAGGTCAGTTTCTCAAAATATGTCATGTCAATTTTTCAAAATATGTCATGACCATTTATCATATAAAATTTGACATGACTTTACGAAAAAAAAAATATATGGCATAACAATTTATCACATAAGATCTTTTCATACAGTAACTATAACGTTATATTATAAACACTTTTGTAAACATTTTTTCTACAATAACATTAACCTTATTTAAGCACTTATCATACAATAACAATGTTATTTAAAAACTTTCAATACAAGAATATTAATGTTATTTAAACACTTTCTATACAAGAACATTAATGTTATTTATACAAGAATATACAAGAATAGGCTATGTTAAAGCAATTGTCAATACAAAAATGAAAATGGGGTTTAACGTCCTACTGTCTCCTAAACAGGGCTAATGAAGACGGGCATATGCCATACAGTGTGCTATGAGGAAGATTTTGCCTGAGCAGCGGTGCTACAGCCTACTCTTACATCGAATTCTAACTGCCAAGGGATATTTTACGTGCACACCAATGTGTACACGGAAGTTGTTGTTTAAGTGGCATTTAGTAACTGGATGAGGATAACACATGACACAATTATATGGAATACAAGTTACTTATAGAATTTATTTCAGCGACGTTTTGACGATGGTTCTCCTGTCTTTATCAAGCAAAGAATGACAACCATAGCACAAATGAAGATATATATACAAAATATGGAACAAACACGGAACTTCAGTTTTTTGTGCCATCCGAACGACAAGACACATTTTTGAATTTTTCTGTACAGACTAAATAAGCTTTGGGAATACAAGGGGTAATGCAGCCTTCAAATTAATTATTCGTTGAAGGCCCCTAACAAAAAATTATCTACACAACTAACACAGGTAAGAAATGTAACACACATAACATTGCTATACTATGAAAGACAAATCACACATTGTAAATCGTACTGTACATACAGTCCCACCCTAGTCTGTAATGATACAGACTTCACCTAAAGTCGCACGTCGTCTTTTGCAATTTTCTGGCAATATCCCATTTTTACGACTTAGCGATTTAATAAAGAAACACAATCTAAACAGTACGGGTAAATAATCTCCAGGCGATTGAAAAGCAGTCCATCAATTAAACACCACCAAAACTATTATTCTAAAGCAGTGGACGGCACTGTCAAAAGTCCAGTGTGTTTGGATGTACATAACTGTTATAATTTATAATCATAATATATCTGAGCATTATTCAGATTCTACTTTCTTGTTACGATTTCACAAACTGGAGCAACAGTTTAATGATAATGTTTATATCTTTATTTTCAACTTCTTGTGAGGGTGGAACATCACTTCTGAATTTAAATAAAAAGTCTAAAATTTGTTTTAATGTTACGCCATTTCCTGTCATCTTTTCCATAATAGCAATAAATGGGCCGTTGCTGTAATCTCCTTTTCTGTGATACCTTAAACAAACCAAAAATAAATTGTTACGCAGCTACAAAACATCTGCACATAGCCATTTTGTCTAGTAACCAACACTGAGGTTGATGTCCTTCCTCAATCCCAAAATACATTGATAATCTTGACCCTCATTATTAACTTGTGCATTTATCTTTTTATGAAACATCTAGCAACAAAACTGCTTACATATGCTTAACCTGAGCAGAAAATGCTCACGATTGATCTTAATCAAGATTAACAAAATCAACGTTCATCACAATCTGATTAAAACATAGTACAAAATTCCGTTTTACATGTCTTTACTGCACTAGGATCTGGAAGAGTTGTTATAATACCGGCATTCTGCCTTCTGGTTGAAGCGAGGGATCAGCCAATGAAACAGTCTTTTACGACACGTTTGTGGCATGGGGTGCATAGAACTGTGGGTAAACCACTAGAAACATCAATGCTGATTAATTAATCCATGTCTAATGTCATAGGGTCAACAATCGCTCTTACAACCCCTGATGCTACCATCCAATACAACCAGTCAGATCTTCATGTTGTGTAGGCCATCAAAAGTTTCACTGATACATTAAATCAGCCTCTTTATCAAGGAAAATTGATCTTAGTAACAGTTATACCCTCAGTACAGTAAATATGTTTCAGAATTTTTGAATATTCTTCCCCATATCTTGATGTCCAAATGGTTATTTTTCCGGTTGGACATTTTTCAAATTACGTAGGACATGGCCGGTATATACGGACAAACCAGCTTCCGTGAGCATAAACAAATCATATTCATTCAGACGAGCCATGGTGGCTCAGTAAGTAAGAAGTTTTCATCAGGTTTTTCTGGTGTGGTTCCAAGTACGCCCTATAGTGCCACTGTCTGGATAATATATTTCCCGCATAGCCCAGATAGAGTAAAACAGAAGGATGTTAAACCCCAATCATTTCATGTCATACTTACTCCAGATTGTTGATGGCCGGAGACTCCATGTGTAAGATTTCTTTAGCCATAACATGCCATGTTACTCTATATTGCTTTTCAATACACTCAAAATGCACTCTCAATATTTCCATAGCTCTTGTATTTTTATAAACATTTATTAATTGTCTTGTGCCTGCATTCTCTTCAGTGATTTCTACCAATAGACAAATGTGTGATTAATAAAACAACAGAAAATTAAATTATATTTAATTGGTAGACACAGTGGCTCAGTGAGTATGACTTTGGGTCACTAACCTGGTGGTCGTGTGTTTGATCAGGGTGTGCTCCGCGGACAGAAGGCCTGGCAAGGGCAACATTTAATAGCTTGGTCCTGTGTACAAATTGTTGTACATGTAAAAGATCTCTAAGCAGGTGCCGCTGCCTGACATACATGTACATATATGACTGTCTTCATTAACCCAGTTGTAGCTGGAAAGTAGGACATTAAACCTATAGAGGTGTATATATTGACTAGAGTGTATTGTGGTCACGTGATCCCCATTGACGTAACGTTAACGCCGTGGGCCGACACTGGAGACCGGCCGCCATGTTTCAACCGGGAAAGAATAACGGAAGTGCCCGGATGAACGCTATGTAAACAAAGGGAAATAGAATGTCGCAGGGTGGATAAGTCCATTAAAAAGCAGTTCTAATTGAACAATATCAACCAAAAAAAAAAAAATTGATGATTGAAAGGTCTCACCTTACAGTGCTAAAAACAAAATCGCTTTGGTCAACTGACATATTTTGTGGCCTTTATTATTTAAGAGTAACTCTTATCATAATCATCATCATCGTGAATACCGTCACCGTGGCAGAACTACGAAATCATGTTTATTGTATTAATTGAGCTAAGTGAACGTCCTCGAATGTCAAGATATCTCTAGAGTGTTCAGCAAAGTTTTAAACTTTGCTCCTCGCAGTTCACATAAACTTTATTTTGGATAGATCTAAATAATTTGTTGGACGATTTGAAAAGAATCTTTTGCTTGTTTGACAGAGATAACTGACTATCAATAGTAATAGCGTCATCCAGCCAGGTGATAAATAAAGAAATAAAATAGATTTTAAAAATAATCTAGGACTTCTATCATTTACCAGTAGAATAATATCTGATGCCGATGGATTTTTTTTTTTTTTTTTTTTTTTTAAAGGAAAATATAGACAGGGCTAGCAAGGCCTTAGTAGGCCTATGGGCTGTGGTTTCCAATTTCCATGAAATGGTGTCTGATTTTTCTTTGCTTGAAAAAAACGGCGTTATATTTAATTTTACAAAAAAAACCTAGTGATGAGATTTTCGTAGTAGCAGCAGCGATTTAAAAAAAAATATTAGGCCTAATTATAATTTTTTTTTTTTTTTTTACAAAATTTGTTTGGGGAATGAAGTTTTCAAGACGTTCACTTATTTGTCCTTAATATAATACTTTTAGTTCGGGGGTTTTAAGTGGGTTTTCTGAAGAAAAAAAAAAGAAGCATAAACTGATATTGCAAGAAACTTTCGCTTTATATTTTATTCTGTACATCTGTGAACACAATGTCGTCCTCCTAATAAATTAAATCCGAGGGAGTGAAACTAACAGATAATAAAGCAACTACTGGCCAGTGAGTGCAATGTGACTTAACACTCCACTCCAATAAGCAGACTTACTCTCGGCGATATTTTTCGCACAAAGCCGCATGTGTGTATAATATATAATTTGCGCAATTTTCTAATAATCAAATAAAACATTAATTTGGAGGTTCGCTAAACAGACGGACCTTGTAATCATTACATAATAAACATAACGCTAACGCTACAATATACGTCCACATTCCTACTTTGATTGATATGGTACTTTGTCAAGAAGGCTAGGCGTTTGGTTTGTTTAGCGTTGAGGGTCGTGCACCAACATTAATAGTTGCCGTCCTTAGAGTATAAGGAATAACTATACCAAGATAATCCATTCAGAATTGTGCCTTCCTAACACTAAAGGCAAAAAGTGGGCGTGGCTCTGACCCTGAGGGTCGGGACATTCATCAAAATCAATAGTGGACGCCCTCAGGCTATAAGGAATACATAAACCAAGTACCAAGCTGATTCATTCAGAATTGCGGCCTGTAAACGACAAACACAAAAATTGGTCGTATCTTGCCTGTGTGAGTCGGGACATGCAGTTGACGTCCTTAGGCTATATGGAATACATATCCCAAGTTTTAAGACGTCAAGACGATCCATTAAGAATCGTGGCCTGTAGACAACACACATAGACACGAAGTAAAAATGGGCATGGCTCTGCCCCTGGGGGTTAGGAAATCACCAAAACAATAGGGATCATCTTTAGGGTATAAGGAATAGGTTTGTAAAGTTTTAAAAGTATCTGTTAAGAATTGCATCCTGTAGGCGAACACAAGACACAAAAGCATTGGGCGTGGCTCTGTCCCAGGGGGTCCGTCATGCACCAAAAATAATAGTGGTCAGCCTTAGGGTATAAGGAATAAGTATAAAAAAAGTTTTCAAGACGATCGATTAAGAATTGTGGGCTGTAGGTGACACACAGACAGACAATAGGGATCATCCTTAAGGTAAAAAGAATAAGTATTCAAAGTTTCAAGATGATACATTAAGAAATGCAGCCTGTAGACGACAGACAAACAAATACACGAAATGGGTGTTGCTGTCCCATGGGGGTCGGGCATGCACCCAAAACAAAAGGGGTCATCCTTAGGGTATAAGGAATAAGTATTTTAAGTTTCAAGATGACCGATTAAGAATTGTGGCCTGTAGGCGACACACAAAAAGAAAATGGGCGTGACTCTGCCCCTGGGGGTTGGGCATGCACCCCAAATGATAGAAATGTTCCTTAGGGTACAAAGAATAATCATTCAAAGTTTCAAGATGATACGTTAAGAAATGTGGCTTGTAGACGACAAACAAATAAATACAAGGAATGGGCGTGGCTCTGCCATTGGGGGTCGGGCATGCACCAAAAAACAATACGGATCATCCTTAGGGTAAGTATACAAAGTTTTAAGAAAATACAGTTAGAATTGCGGCTTCTAGGCGACACAGAGACACACAAAAAGAAAATGGGCGTGGCTCTGCCCCTGGGGGGTTGGGCATGCGCCCCAAATGATAGGGATCATCCTTAGAGTATAAAGAGTAAGTATACAAAGTTTTAAAGAAAATCCAATAAGAATTGCGGCCTGTAGGCGACACAAAGACACACGATAAGAAAATGGGTGTGGCTCTGCCCCAGGGGGTTGGGCATGCACCCCAAATGATAGGGATGTTCCTTAGGGTACAAAGAATGTGTATGCTAAGTTTCAAAATTATAAGTTAAGAAATGTGGCCTGTAGACGACAAACAAATACATACTAGAAATGGGCGTGGCTCTGTCCCTGGGGGTCGGGCATGCACCAAAAACAATAGAGATCTTCCTTAGGGTATAAGGAATACGTATACCAAGTTTGAAGAAAATCCAGTAAGAATTGCGCCCTATAGGCGACACAAAGACACACGAAAAGAAAATGGGCGTGGCTCTGCCCCTGGGGGTGGGACATACACCCCAAACAATAGGGATGTTCCTTAGGGTACAAAGAATGTGTATGCTAAGTTTCAAAATTATAAGTTAAGAAATGTGGCCTGTAGACGACAAACAAACAAATACTAGAAATGGGCGTGGCTCGGCCCCTGGGGGTCGGGCATGCCCCAAAAACAATAGGGATCTTCCTTGGGGTATAAGGAATAAGTATACCAAGTTTGAAGAAAATCCATGAAGAATTGCGCCCTGTAGGCGAACCACAGACACACACACACACACACATACACACATACACACACACACACACACACAATCACACACAAACACACAGACAGGGGCGACGGCATAATACGTTCACATTATGAATGTGGACGTATAAAAATATCAGTACTAATAAATTAAGTGAATGGACCCGTCGTGTTTTTGCCATTTTCGGCCTCAAGCTTCAAGTGTTCGACGTCTTCTCGCCGTGTTTATTAAATTATTTTACACAATTATCATGATTATACTATATCTATTAATTCACTATTTCACTTATAACTTATCATACCTACTTATGAAATGATAACCCACACCCTTTTCGCCTGATATTGAATTTACCAAAACAATAACAACTTTCCGATATATTGGTATGTGTGAATTAGTTTTATTTAACGTCCGCTTCCACCGAGGTGATATCGCAGACATTGGTATATGCCAACGCAGGCTAAATCTTCCCGGTTGTAAAATGGCTGCCAACCTCCATAGTCGGCACGCGATCACGTGACCACCATACACTCTAGTCAATATATACACCTCCATGATTAAACCCCATTTTCCAAATGCTTTGTAGTATGAACGAAATTTTGTTAAGATAACTGTGTTTTGTAGAAAATGCATAATAAAAGTTAAGCTAGTTACCTGGTACAACCAGTTCATCTACAACATCGGCATCATTAACAACACCATTTGGTTGTATGTTTATTACCATCTTTTCATCATCATCTGTTTAACATAAAATATTTTCAGGTAAAAAAACAAATTTTTCTCTAACAAATTATTCAACTAACAAATGTAAATAAAGTATAGATCCTGCAGGACTAAATCTTATACTGTAAAACACTAAATTATTGCGACATGAAATTATTGCTAGTTGGGGTGGTGAAACATAATTGCGAAATGTAATTATTGCGAATTTCTATAGTGGGGAAAAAATTATTGCGAATTTAAATTTGTCTATAAAATGTGGTAGATTTTGAGGTGACAGTCGGCTCTTCAAAACATCGGTTGATTGGTGATCATTAGTAATAGTAAATAAACAACTATTGAGGATTATGGCTTTGAGTCTGTATTCAACAGATCAAAGAAAACTAAATACCTGTTATCAAACTCCATTTTTAAATAATTATTGTTAAATTTAATCCCTTGATTATTAACTCCAAGCTGACGAACGACTATAAAACACAGATATTTACATAATTATCGTTAAATTTGATCTGTTGATTATTAACTCCAAGCTGACGAACGGGGGATAATTCAATATGGCCGACATTTTAACAAATTTTAACTTATATTGGGACTCTTTCTTGTGAAAAGTAATGAAGGAGGGATAATTCAATATGGCCGACATTTTAACAAATTTTCACGAAATTATTGCAAACATGAAATTATTGCGAGAGGGCCTTGCTAGCAATTGTCGCAATAATTTCATGCTCGCAATAATTTCATGTTTTACAGCAGTTTAGTCATCCGTTTGCGAAAGTTCTTAAGTGTGTATCCATTTTGGTTTAAATTGATTATCCAACTATATTTCTAGCCTGGTAAAGTAAACAAGCCAACAGTGAGGCTTATGTCCCCCACCGAAAACCGAAAATAAATAGATGACATATATCAATTATTTGCACATTGTGAACTGATTATCTACACTTAATCTAAGTATAAAATGTTCACGACCAAACTCAGTCAACGTTTTGAAGTACCTGGTAGTGAAACTATAATAATACACTAAGTTTCATCACTCTCCACCAGTTAGAATCAAAGCATCATAAAATGCATTTGCTTAGCTATGCTTAGCTTCAGCAGGAAATGTTAATCTACAACAAGTTCAAACATTTTACCTCAATTGAAAGCTGAGTTGTTATGTTCCAAAGTCTTGACCAATCAAATTCCTTATCACTACTAAGCCTAAGCAGAAAATTCTCCATTAAGGCATTCAGCTAATGAACGCATACACAAAGTTTGAACATTCTACCTCAATTAGAAGGAGAGTTATTGTGTTCCAAAGTCTTAACCAAACAAATTGCTTATCACTCAGCTTACCCTAAGCAAAAAATGCTCAATATCGACCTCATCTCAAACTTAGTATAGAGACTGCCTGTCTACATCTAGCTGCTTGTGCGTGCGTTCCTTGATATTTTCGAGGCTCGATTACTGCAACAGTGCTTTGATTGGAATTCCCCAAAATCTGTGTGCAAAACTCAAAAAAATTCAAAACACCGCTGCCAGAATAATAACAAGAACACAAAAGTATTCTCACATAACTCCCATCTTAAAATCATTACATTGGTTACCAATAGAAGCCCGGATAACTTTCAAGATTCTAACATTGGGTTATATGTGTCAACATGATCTTTCCCCATCTTACCTCACTGATCTCATTAAAACATATCAACCAAATCGACCACTTCGCTCACAAAATAAGCCCTCATTGGCTGTACCGCAAGCTGAACTGAAATCATATGGGGATAAAGCCTTTGGTGTCTGTGGACCACGTTTGTGGCACAATTTACCATTGGAGATACAGAGTTCTCAATCATTAACTGTGTTCAAATCCAAACTAAAAACTCATTTGTTTGTGACATATTATCAGCATTAACTATTATCTTCGCGCTTAGAGCATGCAATATGGATGGAGTTAGTGCAATTACAAATGTACATTCTTATTATTATTATCTAGCTCCGAAGTATGACGTAGAAGGATCACTGTGTGCAGTATGTATCGACCTTAGTCAAGGTATTGATGTAATGAAACTATACACCAAGTTTCATCACTGTCACTTAAAAATACATTATGGAAGATTAGAAAAGAGCAGGCAGTTCTCACTATTAATATCACTGTTGCCGCTGTCACTGTAATCAACAAAGTCTTGATTATCCATTTTTGCGTTTAATCATCAACGGGCGTTGAACAGCAGATCGGATTCAAATCACATGATGGCATCAAGTGTATAAATATCTAATCAATTGTTTAAGACCTTAAGAAAGATTTTCAATAGGCACATTTATCTCTTGCATGTACTGGTATGTTTATTAAGAACTAAAACTATCGTGTACCAAAGCATCAACCAATCAAATTGCTTATCTCTGCTTACCTTAAGCACTAAATGCTCATCTTCGATCTCCATGAAGGCATTCACCTAATAAACACATTCATCAAATTTGATCATTCTAGCTCAGCTAGAAGGAAAGTTATTGTGTCCCAAAGTGTGACCGACGGGCAGACAGATGGACAGACCCATTTTAATAGTCCCTTGCTATCTTCAAAAGGGCAATTTCTTGTCGGATTGAACCAAAAAGTTATAATATTGGTCTAATCTGCTGCAGAATATATCAGTCTTCTAAGTGATTTATTGGCTTTTTTTTTCAAATAGTGTACTGGTACAGCATATTTTTCAATCAGATAACAGATGTTATTTCTCTTGAATGAGTTTACTAAATTGAATACTAGTGAGATTATAATCTGTTAAATAAACAATCGAGATTTTACTCAGATTTTTGGTTTAAACCATTGCAATCTACAAAACCAAATTAGTTAGATTTACCGTTCAAATTAAAAAGTATTTAGATGTATATAAAAACCAAATTAGTTAATACTGTTCAAATTAAGAAGTATTTAGATGCCGTAGTAAATTTGCTGTTCAATTTATGGATTAATTTGTACTCCAGTATAATGGTTGAAGGCAAACAGATGCCATTTGATAGGTTCGTAGAATCAATCTATGAGGCTGAAAAAATCATCAAGGGTAGATAATTTGAACTTGTGACTACTTTGTGAATTGATCACAGGACTAGCGGAGTAGTTTTCAGACAGCTATTACTGATTAGTTCCCAGACAATTAGCTTTACTGATTAGTTTTCAGACAAGCTTTACTGATTAGTTTTCAGACAAGCTTTACTGATTAGTTCCCAGACAAGCTTTACTGATTTTTGATGCCATATATACTAATTTGGTATAATTTAGATGCATATAAACAGAAAGAGAGCGACCACTCAACATAAACTAGGTCACGTCGAGAATAACATATGGTTCCATCTTATTTCAATAAACAGCTTGTCTGTCATGGTCTTTAGCAGTGGGAGGAAATATGGAAGACCCAGAGAAAACATGAGCTTGGAATGGCAACCCTTCTCTTGCGAATGGACAAGCAGGGAATCGAAACGAAGAGAGAGGGAGAGAAATGGGGTTTAACGTCCACTCGACACAAACTAGGTCATTTCAAACTAACATATGGTTTTAATTTTATTTCAATAATTCGCTTGCACATAGGGGTCTTTAGCTGTGGGAGGAAACCAGAGGACTCGGGAGAAAACCCACGTGGTTGGACAGGCAACCCTACTGCTTGTCACATACAACAGGGGATTCGAAACCACGCCAGTTGACTCAATGATAGACCTTATGATTCAAAGAAAATACATCAGACCCTTCAGTTAACAGAATGAAGTTGATAATGTGTAGCCTTCAATCAATAAAGCATAAAAAAGATATTTGTAAAATTTGATTACAATGTTGATCAGGTGGCAGCTCAACTGTTAATGGTTGTGTTGTTCCATCATTCTCCATTAAGGATTGTGATACATTTTCCGATTTTGGGGATTTAGATTCTACCAATGTTTGCGTTGGATCTAAAAACAGAAATGAGATAGGGTTTCACTGTTCTGATCTGACTGGGCTGATGAACATGGTGGCACAAGTCGTACACTGTGCTATGAGGGAATTACCCAGACAGCAGTGCTACGGTGTACTCTTATATTGATCTCCAGCTGCCAAAGGTTTTTCATACCATCTAAACGCCTATATAATAGGCCTTGGTAGGCCCCCTGTTCTGCATAACTGACAACTACAAGGGTTCTTGTATACCAATGTATACACGGGGGGATCAAACCAAATCCGTTATTCGAACGCAACCAACATTACGGTGTAACGTTGATACATTTGAACATTTTTTTTTTATATCAGCTAATAATTGTGACCTCTAGCGGAACCACAAGCTAAAAACAATACAGAGTAATGGTGATATATTGTTGATTTTTATTAAAGATTTAACGTCCAATACATTAGATATGATATTATGGACAGGTTGATTTAATTATATTATTTACACTTAGAACGTTTTCTTTATATCGGATAATAATTGTGACCTCTAGAGGAACCAAAAGCTAAAAACATGATTTTTCGTACAAACAGAGGCCATTAATTATTCTGGACGTTACGATTTGATACATGCCAATATCGATCTGAAGGAGATAGACCAATATTTCAAGTTTCGACAAAATTGGATAAACAAATTGTGGCCGGATGGACATGAAAATATTTGTGCATAAAATTGCACCCCTTGACTATGACAGACCATATGATCTAAAATGCACACGTTATATCAGTCGACCGTCGACCATCATCCTTTACTTTAAAATATAATAATTCGCTTTACTAGTCTTTAATTCGTTTTTTTAATTAAGACTTCAACATGATATTATGAGCACCGGTATCTTACATATGATTAAGACCAGTAGTTCCAAATCTTTTTTTTTTAATAGCAGACCTATTCCAATATTTAACAAATTCTTGAGGACCCGCCACATACATTTACTCTCTTCAGTGAGATTTGCCATATTAGAAGTGGTACAACTTAAAGAGGAATTAGGCATGTCACCACTTCTCACATAAATCCTTGATAAATCCTAACTTGTGCCATTTTAATAGACTTCAACCCACATACATGTATATCTATAGCTACCATTTATTTTCATAGAACCCTTAGTTGGAGAATACTGATCTAAAATAAATAGTTTTCAATATCATGTTTTAACACTAAGAAAATCTTACCTGGTGGAGAACCACATAATTTTTTCTTTATTTTGGACGGAGATACTTTAAACTTTTTACCTGAATAATAAAAAAAAAACAGACTGAAATGACATGCAGAGACCTTGTCTAAAATTTGATACTTTGCAGAAATGAAATGTGGTTTAAAATTACATTTCTGCTCCTAATCAGCTATTGAAGACAGGAACATGACATACAGTGTAGTGTACTATGACTAAAATTTTGCCCAAACAGTGGCACTAAGGTCTACTGAAGGTAAAACAAAACGACATCCCCAAAAAGTTTTGTCAGTAACTGGCATTCCATAATATCGAGCGAGTGCCATTATCTGCAAAATAATATTCTCTCGACTCTCACACACGCTATCGTCTAAAACAATTAATTTCTTACACTATTCCAATCAAAATACTTGTTGCCATTTCTTATGTTGTTTATTTCTTGAATTAAAACTATAACCTTCATTCAAAATTATATCATAAACCCGAGGCTGTGACATTATCTGCTAAATAATGATCAGTCAACTCTCACAAGGTTTTTTCTCAGACATTTCTCTCATCAAAATTGTCATGTTTCCATCTCTCGTAATTTCACGCATCTTGCAAGGTTTCTACTTGCATTTTCAGTTATTGTCTAGTATTAAATTGGATAGGCATGTTTGAAATAGCTTTGCCTAACGTCCGCTACCACCAAAGTGATATTGGATATTTTGATTTGGGGTCTTATAGTCCAACAAAGGAGAACCAATGACTTCTGTTGAAGATTGAATTGATGAATTATTTTAATTAAGTCAGTCAATCAAGGCAGATTAAATATACATTATGCAAGAGCTAAATCTGCCTATTGCAGGTTTTTCTTTAGGCCTAAATTGGTATCTAAAATCAACTCGCCAATTGCATCGCTAGCCTGCGATCTTTGGTGGATTATGATCCGATTTACTGCATAACATTCCTTCTCGACTTAATGATTACATGGATAATCGAGATAATGATTTTTGTCATACCGATGATCGAGGCTAGGCAGAAATTTCACTTGTATAATTTTCGGTTCATAGAAGATAAATTGGACTGAAATTTTCAGCAAATAGCCTTTACATTATCTAGTTTTTATACGCCCACATTTTCATGTGGACGTATTATGTCGTCGCCCCTGTCCGTCCGTCCACAATTTGTTTGTGGACTCTCTACAGGTCACAATTCTTATCCGATTTTGACGAAACTTGAAATATAGGTTTATCCCCAAAAGATCTCGGTTCCTCTCGATATTGGCATGTATCGGATCAAAACTTCATGGATTATGGCCCCTGATTGTACGAAAAATCACGTTTTTAGCTTGTGGACCCTATAGAGGTCACAATTTTGAACCGATTTTGATGAAACTTGACATTGCATGTTTGTAACCCAAAGATCTTGGTTCCTTTCGATATTTGCGGCTATCGGAATGTAATTTCCTGAATTATGGCCCCTGATTGTCCGAAAAATCACCCTTTTTAGCTTGTGGTCCCTCTGGAGGTCACAATTATTATTCGATTTAAAAAACCGTTTGATTATATCACCGTTACACCCTAAGGAAGGTTGAGTTCGAATTTCGGGAAAATCGGACGAAAATTGCCATACAAAATGGCCGCCGTTAGTACGCGAATACTGTTAAAAAATGGTATATCAAGGTTGTGGACCCTGTGGAGGTCACAATTTTGATTCGATTTTGATGAAACTTGAAATTCATGGTTATAACCCAAAGATCTTGCTTCCTTTCGATATTTGCGCATATCGGATCGTAACTTCCTGAATTATGGCCCCTGATTATACGCAAAATCGTCTTTTTTTTAGCTTGGAGGTCACAATTATTATTCGATTTAAAAAAACGTTTGATTATATCACCGTTACACCCTAAGGAAGGTTGAGTTCGAATTTCGGGAAAATCGGACGAAAATTGCCATACAAAATGGCCGCCGTTTGTACGCGAATACTGTTAAAAAATGGTATATCACGGTTGTGGACCCTGTGGAGGTCACATTTTGATTCGATTGTGATGAAACTTGAAATTCAAGGTTATGACCCAAAGATCTTGCTTCTTTTCGATATTTGCGCATATCGGATCGTAACTTCCTGAATTATGGCCCCTGATTATACGCAAAATCGCCTTTTTTTTTAGCTTGGAGGTCACAATTATTATCCGATTTAAAAAAACGTTTGATTATATTACCGTTACACCGTAAGGAAGGTTGAGTTCGAATTTCGGGAAAATCAGACCAAAATTGCCATACAAAATGGCCACCGTTTGTACGTGAATACTGTTAAAAAATGGTATATCAAGGTTGTGGACCCTGTAAAGGTCACAATTTTAATTCGATTTTGATGAAACTTGAAATGCATGGTTATAACCCAAAGATCTTGGTTCCTTTCGGTATTTGCGCATATCGGATCGTAACTTCCTGAATTATTCGAATTTCGTGAAAATGGTACCAAAATTGCCGGACGAAATGGTCGCCGTTTGTACGCGAATAGTGTAAAGATATGGTATAACATGGTTGTTGACTCTGTACAGGTCACAATTCTTATCCGATTTTGACGAAAAGTCACATTTCTAGGTTGTGTACCGTCACACCATAATCATTGTCGACTTCGAATTTCATGAATATCAGACTGGAACTGACCAACAAAATGGCTGCTCCCAATACAGTATGAAATACAGGACTTAATGATGTAGGAAAAATCACTTTCCGTATTGTTTGTTCTCTATCCAACTCTCGAAAATGTGGGCGTATCCTGCCTGGCAGTGCCAGCCTATCTTTAACTATTATAGTGACAACTGTCAATTCGTTATCTTATCTCCCATAATGTAACTTTAAGTAGTTAATCAAGGTAGATGTATAACACCATAAATGCATTGATCCCATAATTTCCTAATCAATCCAACATGTTATCAACGATTATCAGGATGAGTAATAAACTTTCATATACTATTCAAAAAAAGTAGGGGATATTTGATTTTGGGGGCATAATACTAAAATATGCAAATGACTACGAAAAAAGTCACTATAGAACCTAACAGAAGAAACATTTCCAGTTACATGTGACGCCCAAACGCACCAATAGCTACCGCATGGAATGCGGGTGATGCTTGGGATCATCATGGGGGTCCAACCCAAGATTTGCACGACTCTGACTTTAAATGTTACAGTCATTGTGGCATTGAATTCCAGGGTGGAAACATCAGTTTAATTGTTTTAGTGACCAGAAAACAAATTTTGATATGCGTCGGCTTCCCCAAATGAAAGGTTACGTGCCCTTGGCATGCTACAGATCGGCATAACACAGGCGGTTGTGGCGCGGACGATGAATGTTTCTCAGTCTGACATAAGCAGGCTATGGTCCAGATACCGTAATACACAATCTGTACAGGACAGACCACGCTCAGGTCGACCAAGGGCGACAACTCAAGCCCAGGATCGATTTATCCGTAACTTGGCCTTGCAAAATCGTGTCATCACAGCAAATCAGATCAGCGCTCGTATTCAAACAGACACTGGTGTGAGAGTAATTGGCCAGACGATTCGGAATCGACTGCAAAGGGGTCACATTCGCGCCCGACGTCCTCGCGTGATCCCTTGTTTGAGAGATCATCACATTCAGGCAAGACGTCGTTGGTGTAGGGATCGTCAACACTGGGATAATCGACGCTGGAGCAATGTGATGTTTTCAGATGAGTCAAGATTCACTGTTGATTTTTTGGACAGACGTAGGATGGTGTGTCGTCGTCGAAACGAGCGCTTCCAAGACGTTAACGTCATCAGACATGATCGATTTGGGGGTGGTTCTGTTATGGTGTGGGTAGGCATCACTGTTGCTTGAAGAACGGCTTTACATGTTGTTGCAGGGCGTGTTACAGGCCAGTACTACAACAACAGAACATCACCACATTACCTTATCCAGCACTGAGTCCCGACCTCTCCCCCATCGAGCATGTCTGGGACATGCTTGGACAGAGGTTACGTCAACGACATCCTGCCAATGTCCAAGAACTTGCTGCTGCGTTGCAACAGGAATGGGACAATCTAGACCAAAATGATCTTAGATGTCTCATTAGGAGTATGCCACGTCGGATAATGCTTGTTTGGCAAACAGAGGAGGATTTACCCGTTACTGACTTTGTTGTGATGCTGTGGTAACTTTGCTGTTTGACCCCGGGTATCATTTTACCCTTATAATGGTCAGTCTGTGCCTTACTTAGTCTAACGATCATTTGGAATAAATCGATGAATGTGAACTTCATTTCATTTTGTCATTTGTTTCTTCGTCAGTTTCATTCGGTGACTTTAATAACACTTAAAAATCAAATATCCCCTACTTTTTTTGAATAGTATACTTTTACATACTTACATAGGATTACTACTATAACGATTATAAGTATTAATACTGAGCCTACACTACCACCTATTACATACCAGTTATCATCTCTGGGTTCACTTTTTAATACTGCTTTTGCGGTACCTATAAAATACAAAACAGTTAATATGTTAGTTTTAGTCATAGAAATCTTTATCAAGCTGAATTTCTGTTATTTAGGTCAAAATGAAGTTAGTGGTAGAGTCCTGGTAGACACATGTCATTTGATTGATAGGGCATCCAGACGATATGCGCATTATTGAATCGTGAGATGCTGAATCTATGTACTATATGATTCTTTTTATATGCTTTTTTTTTGTCTCTTTGGTAACTAAACCTGTCACTATTAACAATCTACGTCACACATTATCCATAGGTACACAAACACTCTTATATTGTTTTCGTCCTTATTTTAATCAGCATCAAAATTGTGATATAAAACAGTTTTATTTCTTTGAGGTCAATTTTATTCATTTACCCTGGTTATGATAAGAGATAAAAGTGGCTTTGAAGACCTAGTTATCCCGAGTGTCAGTGACTAGTTTCGTTCGTGAGGAACTCTTTAGACTGATTGGACTCACGTGGCGGGCATTTATATTTATACTATTCCTAAACCCTGGTTACCAATGGGAATACCCATTGTATTGTAGCATAAACAAATAATTGGGTTTACTGCCTCTTAGATGTAAATGCTGTGTATCAATCTGAATAACTCTTAACTGACCCATGACGACTTTTGTTGACACGACCTATGACGTTACTATTAAGTACCCACGGGGACTTTTGTCAACAAAATCAGTTAGCCGAATGCAACGGTCCTAGTGCAATGAGAGTTACTTCCCTTATAAACAGGCAACCTTTTCTCATTTGTTTACTTCCTGTTTGACAGTTAAAATTCGTATTGTTTCTTCTCGAAAAATTATAATAAAACAGTGATTTGTCTAGGCCTATACGACAATGTTCGTAATTACCATCCCTATTGAATGACAGTGATTCAGATTTAATCGGTAGTGTAGATATTTATAGTTTTGCGTTAAAACGTGACAGGGGCTAATTACTTTTTATTCTTTTAAATTTTATTAAGCTTAAAAAGAGATTCATGATAAATGATTTTAGTTCACAAAAACCAAACAAAAAATACAAACAACCATTAGATCTATAAAGGCCTACATGAATTTTGCATTAAATGTCAAATTTGTATAAAATTCACATCTATTTTATGAAAATGGCATAATTTTAGATAGATTTCATGCATTTACATGAAAAGTCTATTTGCAGTTGTTATTTAATGATACGACTTTAAAATGTACACCTATATCTTAACACTATTAAACAATATGACATGGGTTTTTATGACGTTATGACGTCAAAACTCTGGGTCATTTAAGAGTTAAAACACAGATCCTATTTCATTTTGTTTTACTTATCTTTACTACAGTAGGATCTGGGAGAGTTGTAATCATTGACATGTTCTGGATGATGTGAGGGATTAGCCACGGCGATTTCTGGGCCTTTTGATGCAGGGAAATTTGGGTAAACGACTAGAAACGTCAACTCCTGATTGATTAATCAATGTCTAAAGTCATAGGGTCAAAAGTTGTTCGTTTGACTCCTGACATGAACTCCCACTATAACTTGCTAGATCTTCATGTAGTGTATATTTTAAGTTAAAAGGCTGATAACTTTTAGCACATATTGAGATTAAGATGTGAAAATAAAAATTATTATTCTGGCACTGATATAGTAATGACAGAGGGGGATTGATCTTAGTCTAACACTGAAGTAAACTTTTCTGAACTGAACATACAGTGTTCTATGAGGGAGGGAATCAAAAATTCTTGTTTCTAAGTCAAATTGTCCTCATAGAACACTGTATGGTGTATGCTAAATAAATAGAACAACACCATTTCATTTTCATATTGAAGTTTAAATTTTTAAAAAGTCAACTCGATAGCAACTTATAAAATAATGTTAAATATCTCACCTATCTCTGTGATATTATCTGATATTGTTATTGGCCTACAGACAGGTTTTATTGCTGGTAACCATGATAAATTACCAGTACACTGTAACGACGCATAGTCAACATCTACTACATAACCGTTGGCACATTGTAATGTACAGTTACTGCCAATAGTCATGTTACCATACAGACACGTCACATTACCATGCTCATCAGACCACTGCTCACACCCTACATAAACATAAAATAAAATATGAAATTAGAGTTAGAAATCAAAAAAAAAAAAACCCAACTCTTCAGCTTTTATACAAATTGTGGACTCAAATACCGACAGACAGGGTTAACAGGCTAACGGTTATGCTCATCCGTGGGTACAACGCTGGTTTGCTAGCCTGGAGGTCGGGTGTTCGATACCTGCATTGGCCTAGAAAGTCCACCCAAATTTTCCGGCGTCATTTCCCCATGTCAGTGATGCAGGACTAATGGCGGAAAAACAAGGAGAGCTGTCTTGTCATTTGGATGGGACAAAAAACCAAGGTCCTGTGTATACATTGGCGTGCATGTAAAAGATCCCTTGGCAGTTGGAATTCGATAATAGAAAAGGCTGTAGAACCGCTGCCCAGTCTTTTAAGGAAGTGTTGCCATTCCCCCTCTCGTTTCCATAGCTCTGATCTCTTGAGCTTTTAAACGAATTATGGATGGGCATAATACTTGCACATAAAATGTGGACATATCTTAAAATGAAATCGTTTGGTGAGGTGCTAGCTCACAACCATGGAGGTCCTGTACTCTATCCCACTGTGAGCCTTTGAGATTATTAAAGGGGATTTCCCCTATGTCAGTGGTGCAGGACTGACAGCCTAGCAAGGAACAACATGTATCGTTGTTTGGATGGGATGAAAAATCAACACATGTACATTTGATGAAAAGTAAGCAGAGATGCTGGTGTCCAAGCAAAAAAGTCCTTCATTAATAGCCTAGTTGGTGATATAAAGTAGGATGTAAAACCCCATTTCATTTTGTAGCCTCCATATTGTAAGGTTGGAATTTATTGAACTTTACTTACATGGAACAGGATCCTGTCGTCCACTACAGCTGATAAATTTACCAGGTAACCATGACGGCGAAGATACAGGGCAATTGCTTTCAATCCGACCCAGCGCACTATGTATATTCCTTGGACAAATACGACATGGTAGGCATGTTCCAGTATTTGACACATATTGACTGCAAAACAAAAAGATAGGCTGGCACTGCCAGGCAGGATACGCCCACATTTTCGAGAGATGGACAGAGAACAAGCAATACCGAAAGTGATTTTTCCTACATCTTTAAGTCCTGTATTTCATACTGTATTGGGAGCAGCCATTTAGTTGGTCAGTTCCAGTCTGATATTAATGAAATTCGAAACCGACAATGATTATGGTGTGATGGTACACAACTCAGAAATGTGACTTTTCATCAAAATCGGATAAGAATTGTGACCTGTAGAGAGTCCACAACCATGATATACCATATTTTTACACTATTCGCGTACAAACGGCGACCATTTCGTCCGGCAATTTTGGTACCATTTTCACGAAATTAGAACTCAACCTTCCTCATCAAAATCGAATTAAAATTGTGACCTATACAGGGTCCACAACCATGATATATCATTTTTTTAACAGTATTCGCGTACAAACGGCGGCCATTTTGTCTGTCAGTTTTGGTCCGATTTTCCCGAAATTCAAACTCAACCTTCCTTACAGTGTAACAGTGATATAATCAAACGTTTTTTTAAATTGGATAATAATTGTGACCTCCAGAGGGACCACAAGCTAAAGAAAGGGGGATTTTGCGTATAACCAGGGGCCATAATTCAGGAAGTTACGATCCGATATGCGCAAATATCGAAAAGAACCAAGATTTTTGGGTTATAACCATGAATTTCAAGTTTCATCAAAATTGAATTAAAATTGTGACCTTTACAGGGTCCACAACCTTGATATACCATTTTTTAACAGTATTCGCGTACAAACGGCGGCCATTTTGTATGGCAATTTTCGTCCGATTTTCCCGAAATTCGAACTCAACCTTCCTTAGGGTGCAACGGTGATATAATCAAACTTTTTTTTAAATCGAAAAATAATTGTGACCTCCAAGCTAAAAAAAAGGCGATTTTGCGTATAATCAGGGGCCATAATTCAGGAAGTTACGATCCGATATGCGCAAATATCGAAAGGAAGCAAGATCTTTGGGTCATAACCATGAATTTCAAGTTTCATGAAAATCGAATCAAAATTGTGACCTCCACAGGGTCCACAACCTTGATATACCATTTTTAAACAGTATTCGCGTACAAACGGCGGCCATTTTGTATGGCAATTTTCGTCCGATTTTCCCGAAATTCGAACTCAACCTTCCTTAGTGTGTAACGGTGATATAATCAAACGGTTTTTTAAATCGAATAATAATTGTGACCTCCAGAGGGACCACAAGCTAAAAAGGGTGATTTTTCGGACAATCAGGGGCCATAATTCAGGAAATTACATTCCGATAGCCGCAAATATCGAAAGGAACCAAGATCTTTGGGTTACAAACATGCATGTCAAGTTTCATCAAAATCGGATCAAAATTGTGACCTCTATTGGGTCCACAAGCTAAAAACGTGATTTTTCGTACAATCAGGGGCCATAATCCATGAAGTTTTGATCCGATACATGCCATTATCGAAAGCAGCCGAGATCTTTTGGGGATAAACCTATATTTCAAGTTTCGTCAAAATCGGATAAGAATTGTGACCTGTAGAGAGTCCACAAACAAATTGTGGACGGACGGACGTCCGGACGGACAGGGGCGACGACATAATACGTCCACATGAAAATGTGGGCGTATAAAAACCCGGAACTTTATAATCCACAAACAATAATATAAACAGGCCTTGTTTTCTATATTTGGCTGGTGAGCTGACAAATGCTCTCCTGAATCTGCTACCAGTATATAGTTAAAGGAAACTGTCTCCTTTCATTCATAAGCCAGTACTAGATTTAATGTCTACAGCTAGGGAGAAAAAAGAAACGGGGTTTAATGTACACTCAACACAAACTATGTCATTTCGTGACTAACATATGTTTTAATCTTATTTCTTTAATTCGCTAATGTTTATGGGTCCTTAGCAGTGAAAGGAAACTTGAGGACCTGGAGAAAACCCACGAGGTTGGACAGGAGATACTGTGTCACGTAGGTATAAGTGGGGAATCGAAACCAACCCACTTGACCCAACATTACACAATTACACAGTGAGTGTTGAGAGAGAGAGAGAGAGAGAGAGAGAGAGAGAGGTCATTTCGGAGCTAACATAGGGTTCAATTATCATTTCAAAAATCTGTAAGAGTAAAGGGGTCTTCAGCAGTTGGAGAAAACCAGAAGGTCAAAAGCAAACTAACACAGCTTGACAGGTGACCCCAGGCGCCCACCCCCTATTTGGCAATGATATAAAATATAATAAGGAATCTATATATGAGAGCTATTTTCAGCAGACAGTAAAGGTGCTCGATAAAAAACACTCTGATTAACGCACTTGAGAAGACAAATATTTTTTTTCATTTTTCTTCAATGACAGCCCATAAAATAGAGACAGCCCATAAACTAGGCTATTTTGGGACTAACATATGGTTCAAGCATATTTCAATAGCAGACCTTATTGAATAAGGTGTACTGAGAGAGCACTCAATGATACCGTGTCTGTCTGTTTTGGAATATGGTATCCCATCTGAAGTCATCAAGAGGTCGTTTTCCTATTGAATAAAAATAAAAACTTCAAGGTTAGATACTATAGATCTACATGATATCCATGTTCTACTACATGGCTATATGAACAGAACTATGTGATAAGGACTCAAGAAAAGAACTATTAAGGAATAGACAATAAGGACACCAGACTTATCTTAACAACTTCTGGTGGTATGGACAGACAACACTACAAAAGTTTCAGTAATAAACTTACTATTTTCCACAGGCTATTGCTGATCCTGACTTTTCCGTGGCTGTGACCTGAAATCACCAGATAAATACTTTCAAAAGAGATGGTGTTATAGCCGAGTGATCAGGGCATAGAAGACACCAAAGGGGGGGAGGGGACAAAAGTAAGGAGGGATATCCAAGTTATCAGTGCCATGAACTAAACGACCCTGAAATTGCTGAAGTAATACACTTGTAGCATCATAGAGAATTGGAAATGAGGTTTAAAGTACACTCGATCCCTGCCTTATAGGCCATTTGGGGACTAACATATTGTTCAATTTAATTCCATTAAATTTGCTTGGGCATAGGGGTAATGTATTGATAAGTGGGAGGAAACCTGAGGGATAATCTGAATACATGTAACCCAATGGATGAACAAAGTGGTTAGTGGTGTATAACATGATGAAACTACTATGGATATCGAGGATGCATTTCTGTGTCCAACTGTCAAGAGTCCATTCATATACATATATATATATATATATATATGAATTATCAACTACCAAATGCATTTTTGACAGCAGTCAATCCTGTAGCACTGACAGGGGCAAACCGGGCTAGAAAAAATGCCAATAACATACCACAATCGAATGAAATGAAATGCGGTTTAACGTCCTACTGTTCTACTCTAAACTAGGCTAAGGGACCTTTACCGTACACGCCAATGTGAACAAGGGAACTCTTTTTTTGTCACATCCGATTGACAATACAGCTGTCCTTGTCAGGCCCTCGGTCCTGCATCACTGAGAAGGGGAAACCACACTGGAACTTTCTCAGCCAATGCAGCGATCGAACACCCGAGTCCAGGCTAGTGAGGCAGAGTCTTAACCCACTAAGCCACTGTGATTTCCCTATCTCAATCCACACTCAGATTGAATACACGGCTTCCCTGTGGCCTCGCTGTAACTTGGATCTTACAATTATTAAGGTCTAGTAGTCTAGCTGTCAGAAAAAACAGAAATATGTGTACATTCAAAATCTATTATTTAGTTGAGGGCCGAGGCTATACTTACCACAATAATCACTGCTGATATAAATAACATCCTATAGAAGATCTGGGTCATATAACACATGAAGGTAAATAACGTAAATATATATCTACAGGTGTACCAGGTCCTGTCATGTCACATCAAATATCAAATCTTTCTTGCTTCTGAAATATGTTTAAACAAGCATTATTATTATGCAAGAGCTAAATCATCTCATTGCAGGTCTTTCTTTGGGCCATAAATGTTATATAAATTATTAATTATACATTCATTAACATGGCAAGACCATAATCAACTCTCGATACCATCAGATAGGTCTGACTTAAGCAGATTACAACAGTTCAGCCATTTAATGATTTACAGAAAAATGGTGAAGCATGGCTTATAGCTTAGAACAACCAGTACAGTGGTTACAATCAGCGCACACATCTTGTGAAACATTCAAAGGCTGATATCTTCCCTCAGAACAAAGTAATTTGAATGAAATTTTCAATATATTCATTTAGCATTAAAACATTATCTATATTTGGACTATTATAGCAAGAACGGTCAGCTCTTTATCTAAATCTTACAATGTAATGTAAGTCTAATTTGTACATAGATATTGATCAGTATTGAAGATAGTTTTCAAAAGGTTACTACTTTGTTTTCTAATTGACTTTACTAATGGATAGCACGATTTACCAAAATCAACCATTATTTCAACTCATATAATACTAATCTATATCTATATTTGATAATATACTGTTCTTTATGTCAAATTATCATTTTTAATTTACAACCATAACATTTTTGTGTCTTATATCGAAATCTAACTACCGAAGGTTTTTTTTTTACATATGTTCATGCCATTAATGTCTACACAGGAAATCAGTCTCATTTGAATGACAATTCGTTGTTCCTTGTCAGGTCCATTGTCCAGCATCACTGACAAGACGGAGCCACACTGGAAAATCCTATGAACTTTTTAGGTCATAGGCCTACCTACATCGAGATCGAACACAGGACCTCCAGGTTACAGAACCAATTTCTTACTGTCTCACTGAGCCACCGCGGCTTCGTTAGGGTTACAAATATCTTATAAATTTCCCATCAAATTTAAATAAGATACCTAGCTCATATATCTCAACCCTCCATGTCTACATGTAACACAGCAGATTTAACGTTCATGGTTACCATAAATATAGCAGACTAAAATACTCTTCATCTTTTAAACAGTTAATTTTCTGGTCTGCGGTTTGTCAATCATCATGTAGGTAACATTATTATGACTGTACATGGACACCTTGATGTGCCATGTAGGACTTTGTGCTTAAAACTAATTACCAAACAAACCTCCTTCTCTTCTGTGTGTGTAGGCTAATCCTTTCCAATCGCAGAAACCCGGCCTCCTAGTCCTTATCCACAAGAGTAAAAACACAATAGTAATAGTGAAAAATATCAGATTTTTTAATATTAAAAAAGTTTAAAATGTGTTTTACAAAAACTATACATGCAATAGATCCTAAAGATATTAACAGTTCCTGTCTATCTAGAACCGGTTTACTTACAAAAGAGGGGATTCCCCTTTCTAAGAATAGAAACAACAGCAGTCTGATGACTTGGATGAAAGACCTATTATATCGTGTGAGTTTCGCACGTATCCATCTTTCAGTCTCTTTTTCAAAAACTTTTAAATAGCCTATTAGTTTTTGGTGTTCTTAAACAATTTTTGGCTATAGTTCACTCTCGGTCCTTAGTCGGCACTGTAATACGGTGAGTACTACGCAGCAGACAAAACACTTGCAATCGATGAGGTTAAAGATCATGAACCGTTTGCTGAGAACTAACGTCTACAACCGGGTGACAGCAAGTCACCTCGTAATAATAAATAACTTAATTGGCTAGTGTCAAATCGTCAGTAATATTTAATTTATCTGTTCGGCTACATTTTCCTATATTACTGCTAGTCTAGTTTCAGTGCAAACAATCTGGGCATAACTGTTGTAAACGTATTTAACCCTTGCCCATTAAAATAACTAAGACCACGCCACAGAGTTTTACTCTGTGACCACGCGTTATGTATGTGTATTTAAAACATTTTGACTGAGAGGTCTTACGTACATTACAAAATTTACTTTTCATCTATATGTCATCAACATGAAAATTGTTTGTTAAGTTTCTATATATTTTTAAGAAAAATAAAACACCCATATGGACTGATTTTAACATGGAACTTGTATAACTATTGAAATTATTTTGACTGTAACATGTTGCACAAAATATTAGCAGCTATAATACTGCCTAGGTCAGTGAAGACGTTTTAACTGCAACTGAACAGTTTAGTTAGTCCTGAGCAATTTATAAGTTAAACTAATGAGATCCTATGGTAATATAAATGCATTATGTAAAATTAAGATAAAAAGCTGGCGTTCTCGCTATAATAGTTCAACAATTAATGGATAATGAAACATGAATATATTGAATATTTAATTCAATTCAATTCAATTCTCTCGGCCAAAAAAGGGTTAGCTAACCAACGTCTTACTCGCTATATCACTGTGACACTATTACTGTTTAGAACAAGGATGGTCAACCTTAAATTAGATAACAAACCTCATCACTCCGCCTTCCGTGTTTCGAGATAAGAGATGGTCCTATTTAGTTCCACGTAGAAAAGCCGAACGCGAATCACACTCGCAAAAAGTAAGCAAAAAATTGACAATATTTTTCATCAAACCAACGATTGATTGTTGTTATTTTAACATTTCTGCGATATCCAACTACAATTAAGCAGATAATCCTATCAGACACGGGTAGGCCTACAAATCCCCTCTTTTTATAGCGATAGTAGATTGCTTTTTCCGACATTTCAAATTTACGTTATTAACACACAAAAACAACGCTAGATTTACTTTATTGTCAATATTTGCTGATAAATGAATATTGTTTCAGTAGATTGGGCTGCGTATCAATCTGTTTCACAGAGAATTACTTGCGAATTATCTCTGTAACGGATGCCTGTCCAAAACACGTGCGTTGACTGCACGCCTCGTAGTCATTGGCTCAACGGCTCGTGCAATGTTTACTAACACCTGACTGCTTCGGGCAAAATGATACATTTTACTCATTTTAATACCCATTTACACTAAATAGGAAATATTTTTTAACTACAAATACTTCAAACGTCTTTATTTATTTTTCTTTTACCTCAAAAAAATGTTTGAGAATTTAATTTGTCGGAGAAAAAAGTTAATATGCCGTACTCATTAAGCCTCGTCGATGTCATGCTTATCAGTGATTGTAGCGGCCAAGCGAATATTCACTGCGGGGTCAGTTTGGCTGCGTATGTGTAATAAACTAATAAAAAATTAACTTATTTTAAAGATGAAAGAAATTGAGTTTGCTACTAGGAACTAAAGGCATCCAATCGTAGCTAAAAACAAGCAAATCAGGCCCCAAGTTCACGAAGCATTTTCAGACTTAAGTTGAAAATTTGCTCAACTTTCAATCACTGTTTGTAAGAAATATCTTTGATCCTGAAACACAAAACTTTAAACATAGTTTCTTTTTGATATATTTGATACTTTAAATCAACAATATTATTATAATGGGCTATGTTTTAGTTAAAATAAAGTGGACAATTTTGAGTAAATTCTCAACTTAAACGGACAATAACATTCTTGCTGGCTTGGTAGCTCCAGAAAAAAAATAATACCCTTATTCTAAGTACTAGATGTTTAAGTGTCCTACCTGTTGTGTAAATTATCCATTACAACCTATTTTACTTGTCCAGAGGGTTCGAAAATATCTTAAAATCCAAGTCACATTTGAAAAGGTTTACGTTAGACTTTTCAAATCAATTGGTTGAATTTTTCCAATTTTTTAAAATAGGTGTGTTAAAATGAAATTTATACCATCATTTAATTGGAATATTCTAAAATAATACGATTTGTTGACCAGAATGAAGATTGTGACATATTATTCAGTTACAACGAGAGTGTTATTGGGGCTTTAAGTCTAATAATGCTTTGTGAACGTGGGGCCAGTATCTCAACGTTTTTTGTTACGTTCTCGTAGCTAGATCAACCTATGGAACATCAGTTTAGATAAATTAAAATGAAATGTGACCGGGAGATTTTATTTGGTTTACCCCAAATATTATAGGATACCTCGAAGAAGAAGGTTCGCGCTCGGACTAGGGGTGCACGTAAAAGAACCTTGACAGTTGGAATTCGATATAAGAGTAGGCCGTACTTAGCGCCGCTGCCCGGGCAAAATTTCCCTCGTAGCACACTGTTTGGCGTATGCCCGTCTTCATTAGCCCAGTTTAGGAGCAAAACATTTCATTTCATTTTTGCTCAGATTAGGATCGAATATGATGTTTTGTTTTGTGTCTTGTTCGAAACTAAGAGATATAAAGCGTTTTTAATTGTGATAAATTCTTTCAAGGATGTCTTATTCAAGATTGGTGAAATGTGTTTAAATCGTTTTTATAATCCTTTATCTGAAGTAAACACTTTATGACAAAATTCAAGTTTAAATTTTATTATTCTATAGATTGTGATCTAAAGTCTGTTCCACTTGCCAATTCGATTTTCCAATCGAGTTCACCCTACAATATAAAAGTAGACGATGAAACATGGGCACGGGTGGCAGTTATAACATTGTTGTACGACATGTCATAAAAAAAAGAACAAAACCCGTACGGTCCGACATGGAAAGGGGAATGACTACCCGATAGTCCAGTTGCTATATTACATGGAATTAACATAGAGTGGACCCTGTCTACAGTTAAAGTGTGGAATACGAAATGATTTTTTAAATCTAATCATTGGTTACGATTTGACTTAGGCACGACTCTCTCTGTTACGGAGTGTCATAGAAGGGAGATAACTATTTTAATAAGAACGATTTCACGATTTCCTAATATTTTTTGTTTTGTTTACTATTTCAAAGTTTGCAATAGTTAATGTAAATAATTCAGACATTTAAACATGAGTAAGCCAAGGCGTTCTCGTGTTCAAGGTGGATGGGCTGATCCCCCAAAAAAGAAGGATGTCCGCTCAGACATGAACAGAATCAAACCCCCTGAAGTTCCGATATGGACTGGGAAAAACATTGATCAAGCGTCATCATCGTCGACACATAAATTTCAGTATGTTCAACCATCAGCAGAGGTAGGATAACATAGTAGTAGTGATACATGAAAGGGAATAGTTGTACGGCGATTTTCATCAATATTATGTATGAATTTCCCAACTGTCAAGCTCAGCTGTAGTTTACCAAGTACAGGTGTTCAATACCTGCATTGTGGTCGAGAAAGTTCATCCAGATTTTCCGGTGTCGTTCCCCCAGCTGTCTAGTCGTTTGGATGTAACGAAAAATCAATAACCTCTTGTACACATTGACGTGAACATAAAAAAAAGATCCTTTGATACGTACGAAACATAAGAAATGGGTCAGAATCTCGAGGGCTGCATCTGTCAATTCTTCCTGCTTTGTGATAGAGAAAGAAAAGCCATCTCGTTCAGGACCTAGCTAAATGTAGGAACTCCTATAGTTCGCCATCAATGTCATAGCTAGCTTAATATCACATGTTATGAAAATGATATTAAGCACATTTTATTTTCTTGTATTTCAGGAATTACAACAGAAACCGTCAGATATTATTATCAAGTAAGAAAACAATTAATATGGACTAAATCATGTACATATGTATTGTTTAAAAGAGCTCCATAGCACAGTTCCCAATGATACTGGTTTATCTATGAGGCCAGTATCAACATAGCTACTATTTACTAGCAGAGAATTTTTATACCTGAGAAATAAATCGGTAGAAAAAGGCTAAAACCGATGAGAAAAATGAAAATGTACCATAGTTAGGGAGGGCCATAAAGAAAGACAAAAGGGCCTCACTTCTGACAAAAGGGCCCCTCTGGCCAAGGGAAAGGGCCCCCCGAGTCCAAGTCAATCTACTCCTGAATGAGAGTGCAGTCATTGCAATTGCATGAAAATCATCAAGCAAGAAATCACTTTTTCCGAAAACCTACATGTACAAATAAGCTATTCGGGAAAGAGATGGCCTGGCTTGGCGGAGCGATCATTTCTTTGCTGAATAGATTTCCAGGATTACGCGTGCTGCTTGCACAATAGGCCCGCTCCACCATAATATTCCACTAATTATTATTTGATTGAGCTCCCGATACGTACGAGTGATTTGTTTCGCATTTAGGCTTCAGACGGGTATCGAATTAGGCCCCGCTGCTCAGATTAAACCGACCTCGAAGGGCCTGGAGGATATGTCAGAATGCACCGAAATGATTTCTATTTTGCAAAATTTCTTGACCTCTGGACCTCCCAGACGCTATTCCAGCAATAGCCAGAGAGGGATTTCTCAGGCCATTGCTTCAGGAATATGCTGATAACTAGCATTACAGCCAATAAGTCATGTCGGAGATTTCAGCTAGAAGCATTATTATAAGTTGCTACAATCACTGATAGGGATAAGATCTAGTCTGTATTATTATTGGACCTTTAACCCTCTCACACTTTAAAAATGAAATGAGGTTTCAAATCCTACTGTTCTGCTCTGACTGGGCGTAATGAAGATGGGCATATTATGCCATACAGTATGCAATGACTATAGGAAAATTTGGCCCACACAAGGGTGCTACACCCTATTCTTATATAGAATTCCAACTGCTAGGGGATCTTTACATGTACACCAATGTATACACAGGACCTCAGTTATTTGTACCATCCAAACAACTAGACAGCTGTCCTTGTCAGGACCTCTCTGCTGCATCACTAACAAGGGGAAACCAAGCTGGAAAATCCTGATGAACACCAGAAACGAACTCTTTGACTTCCATGTTAGCCAGCCAGCGTCTTACCTTCTAAACCACTATGGCTCCCCGCTCTCTTCGTCTCAATCTCTTTATGTCTACCTTCCTCTGAAACAAATCAAATCCAGTGTAATCAAAAATTCATTCTGGACCCTAGATGAAAGAGGTGTAGTGATTTTAATGTTTAACAAAGAGTTGTGGATAGGAAATTTTAGGTTCTGCACACTAAATCAATATTCTATTTAAAGTATAGATATGAGAATAGCTTGGAATATTTCTACTAACTTAAGACTGAAATGAAAGATTATTTCATGTTGTTTATTCTATGTTTCAGTAAAGGAGGAGTTTATGATATCAGTGAAGGTAATAATGGAATTTCAAGGTAAATGTGGGGAGTTATCATACTTATACCTTTTACATACAATGCATTTGTTCACTTACAAATACACCATACTACAACTATTATAGCCAAGTCTGTCACATCCTTAATTTGTCAGACACAATTTATTGCACAATAAAATGAAATAAAATGGGGGTTAATGTCCGACTGTTTTGCTCTGACTGGGCTAATGAAGACTGGTATTAACCCTTAGAACCTGAAATGTCGCAAAACCGGCTTGACGTTGTATCGCATATCCCCGAAATGTCGGTTTTGCGGCTTGGGATGTTTTCAAGCTCCAATTACGTTGACGTCATAATTAATATGACGTCCTGTAAATCCAGGGAGGGACGTGCAACACCCCATGTAAAACAGTGTTCAAAGGGTTAAATTATTTTCAATGAAATGAAAATGAACCGTGTTTTACTGGGTTAATGAGGATGGGTTCTTTGAGGAATATTGAAACTAAAGCTCTTGTTAAAGTCACATTTGCCTGATTTGACTAAGTGATACTGAAATGAACTGTCCGTCAATCCATGCCACATGCCATAAATAAAATCATCTAAACATGGGTCAATTTTTAAATTTATCTTTGGAAAAATTATTTTGCTATTCCAAGTTAATTAGGAAAATGTCAACAATTTTAAAGTGAAAGCCATGGTGCATTGAAAATGTTACAAAAGTACATAAATTTATGATTTTGAGACAGTGATAATTAAGGTAGGCCTGCGATAAAAACTTATCCTTTGACTTTCTTTACATAATTTTATTCTTTGTAGTTTGCAAATCATATAAGGTATGGTTTAAATATGTGTGTGTTAGAACATATGGTCATTAAATTGTTTAAAGTTTCATGGTTTTAATTCCCTGCTTGTACATAACCTTTTGATATTTTTTTTCAGATTACGATTTTTCCCAGATTTTTTACAAAGAGAAGAAGCAGATGGTTATTTTGCAGAATTGTATGAATCGTTACCTTGGAAACAGACGACAAGTGTAAAGAATGGAATATCTTATATACAACCCCGATTGACAGCATGGATTGGTGATTTACCATACACATATTCGGGTATTACCCATCATCCAGATTCAAAAGTAGGTAGATTGTCGTCGCAGTCAGACAAAAGGTGCGGGGGGGAGGGGGGGCTGGGGTGGTGGTGGTGGGGGGGGGTATGGCTGAATGGTTAGCATGTGTGAGCTTTTATCTGTCATTGCATCAACCATGGTTTCAATTCCCCGGTTGTAAGGGACAAGTAGTAGGGTTTTGTCCGGGTCTTCGGGTTTCCTTTCACTGCTGAAGACCTCTACACGCAAGCAAATTATTAAAACAGAATTGAACCACTGTTAGTCCTGATGTAGTGTGGACATTTAAATCCATTCCTCTCTCTCTCTCATATAAAATCTGCATTATGATGTTGTGATAGATTTAAGCCATTTCTTACAAAACATACAATTTTGATTGGTTTACTTTATATCGTTTTCTACCAAGAAATGAAATGAAATGGGGTTTAATCTCCGACTGTTCTGCACTAGACTCTACTATTAAATGACGACAGACATACGCCCTACAGTGTGCTATAGGAAAATCTTGCAGGGGCAGCCATCTTAACCCTATGAAATGGCTTTTAATGTCCTACAGTTTTGCACCTAATTTGACTAATGAAGATAGGTACATGTATGAACCATACAGGGTGCTATGGGGAAATTTTGTCTAGACAGTAGACAGTGGCATTAACTTTGAGTTACTAGAAATGGGTAGTTAACATGCATGAACATATGCTAAGATGTAAATAGATCCGGTATACAGTGATCATTGCCATCATGTAGGTCCGATGTTTAAACTCATTGTATATATCATCTTTATGGTTTTAATGCCCCTCTTTTTTTTAGACGTGACGACTGATTTTTAGCTCCATATATTCTCGTGGAAAAAGGAGAACAAAAATAGTTTAGGTTGGAAATTGTAATTTACAGTACTGTTAGTCCTTGTGGGAATTTTTTCAACTCAAAAATCACGGGCCGGGCTTTGCACTCTCAAGTTGGTGCAGCACACACCCCATTTCTGAAAATCCTGGATCCGCCCCTGAAAACCTACTCTTATTTGATATTTCGAATCCAACTAACACTGGTTCTCTTACGTGAATCTCAACAATCATGACCTGTCTCTTTGTCCCGTCTGAACGATTATATTTTGTCGTTGTACCTTTGGTTTCTAGTGGGTTAAACCATTACCCTGGCAACCTTTGGGTTGGGTTTTTATGTTTTGTTTCTAGTGAGTTTAACCATTACTATGTCTTTGTTAACTGGCAACCCTTGTTTTTTTGTTTCTAGTGGGTTAAACCGTTACCAGATATAAAAGATAAAATAGAAGATTTGATTGGTTATAAGTTTAATTCGTTATTATGTAATTTATATCGCAATGATAAAGATGGTGTCGAATGGCATTGTGACGACGAACCAGAATTAGGACCGCAGCCAATCATAGCATCCATCTCATTAGGAGACACTAGAAATTTTGAACTGCGGAAAAAACCTGTACCAGTGAGTTATTAAACTTTTCAAGCAACTCTGTGTATGAAAATCCTTTAAAGCATTTAGTAACTGGATATATAGAATAGAGCAATTATCTATAGCACATCCACATACGTACGAAAGAACACTTACTAATTTTATTAGATTTACACTCCAAATAAAATAAGTAAATATTCTTCCATTAGTATACATGTGTTTTAGGTTATTGCTCAGGATGTAATGAAAATAAATGAAATGGGTTTTAAAGTCCTACTTTTCTGCACCAACTGGGCTATTGATGTTAAAAATAAGCTTACGTCATGTAGTGCTTTAAAGGAAGATATGTGGAGAACCGTTTTTTGTCGAGTCTTCATGGAATTCCAACTATGAGAGCTCCTTTATATGTATACCAACATGTGTATGGGACCTAAGGTTTTTGTACCATCCAAACAACAAGACAATGTTCCTTGAAACCCCTCTGTCCTGCACAACTGACAAAGGAGAAAATCCTGAGGAAATTTCTTGACCACATCAATGCACATGGTATGGGTTGCATGTATTCAAATCCTGCTAAAGTCCCTATGTGCAAGCATATTATTGAAATAAATTTGAAACATTTTAAGTACCCGGTAGTCCTGAAATTTTTTAGAAAGTTGACATTAAACCCCATCTCTCCCTCCCATTGTAGTTAACACTATCCCCCATTTGATATATCCCCCATGGATGCTTAAACTTATTTTTATTAATTTGTGAGTGCCTCTTTTTTGGTGATTTTCAGAGACACAGTTCACATTCTTCCCCGCCTTTCGTGATCTCAGCTTTCCCCAATTATTATGTTTTTATTACAGAATACAGGAGATTATTCATTAAGTCAAGTTGTTCGTATGCCATTAAAACATGGTTCATTGTTAATAATGGAAGGAGCTACACAAGATGATTGGCAGGTAATCGAAATCATATCTCACTTATCCTCATTTCTGCTTCCAGAGTCATCACCCTTAATCAGTTTGAAAACTCTTGCGGGCACTTTAATAGATGCTAGATTTATACACTGTATTTAGGCTCATGAGACAGATTTGATTTTCATCGATTTTTGATTACTGCTGTCAGTGTTTCTGATTACTACTATCAGTGTTATGGCCCTTGGTCAATTTGAAATTTATTATGGATCTCCTAGAGGCTAAAGTTATCAACCAATTTACATCCAATTTATTTTGCAATGTTTCTATTCATTAGAGGAAAAAACCTTCTCTTTTTCATTTGATTAATGTTTTTGTTTGTTGATGTAGTTGATGATATTCATTATTAATATCGATTCTGTTGTAATTCTTTTATTTTTATGGAGCCCTGAATACAACCCCACTTCCTGACACACTTAAAGCAAATAAAATAAGTCTGCCCCTAGTTGCTTGTTTACATCATTATCAAGCTGCCTGAAATGAAATAGAATGCAGTTTAAGTTAACGTCCTACTGTTCAGCATCGACTGGAGTAATGGAGACTGACTTATACCATCTAGTGTGCTATGAGGAAGTTTTTGCCCTGACGGCAATATGAATTTCAAGTAATTTCAACTGCCCACGAGGGTTCTATTACGTGCACGCCAATATACCTTGGTTTTTCATCTCATTTCGACCACACTGTCCTTCCCAGATCCTCTGCCTGTTCCACTGACAAGGGGAAACAGCCCCTAAAAATCATAACCAACTTTCTTGGCCAACACTAAGAGCAAACCTAAGACCTCCTGGTTAGCGACTCTGCCCGATGATATATCATATCAATTTAATTGTGGAATGACATACTTTAATATTTTCTATTTTCAGCATCGGGTGCCGAAAGAATATCACGATCGAGACTCCCGGATAAATTTAACCTTCAGAGTTATCTACCCTGCCAAATAGGTGACGACAATACAGAAATTGTGTTGAGTGACTAGTGATATCTTGTATTTATATATGGTTTGAAGTGGATGTGAATGCTGCAATAACCAAAGTGGTCAATTTATTTTTATAAACTATGCCTCTTTGCATAATAATTAATTGTATATACATTGTATATATATATATATATGTTTGACACTAGCAGGACCATTACCCAATACTACCAAATACTAACCCAATACCACCAAATACAAACCTAATAATACCACTCAATACCTAATACTACCAAAAAGTACCAAATATTAACCCAATACTACAAATATCAACCCATTACCAACCAATACTAGCCCTTTACTACCAAATACTAACCCAATACTACTAAGTAAATACAACTATCTCATTATTTTGAAAATCTGACAATACTTCAGTTATATATTTACAAAATGAGTTTATTGGCAGAGTTTTTCACTATAATGAGGTAGTATTCGGTTAATGTTGGGTAAATCGTCCTGCCCATGTGACACTGAAAAATTGATATGAACTTATGAACAAATAACTTCTAATAATGAATAGGTCTTACATAAACAGATAAAATGGGTTATATCACTGTTCAGGCTATGATATACAGGTACACAACTACTAAAAGGTTTGTGTATTCAATAGTGATCAAGTTTGTGTATTTAATTGTGATGAATGTTATAATTAGTCATGCTATTACTCTAAAAGTAATGTATTACAGCTAGTTATATTATACACTTGTATGATTTCTAGCCACTTTCTATACTAACTAAACGTTAATTTATAGTAGTGTTGACTTGTACTGTAGGATTAAATGACAAGAATTATCCTTACTAAACGGACTAGGATTAGTCAAGTGCATTAAACTAATGTTGACTTGTATTAGTAGAATTTTCATTAGTAAAAGTCATTGCTTCATAAGCGAATGTTATGATTTGAACATTGTAGTCCTCTCTAGTGTTTAACTGAGGTTTTAATGGGTATTTTTAATTATAATGTTTTATCATATACATGTATTAAAATCTTTTATTGTTGTTGAAGAGTTTTATTGTAAACTTTTCCAGTCCACAAGAGAAGTGATGTCAATCTGATCTTATAGAAAAAGGGGCCACATCGAGCTGGTGAATATGGCATGGCTCACCAGGAGGTTCCGAGTTTACCATAGTTTTTCCCTTGTCAGTGGTGTGGGAGGCAGGGTCGGGTAATGATAATTCTCTAGTAATTTGTGTAGGATGAAAAATGAGGCACCCTTCCTTAAAAGAGGCAGGACAAAATTCATCTTATTGCACATTACATTTTCATTACCATAATGAAGCCACGGTGGCTGAGTGAGTAAGATGTTGGCTCGCTAACCTGGAGGTCCTGTATTCAATTGCTGCGTTGGTCGAACAAAGTTCATCAGGATTGTCTAGCATGATTTCCGCCCTTGTCAGTGGTGCAGAACAGAGGGCCTGGCAAGGGACAATACATGTGTATGTAGTCATTCAGATGGGACGAAAAACTTAGGTCCTGTGTACACATTGGCGTGCACTTAAAAGATCCTTGGCAGTTGGAATTCGATATAAGAGTATGCCTTAACGCCGCTGTCAGGGCAAAATTTCCCTCATAGCACAGAACAGTATGATGTTAAACCCCATTGCATTTTCATTACCATGGATGGTGCAGAAAGATAGAGAAAGTAAAAGTAAGAAAAGGAGTTTTATGACAGTCATTTTGGGACTAACATGGTACAATTTTATTTAAATAATCTTTAGCCAGTAAGATTGGACAGGCAACCCTACTCACTGTCATGTACAAACTTGGGATCGAAACTGGACTCAATGAATAATGACAGATCTTGAATTATGATCTAAAGCGCACACAATCTTCTTGATAGATGTTACTTAGAATATCCAGTTACTTTGGGCAGGGACGACACCTGATAGCTTAAAATATATATTATTAACTTCTAAACTAATTGATGTATTTCAATTCAACAAGTGGCATTGTGTGATAGTCACAGCAAAAGTGGGGATAATGGTGGGTAAGACGCTGGTTCACGAGTCCGGAGGTCAGGTGTTCGATCCATGCATTGGCTGAGAAAGTTCTTCCAGATTATCTCCGCGTGGTTTCGCCTTGTCAGTGATGCAGGACAGAGGGTCTGACAAAGAGAGCTGTCTAGTCGTTCGGATCGGAGGGTAAACCGATTGCCTGTATACATATTGGAGTGAACGTAAAAGATCCCTTGACAGTTGTAATTCAACACCTTTGCTGCCCTGGCAAAATTTCCTTCATAGCACACTGTATGGCATTTACCCATCTTCATTATCCGATATTAGTAGCGCAACAGTTGGGATGTTAAACTCCATTTCATTTCACAGCAAAGGTGAGGGGGGGGGGGAGGAATTTCGTAATGGTGACTCAGTAGATTTAGTACTTTATTAGTAGTTAAACAAAACAACTTTCAAGGCAAGTAAACCAGGAGATGTTTTGGCAGCAATGTAAACACTTCAACAGCAATTGTTTGCAATTATTAAACTGTTTTGCTGTTAAAATTACTTAAAGTTCTATCCCTAGATACAGTGTTTCATGACAACAGAGATGGGCCACTTAAATTATTCCCTGCAAGCCAGACATGGGGTTGATTACATTTCAATATAATTGATTAAATTATATTTACATTTAAATTGCACGTCCAATTTGATTGTTTGATGAACAGGTTTCTCTGGTCCACATAAAGTAAACAATGCTTGATTTTTAATTTTATTGATTCGTTAAAAACAATTGAAAATAATGCACAGTAGTAGATACAGTATTATATACATGGATACAGTATGTATTATATATAATACACGGTACTGGTAGTAGGTACAGTACACAGTATGAATTATATATATTTAAAATACAGATATGATGTTGGCATACCATTATTTCAAAAAATCGTGCCAATCGTACTTTATTCATAATAGCGAAATATTGGATTCGTGTGACGCATTTCACTGTAAAAGCACTCGCAAATGTCTGTATTTTAAGTTGTTTAATGGTCTCGAGCTTAAGACATTGTGTAATATATTGTAAAAACACTCGGGCTGTGCAGCCCTCTTGTTGTTATAATATTTTACATAATGTCTTGCTCTCGGCCATTAAACAATACATAATACACAGTTACCGGTAGTAGGTACAGTACACAGTATGAATTATATACATGTATATAATACACAGTTACCAGTAGTAGGTACAGTACTAGTATGAATTATATAGATAATACACAGTGGTAGTAGGTACAGTACATAGTATGTATTATATAAAATATACAGTACTGGTAGTAGGCACAGTGTTGTACCCAGTATGTATTATATAAAATATGCAGTACATTTAGTAGGTACAGTACACATTAGGCTTTATATAAAATACACAGTACTATATACATGTGTACAGTGGCATGTATTAAATAAAATACACAGTACTATATACATGTATACATGTGTACAGTGGTATGCATTATATAAAATACACAGTACTATACAAGTATAAAGTGGCATGCATTATATAAAATACACAATACCGGTACATGACATTTGGTAGGTACATGTACAGTTATACATTAGGTATTATATTATACTTTAGTCCAGCAGCAGGTCGGTAACCAAGGAAATATAGTCCACCTACTGTTCCCTTTATATAATAGTCGAGGACTGGAGCACAAAATAGGTCTCAGATGGACCTATGCAGTGCAAAGACGAACAGCTCTTTATGTAAAACTCACATAATGCATCATTAAGCATACTGATCATTGTTTAAAACCTAATCTAATAAAATTGTAGAAATTAGATATAGAACATTGCCTGAATATATAAGTACCAAGTTTACAAGTGATTAATTTGAAACAGACTGGGAATAAATGCACTCCCCATCCTCCCCACACACAAACACATGAAGCATCTCTCAGCTAGCTAGCCTTGTTACAGTACACAAGGCAGGCAGCATCTCTCAGCCCCTGTATTAGCTACCTGGTCTTATTGAAGTACACATGTATGTAACAAAGCATCGCTCAGACCCCATAACCATATTGTAATAAAATAAGTACAATATTTTTTAAATTATACCACTTTAAACAATGTACTTGTTTTTGTTTTTTGGGCCGCCTGATATAAATGTAAACACAGTTATACAACCCATACATATACTGTAATATACAATAACAAGCAACATGTTAATTAGCATTTATTATATAAAATACAATAATTGTACAAGAAAATTTCAACAAGCATTAGACATCTGATACTTTACACAAACATCTGATACCGTGACGCATTAGACATCTGATACCTTCATGTATTACACAAACACCTGATACTGTTAGGTATTAGACATCTGATACCTTCATGTATTACACAAACATCTGATACTGTTAGGTATTAGACATCTGATACCTTCGTATATTACACAGACATTTGATAATGTGAGGTATTAGACATCTGATACCTTCAAGTATTACACAAACAACTGATACCTTGAGGTATTAAACTACCATCTAATACATGTACCTTGGGATATTGGACATCTGATACCTTCACGGTAACAGTTGAGTACCATATATAATAAAATTTATAAGATACATTCAACAAGCATGTTTTATATAGTAGTTGCATGTTTTAAACGAATAATTAAATGTAAATACAGAGATATAGTGTACAAGGAACCGGGAACATACAGTATGAGATTTTTGCTTAATTTGTATTAATTTACATATTTTTAATAATGGGTGTGATATGGTAAGATTCTGTCAAGCATTGTAAAATCTTCAGAGCAAGAGACATGTTAAAAGTGTTATTTCCAATGACCAGTTATTCTAGGCTTAAAAATGACCAGTCATTCCAATGACTAGTTATTCTAGGCCTAGTAATGATCATTTATTCCACTGAACAGTTATTCTAAGCCTAGATATGAGCAGTTATTCTAGACCTATAACTAATGATTTTAGTGAAAAGATATAAATACTGAACTAGAACTTGACATTAATTTTCGGTCAGACATACATTAATAGCAGTCAATAAAAATATTGAAGAAAGACAAATTGTAGCAGAAAAGTGACAAACACCAGAGGGATGATTACAGTATGCCCGACAAATCCAAAATTTGAATGTCAAAGTACTCAAAGATTTCCTATTCCAGACTTGCTTCTCATATACTTCAAACTCCATTTAAGGTTTTTGTCTATCTATATAAAAATTTCATTACAACTTGTAATGTTTAAATTTCTGCCAAGTTACAGGCCCTTTTCCTGCTGTTTAAAATTTTTTTCTTCGTTGTGAATACAAACGTACAAATAAATTTATTCTCGTCAACCGCCTGAATCTATTATCACAAACAATTAAAATACAGTGAGACCAACAAATCCTACCTCAATCCCAAAATAGATGACACTCATTATTACTTTCATATTCATGTATTTATAAAGATAACTTATATTAGAAAATGCTCATTATCAAACTTAGTCAAGGTACATGTACGTACACCAAATTTTATCACTATCACTTCGGTACCGTAGCATATGAACGAATTACCCACGGATAGACCTGGACCAACCGATCAAGATCATCTGTACTTACGGAGCAACCAATCTAGCCCATCCATGCTGGTGGAGTGACCAATCTAGCCCATCCGTGCTGATGAACTAAGAAAATGTTGACATAGTTCCGTTCAAGAGTCATTGTTAAATAACCAATAAATAAATTCAGCACTTTTCTATCCACGACGATGTTCAACGCCAAACACAGTTCTTTTTAGACGCATGTGCTTAAATTTACCATAGTACCTTAATTAGAATTAGAATCAGAGTTATCCTGTTAAAAAGCATCAACAAATTAAATTTCTTATCAAATACTTTACCACTGCTTTATTACCTCAGACATTCACCTGCATGTAATGAACACATGGATCTACATGTATTTTGATATTTTAGAACAAGCAAAGTTATTGAGTGGTAAAAAGTGAGACAGATGAATGAACCCAATTTATGAGTCCACTGCTTTATCATATGTAGGGGAACATTTGAACCCAATATTAACAGAGAAATGGAGTTTAACTTAATTACACAACTAAAACATGCATGTAGTTCAACTTTATTTTAACAAAGGTAATTCACTTGGGCACAAGGGGTTTTGTTTTATATTAGTCATTTTGTTACTACATAACACGTGGTTCAACATTGTTTTAATAGTTTGCTTGCACATATGGGTCTTTAGCAGTCCTACATGTATATTAAGAGTGCTATAACTCACTAACGGACCCGTCTTCATTAACATGTAGAATGTTAAACTCCATTTCCTTTCATTGAGTGACGTAAAATAAGATGTTGAATTGGGTTCAGTTGATATGTTATCTCTATTACAGAGGAGACAACATCTGTTTGATTAAATTTCCATTCTTGTGAAATTCAGTTTCATTACTAATTTTAACTTATTTACATCTCATTTTCAACTATGGCAGGCGATTCTTGAATTGAACACAAAAAATCAAAACCCTTGTAACCCATTTAATTTTTACTTTTCCAAAGATTTCACAAATAAATGGCCAAATGAATCTCTTGAGATGTTTTGATTAAAACTTCTAAACTTTGAACTTTAAGTTTTACAGATAAGCAGCAAAGTATCTTTTTCATTTTAAACAATCTTCTTTCCAAATGAAATAGGAATAAAAAAAATCAATAATGTGTTCCAGACTAACAAAATTCTAAAGTTGGTCCATTCTAAAAACTACCTGGTCGAATAGGCAGATATGCGTCATACTTAGGTAGGTGAGACTTTTAAAAGAGGCTTTTGGCTAAATGTAGTAGGAATATGTACAATTATCTACGGTGACTGAATTATCTGCCCTGTTGGACAGAATTATCTGCCATTTAACCCTCCCTGTGTTTGAGCATGATTTACACATGGACTAGAAGTTCTTTCAAGGAATAATAATACATTTACACTGTATGTAATGTAATGAAAGCATATACATGTATTTCAAAACCTCACTGATATTGAAACTCTTAATTAAATGAAGGAATAACAAGTATAACAATGCATATAAAATTAATCCACCAAGCCATTTATGTCACCATGCATTATAGACAAATAGCCTACACAGAAATGTTCCATTTTTAACTTGAACAGACAATAAACGAGATACTAAATAATAGATAGATGTGACCATGTCCGCCATACATGTACATGTCGGTCAAGATCATGGAGAACAGAAATGAAACTAGATCTTACTCATAGATCATTCTGTACGCCAGAAAAAGCATGAAAGTCTTCTTGTTAATTTTACAAATTCATTCTCTGTTTTCAATGTACATGTCTATTACATTCAAATGCGCATACAGTGTACATTGTACAAAGGGAGATAATCAAATTCAGGGACAAAATAACTACCGACAATAGAAAACACATTTTACATGTAGGTAGTGTTATACATGTATGCTACTGAATTTGATTATCTCCTGTATTTATGAATATACAGGTTTAATGATAATAACGAACTTCAGCTTTCTGCTATATTTGAAAAAGGTTTTCCCTGGGGTATTTTCTTAACTTTATTTTATTTAGTAATTCGTTTATTGTATATTCCACCACTTGTCTCAAATATGGTACTGTTAGAGTCACATATTCTATAATCACAGATATTCCATTAGAATTAAAAACTTGTTATTTTATCCGCAACAACCTGGGTTGGATTTCGACTTCTTTTGAAGGTCAACAGTGTTGCCATGAGCAGGTTTAATGTCCATTCTATCCTCCAATTCACGTAAACGCTGTACAGCAGATTTAAAAGCTCGATCTACATTAGTGGAATCTTTCGCACTCGTTTCGAAGTAAGGACTTCCCCCATTGGCAGCACACCAGGCTTTAGCCTCCTCTTCAGGGACTAATCGATTTTCTACATCTATTTTGTTGCCTAGCACAACAAAAGGAAAACTATTGCCATCTTGGATATCGGCATAAAAAAGGAATTCTTTCTTCCACATCGCTAAATTTTTGAAACTCTGTAAGTCATCCACAGCATAAGTCAATAAACAGCAATCGGCACCTCTGTAAAATGGAGTACGAAGACTCTTGAATCGTTCTTGACCCGCTGTATCCCAGATTTGCATCGTGTATGCCTCAGAATCCACTTCTACATCCTTGTTTAAGAACTCTACACCAATTGTATGGAACGACTGTGCATCAAATTTATTACTAACAAAACGATTCATCAACGAACTCTTTCCAACACCCCCATCACCTAACAAAACAACTTTCAACAATTTTGATTTTCCCGCCATTTGATCTACCTTTGGATTCTGAAAAATAAAACAAAAACAGAGAAATAAATTAGTAATGCATAAGCTGTGACCTAACGATTGTCTGGCAACGATAATCCATTGAACACAAGCGATTGTTTACAATGTGTAGAAATTAGAAGTCAAACAGATATTGACTAGCCTCTAAAGTGTACCCAGAGATGGGTAACAACAATATACGACCGTCAACCACATTCATTTCAATGGGCATATAACAAAATAATATTTTGCTCCCGAGAAATTCCATTTCAAAATGAAAACTTGAAAAATATTTTTGTTACATTGGAATGGAAATTGTGTACAGTACAATTTTTTTAAATAAATTTCTTAGAATTTTATAACCTAGACATAAAATAATCCCAAAATAAATAAACATAGCCTCTTTTTTTGCTCTCTATATTCGAGGTTTGATGGTCGATCGGCTGCATGCCTGTCATTACATATAAGTCAAGTGACACCGTTTCAATTTTTCTTTGGTATGTGACAACCGCATGGGTTTTCCGCAGTTTCCTCAAGCAGTTAAAGATAGGTTGCCAGGCAACGAAACATACGCCCACAGCAGCTAAATCGTCCGGGCAGTCAACAAGGGTTGTCGCATATTTTTACTAATTTCGGTAATGAAACATTTGTAATACACTAAAAACTGATTAAGAGTAACAACTCATTATGTAATTATCAGAAAATCATTAGAATTTGATTGCTTTTTATAAAGTTTTACCCCACGCTAACAATTAGTATATACATGAAACATTTAATATCATGGATTTAGCTGTTCAGTTATCTAAATTCATTGAAAATCAAAATACTTGTTCGTTTCAACACCTTAAACTCTATGTATCAATCTGAAGTCAATCGGATAGTAACTTTGGCCTCTATAGCGTCACAAGAATTTTTGAAGTTATCAAGGGAGATAACTCTAGCAGTAATTATTTGAAATCGCTGAAAATCAATAGGCTTCTTCATCTCATGACCTTAAACACTGTGTATAAATCTAAAGTCAATCGGATATTAACTTTGGCCTCCAGAGCGTCCACAAGATTTTTTGAGGTGATCAAGGGCCATAACTCTGGCACTAACTATCGGAAATCGCTGAAAATTAATAGGCGTCTTCGTCTTATGACCTTAAACACTGTGTATAAATTTAAAGTCAATCGGATATTAACTTTGGCCTCTAGAGCGTCCACAAGATTTTTTGAAGTGATCAAGGGCCATAACTCTGGCACTAATTATCGGAAATCGCTGAAAATCAATAAGCTTCTTCGTCTTATGACCTTAAACACTGTGTATCAATTTGAAGTCAATCGGATATTAACTTTGGCCTCTAGAGCGTCCACAAGATTTTTTGAAGTGATCAAGGGCCATAACTCTGGCACTAATTATCGGAAATCGCTGAAAATTAATAGGCGTCTTCGTCTTATGACCTTAAACACTGTGTATAAATTTAAAGTCAATCGGATATTAACTTTGGCCTCTAGAGCGTCCACAAGATTTTTTGAAGTGATCAAGGGCCATAACTCTGGCACTAATTATCGGAAATCGCTGAAAAACAATAGGCTTCTTCGTCTCATGACCTTAAACACTGTGTATAAATTTAAAGTCAATCGGATATTAACTTTAGCCTGTAGAGCGTCCACAAGCAATTGTGGACGCCGGACCGACGGACCGACGGACGGACGGACGGGGGCGACGACAATATACGACCACATTTCAATGTGGGCGTATAAAAACCAATCGGCTTTTTCATTTCACTAATTTAAATGATGCATATATAATATATATATATATAAATTTCACACATATCGGTTGACAAATTTTGTCATTCAGGCCTTCCCACTAGACATAATTAACGGAAATTGCTGAAATTGAATAGGCTTCTTCTTTTCACTAGTTTAAATGATGCATACCAGTATATATATTTTATACAAACCAGATGATAATTTTTCATAAAGGTCAACAAAGTGAAACAATAACCATAACTCCATACAACATTTACCGAAATTATTGAAATTAAAAAGGATTCTTCATCTCATTAATGTTATCAATCAACATATCAATTTCAAAACAATTTAGTGTATAGAGCATTCACAAGAGATTGTAGGTGATGGAATGACAGTGGACAGGGGCGACAGCATTATAAATTATACCACAATTTTATGTTAGTGTAGAAAACCTTATGTGAACCTTATGTTAGTCCCAAAATAACTTGGTTCGTGTTGTGTGGATCTTAAACTCAATCCCTAACTCCATTTTATTGTTTACAGGTATATCAATTACACTACAGGTAGGGAGATTTAAGCATTCAACCTGCTGAGTTAAATTTCAATCACTCACACTACATATGAATCGTTTTGTGTAACAAATTGCACGACACTACATGGACATGGATTACATTCAATCATGAGGTTGATCTGATCGACAAAAATAAAACAGTGAGGCTATTGTTCTCCACCACAATACCTATTATCCAAATAAACAGATAACTCTCATTAAAGTTCTGAATCTGATGCGCTATTTTAAGCCATGGGAATCACTTGCAAACATATTGGTGACAGATGAACCTATAAACAATATATATCAGCCCAATAATAATGGTTTAATTCTATTCAGTATTTACAAAAATATTTGGTATTCAAATTTCAACAAGCTACATGTATGCTGCTTGCTATACAATAAACCTGCTGCAATGACAGCTGCTTTCAATCCGATTGAATCCAACTCAGAACATTATCTATTGGTACATGTATTCTGATTCTGTTTTCTTAATCAAATGTTAAATAATTAATCTGGGTACATAACTCAACAACATGGATTAAGTTGTGAAATATTTTGGAAACAGATGCCAGTGGCGTAATTGTTATTTTAAAGCAACATTATCGTGACAACCGCAGTAATGACGATCGAGGCAAGCCTAAAAGTTAAAAGTGAAGAATTAGCCCATGAAATCGTCTGTTATGGCGTGTTATTGGTGGTCATGCACAAAACGTGGGTAAATCACTAGAAAAGTCAATGCTGATTGATTATTCAATGTCTGACATCCTAAGATCAAAAGCCACTTGTATGATCCCTGACGCGACCCTAATCCAGTACAACCGCTTAGATCTTCATGTTGTGTAGGACACCAAAAGTCTACAAAAACGAAAACAAAGACAGATCTGTATTCTAATCAGATACTATCTATTTTTAACCATTATAGCAAGAACTGTCAGCATTTATATAATCTTACCTTATGCCCCTTTAAAAAATAGATAACGTAAAGAGAATACACTAAAAAATTTGGGTCAAAACACTTCACTCTGAGCCGAAGAAATCTTAATTTTTGAAAATGCAGCATCGATTGTCATTTTTACCTTTGTAATACACAAAGTCTTGATTATCCATTTTTATGGTTAAACATGAACAACCCTTGAATCGCAGATCGGATTCAAATCTGTTTAATATCGTACCCATCCTATGGCACTGAAAGTTGATTATCTTCACATGTTAATATGTAAATGTCTAATTAATAGTTTATATAACATTTAAGGCCTAAGAAAAAGACCTACATGTATGATAGGCAGATTTAGCTCTTGCAAAATGTTTGTTCAATTAAAGCATCTACATTTCTATAATATGCAGCGATTAAATTGTTTAGAACTCTGCTTAACCCGAGCAGAAAATGTCCACCAAACTCAGTAACCTCATAAAAAACACCAAACTTAAACATTGCAGCACTACCTACTTCAATTACAGGTTTCAAAAACTGTGACTGATAGATAGATCAACAGTCAGGTGAACCCAATTATCTTACAGCACACATTCATTCTTTGGTCACAGAAATACTGAGTATGTGAGATGATTACACATTCTATTTTGCAATGAATGTAAATTCCAGATGAGAAATATTACCAATATTGAATAAATGTAATAAATGTAAATTCCAGATGAGAAAAATTACCAATATTGAATAAATGGATGACATCCTAAGTTAATGAACTTAAAAACCACACGAATAGCAGGACTAGCCTATTAAGTTGTTGAGCAAACAGAAAGACAATATCAAACTGATATGAAAATACTAAATGATCAGTGATCACTCATTAGTACTGTGACAGCAGAGGACTGTCAATCAAACAAGGATAATAGTGTCAAAATATAACAATAAATGGGTCCACCTAAAACTCATCAATCAATCAATCCTGCACCTCCATACACCAAGTACGTGCGTGAGAGGGAAAATAGGGTTTAACATCCACTCAATATAAACTACGTCATTTCAAGACCAATATGTGGTGGTACAATTTTATTTCAATAATTTGATTGCATACTGAGGAACCTGAAGGAGACAGGGTTATCCCATGAGGTTGGACAGGCGACATACTCCTTGTCATGTAGAAGCTGTTGGTTAAAACTACAGCACTTGCTCAATGACATTGACAAACCTTGTTCATATTGGCTGGAACAGTGTTTCCACCAGTCCTTTTGTTGGATGGCCAAATGATTAACATATAATGTTTATTGCAACATTCTGTCAATAGTGGCATGGTTTCCATTACCCTTTTGTATGGGTTTTCTCCAGGTCCTCCAGTTTCCCCTTACAGCCAAAGACCCCTATGCGCTAGCAAATTATTGAAATAAAATTGAACCTTAAGTCGCAAAATGACCTAGTTTGTGCCAAGTAGACTTTAAACCCCATTTCTCTTACTCTTTACATGTACACAGGCCTTGATTTTTTTGTCTAATCCAAATGACTAGACACTGTTCCTTGCTTGTCCACCCTTAACAAACCTCAGTCAACACCACTAAGTAACAAACAAAAGATGCGTATAAGATTTCACAGCATCATAAAAGAACGCATAGGACTTTCGGAGTTGTTGTGCAGAGTGCCTGGCTGTATCAAGCACCTGCCAGTGCCACGCTCGCAACAGTTGTGATTGATTGGCTGAAACTGTGACGTGTTTTAAAATATTTGCCGTTCAAGTAATTACATGTACACAGTGACATCTAGCTACGAACGTAACTAAAAACGTTGAGATATACTGATGCGCTTGTTTTAGCTACGATTGGATGCTTTAAGTTCCAAGTGACATATTCAATTTCTTTATTAATGCATGTACCATCTTTAAAATAAGTTAATTTTCTACTATTTGTACTTATTTCACATACGCAGCCCAGTCTTTTGAAACAACAATCATTTATCAGCAAATATTGACAATAAATTAAGTACATCAAGTAGGTGGAAAAGGTGATTTTGAGATAATGATTATACATTTGATTTTATTAGTTTTTTAAGTAGATCTCATCATTCTTCTCACAAAACTTTTTACAGATTCAAAATCGGATGAAATTTTTTTATTTTATTGAGGTTCAAAGCTGCGATTTTTGACTTTCCGTGGAAGAAAGGTTTTTCAACACTTTGAACAGGTCATTTTTGGCGTTTTTTGTGATGCCATAGTTCATTTTATATCGAAACTATCAAAAATGTAGATGTATATTCATGAAATACAACTTTAAAGCTAATGATGTTTCAATTTTCACATTTGTGTAACAATACTTCCGGTTTCCCCAGCAACTCCAAAATACGGAGGTTTTCTCAAAAATCTCATTGTTTCAAAGTGATTTTGGTCAATTTTTTCATGAAAAATTGGTCTTATCCATGTTATATCTGAAATATTGAACCTGGTTGTAATGCATTTTAAAATCAGAAGCTATCAAATAAGATTAAAAGAAAAAAAAATCGTAAAAATATCTATATGCCTTTTCTCAAGAGCTGGATTTATGTTCATTTTTCACCAATTGTCCGCGGCACACATTTGCCTATTTTTGGGGCGTTTTGGGGACATTCACAAAATAAGAAAGAATGGAGATACGGAAGTGAAATTATGGGAACATGTCAAAAAGTTTGTGAATTTTTAAAATTACATATTTCCAATCCGCCATATACTATCAATTTTGGTTGTCATAGCAACCAAAATGGAAAAAATGCAATTTTTGACCATTTTCAACGCTATTTCCCATAACCCAAAAGGTGATCACCACATTTAAAAATAAGCATTTTAAAATATTTAAAACCCAAGTAATGTCAAATGATATTGATTGTATAAGTTTGAGCAAAATATTAAGGAATTTGAGTGGTTACCATAGTAACCACTGTATATTTTTTAAAAAAGCATCATTTTCTGATAATTTATCTCATTAATATTAATTTTGATATTATTTTAAGTCAGTAGGTGTCAGGCAAGATTGAACAAATAAATAATAACAAAATATTTATGTGCCATCTTTATACACAGGAGAGGGTTTACCTTTGAAAAACATTCCGCAATTGGAAATTGCCCAATTTTAGGGTTAAAAAAATTATGAAGGAATTGAGATTTTCAAGTGGAATTTGTGTACCGCAGTGAATTTTTACAATTACTTATCTTTTCTCTTCTATAATACTTAATATTTGGTTGTTATAGCAATCAAAACAAAAACAAACCCTCAAAAAGGCAATGTTATTCAATTTTCAAACCAATTGATCACCATGACAAACCAATTGATTACGGTACCACATTTTAAGTACGATAGCAGAAATCATTTTAGCACATATTTACAGCTAATGTAATATAAAATATTGTGAATTGTATAATTTTAGTGAAATATTAAGGATTTTGGATGGTTGCCATAGCAACCACATAATTTTAAAGAAAGGACAACTGTTGTTTCATTATCACTGTTCTCTGCATTTGTTGCTTACATTATTACATACCTGCCAACTGTCACGCATTTGGCGTGAGAATCACGCATTTTTAATCAAAATCACGCTCTCACGAGCACATAGTGAAATCTCACGCATTTTCAAAACTATAGTATAAAAATAAAAGGGATTTCCACGTACGAGTTACATTCGGATGCACACTGATCAGATGCAATTAGTCAAACGCAATGTATTCCGAATGTCGGGTCGCTCTTTTCCGGTTTGTTTTAAGTACGACACCACTGATTGGCTGGATAAGTTAGATCAGCCAATGAAATTATTTGTTTCATTACCACTGTTCAGAAACTGGAATATCCTTCCCGCGCGTTTCAGTGAGAGAAAAGCCTGCAAGATGAGTGACACTGACAACGATTCAAGTGTTTAAATGATATGCATTAAAACTTTCTTTTAAAATGTATCTCTTTTGTGAATAATTTTATCTCTATTCTCCGGTCTCCAAAAGTGTTTTAAAAGTACTAAATCCTTTTTCGGCTGGGGGGCTCCGCCCCCCTGGGCCCCCCGCCAGGACTTCGTCCTGGACTTGACCAGGGGCCTGTGGCCCCTGGACCCCAGCTTGGTTAAATCTCACTCATTGAATTCATTTTAGGTTGGCAGCTCTGTTATTATTGTTAGAATTCTGCTTTTTTTGTTTTTACTTCACTTTTGAATATTTCTATTATTCCTTCAAATCAGTATGTAGCCTATTGTCATTGAGCAACTTTCTTAGTTTTTGTAGATTTTAATCAATGTTATGTAAATAAATATCAAATTAAGGCCTATAGGAGTAAAACTAAAAGGCCTTACGCTTGTATCGGTTCTTACAATTTGTTGACTGATCAAAAATGTGATACTTGAGATGTTAATTAGTTCCTCTAAAAAACAAGAATTAAAATTATAATAATTAGTGTGACAACTGTTATATAATGCTAAATAATAAAAAGTTTTGCAAAATTGGGTATCCGTATCGACACTGATTCTGATTATTTTTTGACATGACTGACCTAAATAGTAAATTCATCTGTCGGCTCCATCATAAGTCAAACGAAATGTTATAAAAAATGCCCAACGACAAATCCAGAAATAGAGCCATTTTTTAAAATGTTTCAGCTGGCGTTAATTCTTTCGTTGATCCAACTTTATTAGGGTACAATTCCATTTTTAAGTGAAAAGAAATCGTATTAGACTACTACGTTATCGTCATCACTCCGACTCACGGCTGCGGTCAGTAAAGTAAAGACAACACACAGAGACCTGTGTGGATATTTTCCGGTTTCAAACCCATTCGTGTGCACAGAAATACTTTTAACACTGGGCTTGAATAATCCATGGAACAGCGAATTTATGATTTCAAAGCATTGAAACAGTCGTCTATTTTACGGAATTTTTCCATTCTTGACAAATGTTTGGTGTCAAACGTAGAGACGTGGGGTAGCTCGAAGGAAATTTCCGTTCGATCCTCCACATCGTCACATGGTTATAAAAACGCGCGAATATGAGTCACGTGATGTAAATATAATCAATCCCGTGAAAGTCGTAAAAAAATGGATTTTAACTATGTTATTTATTTCCAGGCAAGTCTTTTATACATATAACATAACGCTTACTTCATAAATTAACATCGGATTTGCCTTTCGATATAATTTACCGCGAATATGAGTCTTAGGAACTTGGAATACATTTTAGTTTTGGTATTGAAATGACGTCATAACAAGGCAAAAACTACGTGATTTATTTTGGACAAAATTGCTCATTGTATACAATTTTCAAATGCTCGGCGGAGGTACTAAAAATGCTCCGATTTTGTTGATTTTAATAGCATTGAAACGACAATAAAACGAACTTTCGATCGGCGGGGGGTGATATCCTGGCAAATCGCCACAAAAAAAAAATTACGTGAATTGAAGCCTTCAACTTAAAAAAAGGGCATGGTATTTCGAAATGCCAACAAAGCACCCCCCGCCGATCGAAAGATCGTTCAATTATCTTTCTAATGATATTAAAATGAACAAAAAATATTAAAAACAGAAACCTCCGCCGAGCACATGAAGTGGGGTACCCTCGTTTAAAAACGTGACAAAATTTTTTAGCGTAACGTCAAAACACGCGAAATTGACGTTTTTTAATTGATTGTTTTGAAATTAATATAAGGAACACATATATAAAATTTATATCAAACAAAAGAACAATTTTTCTGCTTCCAAAATATTTTTAAATTATTACAAATGATGAAATAGCGACTGTGTGACGTTAAGTTGAAGAAAGGTTACAAATCGGGAAAAAACGACTTTCTTCCAACGCGAGCAATGGAGCTGTGACACCTACATCAAGCGTTGTTTTCATGTGATAACCACATTGAATTTAAAATGTTCGGAAAAAGCAATCTAGTACTATCCCAATGATTTAAAAAGAGGGGATTTGTACCCGTGCAGAGGTTGTAGTGGATCAATTTCGAGTTACTTTAAAATATGCAGACATTTTCCAAAATTTCACATTTTTGCCATCCAAATCTGTACTTAGTTAGAGCCTCTCAAAATACTCATTAGAAGCAAGTCAAGCCGTTTTATGAACAACCCTATTTTAAGCGTCCTTAATTCATTGATAAGCCTATTGTATTTAGTCATGTGACAACTGGAGGTTAGCGGCATCGGCATATCTTAGATCTATGGTTGACGGCGCAGTCATTTTAATCTTTCACTTCGACAGGAAGTAAAGAGAAAACTATCGCTAGAAAAGCCAACATTTGATAGGCTGAATATAAACAGTATATCGTGTTCTAGCCAATCCAAAGTCTTGTATGAAATTCGCTTTATTGCTTCCAATGATAGGACCGTCTTCGATCTAGAGTTCTCCAGCAAAATAGGGATGTCACAGGATAGCCACGAACTTATGAATGAAATAAGAGGAGATATAAAAAATCTACGACGACCGCATGCCTAGAGGTGTGTAAATGAGGCGTGATGCACGTAAATTGTGCAAACTATGATATAGAATAATCTAATTATTCTCACGTCGGGGGAAATTTTCTGCGTGTAAATTACGCAGCGTCCAACAATATTTGCGCGTATATTGAAAAAAATGTGTGAAATACGCTGATTTTTGCGTGACTCCGACCTCTGCATTTGGTTAATTGTTGTTGGAAGTGGCAGAATTGTTAAAAATTTCAGTTACTTTGTGCAAACTATGATATAGAATAATCTAATTATTCTCACATCGCTGTGTCATGGTGGTGAAAGGGTAGTTTGATAGGAGGGGACGTATTTTAAACAGCGTGTTGTTTCGCTCATACTCATACTGAGTCTAGCGAGGTAAGCAAGGTCTTATTTTGTCACTAAGATGTTCCTTTACATTGTACAGCCGTTCACACGGATTGACACTCCGATGTTTAGCAGTGAAAAGTTGCCCAGTAAAATTGACTGGGCTTCAAATTATTTTCGACATTGATTGAATAGGCCAGTCCCTGAACGGTCAGGGTGAGTGTAATGAGACCGACGTTCACACTCGGCTAATCTCGACAGATTCCGTAAACTACGTCAACTACATCTAGTCTCGGATGTATGACAGTAAGTGATATGTACCTACGCCCATACATTTGCGATGCGGCTACCGGTTTACTTTAACAGGAAAACTTGACGCTATTACACAAATTGGGAACCTATTCGGCTAGCGACCTATTCGACCGATCGAGCTGCAACCTGTTCGTTGGAAACCTATTTAGAGTAAAGACAACAGTCTCTTTTTATCAACCAATAAAATCCAACGTTATGTCTATCAAATGAAAGTAGAATATATTATTTTTTATCCATTCCTTCAGCTCAGAATAGACGTGTAATTTCGTCATTATCTTACAGCTGGATCGGTCGTATAGGTCGCTAGCCAAATAGGTTGCCAACTTGTGTTTGGAATGGGCGCAGCCATGTTTCATCCGGGACCTTTAAAGTAGTTCCAATATGGCGGAATTCATCATACAGCCGAGTTTAGATTCCCGAAGTCTTACGAGGTTTGCCGAGTGCGACGTTCAGAGCTGAAATACGTTGGGCTTTGCTACGTGGAACCAAATAAGGAGCACCTTTTCTTATATCGAAACACGGAGGTTGGAGTGATGAGGTTTGTTATCTAAGCTAACTGAGAACTATTCATAAAATAAACCAGATAACACCTGAAATTGTTCTATCGAACGAAGGAAGGAAGTTTGGCTAGCCTAGTCACGGCTAGTGTCTAGGGAAAGTCAGAAAGTGTCAAAAAGTCTGTTAACATCATTCTTCAATATGTTCGCAGACCTTTATGTTCCCCTCATCAAATTCGTGATTTTTTGTTGTATAATATTACCCGAAATACTTACAAATATATTCTATATATTTATCATTATCACCAACTCATTGGCTACGTTAAAATACATTAGTTTTACAGGGAAAGAAATGTCACATACGTCCTACTGGCAGACATGATGAATATCAATGACGTCATTTTACTCATGTGATGCGTCACGAGACAGATGGGGGATTCCCTTCCGGTTTTGATGATTCGGTTATCCAGACTGGTTTTGATAATCACCGCGTGACGAGACACGTGATCCGTAACGAAACAAAACACAAGACCGGGAAGTACTTGTGTGTAGTCGGCTTGTTTTGAAGGAAAATAGAAGATTATCGGCATGCCCACTAGAAAGATGCAGAGTGAGATTACGTTGTTTTTGATGGCCCTACTGGGGCTGGTTCTAGGCGACGTGTTAAAATTTCAGCCTTCAAACTATATCCCCACCAGCAAGGTGAGTTTAGGCTTCATTCAGTGGAGTCAAGAGACAGAGGAGAAATTACGGGAGACCATTAGGACAAATAAAAGAAAAATATTTTGACTATCTTGTAATTACATTATTTTCGTTCGTTGACCTTTGTCCAGACTCCATGTGCTGACATCACACAGAATCAATCCGCAGTGGAGTGACAAGACCATAATTAAAAACAAGGGTCAAAGATATTTTTAATTTTTCTAGCCATTTCCCCCTTTTTCATTTTGCATGGCAATTTTTGTTAACTTTTGGGTGTAGAATAGAAGAGGTTGGAATATACATTTTTTGCCAGGTTTTGGTGGATATTCAATATTCATGATTTTGAGGCATAAGTATACAAGACTTCACAATTCACAGGTTGGTCAGGTTTAATTTATGTGACATCAGCGCATGGAGTTGATGATAAACATTGACGAACGAAAAATAATGTATATTGGAAACAAGCGGATATGAATCTATATCGTCTTGTGGAGAGTATTTCGTCGGTAGGTAGAGGAAGTGACGTAATTTGCGACAAATTGCACTTGGTCCATTTTGGCGGTGAAAAAAGTCACGTGGACAAATAACAACAACATGGCGACAATTCATGCATTGCACTCGGCAAACCTCCGAGGTTTGCCCAGTGGCATGCATTGCATACGGGCGTCAAATCTTCTGTGTAATTTTAAAATACCGTTTAATAACAGAGAAAAACAATGTTTCGACATCTGTCGTGTAAATGAAGATCTGTAATTTTGGAGGAATATTTTCCTGGCATGGAATTGAAGCAGGTAGCATTTAATATCATGAAGCATTGAAGCAGGTAACATTTAATATCATGGATTTAGCTGTTCAGTTATCTAAATTCATTGAAAATCAAAATACTTGTTCGTTTCAACACCTTAAACTCTATGTATCAATCTGAAGTCAATCGGATAGTAACTTTGGCCTCTATAGCGTCACAAGAATTTTTGAAGTTATCAAGGGAGATAACTCTAGCAGTAATTATTTGAAATCGCTGAAAATCAATAGGCTTCTTCATCTCATGACCTTAAACACTGTGTATAAATCTAAAGTCAATCGGATATTAACTTTGGCCTCCAGAGCGTCCACAAGATTTTTTGAGGTGATCAAGGGCCATAACTCTGGCACTAACTATCGGAAATCGCTGAAAATTAATAGGCGTCTTCGTCTTATGACCTTAAACACTGTGTATAAATTTAAAGTCAATCGGATATTAACTTTGGCCTCTAGAGCGTCCACAAGATTTTTTGAAGTGATCAAGGGCCATAACTCTGGCACTAATTATCGGAAATCGCTGAAAATCAATAAGCTTCTTCGTCTTATGACCTTAAACACTGTGTATCAATTTGAAGTCAATCGGATATTAACTTTGGCCTCTAGAGCGTCCACAAGATTTTTTGAAGTGATCAAGGGCCATAACTCTGGCACTAATTATCGGAAATCGCTGAAAATTAATAGGCGTCTTCGTCTTATGACCTTAAACACTGTGTATAAATTTAAAGTCAATCGGATATTAACTTTGGCCTCTAGAGCGTCCACAAGATTTTTTGAAGTGATCAAGGGCCATAACTCTGGCACTAATTATCGGAAATCGCTGAAAAACAATAGGCTTCTTCGTCTCATGACCTTAAACACTGTGTATAAATTTAAAGTCAATCGGATATTAACTTTAGCCTGTAGAGCGTCCACAAGCAATTGTGGACGCCGGACCGACGGACCGACGGACGGACGGACGGGGGCGACGACAATATACGACCACATTTCAATGTGGGCGTATAAAAACCAATCGGCTTTTTCATTTCACTAATTTAAATGATGCATATATAATATATATATATATAAATTTCACACATATCGGTTGACAAATTTTGTCATTCAGGCCTTCCCACTAGACATAATTAACGGAAATTGCTGAAATTGAATAGGCTTCTTCTTTTCACTAGTTTAAATGATGCATACCAGTATATATATTTTATACAAACCAGATGATAATTTTTCATAAAGGTCAACAAAGTGAAACAATAACCATAACTCCATACAACATTTACCGAAATTATTGAAATTAAAAAGGATTCTTCATCTCATTAATGTTATCAATCAACATATCAATTTCAAAACAATTTAGTGTATAGAGCATTCACAAGAGATTGTAGGTGATGGAATGACAGTGGACAGGGGCGACAGCATTATAAATTATACCACAATTTTATGTTAGTGTAGAAAACCTTATGTGAACCTTATGTTAGTCCCAAAATAACTTGGTTCGTGTTGTGTGGATCTTAAACTCAATCCCTAACTCCATTTTATTGTTTACAGGTATATCAATTACACTACAGGTAGGGAGATTTAAGCATTCAACCTGCTGAGTTAAATTTCAATCACTCACACTACATATGAATCGTTTTGTGTAACAAATTGCACGACACTACATGGACATGGATTACATTCAATCATGAGGTTGATCTGATCGACAAAAATAAAACAGTGAGGCTATTGTTCTCCACCACAATACCTATTATCCAAATAAACAGATAACTCTCATTAAAGTTCTGAATCTGATGCGCTATTTTAAGCCATGGGAATCACTTGCAAACATATTGGTGACAGATGAACCTATAAACAATATATATCAGCCCAATAATAATGGTTTAATTCTATTCAGTATTTACAAAAATATTTGGTATTCAAATTTCAACAAGCTACATGTATGCTGCTCGCTATACAATAAACCTGCTGCAATGACAGCTGCTTTCAATCCGATTGAATCCAACTCAGAACATTATCTATTGGTACATGTATTCTGATTCTGTTTTCTTAATCAAATGTTAAATAATTAATCTGGGTACATAACTCAACAACATGGATTAAGTTGTGAAATATTTTGGAAACAGATGCCAGTGGCGTAATTGTTATTTTAAAGCAACATTATCGTGACAACCGCAGTAATGACGATCGAGGCAAGCCTAAAAGTTAAAAGTGAAGAATTAGCCCATGAAATCGTCTGTTATGGCGTGTTATTGGTGGTCATGCACAAAACGTGGGTAAATCACTAGAAAAGTCAATGCTGATTGATTATTCAATGTCTGACATCCTAAGATCAAAAGCCACTTGTATGATCCCTGACGCGACCCTAATCCAGTACAACCGCTTAGATCTTCATGTTGTGTAGGACACCAAAAGTCTACAAAAACGAAAACAAAGACAGATCTGTATTCTAATCAGATACTATCTATTTTTAACCATTATAGCAAGAACTGTCAGCATTTATATAATCTTACCTTATGCCCCTTTAAAAAATAGATAACGTAAAGAGAATACACTAAAAAATTTGGGTCAAAACACTTCACTCTGAGCCGAAGAAATCTTAATTTTTGAAAATGCAGCATCGATTGTCATTTTTACCTTTGTAATACACAAAGTCTTGATTATCCATTTTTATGGTTAAACATGAACAACCCTTGAATCGCAGATCGGATTCAAATCTGTTTAATATCGTACCCATCCTATGGCACTGAAAGTTGATTATCTTCACATGTTAATATGTAAATGTCTAATTAATAGTTTATATAACATTTAAGGCCTAAGAAAAAGACCTACATGTATGATAGGCAGATTTAGCTCTTGCAAAATGTTTGTTCAATTAAAGCATCTACATTTCTATAATATGCAGCGATTAAATTGTTTAGAACTCTGCTTAACCCGAGCAGAAAATGTCCACCAAACTCAGTAACCTCATAAAAAACACCAAACTTAAACATTGCAGCACTACCTACTTCAATTACAGGTTTCAAAAACTGTGACTGATAGATAGATCAACAGTCAGGTGAACCCAATTATCTTACAGCACACATTCATTCTTTGGTCACAGAAATACTGAGTATGTGAGATGATTACACATTCTATTTTGCAATGAATGTAAATTCCAGATGAGAAATATTACCAATATTGAATAAATGTAATAAATGTAAATTCCAGATGAGAAAAATTACCAATATTGAATAAATGGATGACATCCTAAGTTAATGAACTTAAAAACCACACGAATAGCAGGACTAGCCTATTAAGTTGTTGAGCAAACAGAAAGACAATATCAAACTGATATGAAAATACTAAATGATCAGTGATCACTCATTAGTACTGTGACAGCAGAGGACTGTCAATCAAACAAGGATAATAGTGTCAAAATATAACAATAAATGGGTCCACCTAAAACTCATCAATCAATCAATCCTGCACCTCCATACACCAAGTACGTGCGTGAGAGGGAAAATAGGGTTTAACATCCACTCAATATAAACTACGTCATTTCAAGACCAATATGTGGTGGTACAATTTTATTTCAATAATTTGATTGCATACTGAGGAACCTGAAGGAGACAGGGTTATCCCATGAGGTTGGACAGGCGACATACTCCTTGTCATGTAGAAGCTGTTGGTTAAAACTACAGCACTTGCTCAATGACATTGACAAACCTTGTTCATATTGGCTGGAACAGTGTTTCCACCAGTCCTTTTGTTGGATGGCCAAATGATTAACATATAATGTTTATTGCAACATTCTGTCAATAGTGGCATGGTTTCCATTACCCTTTTGTATGGGTTTTCTCCAGGTCCTCCAGTTTCCCCTTACAGCCAAAGACCCCTATGCGCTAGCAAATTATTGAAATAAAATTGAACCTTAAGTCGCAAAATGACCTAGTTTGTGCCAAGTAGACTTTAAACCCCATTTCTCTTACTCTTTACATGTACACAGGCCTTGATTTTTTTGTCTAATCCAAATGACTAGACACTGTTCCTTGCTTGTCCACCCTTAACAAACCTCAGTCAACACCACTAAGTAACAAACAAAAGATGCGTATAAGATTTCACAGCATCATAAAAGAACGCATAGGACTTTCGGAGTTGTTGTGCAGAGTGCCTGGCTGTATCAAGCACCTGCCAGTGCCACGCTCGCAACAGTTGTGATTGATTGGCTGAAACTGTGACGTGTTTTAAAATATTTGCCGTTCAAGTAATTACATGTACACAGTGACATCTAGCTACGAACGTAACTAAAAACGTTGAGATATACTGATGCGCTTGTTTTAGCTACGATTGGATGCTTTTAGTTCCAAGTGACATATTCAATTTCTTTATTAATGCATGTACCATCTTTAAAATAAGTTAATTTTCTACTATTTGTACTTATTTCACATACGCAGCCCAGTCTTTTGAAACAACAATCATTTATCAGCAAATATTGACAATAAATTAAGTACATCAAGCGTTGTTTTCATGTGATAACCACATTGAATTTAAAATGTTCGGAAAAAGCAATCTAGTACTATCCCAATGATTTAAAAAGAGGGGATTTGTACCCGTGCAGAGGTTGTAGTGGATCAATTTCGAGTTACTTTAAAATATGCAGACATTTTCCAAAATTTCACATTTTTGCCATCCAAATCTGTACTTAGTTAGAGCCTCTCAAAATACTCATTAGAAGCAAGTCAAGCCGTTTTATGAACAACCCTATTTTAAGCGTCCTTAATTCATTGATAAGCCTATTGTATTTAGTCATGTGACAACTGGAGGTTAGCGGCATCGGCATATCTTAGATCTATGGTTGACGGCGCAGTCATTTTAATCTTTCACTTCGACAGGAAGTAAAGAGAAAACTATCGCTAGAAAAGCCAACATTTGATAGGCTGAATATAAACAGTATATCGTGTTCTAGCCAATCCAAAGTCTTGTATGAAATTCGCTTTATTGCTTCCAATGATAGGACCGTCTTCGATCTAGAGTTCTCCAGCAAAATAGGGATGTCACAGGATAGCCACGAACTTATGAATGAAATAAGAGGAGATATAAAAAATCTACGACGACCGCATGCCTAGAGGTGTGTAAATGAGGCGTGATGCACGTAAATTGTGCAAACTATGATATAGAATAATCTAATTATTCTCACGTCGGGGGAAATTTTCTGCGTGTAAATTACGCAGCGTCCAACAATATTTGCGCGTATATTGAAAAAAATGTGTGAAATACGCTGATTTTTGCGTGACTCCGACCTCTGCATTTGGTTAATTGTTGTTGGAAGTGGCAGAATTGTTAAAAATTTCAGTTACTTTGTGCAAACTATGATATAGAATAATCTAATTATTCTCACATCGCTGTGTCATGGTGGTGAAAGGGTAGTTTGATAGGAGGGGACGTATTTTAAACAGCGTGTTGTTTCGCTCATACTCATACTGAGTCTAGCGAGGTAAGCAAGGTCTTATTTTGTCACTAAGATGTTCCTTTACATTGTACAGCCGTTCACACGGATTGACACTCCGATGTTTAGCAGTGAAAAGTTGCCCAGTAAAATTGACTGGGCTTCAAATTATTTTCGACATTGATTGAATAGGCCAGTCCCTGAACGGTCAGGGTGAGTGTAATGAGACCGACGTTCACACTCGGCTAATCTCGACAGATTCCGTAAACTACGTCAACTACATCTAGTCTCGGATGTATGACAGTAAGTGATATGTACCTACGCCCATACATTTGCGATGCGGCTACCGGTTTACTTTAACAGGAAAACTTGACGCTATTACACAAATTGGGAACCTATTCGGCTAGCGACCTATTCGACCGATCGAGCTGCAACCTGTTCGTTGGAAACCTATTTAGAGTAAAGACAACAGTCTCTTTTTATCAACCAATAAAATCCAACGTTATGTCTATCAAATGAAAGTAGAATATATTATTTTTTATCCATTCCTTCAGCTCAGAATAGACGTGTAATTTCGTCATTATCTTACAGCTGGATCGGTCGTATAGGTCGCTAGCCAAATAGGTTGCCAACTTGTGTTTGGAATGGGCGCAGCCATGTTTCATCCGGGACCTTTAAAGTAGTTCCAATATGGCGGAATTCATCATACAGCCGAGTTTAGATTCCCGAAGTCTTACGAGGTTTGCCGAGTGCGACGTTCAGAGCTGAAATACGTTGGGCTTTGCTACGTGGAACCAAATAAGGAGCACCTTTTCTTATATCGAAACACGGAGGTTGGAGTGATGAGGTTTGTTATCTAAGCTAACTGAGAACTATTCATAAAATAAACCAGATAACACCTGAAATTGTTCTATCGAACGAAGGAAGGAAGTTTGGCTAGCCTAGTCACGGCTAGTGTCTAGGGAAAGTCAGAAAGTGTCAAAAAGTCTGTTAACATCATTCTTCAATATGTTCGCAGACCTTTATGTTCCCCTCATCAAATTCGTGATTTTTTGTTGTATAATATTACCCGAAATACTTACAAATATATTCTATATATTTATCATTATCACCAACTCATTGGCTACGTTAAAATACATTAGTTTTACAGGGAAAGAAATGTCACATACGTCCTACTGGCAGACATGATGAATATCAATGACGTCATTTTACTCATGTGATGCGTCACGAGACAGATGGGGGATTCCCTTCCGGTTTTGATGATTCGGTTATCCAGACTGGTTTTGATAATCACCGCGTGACGAGACACGTGATCCGTAACGAAACAAAACACAAGACCGGGAAGTACTTGTGTGTAGTCGGCTTGTTTTGAAGGAAAATAGAAGATTATCGGCATGCCCACTAGAAAGATGCAGAGTGAGATTACGTTGTTTTTGATGGCCCTACTGGGGCTGGTTCTAGGCGACGTGTTAAAATTTCAGCCTTCAAACTATATCCCCACCAGCAAGGTGAGTTTAGGCTTCATTCAGTGGAGTCAAGAGACAGAGGAGAAATTACGGGAGACCATTAGGACAAATAAAAGAAAAATATTTTGACTATCTTGTAATTACATTATTTTCGTTCGTTGACCTTTGTCCAGACTCCATGTGCTGACATCACACAGAATCAATCCGCAGTGGAGTGACAAGACCATAATTAAAAACAAGGGTCAAAGATATTTTTAATTTTTCTAGCCATTTCCCCCTTTTTCATTTTGCATGGCAATTTTTGTTAACTTTTGGGTGTAGAATAGAAGAGGTTGGAATATACATTTTTTGCCAGGTTTTGGTGGATATTCAATATTCATGATTTTGAGGCATAAGTATACAAGACTTCACAATTCACAGGTTGGTCAGGTTTAATTTATGTGACATCAGCGCATGGAGTTGATGATAAACATTGACGAACGAAAAATAATGTATATTGGAAACAAGCGGATATGAATCTATATCGTCTTGTGGAGAGTATTTCGTCGGTAGGTAGAGGAAGTGACGTAATTTGCGACAAATTGCACTTGGTCCATTTTGGCGGTGAAAAAAGTCACGTGGACAAATAACAACAACATGGCGACAATTCATGCATTGCACTCGGCAAACCTCCGAGGTTTGCCCAGTGGCATGCATTGCATACGGGCGTCAAATCTTCTGTGTAATTTTAAAATACCGTTTAATAACAGAGAAAAACAATGTTTCGACATCTGTCGTGTAAATGAAGATCTGTAATTTTGGAGGAATATTTTCCTGGCATGGAATTGAAGCAGGTAGCCGTCGTGTCAGTACGCTTAGATTCTATCGTTTTCGTATCAAAAACACTTAATTTTGTAGAAATAATACGGATTTAAATTTGAATATTGTACGGGATTTGAATATGAATATTTGTTTGTATCCAGAACACGATAATATGCTTTATACAAACAAAAAACTATTAATTAAAACATCCTACGTCCGAACTGATGTTATATTCGTGATCTACGCACAAAATTCATCTAGAATGGTGGATTTGGTAGGTCTAACCTATTTAGAAGCTTTTTTTCAGAGATCATAAAAAGGCAATTTTTCATAAAAATTCTAAAATTGGCAAAAACACATGTATATTTACAAACTTCGGATGAAAATTAAAAATATCAAAGAACACGGGCCAACTTTGGATTTTTGATATGTTGTAGAAGGGTAACAGAAGATTCATTTCTTGTCCCTTTTAAAATTTTGCCACTTGTCCCACATAACCAAAATGGCAATCAAAAGTAGGCATTTTCCCAAGATTTTGGCGGGAAACCAACTTTGGGGCCTGATATCTATGGGATATAACATCATATGGTCCTATATTCAATTCCATATCAAAATTCCACCGTCTGGGAGTGTATATCACAATTTTTAGACCTCTCGACACAACAATGACTTTTCTAGAGCACTCAAAAGTCGTGAAAAATAAAATATTTGTTTATTTTTTTCCGACTTTGATGGCAACCCTTACAGTAGGGATACCCCCTACCCCAAATTTTTCAGAAGTATATAAACAACGGAGCTGAAAAACCTAACAGAAATAATAGAATTTTTATTACCAATTGGCAACCTTTTTTTCAAATGGTGATATCTCCGCCAATATTTGACCTAGGAAGCTGAAAATTGGTATTTGGTAGTTTTAGGCCATGTACTTTAAACATATATTTTTTCCACATTTTTTTGAGGGGGTGGATTTCCCAATTTCCCCAAAATTGGTCCACTTGATATGGAATGACCCAGAAAAAACATATCTGAGTGAATCGACATAATGATTTGTTGGGAAAAAAAAAACAGGCTGAAGCAAGAGCAGGTAAAATTCAGGCTTCAAAAGGCATTGTATTCCTGTTTTTTTTATTATATATTGTCGAGTTCAGGTATGGTGTATACCTTATATACAGTTAGAAGGTCAGATTCCTGTGATTTCATTGATGTCATTTATTATTGATTCATTGATTTCATCCTCTCCGTAAAGCCACAGAAGGCCATTTACATTTTTCAGAAAATCTTGTTAATGCAATTGATTATTAACAAGATAGCTATCTTGTAACTACAAGAAATCAGAATTTTCTATTTTCATTTGATTTACCCTAATGGTCTTCCGTAAGAAATAGATCAATGGTATTTAAAATTGATTAGATTGGTTTCTTTTATGAATTGCCGCATAGAATATGGAAGATCTCTTTCAAATATATCATCAGGCCACGGATCTTAATCGGCAGTTTTTTGTCGGCTTTAGCCGATTGATCTTTAATCTAGCCGGTTTGTAAAACAATGAACCGGCCACTATGGTATCATTAATCAATCAACTTTCGGCCGATAACAAAGAGTTAATTATTACTCGTCGATTAAGAAACCCATCAAAGAATCAGTCAATACAATATGAATACCTTCAGCTTCAATCCGTATCGGCTCATTTCCTAAATAAACAACTTAATTAGTTGAGTCAATCAAGTAAAAGAATGTATATAATCCAATGTCGGTTCATTCATTTCTATCTAACACAATGTTGAAGTACTTGAACATCTCACAGAATGACAATAGAAAACGGAAGCGAGTTTTAGCCGACGATAGTGATGGCTGCATTGACCTTGAACTTCAAGCACGCGCGTCGTCATTGGAAGTTCCAAAAATCGGAGAAACTCCCACGTCCAATATAGGTCAACCAAAATCGAAGTCCGGGAGATATTTTAATACCGAATGGTTAACTACTTTCAAATGGCTTTCGTTTGACAAAATTTCACAGAAAATGTTTTGTCTCGTAGTCGTAAGTTCTTAATTTAGTCTCCTTTTTTTAGTCACGTAATAACCTACTGATCTCGTATAGTATAATTATTATTATTATGTTAGCGTTGAGTAAATCTGGTAATAACCTACTGACCCGTATATAATTATTATGTCAAGTAATAGCCTATCATGGTAATAGGCCACGTGGCATATTTCCGAGTTCCGACTATACACAGAAACTAATTTGTGCTAATTTATTATTATTGATATGTGCTTAATTACATTCTTTTTATTTTTATATATTGACAAGTGATCACAATAATACAATTGTAAAAAAAAACATATTTATATTTACTGGTAGTTTTTCTTTTTACTATATTATAACTTCCGTTTGGTTGGATGAAAGCGAAAGTAGGAATATGCATTATGCAAGTTGCTGAAATTTGACTATAAATTTCGATATTATTATTATAGATGTATGAATAGAAGTATGCAATTACAACAAAGGTTTTGTTTATTCGAAGTTTAAGCTATTATTATTCGGAATACGTTATGCAATTATTAACGTGAATAAAGTATGCATAAACCAACATGTCTGTTGTTGAAAATACGACTATCCGTTAGGCTTACCCTTGGCCGGTTCATTTCAAAATGGATTAAGAACCCTGCATCAGGCCATTACATGTATGTCTCTATACATAGACTCTCAATTTATCGTAAAATGTTTACTAATTCTACAAATTAACTCTCTTTTTTGTTTTGTATAATTCAACCCCTGTGTTAGTTTTTCACAATAATGAGGTTAGTGCATGTATGGTCATGATGGTAATGCCATGGACCTTTTAATAAAACAAGTTATGGAAATGCGTGGTAGACATACAGTTCCTACATATTTCTTGTCAGTTATATGTATGTCGCTTGAAACTATAGAAAGCAATGGCAGAATATGTTAGGCCATTATAGGCTGTCATTTTTATGTGAACGTACATATTATGCTGTTGCGTCCGTTTGTGGGGTTGAATGGTCGAATGGTTTAGCATGTGCATGCTGTATCATAAAGCCTGTCATTGAGTAAACTGTCGTGGTTTCGAATCCTCGGTTGTACGTGACAAGGAGTAGGGTCGTCTGTCCAACCTTGTGGGTTTTCTCTGGGTCCTCCGGGTTCCCCACTAACAAAGTCCCCCATGCGCAAGCGAATTATTGAAATAATAGTAAACCATATGTTAGTCCCAAAATGAGCTAGTTAGTGTCGAGTGGACGTTATACCCCATTTCTCTCTCGCTCTTTCCCATGTGTCCTTTCTTATTACAGAACATGTCGTGAAGAATTAATTAGAACTCCCTTATAGGGTGTGAAGAATTAATTAGAACCCATTATATTATGGAGTGTGATTGATTAATTAGAATCCATAAAGTGTAAAGAATTAATTAGAATTAGTTATGAAGTGTAAAGAATTACTTAAATCCAATTACAGGGTGTTAAAAATTAGATAGAACCCATATAAGGTGTGGCAAATTCATTAGAACCAATTAAAGGATGTTATGTCCAACCAGGTGAGGTTCCTGCATACTACTGACCAATACACGCAAAATTAAAAATTGAATAAATATGGTCCCAGATCTCTGCTCATATGCTTTGGAATTCGTTGCCCCTAAAACTGAAGTCTGTTGAAAAATGAAATCAAACCTGAAATCTAAAGTCAAGTTTAATCTTTTAAAATGTAATCTTTAAAAAGGACATTATCACTTGGTGTGTCCTCAGTGCCTAAAGCATGTCCCAAAAATGTGATGTCTATTTATAGCGCATTATATGACACCTTATCATGGTTTGTGAAGAATTAACTTTGGAGAGAGTAATTATTGTATCGCATAATTTCTTTAAGTCCTTCGTTATAATCTCATGACCATACCTCATGTACACGTATAAACAAACATGAATTTCATTATCATCAGCATCATTTTTTGGATGATATTGATACAGTATCAATTTTCAACAGCTTAATCTGATTATATACAATGTGTTCAGATTGTTTTTTCAAAAATATAATTGAAAAATATGAATATTAAAGTAGCTAAGTCTCTAACTCAATATCATCGAAAATCTTCGACAATGAAAACACAAATTATTTGTCATTTTAATTTCAACATTGATGTTGTGATCTTACCGGGAAAATTGGCTTCTGGTATCCAATATTTAAGACAAAATAAAAATTTACCATTGGTATACAAAGCGTGTATGCAATAATCCGTTTCAGGCCTATTTTTATCAAGGGACTTAGATAAATAGGCTAGACGGTGACGCATGGCGAGCATACACAATAATGTAGACTGGAATAAATAACCAGACACTAAATTAACTTACATGTACATTCGATGCCTACATCATTTAGTGCATTGGAACTTATTGGAAGACGTTTTGATGTGGATGATGTAACCATCAACAGGGATAATCTCAAGACTTTGTTAATTATCGTAACAACGTTAGTAATGACGATAGAGACTAGCCCAAAGTTGAATTGCTAATATCTTTGTTCAGAGTGAATTAAATTGACTGAAATTTTCAACATATTCTCTTTTCATTATCTATTTTTTAAACTTTTATAGTAAGAAGAGTCAGATCTTTGTCTAAATCTAACAATGTCCCTTTAATTTTTAAGAGATTTAACTTTCACGATATATATTGTAGTTCTCATTGGATTGAATATCCCAGAAATGACAATCAGCAATTGTAAGGAAATTAAACTTACAAGATGGATTATGTAAGAGCTAAATATGTCTAAATGACAGGACCACATTCAACTCTCTAGATAGATGTGAATTGAATGGATTGAAACATTGTCGTCATTTAATAATTTAATTTAAAACTGGGTAATCAAGACTGTTTTTATTATCGTAACATCGGTAGAAAAGGAGTAATTTGACTGAAATTTTCAAAATAACTTTCCTCAAAATAAAGTACCTAATTTGACTGAAATTTTCAACCATTTCTTTTTTCTTTGTAAATCTATTTTTAGATTATTATACGAGAACTGTTAGCTCTATATTTAAAGCTTACATAATAAAATTTAAATGTACACGTAAACATGCTTAAATAAGATGATTTATGATCTTAAAATACAACCTACTGTACATGCAGCCTTTTTAGGACAATTGAGAAAATTTATTGTCAGTTTCATCAAATATCCCCATATCGTGTTTGATTTCACATCCTTGTAGATGAGGATGTTTCCTCATTTAGGGTTAATTTGACCCAGTCATTTGTACATACAAATTTCAAGATATGAAATACCTCCTTTAAAGGGAGAGAGAGAGAGAAATGAGGTTTAACGTCCGCTCGACACAAACTGGGTCATTTTGAGACTAACATTTTAAAATTTTATTTCAATAATTCGCTTGCGCATAGGGGTCTTTAGCAGTGGGACAGGCGACCCTACTCCTTGCCACGTACAATCGCAAATTCGAAACCATGCCAGTTGACTCAGTGACAGGCTGAATGATACAGCGTGTGCAGGCTTAACCATTCAACCATCCACCCACCCCCCCTTTAAAGGAGCTAAATCTTTGACTCAATAATATTCAGAAATAAAAATAAGAATTAGAATTCAATATTGATAATTTTTAATCAATATTGAAGTTGTTATATTGCTGTGAAACTATAGGTTCCTAACATCCAATATATCATTAGACACAATTAATATTTTATAATCAGAACACAAGTCGTGTACCCTATAGTTTCATCGTTTTGGGTACCATTTTGTAATGAAAAATTAGAAATATATCCTAGACCACAATGTGATTCACAAACAAAAAATTAATAATTTTAAAAAAATCATGTAGAATCCACTAAGCAGACATAAACGACTGCTGTTTAATTTGAACTGTTCGTGTATTTCACCGAAAATAATTTATTAGAAATTACAATATTTTTTCCAAAAATTGAATAATAAACAACTTTACATACACTCATACATCCTTTGATGTCATGTCACGCTTCAACAACCTGCTACCTGCTATTGAAGACTAGTAACAATCCCAACTTATTTTGTCCTATTCAAATGAAACTTAATACATGCACATCAAATCTCAACTTCTTGTTATAACGTATATTATGCAAAAGCTAAATCTGCCTATTGTGGGTCTTTTTTTAGGCCTTAAATTATAATTATTAATAATTAAACATTTATTAACATGACTACATTATCATCTGATTGTTTTGAAATGGATATATTTTGTTCACATTAGTGGAATGAAGAAGCCCTATTAAATTTCTATAATTTCTGTTAATTTGTTTTGGAGCTATGGCCCTTGTTTCACTTTTGAACATTGAGAACGCTCTTACGACAAATTTTATCATCTGATCTGTATGATATTTAAATCGACAATTTGCAATAATTATGTCTTTAGTAATCACTTGTGAATATTGGAATGACGAAAGTTATAAATTAATACATATATAATATAATAGATATATAAAATGAGTCACTAAGTAAATAAGTAAATAAATACATTTTTATAGTATAAATATGTATAAACAGTTTAATAAACATATCAGTGCATAGTCCATCAAAATTCATAAGTATTTAAAGTTAACCAGAGCGTTCACCATTTTGGAATGACCTTTTGTGATTCAAAGGAACTATATATATATATATCAACTGATAAGCTGCTGTATCAGTTGTTTATTTGTTTATTTATTTTTTTCAAGTTAATTGTTACATCAAAACATATAAATTTAATAGTAAACTGATTTCATCAATAATTATAGCGAGAAGTTTACACCAGTGGTACTAATTAATTAGAACAGACTCTAGTCGTGCATCCACAGTCTAGTAACCTTATAATCCTTTAACAAAAAAATCAAATCAAATGTGGGGAAAGTTAGGTTAAACCGCATGTAATGCCCTTTAATACAGCTTGGGGTTTGTTAACCCTTTAACCTTCAGATGTTCCAATTGAATGTAATTAGGGGGCAATTTTGCAGGCTATGACCTATAAATAAACATGAAAAAAATGATAAATAATTCATACCTCTGAGTAGAGGAATTCAAATCTTTCCGACAATATACACATTTGTATGATTTATTCTTAAATTGAAAGAGTTACAGGATATATTCTTAAGTATATGCTATTCTTAGAGTCAAAACCCCAAAACAATTTAAGGGTTCAACAGTTAATTTCAACGAATTATTTAAGAAATACACTCTTACACAACAAACAGATTTATATTTGTGTTTCTAATGAACTGTTGATCCACTGTTATATCATACAACATGTGTATAATATACATGTTCTAAATAATAAATTCAAATTCAGTTGGAAGCATTGGATAATGAGAGGATGAGTCCTATTTATTTTTCCGTTTGAAAAATATGGGCGTGAATTGCATGGCAACCACTTTTTCTTTATTTTTCAGTTTGGACGGCAAAGTAGATTAACAGATTTCAAGTTTAAAAGTTGTGGAAATAAATCTCGGGATTTGTTTGTGATAAGTTCACTGGATATCAGTCCAGATCCTGTCCAGTTTCCAGGAACATTTACAATTAGTTTTTCTGGAGTGGCTAAGAAACTAATCAGTTCACCACTTCCTGTAAGTTACATGTATAATCTGATTTTATGTGCTTACGTTGAATTCGGGTATAAAATTTCTTCACCTCTGTCGGTTAATATCTGATTGACTTTAAATTATATATAGTGTTTAAGATGAGAATGCTCAATGATTTTCAACATTTTCTGATAATTACTGGGAGAGTTATGTCCCCTGATCGCTTTTAGAATTTTTGAGGATGTTCTGGAGATCAAACTTATCAATCATGTGATTGATTTTGAGTTATAGACAGTGTTTAAGGTTACGAGAAGAAGCCACCTAAAGATTTTCAATAATATGTGTAAAAAAAACATGAATACAAACCAAATACAGGAAATGAAATAAAATGGGGTCTAATGAAGAGTAGGCCCTGCTTGGGTGCAATTCCCGTCCTACATTTGTACCACACAGCATTGCAGTTGGCAGTCTTCATTTTCCCAGCTGTTGCAGCAATTTAGAAGGCTAAATGACATTACATTTCATTTTTATGCGCCCACTCTGAACTTTGGTCATACTGTATGTTGTTTTCATCTGGCTATCATCCAAAATTGCTTATGGAGGATCTAGACAGTGGTGTGCATATCGATTTTGTTTGTGGGGGTGTTATGCAAAAATAGAGACCGACTGATGTACAGGCCCCTAAAACGAGTGACGCAGCCATGAGCGGAGCACCACAGGTGCAAGCTTTCGAAAGGGTGTGGTAACAGAGGAATGTACATGTATATAATTTATTAAGTTATGTGTTGCTGTGGTGACGAGGAATATGTCTTTATATTATGTGTTACTGTGGTAACAAGAATATCTTTACTATGGTAACAGGAATATCTTAAATCTTATGTTACTGTGGTAACAGATGAATTTATCTTCAAATCTTATGTTACAGAAGAATATGTTTAAATCCTGTATTAACAAAGGAATAAATTTGTAAATTTTGTATAACTCTGTATATTTCAGGCTGAAGTTAAAATTTCTAAGAAAATAGGAGACAAATATTTACCCTTACCATGTATTCAGGGAATTGGATCTTGTAATTATGACGATCTTTGTGCTCTTCTAGCTCCAATTGGAACACAGTGTCCACAACCTCTGATAGCTGCTGGAATACCATGCCAGTGTCCTTTTAAAGCAGTAAGTAATATTTTTGAGTGTGCTAACAACAGCCTTTAAAGATGAATTATGTACAATGTAACATTTAGATAAACAGATGGCCGTTAATGCAATCATAGTTCAAAAATAGATATCATTTAAAATTTCATTCAAATTACTTTATTGTAATCAAAGTTATTTGTGTCGATTAATTACATGTATTATTGTAGCAATAATACAATAAGTCTCGATTATCCATTTTATTATAATTTATATACTGTAACATATGAAGCCAAATAAAGAACTGCAATAGGCACATTTACCTCTTATATATTGTATCTTTAAACTTTACTTCTGTCCACTAAAATGAATACAAATATATTTCCAACCAGTTATTACATGAAGGCCTATATTTCGTTTTGATCTACGACCAACACATGCTGCTCCTTCCATCTCTGTGTTAGTAATTTTCCAGGGTGGTTCTCCCTTATCAGTGGTGCAACACAAAGTAACTGGCAAAGGACAAGAAATTATTACACCGTACACTCCCTCGCGTTCACTTCGCTCACAGAATGAGAACCTTCTCGTATGTCCTCCAGTGAAAACTAAAAGTGGTGAGAGAACTTTCGCCCATAGTGGCCCAACATTATGGAATAGACTATCAAAAAAGACTAAAAACTCTAAAAACATGACATCTTTTAAGAAAACTCTTAAGACTGAACTATTCAACTTCAATGTGTTTAAATGTTTATCGTGTCATGGTTTATTTAATCTTATGTATATAGCGCTCTTGAGCAACTAGTTAGTTGGATATTCAGCGCTTTAAAAATAGATTATTATTATTATTATTATATTGTAGTCCTTACGTCCAGTATGCACAATGGCATGCGCGTGAAAAAACTTTTGACAATTGAAATTCCATTGCTGTCCAAAAAAATAAAGTTTCTTCATGGCAAACTGTAAGGTGTATGTATTCACGTCTTCGTTAGCCCAATTGGTTCAGAAAAGTAGGACTTAAACCCTATTTCATTCATTAATACCAAATTCACATGGAAACACATTTTAGAGTTACCTCGGACAGAGGAAATATCATAATTATGATTGTCGATATACTTCATCAATTCAAATGTTTTTATTTTTAAAAAGAATAAGAATAGATCATGTAGCTCTTTTTTTTTTTACAAAGTACACATCCGTATTTGAAAAAATATTTGTTTATATGACCTATGATAATATACAAGCTGATATAATTGAATTATGAACATACTGCATTTAATAAAAAAAAATTTTTTCTCATTAAATAATATACCGGTACATGTAAGTGATTATTATTCTAAACGAATGTTTAGTATAGACAGTGATTAGAAATTATATAGTAGTCCCGTTTCTCAAAATGTTAACTAAAGATAAAATCCGAGTTTTAGTAGATAACTTCAATTTTGATTGGCTAAGCACTAAAATCAGTCTAATATTATCCAATCAAATTATTAAAATTTGGATTTTATCTTAGTTAATATTTTGTGAAACAGGCCCCAGGTGTGTTATAAGTTACTTGTAACTAGCAATAAGAGATAAGAGTGGCTATGAAGGCCAGGTTATTTTTGTTTTACAATACTTATTATAACTAGCTGTAATAATGAATATTTATTAAAGAGGTGAAATCTAAAGAATTTCTTTGGGGTTTGGGGATTGAATTTGACTGCTGACAAGATGTCATGGGTGAGGGGGGGGTTGCTTGTACAGATTCTACTGCTATTAGTAATTTCATGCCATGTTTTATTTTTATAATTTCAGGGAAGCTACAAACTCGATTCAGCAACATTTGATGTCGGAAGTGCCGTGTTGCCTACCGGAGATTATATGGCCAGCATTAATGTCACTTCTTCGGGTTTTCCTGTTGGCTGCTATATCATTAACCTCACATTGTGCTGTAAGTCATTAACTAGTCTTTCAGCATAAGCGATATAAACTGCTATTCATCTGACTGTAGGGATTTTGAACAGTAGTGCCAGCAAATCGAAGAGCACTCTATTCTTTTGAACAACAAGGATGGACCAATATGGAATTCTAATCTCAAATATTATGGACAATATTGAGATATTGGATGTAACGAGAAAACGCCAGTTAGACAGCGAATGTGTGATATGTCTATAATTAATCATCCTGGTCATTATATCATTCAATTGCTAGGGGGATAGGTCACCAAAAGGTTTAATGCAGTGGTTCACGAATCCAGCATCTGATTGTTATCCCTCAAAGAACATTGTCACCAAAGACATCATCCAAATCCTGATATAAATACTAGGGGAATTACCTAAAACTATTTTCACTTTCCAAATTGAAATGTTGTAATGGGATTATGAAAGACTGGGTCAGGTGATTAGGAAAGGTGATTAGCTATATAGCAAGTGGTGTATAGATCAGAGATTTATATTCTTTTAAGGAAAACATGGCATTTTTTCATTATTTTTAGAGTAGTCTGCCACGATTCCATGTAAAGTGCTCTGTAGGGTTGCGACCCATTGGTCGAGGAACCAAGGATTTGTAAAGGTTAAACCCAACTTCTCTCTCCTTTAATTTCTTAAATCTTCTGTTTTTCTTACAGAAATGGAAGAAGAATCTGGAAGCTGGTAGAGACTCAAGATCTTCATTTCATGTCTCCTGCTTTTATTTTTGTATCACCATTCCTTCAAATTGTTTACTTTATTTTTACAAATTTGATATTTATAGACCCCACCTCACAAATTAGCTAACAGAACTTTCAACATAATTTGTCTTTTTTTTTAAATTGATTTTTGGTCTACAAATGCCCTTCAAACAGTATAAGAGTTACCCCCCTTTACAGATCGCATTTGGCAGGCTGGAATAATTCTGCCCACACATGTGTTCCTTGAACTTTCTTCCTTTAATATACATTATTTATGAGCTAAATCTAACTATTGCAGGTCTTTTTTTCTAATTTCAAATGTCATATAAATTCAGATATTTATTTACATATAATCAATCCTCTAGTTTTGTATGGTGTAGATCTGAAGTTTTGCTATATTTTTTAAGAATCTTTTTTGATAAAAAAAACCTGTATGTGTAGTGTATTTATATTCACGGGGAGAATACGTCATCACTTTTATTCACCTGTTTATTGTGTCCAGTAAATTCATCAATGGGCTGTGAGAGGTCCATAAGAATAAACCAGTACTTCAGTTTTTTTAAAGTAAGAAATGGTATGTCATAAATATTATAAATTCATCAGTCGTGTATATATAGAAGTCCATAAGAATAACAGTTACCTGTTGACCCCCCCAAAATATGGTCATTTGGTCAGAAAATCTTCTTTTTTTTCCGGGGGGGGGGGGGGGGGTTGGTGTGTGCATAATGTCTCTTTCTTAGCATTCCTAGCTAAATTACTGAGATAAGTTATTGAGAATTATACAGACCTTTCAGTGTTAGAATTTGTCTAGACACAAAAATATCAAAACCCAGTTATAGGGGACTTAATAAGTGAGGAGAAAAAAGGTTACAGTCACTGATTTTGGCTCAAACAAAATAGGGTGGGTCGGTAATGATACACTCCAGGTACATCAGCCTTATTTGAAATAAGAAATAGTATGTTACAAATTCACCATATTACCAACACATTTATATAAATATTAATATATATATATAGAACGAGATTGATATATACAGTGTTGATATATTTCATGCTATATAAAATTAGTTCATCAGGATCTTCTGGTGTGGTTCTCCTTTATCAGTGGTGTAGGACAGAGGGTCTGGCAAGAAACCATGTATAGTTGGTCAGATGGGATGAAAAACTGGGGTCCGAGGTACACATTGGTGTGCACATAAAAGGTCCCTTGGCAGCTGGAATTCGATATAAGAGTAGGCAAAATTTCATACGACACTGTATTGTGTAAGTCGGTCTTCATTCACCCACTCTTCATAAGCCCAGTCGGAGCAGAACAGTAGGACATTAAACCCCATTTCATTTTAAATAAAGATGTAAACAAATCATTTATACTGATTGTACAAAATACTTATGTAAAATCTGTAATATTAGATACACCATATGTTCACAATAAACATTAGGGTCTTCAACAGAATTTGTGTTAATTGTAAACAAAAACAAGCTCAACTCTTGAGTTGAAGGTCTCAGGCTGGCTTCCAGGAACTTTAGATTATTTACTTCAAGTTGGCTTCACCTTGTCTTTATTTGATGATAAGTCACGGGAAAACCTAATTCTAAATATGTGTTTATTTAACGGGAAGTCGGGAACCCTCATATAGCTCTTGCCTAAGTTGGCATAATATGTGGGAACCGAGCTACAATATTGTACCCGCGTCCTCTCTTATCCGCAACTACAATTGATACACTATTCGAAAAAAACTGCAGACAAAATGGCCGCCCCTCATGCGCAAATAGTGTAAACATCTGGTAAATCATGGTTGTGGATCAATCAGAGGTCACAATTTTGATCCGATTTCGATGAAACTTGAAATACATGTTTATATTGCCCAAAGATATTGGTTCCTTTCGATATTCGCGCATATTGGATCGTAACGTCCTGAATTATGGTTCTTGATTGATTAAAAAAAAGTCTCGTTTTTAGCTTGTGGTCCCTGTAGAGGTCACACTTTTTATCTGAGTTGAAAAACGTGTGAATATACCACCGTTAAACGCTTAGAACTTGGTTCCTTAAAGCGTTTAAATACATCACCATTCCACCACAATCAAGGTTTAATTCGAATTTCGATTAAATCGAAATGAAACTGTCCAACAAAATGACCGCTCTTTGTGCGCAAACTGTGTAGAAGTGTGTAATGCGCAGGTTGTGGATCCTATAGAGGTCACAATTTTTATCCGATTTGATAAAACTTTTTAAAAAAACTATCTTTATATCCCAAAGATCTCAGTCTATTTTTAAATTTGCACTTTTATTTTCAGGTCATATCTTTCCGGATAATTGCCCCTGAGTGTACAAAAACATATGGTTTAATTTCATTTCAATAATTCGCTTGTGCGTAGGGGGTCTTTAGCAGTGGGAGGAAACCGGAGGACCCAGAGAAAAGCCACGAAGTTGGACAGGAGACCCCCCTTCTTGCCACGTACAGCCGGGGATTCAAAACCACGCCAGTTGACCCAATGACAGGCTTTATGATACACCTCATATGTGCTAACTATACGGCCCCCCTCCATTATGTCTGAGATTTTGAGAACCTTACAGTTACTAATTAAGTTACATTATGGGAGATAAAATAAAGAGATGACAGTTCTCACTATAATAGTTAAAAACTAGATAGTGTAAAGATAATTTGCTGAAAATTTCAGTCAAATTGATTCACTAATAGCCGAGAAAAAAGCTTTTGAAATATTCATAGCCTCGGTCATCATTACTCAAATCATTAATATAAACAGCATAGTCTAGATTATCCACTTGATTGATTTAATTATCAACCGCCATTAAGCGACATATATGATTTTAATCTGCCAACATCGAAGGCTAGCCTTGACATAAAGAGTTTATTATGGTCTGGATATGTTAATTAATGCCTAATTGATTATTTAGATAACATCTCAGGCTTAAAGAAAGACTTATAAAAAGCAGATTTTGCTCTTGCATAATGCTATTTTAATCAACGGTTATATATATGTGGCCATAACATTATTCATGCTACTACATTCAACAAATATAATATATTATAACGCCAATAGACCTACAAGTACGTTCAGAATGACAATTACACTCGAAAACAAAGTTTAAGGGTGCTAAACTAGAAATGGACACAAAAGGGCCGCAACGCATTTAATAATGTAGTTTAATATGAAGGTAAACAAACTGATATACATTCAATCGTTTCTGTTTTACTCGGGTATCACGTGGTTAAGTAAGACGCTGGCTCGCTAGCCTGGAAGTCGGGTGTTTGATCCATGCATTGGCCGAGACAGTTCATCAAGCTTTTCCGGCATGGTTTCCCTTGCCAGTGATGCAGGACAAGGACAGTTGTCTAGTCGTTCGGGTGGGACGAAAAACCGAGGTCCCATGTACACGTTGGTGTGCACGTAAAAGATCTCTTGGAAGTTGGATTTCGATATAAGAGTAGGCCGTAGTACCGCTGGCCGGGGAAAATTTCCATCAAAGGAGAACAGTACTGTAGGACGTTAAACCCCATTTCATTTCATTTCAGTGTTACGGTAATTTCTAATCTAATCTGAATATGAGTTTATACCGCTAGTATTCTCCCATGGGATATATTTAGTCTTGGTCCTCGAATAGCTTCATTACAATACAAATGGCGCAGGAACGTATTCTAACACACGATTCATGTGGCAATTTTAAAATTGTTCATTTTGTCTTAAATATTGGATATTAAAAGAGTAAGAACTTCTTTTCACGGTAAGAGCACAACATCGCTGTTGATTAAACTGACCATTTACATTGTCAAAGACTGTAGATGATAGGCCTATTGAGTTAAAGACTTGCCTCCTTTAGATAATGGGGGGGGGGGTGGATGGCCGAATCGTAAGCGTGTGAGCGTTGTATCCACTGACGTCATTTTGGAACTAACACATGGTTCAATTTTCTATCAATAATTCACTTGCGCATACTGGTCTTTTTGCAGTGGGTGGAAACTGGTAGGACACGCGACCTTACTTTTTATCACGAACTAAACGGAGAATAGAATCAAAACATTAGAAAGTGGAATAATGATAAGATAATCTACGCGCATGAAACCACTTGGGCTTACCACTCGACCTGTATTGGCCGAGAAGGTTTCTCCTAGTACGGGACAAACAACTGAGGTCAACTTAATTGTTAGCTAAAGAACCCATGAATGGCACGAAGTCAACTAAAGAATGGCAGCACGTTAACTGGGAGAAATAATTCATTTCAAGAAAGATCGGACGTTTCCGTATATATGTTAATAAGTCACGTGGTATACTATACTTGGATATTTGAGAAGATGCTATGCGCAAGTTGATGAAAAGAAAGCGTGAATGACAAATGAGATGTTGCAGAGTGCAAATGTGATTTGTAATGAGAGAATTGTAAAATGTAGAAATGTCAAAGAACAGCATTCTGCATTAAAACATTTTGTCATTTGACACATTACATTTGTCGTTTTACATTTAACTTTGTCCTTCGAGGTATTTTGACTTTATCATTACCGGTATTGTGACTTTGTACATTGTACTTTTTACATATAATCAATGGAAAAGACATTTTAGCAGAGCATTTAATATTGGCAGCGATACCCTTCCATAGTCAAAGGCGGACAGGTGAACTAATGTGGGGCATATATAGATACCGTGCATATTATTCTGCTCACTTTGCTCCAAAAAAATGAAAGAAAAGAAGAAATGGGGGCGGGGGTATTTATTTTTTTGTAAAAAAAAACGAGCATAGAGAACAGCCAATACTTTCAGGAATGAAGCTTGATGTCATTACAACATACAAATGTATACAACAGCATGCAGTTGCAGGCAACCCCATTCCATTACATGCAACGTACAAAATTTGGCCGAAACGAACAATATATCTGTTCCGCAATATCTATGTTTTCTCGTGCACAATAATTATTGGAATTATTTTTTCATACACAGGGATATTGCCATTTTATAGTTTCGGTTATGGACAATATAAAAGTAACATATGGTTTAATATCTTACTTTTGTCCTTTGTATTGTTTAATTGGCATTGTTGGAATGGTGTAGTTATTAAAAACTAACCAATAATGACATTTTTATAGCTAATAAATGGTCAATAAATAGTCTAAAATATCTTGTTTATACGTCCACATTATACATCGCCCTTTTCTGCGTGCGTCGAGGTGGGTGGGTGGGTGTTTGGCAGAGCCATGTCAATTTTCTTTTTGTATGTCTGTGTGTCTCTTACAAGCCAGATTTCTTAATCAATCGTCTTGAAAAATTTTCGTATGAATTCCTTATACCATAAGGATGATCTCATTTGTTGTTGCCGCATGCCAGACCCCCAGGGGCAGCGTCCATTTCTTTTATTTGTTTTTTGTCGTCTACAGGCCGCATTTCTTAACGTATCATCTTGAAACTTGTGCATACTCATTTTTTGTACCCAAAAGACATCCCTATCGTTTTGGGTGCATGCCCAACCCCCAGTGGCAGATCCCCTCCCATTTTCTTTTTGTGTGTAGGTGTGCCGCCTACAGGTGGCCACAATTCTTAATCGATCACCTTGAATTTCTTTTACACTAATAAGGATGGTCTCTATTGTTTTGGGCGCATGCCTGACCCACAGTGGCAGAGACACGCCCATTCCTTGTATTTATTTGTTTGTCATCTACAGACCGCATTTTTTACCGATCGTCTTGAAAACTTTTTTATACTTTTCCCCTATACTCTAAGGATGACCTCTATTATTATTTTTGGTACATGTCGAACCTTAGACAGAACTACGCCCAATGTTTGTGTTTTGTTCGCATACCTATTCCTTATACCCTATTGTTATTTTGGTGATTGCTCAACCCCCAGGGGCAGAGCCACATCCATATTTCTCTGTGTCTCGGCGTGTTGCCTACAAGCTACGATTCTAAATGCGTCGTCTTTGAACTTGGGATATATATTCCTTGTAGCCTAAGGTCGTCAACTATTGGTGTTGGTACACGATCCTCTCCTCTACCCAATTCCCTGCCCTTTCGGCGGTGTCCCACCCACTTTTTGTGGATATTCTGTCTGTAAATGATATACAGGTTGCAATTATTTACAGATTTGGATCCAATTTGAAATGATCCAGCATAGGCTTGTACCTATCTATATTGGCACATGCCCAACCCCCAGGGGCAAAGTCATGCCAAATTTTGTGTGCTTTTTGACAACAGGGTGGAATTCTAAATGGACTATCCTGGAACTTGGCATATTTATGCGTTATACTGTAAGGATATCAACTATTGTACCACACCCACTTTTTTATTAGTTTTTATCTCTACAGGTTGCAATTGTAAACAGATTTTGGTCAAATTGAGCATATCAATCATTTCAATAAGAGGGTGGTACCTATTTTTATTGTTTCAAATCCACCTACCAGGGGCAGAGTCGTGCCCAATTTGTCTATTTATCGTTGACAGGCTGCAATTCTGAATGGATCACCTTGGACGTTTGCAGCAAGACAGCAACTATTTATTTTGGTGCATGCCCGAACCCCTGAGGCAGTGTCCCACCCACTTTTTTGTTAATATTTTGTCTGCTGTGAATTTGGCAAAACAAACTCTTGGCCTTTCTATTCCCTTCGCCATATTACAGCCATTTCATATTTCATTCTCTTCAATTCAAAAACTACATCAATCGAGGCAGGAATGTGGACGTATATTGCTGTATTATATTATTGTCTTTGTGATTGGATTTAAAGGTACCGGTACGACGATTCGTCCAATAGTACTATACCCCAATATTACCAAATACAAGCATATTATACTACCTCAAGATATTGACAAATAATGATAGAATACTTCAATAATATAAAACAAATTCGCGGAATTAGAAACTATTGTACCACAAAATGGAAGTATCAAATTAGTATTTTTTTTAATATTGTTGTTTACATTTAAAATTCAAAACATGAAAAGGGGAATAAACTGTATTACTGTATTTAGTCATTTCAAGTAGAATAATCGGATTGATTGATCTGGATTTCTATTTGCCAATTTGCTCATTAGTAAGTTTATTAATCAGCAGGTTAATTAGTCTGAAGGTCCAATAATCTGTAGATATATTCAATTGTAGGTTCATTAGTATGTTCACATGTTCATTAGTCTGTATGTTCATTCATTAGTCTGTATACCATTAGTGTTCGCGTGTATGATCCCTGCAGTAGCCGATAAAGTTTATCGAAATTTTCTGACGTGGGGTCTCCATGTCAGTGAGAAGGACAAGTCTAGTCGTTCGGATGGGACGAAAACCACGGTCTCGTAAAAGATCCTTTGGCAGATGGAATTTGATATAAGAGTAGGTCATTGTGCCGTTACCCGGCCAAAATTTCCCTCATAGCACACTGTATGACGTATACCCGATTTCATTAGCCTAGTAAGGAGCAAAACAGTAGGACATTAAACCCCATTTCATTTCAGTAGTGTTCATTAGTATGAAGATTCTTAAGTCTGTGGGCACATTAGTCAGCAAGTTCATTATTTTGAAAGTTCAAATATCTGAAGATACAATTAAATTTGTCTGTAGGTTCATTAGTCTGTAGTAGGTTCACTAGTCTGCAGTAGGTTCATTAGTCTGTAGTAGGTTCATTAGTCTGTAGTAGATTCACTAGTCTTCATGAGACAGTGCTGTAGGTTCATATTAGCCCAAAGGTAGGGTCCATAGCCTTAAAGGGTCTCATTAGCTCAAAGGTAGATATAGAACAGTGTTTGAAGTTATGTCAATATTCAAGATTTTGAGGAGTCCCTGTGGCTTGATGCCCACCCCACACCTCTGTCAGAGATGCAGGAATAGTCGTATGGATTTTACAAAAAGTCGAGGTACACATTTACGTGTACGCAAAAGAACACATGACAGATGGAATTTGAAATAAGAATATGCCGTAGTGTAGTTGATTCGAAAAAATTATTCTCATAGCACACGTATGACATTCATTTCCTTTAAATCTTCTTAAAACACGTGACGCACCGACACCTGTTCATGCATTCTGTGCGGCTTCGCAGTTGGACACATTTAAACCGTTCAAAATGGAAGTATTAAAACTATTGGCACTGACGTGAGTAGTGTATTTATTAATTTTGTTCGACATTTCCATATATACCACAATAATGTGAGGTATTTAGTCTTTTCTTTTCAGTAACGATTTGTCATTTGAATTGTTCGCTAAAAATATATAATATATTTCTCACAGTTTGCTCCGCGCTAATGTGCAGTCAAATTGATTATTTAACATATTAACTAAAGGGCCATTATGTCAGATTAGATTTAGAGCTGATAGTTCTCGTTATAATAATTTTAAAAAGTAGAAAAGGAAATATGTTGGAAATTTCATCAAATTACTGCACGTTGAGCAAGTTATCGCCGTTCCAAGAACAGAATAGTTTCGATTGTCATCGCAACCGTTGGTACGATAATAAACAAAGACTCAGTTATTCATTTTAAAATTAAATCAGTATCCGCAAATACATGTATTATTTTAATCTGTTGAAAATCGAGAGTATCCAAGAGTTTCCAATGGCATTGAGAGTTCGTTATGGTCTTGGTAAATTTATTAATATCTAATTAATAATTTATATCACATTTAAAAGGACCGGCAATCGGTTGATTCAGCTCTTGCATAATCCCCGTTTAACAAACCAAATTCTAAATACCAACACCAAATAATCCTCAGACTTGGTTGGTTTGAAATCGTATTAGATAAACACATTACAGCAAATTGGCTTAGGTCTTATTTTACATATCGAGTACCATAAGTACTAAACAGAATAACACTATTTTGGATTGATGTTCCTAGAAACCCATCTTTCACAATATTGTAGTTATCCGGGAAATCATATTGCGCTAAAATGAAGCAATGAAACTTTAAATATCCGAGTAGTCTGTGGATTGGTTCATCTGCATTGTCATTAGTCTGTCGGTTCATTGAACTGCTGGCTCGTCATTATGTAGATTCATTGGTCTGTTGGTTCATTTGTCTGTAGGTTAATTAGTCTGTAGGTTCACTGGTCTGCTAGTTCTTTGGTCTGTTGGTTTATTGGTCTGCTAGTTCATTAGTCTGTAAGTTCATTTGTCAGCTGGTTCACTGGTCTGTTGGTTCATTAGACTGTTGGTTCATTGGTCTGTTGGTTCATTCATCTGGATTGTTATTGATCTGTTGGTTCATTGGTCTGTAGGTTCAAGGGTCTATTTGAGAAAGATCCGTTGATTCATTATTACGTAGATTGATTCGTCTGAATTTTCATTAGTTTGTCGCCTCGGAAGTTAACCAGTGTGCACGTAACTCATCTAGTCAACAAATACTCTATCTCATTCGCAAGTTTGACTTCCCAGTCAACAAGTCGCAAAACCATAGGTTTTCCGGTGATTTGACCTACCGTACTTATAATGAGTGTCACATTTTCGGGTTCTTCTTGATAGATTGTTCAAAATGATCCCTTATTTATATAGCGCGATAATACTAAATCAAAAGTTTCTATTGTATTTTTCAAGTTTTCCCTATTGAAGTTTGGAAACGCTTTTGTAAACTGGAACGTTTTTAGCTGAGATTTAAATGCATTTAAGGAGTCGTTAGTTCCAATGTTGTAAGGCAACGCATTCGTTGGGCAACGCTTGCATTTATTCTTTTAACGGTACCTAAAACACCCAAAATGTTTTGGTAAGCAATTATTGATTTTGAATATAGATTCCCATGTGTGGGCGAATCACCGTCTCCTGTAAAGTTCCAAAAAATATTACACAGTGGGCCTCTTATACAGTATAATTGAAACAACATACACACCAATATGTCAAATAGTGTAGGCAGAAAAAACAGCCATGTGTATTTAACTTTGACCAAACGTGGAATAGTAAAGCCATGTGTATTGAACTTTGACCAAACGCGGAATAGTAAATATGACGAAAACACTGTATAGGCTATAGCCCAGCAAACTGAGACTGACTATGATTTTAGCAAAAGTTTCCCAGTTAATGAAAAGCAACTCCACGTAGAGCAAATTGGTAAAAATATCTTGCACATCTATAAATTTGCTTATCTCCCCTCCCTCATCTACCACAGCAGCGGTTTATGTGTGTATCCCCCACCCCCTATAGCATGCACATGCCAAATATAGCAATACGTGAAGAAGTGTTACGAATATTCGTAAATCTCGGTTATAATATATAGAGGCCACATGTTTTGAGGGCGGAACCCCATCTTTAATAGAAGACTTGACCTCGCTTTGACTCCGTAGGCTACATCTTAGCAAGGTCTTTACGTAATACTCTACGTTTTTCGTCACTAATTTCAATTAGTTTTAGACCCAGCTCAAGACCTCCCTGATTCCTCAATAGAAAATATCATCGCGAATACCAAGCCGCGCGTCTTCCAAATGACCTGTCTAGCTGCAGATGATCGAGTTGCAACGTTCGAGGTTCTTAATAGGATTATGATATGATCTTCTCCTCATCTTGGTCCAAACCTTTCTAATTAGCCCACGTTTCTGTTCTCTAGGCTAGTAAGATTGTTTTTCAACAAAAGGCTTTTAGCGACTGTAATCGAATCTATTCCGTTATGTGTTTGTATTACAGTCGGCGGTAAAGGGGAATAACGGACCCAAAGTTCGAGAATTTCAGAACTATTTTAGCAACGACTACATATTGTAAAACTGGCAGTCATTGCTTCAGAAACAAGGGCCACCCGGAAATGGTATAATGCTATATTATGTTGAAGCAGTGCAGAGTAAAGCCTCTTCGTAAATTTGGGTTCTTTGTCGCACGTTCTATATTTCTATGGGTAGACCTACATGTATATGGACCAGTTAACACCGCTGTCTTCATATGGAAGAATGAACCTTCGTACTACGACAAGATGATCCATTTGATTGCATGCCACTTCAATATCCAACACTTTTATTTGTTTATTGTAAAACTTCTCTCTTATGGACTATATCTATGTTTTTAAAATTAATTCTAATTCGTCCTCGCGAATCATGTTTGTTTACATTAGTGCAAGAATTATGGGATTTATAGTGGGAAGGGGCGCAACTCTGACTTGACTGTTTGACTGGGCCAAATACAAACTGATCCCGCAGTGAATATTCGCTTGACCGCTACAATTCGTTAGTAATTCTCTGTGAAACAGGTTGGGCCAAATATACGGCCAAAGATCACTAATTTTCCAATTGACTTTAATGTTAATTCTCGCCTCTTAGACCGGCTGTAATTTTCCCCTAAATATTCGTTGGGTAGAATGCTTTCTGTATCCTTCCGCCTCAATATCATGAATATTCACCAAAACCTGTCGGAAAATGTGTTTAATTCAAACCCTTTTCTAACGATTCTACACCAAAAAGTCAACAAAAATCGTCATGCAAAAGGAGGAAAAGGAAAGGGAAAGAAATACTTTCGCCCTACATTCTCTATGTGACGGCGTAGAAATGTTTAGTGATCTGTGTCCATATTAGATAATCAACCACCACTCAGCAAACCTCGTAAGATTTCGGACAATCTAAACTCGGCTGTATGATGAATTCCGCCATATTGGAACTACTTTAAAAATCCCGGATGAAACATGTCTGCGCCCATTTCAAACACAAGTTGGCGACCTATTTGGCTAGCGACCTATTCGACCGATCCAGCTGTAAGATAATGACGAAATTACACTCCTATTCTGAGCTGAAGGAATGGATAAAAAATAGTATATTCTACTTTCATTTGATAGACATAACGTTTTATTTTATTGGTTGATAAATAGAGACTGTTGTCTTTACTCTAAATAGGTTTCCAACGAACAGGTTGCAGCTCGATCGGTCGAATAGGTCGCTAGCCGAATCGGTTCCCAATTTGTGTAATAGCGTCAAGTTTTCCTGTTAAAGTAAACCGGTAGCCGCATCGCAAATGTATCACATATCACTTACTGTCATACATCCGAGACTAGATGTAGTTTACGGAATCTGTCGAGATCAGCCGAGTGAATCAACCACATTAAAAACCAAACTTCCAGTTACGCATACGTTGAAGACTAGGGGTTTCTGGGTTACCGAGGCTATTAAGAAGGTGCCAAAATATACGTAGGAATGACGTTGCCAAAATCATTATTCCATTTTCAATGTTCACGATGCAAACTGCATCCGTTAAAAATATGTATTTTAGTTTAACGATTTGCATTTTCCATTGTTCCACAATACCAAGATCAAATGTCACATTCTTGTAATGAAGAATACACTTCTCAATAATAAAAAATACAGTATACTAGTTATTTTGCCATTACACATCTCCACTATGCATTACAGACAAATGCATATCAACGACGAACATAAAGAAAAATGTTAGAGCTAAGAAGGAAATTAATAATTTATGCTACGAAGGGGAAACCACGCCGAAGTATATGCCGCCACCCGTACCCCTACCACACATACATACAGGGGCGTACATATCGATTTCGTTTGGGGGGGGGGGGTGTTTAGCCAAAATGCGACCGACTGATGCACATACCCCCGCCCCACACACCAGTGGTACTACAAACTGGGCAGTTCACTATAATCGTGAATATGATTATGCTGGGACAGTATAAGACAACTGACGAGTAGAATAATGATTTTAAAATGGAATCGAGCGCCGCAGGCGCGAAAAAATTTCAGATATGTAACCGAGTAGAAGAATGATGTTATAATGGAATTGCGCCGAAGGCGCGGAAAAAAAAAAATTCAGATATGTAACAGAGCTTTCAAATATTTGGGACTGGGGTTGATAAGAAATGGGACATAATCTTGAGGCTTATCTGTCAATTTCGCTTGTTTTATGATTGTATGTTTATTTCATTAATTCATTTAGTCGGAGACCGACTGCGGTGAGTACTTTTTTTTGAGACCGACTATTTTTTGCCGTGGTAGAAAACATTTTATAGAACAACATACTCACAACAGAATAAGAGTGACAAGCAGACATGGTTATTTTATACTATAGTAAGTTTTGAGTGACGTATGCAATTTAGGCACACGGATTCCCGCAAATACATAGCATTTGGAATCTGTTCTGGCATTGTTTTTGAGACCGACTGCAGTGACTGCACTTATTTTGTGACCGACTATTTTTCTCCCTTGGTGAAATTTTGTTGTTAGACCAATTTAACATACTTACAACAGAATAAGAGTGACGTATGCAATTTAGGTTCACGGATTCACGCAAATATACAGTATTTGGGATCTTTTCTGGCATTGTGTTTGAGACCGACTCAAGTGACTGCACTTATTTTGAGACCGACTATTTTTCTCCCTGGGTTACATTTTGTTGTAAAGACTAACATTATACTCACAACAGAATGAGAGTGAAACACAACATCTTTTCAAAAATGATAAGTTGACATGGTTATTTTATACTAAGACTGCTCCTATTTTGCGACAGACTGCACTGATTTTTATACTAAAGTTTTGCGTGAGTAGCGTGACGTATACAGTGAGTACTTATTTTGATACCAACTACCTCTACTTTGTGACCGACTGCACTAATTTTGCGACCGACTATTTTTTTTGCGTGAGTAGCGTGACGTATACAGTGAGTACTTATTTTGATACCGACTACCTTTACTTTGCAACCGACTGCACTGATTTTGCGACCGACTATTTTTATACTAAAGTTTTGCGTGAGTAGCGTGACGTATACTTATTTTGATAACGACTACCTCTACTTTGCGACCGACTGCACTGATTTTGCGACCGACTATTTTTTTTTTGCTGGGGGGGGGGGGTGTACCACCCCCCCACACACCCCACATTTACGCCCCTGCATACATACAAACCCACATAGGTGGAGTCTATAGTGTTAAATCTGTAGAGACCCTAGATTTGTACATATATTATTGAAACCTAAACACTGAAAGGATTTGTTGCCCCGAAAATGAGCATTTCGTATACAGATCTTGTATCATGACTCCAACTCGTTTTGCTCTAATTTGGATTTTTTCTTTTCAAGAGAGGAGGAAATGTTTGTTAAAGTTACAATTTCATATTTTGAAATTATATTTTTAAAATGTATTAAAATAAAATCTTAAAATAGATGGTATCTATGAACAGTCCTACCTTGTAAAAGAATAACCCTATTAATCCTATTATTCACTATTGCCAGTTGAAAAAATGAGAAAAATACCATTTTTTTCAACTTTGAATTCAAACGTTTGAATTCAAACGTTTGGGGATAACTATTGCATGTGGGGAGGGGGGAGTAGAAAAACAAAGGAGGTAATTGTGTCATTATTTCCGGTGTGAGTGACTTTCAAGTGTGGAAAATTATGCCAATGATTGTATAATAGTGAGTTGACAACTTATTGAGAAAAAGACATAGAAATAATTTTGTTTTGACTTTCTTAGAAAATATGAAATTCTCGCTTTAAATGGGCGTTAGGTAGGACTTCAACGAAGAACTGACAATTCTCGCTAAAAGTTAAAAAAAATAGATAATGAAAGCAGAATTGGCTGAAAATTTCAGTCAAATTGTTTCACTCTGAACTGAGATAACAGCGATTCCAATTTTAGGCTACCCTCGATCGTCTTTATTGCCATTTGTACAATAAAAAATAAAGTCACTATTATCCATTTTTACTTTAAATCATCCATCACAAAACGTATTCAAATCCATTAAATATCAAATACTAGAGATGGCATCGGGAGTCGATTATGGTCTTGATGCCTAAAGAAAGACATGCAATATGCAGAGTTAGCTCTCGCATAATGCATGCTTAAATACATCTGAATAATAAAGTAATTTAATTTTCAAAAATCCAACATTTCAAGCATTAAACCACCACTTATCACCGTGTCAACGCATATATCTTTATAGTCGATTACAAGATTTCGATTTAAAACTCACTAATTTTATTATTTAAACAGACAACTCTATGATGATTTATTTCTTTATTTCACTTCAACAGCTGATGCAATAATTGTATGCGCAATATATCAATATAGATACTGTGCATATTGGATCATACTGGTTAATTTTTCAATATGAAAATTAACCATACAAATATTGTTTTTGTTAACATATAATATGTAGTATAGAGCTGATAAAATATTGACATTAATAAATATAAGCACACCAAATGAACCACACTATTGATTTAAATCAAGAAAGAGCAGAATTATGATACGGGCGCTTAATAATAATATATATTTATATTGTAAATGGGTGCCACGGTAGCTTAGTGATTGGGACATTGGTGCTAGCCGACAGGGTCTCGTTTTCGATCAAGGTGGTGGCCGAAAAAGTTCATAGGGATTTTCTGGTGTGGTTCTCACATGCTCGGGGTATAGGACAAAGGGCCTGACAACGAACCGTTGACAGTTGGAATCCGAAATAAGAGTAGAATTTTATACAAATCGGACAATAAATAATTAACCTTGAACCTGTAACCTGAATTAGTCGTTGGCGGCTAAGGAAAATTATCGAGACAAAAATTGTTCATATTTTTGCTCAAATCAGAGGACCCTTTAACTTTGTGTAAAATGCCATAAAATATTCATAAATAAAAAAAAACTTTGTCAAAATTTAAATTTGAAAAAAAAGCAACATTACGGCAATATTAAAAAAACCCCGACAACTTCGATTATACCGGACATGTCGCATTGTAGCAGAACGTTCGAAATAGCTTCGATTTCTAAGTCTCGCCCACTTTCCCCGTAAAGCCGAAGACATCGGATCGATCCGACAAGTAGTTTCTGAGATATGACCAAAGCGTAAAAAATAATAAGAGGAAGAGAGAGAGAGAGAGAGAGAGAGAGAGAGAGAGAGAGAGAGAGAGGGGTTTTTAGGAGTGGGAGGAAACCCACGAGGTTGAGAAGGCGCCCTTATCTCCATGCCACATACGCTCACACCAGGGGTCGAAACCACAGCCGCAAGCCAGAGGTGACCGGCCAGCTAGAGGTCGAAGCGCAGCAATCAATAAGAGGAACAACAATCTTAACAAAAAACTAATGCTTCAAATAAGCTAATCTCAAACCTAACCCTAACCCTGAACCTAGCCCAAACATTTACCTGAGTCCTAACCTTCAATCTCGCCAACCATCACGTGACATAACCTTATTTACATCTCAGCGACCTTGAAGAAATCTTAAGTTAGCCTTAAGAAATAGGTGTAGTCGTGAATGGACCCGGGAGCTACTGGATAAATACGGAAATATACTTCAACGGAGTATACTGCGGTGGATGAGGTAAGGTAATAATTTTATTTCCTTGCACTTGCCCAATAATTTTGCGGATTATTTTAATAGAAAGCGACATGTATTATGTATATTTAATGAGAGGCGTGTGGGTGAATGTTCGTAATCCGAACGACTTTAGCTGTCCCGTGCCAGACACTCTGCCTTGCACCACAAGGGGAACCACATCGAACACGGGACCTCCGGCTCCAGGCTAGCGAGCAAACGTCTTACTCCCTGAGCCACCGTGGCCTCCCTATTGTGGACATACGACACTGTATCATCAAATATAAACATAAAAATTCTTACCCCACTTTACCAAGCATGTCATTACTTTATTTTTAAAGATATCGGACCAGGGGCGGATTGGGGCTGGTAATCAGAGCAGCCCCTTTTACTGATCGTGGAACCAGGCCAACGGGAGGGGGGGGGGCTCCCCTGGAAATTTTTGAAAAATGAATCCCAACTATGCAATTTGGGGGCATATCTGATTATATCCTCTTTCAAATAATATATTTCATAAATCGATTTACTTAGGTCAAAAACCCGACGTGCAAGTAATTTACAACCAGTAACCTGTGAAATTATCATATCGTCATATTATTAACCCTTGTGCGTATACGACCATATCCTTAACGATTATGAGAAATGGGTTCATAATTGTCTAGCGAGAATTTTATACATTGTCAGCTACTTAATGTCGATTATAATACTGCAAATAGAATGGACGTGAGGCAGTGGCAACATTCATCATTTGATAAGAAACTTCGAGTATTACGATATTTTAAGATTTGTATGGTTGAATAAGTAGGAATATTTTCATTGAAAAATATCCCATTTTTGTTGCCGGGAGCGCTAGGTGATTCCTCTTGTTATGGAAGGCCACGAGACACATTGGTACAGAGTGACGAAAGTGAAATTCATAAAAGCTGCTTTTTGAATTTTGGATTCTGGCGTATCCGTACAAACCAGGTGCAGGTGACTTCATAATTAGCAAATTGTCGGGCGACAGTGTCGGGTGTATCCGACGAAATTTTCGGATGAAATTCAGAATCCCCATTGCAGGATTCCGAATTCTGGCCCACGCCCAGCACACCCGGCCCAGAAAGTCTATAGCAGCCAATTCCAGACTCCAGTGGTGGCGTGGCGGCCAGTTAAAGCCACCGGCCTCATACAACATGATCATCATCGCTCCATGGCCGGTCCAGTACCCCCTCTCCCCATATTATATTCAGCAGAAAAGGTGTTTTTTTTTTAGACGAATTGGACAAAATTATTTTTTTTTTATTTTTTGTCCGACCGGCCCTTCGGTCGATCGTTCGACCGACCTTTCGGGCGATCGCTCGCCCGACGGCCCAATCCGCCCCTGTATCGGATAGGTTATGATACACTGAACGATACAGTCATGAACAATTAATTATATTGCCTCACTTTACTAAATATGGCGTTAAATCTAATTTCTCACACTCATTTCATTTCACAAGCGGTTATCTGCCCCATCACAAACCAGAAAAACACTAACCCAGTGTAATACTTTATTTTAGTCTGAATCAAAAAAGTTTGGCCCCTCTATTGTCAGGACGATTTACCCAGTACTACCAAATACCACCCAATACTAACTAAATACTAACCATTACCACCAAATAGTACCTCATTATTGTGAAAAACTAACATAATGGTTTAATTAAATAAAATAAACAGAGTTTATTCGTGGAATTACAAAAAATTGTTACAGTGAATTGTAGATCAAGCGTCTAAAAAAGACTAGCCAAATGTGATCAAATATCTTCCAATTCTATCGCAACTTATATAATGTTTACAAAATATATTGTACCTTATTATTATTCAAAACTAACATTATTTTAGCACATTACACCACATGAAATATAATATGGCAAACATAAAACATTACTAAAAGTATCATTCTAAATATTCGACCACAATTTCATCTACAGTAACACAATTTACGAAGAAAATTTCCATGGACACAATCTGAATCATGTCCATATTTGTTTATTCGGCTGATATCCCCCGCCATTGTGAAGTTTCCAGTTGTTTCGTCGTACCGGACGGATGCTTCAAATTCTCCTGATCCGGGCGTCAGTGATACGGCTACTTGAAAAATATGTTCTGAATATACACGTTCTTCGTTATCCGACACCATTCCTCTTCTGACATCAGTCCGTCTTTTTACTAATTTTGAAAGTCTGTCGTTATATTTTATGATGTGAACCGATTTCGTACGTCCTAATTTTAAGGGCCAACATATGTCCGTAACGTTATTTAACACAAATTGTTGATTTATATAAGTTATTAAATAATTGACGCTCATATTATAAAACTGATCATTGGTAGATAACTCTTGCTGTGACATACAAGTACACCAATGAGGTAATATACCAGCATGGTCACATGATCTAGACACAGGAATTTCTTCAAATAGACTTATCCCCCTTTGTGTAACGTCTCGCCCACCTTTGAGATCACCAGTAAAATGCAAAACATCCTTTAAAGTTTCGTAAATATCAAAAGGTGTCGTTAATCGATTTCGGTTTATTTTTAAATTGTGTGATATTTGGGGATATTTTTTATAAAACCATTTTGGAAAAGCCAAAAACATCATTGGTAGTCGTTCTTCAAGGTTTCCCATGTACGATCCTCTGAACTGTCCTAATCTTATTCCGTGATCACTGAAAAATATTAGCACAGTGTTGTTGAGTAAGCCCTGATTGTGAATATCCCTGAACATGTTTGAATAGGGAATGTCAGCAGAGGCCGTGTTCGATATAGAATCGTGAGTTAATCGGGTTAGAAAGACGAAACCAAAATAGGGATCTCTCTGATACAATTTCATGAACTCTGTCGTGTAATTAAGAACCATGTTAGTTTCAAATCGATCCCCAACACAATGATGATCCGACATCCATACAGAGTTATCTCCCTCTACAGCCAGAGCAAATGGACGATAGTAGTGATCGACGGGTGGAACGTGAAATCCACTTTTTTGCAAATTAAAACAGCCAATCCGAGGATGATCCTCGGCGTACAAAGTAGAGTAGCCACTGGATGAAAAATTCTTCCAGATGAAATTATATTGATCAAAAGGTTCTCCACTTTTCTGTTCATTCCATGGCAACTCTTCCACAAAACGCCCGGTTGTCATGGGAACGATATTAACAAAAGTATTATCAGCGACTTTGTTGTAACCTTGTAATTCTATAGCATTCAGATGACGTAACAGATAATCACGTGTTTTAGGCATAGTTCTGATATGATTTAATCTCGAAACAGAATCGACACCAATCATAAGAACGTTCAAGGTTTCCCGCGGTTTGTTCTCTTCCTTGTGCTTAGTAAAGCGAGTCTTTAATTGTTGAAGTCTGATTGGTTGTGGTAAGATAAAGGCGTGGTAATTAGAATATATAACACTGTGTGATTTATCATAACATTTAACACGTATAAACTGTTCAGTAACTACAATATCCTTATTAAATATCGTACCATGAGGTGTATATTGGTATTTATTATCATCCGTGTTATTGCCACGATTTATACCATGATATTCACAATAAGAAAAATTTCCATTGTAAGTAGTATTTATCACATCCATGTTTAACCTTAACCTTTCACCTTGTTGAAAGGTCATTGACCTCACACCTGTACATTTGATCAATTCCTTGTTTCTAACCAATAAGTTGATGAACGAATCGAATGGATCCACATTGGGAATATGACAAACTTCTGTGTCGACAAGAAATTCTGGAATGGCTGTTGAAGAGTGAATTAATCGATTTGTTATCATTTTAATGGTAGCCATGTACATGGACAAAACGATCAGAAGCATCATAAAAAAGACATAGTTCTTCCATTTGGTTGCTCTTCTTAATAACCTGAAACAATATAAGAATTAAATTTACACCAGATTCATTCGCACGTGGATTTAAGTTATATCAACTTTTTATTGTAAATAATACCCGAAATGTTGCGTATTTGAGAACTTAGTAGATTTGTAATTTCTATGGTTCACCCTCCAGGACGCGAAAAGGTATCAGAATCAAATAGATACCATTACTTTATATTAAACATATTCTTTATGTGTTCCAACAATGAAATATCAAGGCTTGCAAGAAAATAAATTTAGATTTTATATGCTAAGAACTTCTTGATTTCCGCATTACTACTAGAGATGTGAACTATTTTTTTTAACCAAATCCTGAATTGGCTAATTGACTGCGCAACTAAAGAACTTATGTATCAATTGTCAACTAAAGACTGCATGTACTAATAGTCAATCCAGTGTTTGGCCCATGACCCATGACCTTACTAACAGAAGAACATATTAAACATGGAACTTATTATCTCTCACTCAAGAGGGACGACCAGGAACAAGATTCGATAGTCTGTTGCTTAATTAGTCTGTAGATTCATTAGTCTCTGTATGTTATTTAGTATGTAGCTTCTTTAGTTTGTAGTCGGTAAGTTCGTTAGTTTATAGGTTCTTTAGATTGTAGGTTAATTAGTCCGAAGTTTCTTTAGTCGATAGTTTAATTAGTACATGTATGAAAGCGCAATAGTTTGTAGGTTACTTCGTCTAAAAGTTCATTAGTTTAGTAGGTTGTTTAGTTTGAAGGTTTAGTAGTTTCAAGATGTTCATCAGAAAAATAGTTCCATTAATCTCAAGGTTCAATTAAAACAACGTAACAAAGAAAATACACATTTTAGATTATACTCACATTATCCAATATTTTGCGACCTCCATTTTCAACAATCTTAATATCCGCTTTATTTTATATCTTTGTTTAAAATATAAATTAATAATCAATCGACCATGTCCAGCGTAGTTTACAAACAAGCACAATATAATTCTATCACAAAGTGACCTAAAGCGTAGTTATTTGGAAAAAAAACCCACGGAGGTCACCAGGAACAAAAAGCAATAGTATACTTTAGCCTGTCTTGAATACGTTGTCTGAAAGTTTTAAAAAAGTGTGATGAGCTTGGTAAAGCCAGGAGCAACAATTCAACTTTAACCCGGCTCTTTTATTGGTATGTGTGATTATTTTCCCAAATTGTTCCAAATTGTTGATGTGAAAGTCTCGTTTATTCAACGTGAAACATGGCATGAACTCGTGGTCACCTTTAGTTTTGTAAGTATTAAATGAATATAGCTACGAATAAAATCGCCTAATACATATATACTTATATTTCCAGGTCATTAGCAAGCACTGAAGGCTATAAAATAATCTGTAAAAACATCCCCACTCATGATGCGATATATATAAACATCATTATTTAAGCTACTTAAATTTGTTTAAGACCGTAAATTATAACTATAGGCATTCAGTTTCATAAGCAACCATGTAATATCAAAGTTAATCGTTAAAATATCATGAATTGGTCTGGCCTAAATTGTCACTCTTACATATTTTAGGTTTATGCGAATTATTTATTTTATAATTTACTGTAACAATGATTCATATATATAAACGTTAGCTTCCAATCTGTTTTAAAATGGTTCACTGATTTCATAAATAGTTTCAAAACTTGTTTTAGAATTTTATGGGCAGTATATAAAAGACGATACGAGGCCACGAAGCAGGAACAAATGGTTCCAATCTCGCCCTTTCTTGCCCCCCGCCAAGCTAAGAGAGAGAGAGAGAGAGGGGGGGGGGGTAACGTCCACTCGACACAACTAGGTCATTTCGGGATTAACGTATGGTTTAATTTTATTTCAATATTTCGCTTGTGCGTAGGGGTCTTTAGCAGTGGGAGGAAATCGGAGTACCCGGAGGAAACCTGGAAGGGTGAGAAGGCGCCCCTATATCCATGCCACATACGCTCACACCAGGGATCTAAACCACAGCCGCAAACCAGAGGTGGCCGACCAGCTAGAGGTCGAAGCGCGGCACTCTAGACCACTAGGCCCCCCCCCCCCGCCAAGCTAAGAAGTCGAAAAATTAACACGGCAAAGCCAAGAAGTGAATCGTCTTCTTGACTTTGCACTGATTATTGCAGATAAAATCAAAGCTAATCCACAGTACAATTCCAAAACATGTTAAAGCCCCAATAACACTCTTGTTGTAACTGAATATTATGTCCCAATCTTCATTCTGGTCACCAAATCGTATTATTTTACAATATTCCAAATAAATGATGATATAAATTTCATCTTAATACACCTATTTTAAAAAATTGGAAAAATTCAACCAATTGATTTGAAAAGTCTAACGTAAACCTTTTCAAATGTGACTTGGATTTTAAAATATTTTCGAACCCTCTGGACAAGTAAAATAGGTTGTAATGGATAATTTACACAAAAGGTAGGACACTTAAATATCTAGTACTTAGAATAAGGGTATTATTTATTTTCTGGAGCTACCAAGCCAGCAAGAATGTTATTGTCCCTTTAATAATATTATTAAAACAAGGTACAATTTTAATTTCATGGCTACACAATTACTGAGTTGAACAGCATACTATGCGACGCTTCGACAAGATCATCTCGTCTGTATTAAGCAAATGATATATCCAAAACGGTACGTTATTTATACGCGTATCTGAATAACAATTATACAGTCTGCATCACATAGACTAAAATAGCATTCAGCTTCGATTATCATTCTAAGCACATGAACCAATATATGTAATAGCAAGTCTTCTAGCCTATCTAGAGTGTGTTTCAGACATGGTTTGCACAATTGTTATCTCATTTAACAAATATGTATTTTTTCAGTGGGTGCGGTAAATCAGAGCACTTTCATTACACCAGATGACCTCGTAGGGGAACTTCCTTGACCGTCTCTGGCACGCGGCATATCATATCAGCGAACGAGAGCTCTGAGAAACGAAATTGGGTTTAACGCCCTACTGTCTTGCTCGGACAGGCTAATGAAAACAGGGGAGCTACCAGAAGCTGGATTATTCAATTAGGTTTGACCTACCATTCGATGCAGCTTTCAGACACGTAGAATGGCATTCCGTTAATAATGGCAAACTTTCCCCGTTGCACCACTTAAACAAGGGTCAATATTATCCGGATTAACACAATTTATTTAAAGATGTATTATGGGAGATTAGACCAAGAGCTGACAGTTCTCATTATAATAGTTAAAAACTAGATAATGTAAAGGGAATTTGCTAAATTTTCGACCTTGCCTAGATCATCATCACTAAAGTCGGTACGATAAAAAAAACTTAGTCTCGATTATTCATCTCATGATTAAATCAGTTGATTATGGTCTGGATAAGTTAATTAATTTCTAATTAATTATTTAGATAACATTTAATCTTAGTTGGTAGATTTTGGATTAAAGGGAATGACAAGAAGAGAAAACAGGAGCGGATTAAAAATAAAGTTATTCATCACATAATCTTAATCAAGTCACACAGTCAAATAACTCTCAATCTATAAGATTGTGCAACTCTCCTACTACTGACATTAGGTGGCTGTCTGTGTGATTTAATGCATAGGACATTATCAATTTTTTTTTTCTGGGGTTGTCGTTTGATGCCAGGAGTGTCCCGTCCCCGTGCATTGTTTTAAAGAAGTTGGGATGCTGGGGTTTATGCGTAGCGACGAAGGTAATGATATTATCCGAATTGTTTTATGCTTTAGTACCCCTCAATGTTTGTATATCAATTGACAAAGCATTATTTATCCCAACTTCTATGACCTCGAGGGGATAATGCTGTAATCTGACAACCCGGAGGTCTTCATCTATCACAATGCTTCATATTGTTCTAGCTAAAGAAAGGGGTATAATATTTCTTGGTATGGCGTGGGTGACATGATATATATGAAAGATAGTTATTGGTATCCGTTTGTTTAGAACGTCCAAGAACGCCATTTGCAGATGGTTCGTTTCAATTATGAATTTGATATTTGAAGATGGTTCGTTTCAATTATGAATTTGATATATATTTATTCATTATTGGTTGCAAATCTGCAACGTTGCTAATTTATTCATTCCAAATACAGAATATATCGGCTAGGATTCGAGTTAACTGATTTTCTTAATATAATCTGTAATCCACGCCATTTTCAACTACTACAACACAGTATAAGTTATTTAATTGAGGTGTTGCCTTGGTACCCATCGCTATACCAAGAACCTGTTTGTAATTTGTGGATAAAGTTGTTCGAAATGCTCTCACGGCTGCATTCAGGATATTTATCTATCCAACCAATAATCCATTTCTTGAAAGCATATGTCATGGGAAAATGTTGCCATTACAAAATGACTTGTGCCCGTCTCTTATGACCTTAACTCTACAATATGCAGACGCGATGAAATGTTTGAGCCATTCAAGGGAAAGAACTATGGAAATCGTAACGCCAGAATCAGGACTCAGACTAGTAATTATTTGCCCATTGACTTCAATGTTAAAAGCATGCAACATCACAGGCTGTAGTTTTTTTCTCAACATTCCGTTGGTTCCAATCTTTTTAGGCACAATGGGGACCACATTTGGCAATCTCCTCATCATAAATTTGTAGGGGGTTGACCATTTAGATTTTTTGCTACGGGGATTTGAAGTTCGCTGGGGTAAAAATCTCACTTCCGACACAATGATTGCTCCGCAGAAAGACATTTTACACCCCCTATCCCTCCGCTGTAATATCCTCAGTATTACCCAAAACTGCTATGAAATTGAAAATTTGATGCCTTTTCTCCAATTCTAGACCAAAAAGTCAACCAAAACATGCAGGAAGAGGGGGGAAAAAAATAAAGGAAAAATTGTCTATTTATAACTCGCACTACATCATGAAATAAGGGGAAATAATTACTAGTCTTAGTCCATCATCTAAATAAAAAAAAGTTCTCTGCAATAAGCCGGTAGGTATTTTGTCATGATGTGCGGCGATTTTAATATTGGTGTTGCAAAAATGTCTTTTACCATTAATTAACACTTGTTCTGACGAGCGGGAGCAGTCCAAAAACATTTTTGGTTTGTTTAATGTGATCATATGTGTTCTGTTACAGACGAAAAGGCCGAACACAAAACGGCCCAAAGATCTGGACAGACGATTTGTCAAGACGACGAGAGATTGATGAAAACAGCCATAAAATAACTATTGATAAAATATGTTATTTAATAAGAATCCAGTGATATATATTTAAATAAATTTTAACCCGAGTTTTTGGTAGTTTTCACGCAGGTCAATATCGTTTTGACCATATCGAGTTTTTTTTCGCCTACAGGAGGATGCATTTAGCTATATTTTCATTGATGAGATTTTGAAAGTGATTAACAATCGCTCCAAAAAGTTCAGCCAGGGCAGGAGGATAGAATGGTTGTATTAGTAGTTTAGTTTAGTTCCTGTTGTATTTATGTAGATGTTTTATATACCTGATGTAAATATGATATATTTACTAAACTGACCTCAGTTATCACTGCGTACAATATGAAGGTCTCTCGCATCGTCCCCACTCGTCAGCAAACTCGTGGTTTTATAGTCTCCGACAATAGGGAAAATAGATAGAACCCATAATGATACATCTAATTGTCTATTTATGGTATGCTTACTGACCAGGGACCTATTTCACGAAATTTTAACTAAGATAAGATAAGATCCAAATTTTAGTAATTTGATTGGACAATATTAGATTGATTTTAGTTCTTAGCCAATCAAAATTGAAGTATCTACTAAAATTTGGATTTTATCTTTAGTTAAAATTTCGTGAAACAGGGCCCAGTGCGTATAACTTTAGAGTCATGTGGTGCTTGTACACAGATCATGTAGTTTGTAAATGACGTATTATGGGATTAATTGTTTAATTAATGTTTAATTAGATCATAACCAGTTCGTGCCTTAACAGAAGATTATACAGAGTTGGAAAAATCGATATCGTCTATTATCAAAAACAGCTTAGGACAATAATTTCTTTGTACCTAAATGATCGTTCAATTTAATGGAGTTTATAGAATACTTTATGGAAAGCGGGTAAAAGTGTAATTCAGCCCAGACTAGTATTTTTTAATTATGTTTGAAGCTGAGACCAGTATTGGTACGCCATTAAAGCCCCAATAACACTCTTGTTGTAACTGAATATATGTCCCAATCTTCATTCTGGTCAACAAATCGTATTATTTTAGAATATTCCAATTAAATGATGATATAAATTTCATCTTAAGACATCTATTTTAAAAAAAATTGGAAAAATTCAACCAACTGATTTGAAAAGTCTAACGTAAACCTTTTCAAATGTGACTTGGATTTTGAAATATTTTCGAACCCTCTGGACAAGTAAAATAGGTTGTAATGGATAATTTACACAACAGGTAGGACACTTAAACATCTAGTACTTAGAATAAGGGTATTATTTATTTTCTGGAGCTACCAATTAGCCAGCAAGAATATTATTGTCCCTTTAAATGCTTGTACTGGGGGGGGGGATATTTAAGTTCCTAAATGGTGCCCTGTTTAATGTATGGAGGTCGATTACCTGCAGGTGGGTGATAAATGAGAAATGGGCGACGTATGTACCCTGTATCATTTCACAACGTTCTTAAGACTGACTCACTGACGGGTCTGGAGGTCGGGTGGTCGATCTCTGCATTGGCCGAGAAAGTTCATCCAGAAGCAGGCCTGGCAAGGACACCTTTCTAATCGTTCGTATGGCGTGCACATAGAAAATCCCATAGAATTTAGAAGAGTAGGTATTTTACGTGCACTCCAATGTGTACACAGGACCTCGGTTTTTCGTCCCATCCGAACGACTAGGCAGCTGTCCTTGTCGGGGATTTTGATGAAACTTGAAATGCATGTTTATAACCCAAAGATATTAGTTCCTTTCGATATTCGCGCATATCGGATCTTAACGTCCGGAATTATGGGCTTTGAATGTACAACAAATTGCGTTTTTAGATTATGGTCCCTTTAAAGGTCACAATTTTTAGCCGATTTAAAAAAAAAAACCCAAAAAACATTTAAAGATCGGTCCAAAACTGACGGACAAAATGGTCGCCCCTCGTCCGCAATTAGTGTAAATATATAGTTCATCATTTTGCTCACCAGGGCTACCAAAAAATCGCGATCAAAAAAAAAAAAAAAAAAAAAACCAACAAAATTTACTGTCCCGAAACTTTTGTTTTATCAACACGCGTCGCTATATTTGTCACGCTGGCTTATTGTCCGGGTCTATGACCTAATCACCACAAACATCCGTCATAGAAACGTCCAATGGCGACATTTATAAACAAGACTATACGTAACCATCGATATCCTTTTAATTTTAAGATAAGTACAAAACGATGTATTGATTTTACCCTCAACATCACAACGCCCTTTTCTGAAAAAATCATATTCTTTTTTTTGACACATCTGAAGTCTCTAATAGTTTTTAATGAAAGGACTATACGTTTCAGACCAGCGGGGTAATACCTTGTCGGTAGGATATATTTTTACACCATTTCTCAACCCTGTAATTAGAAATAATTAATTATCATTAAAATGATTATTTTTCTTTCACGCTACGAATATTCATAATGCCACTTACGGCTTAGGAAAGAATAAGTTCGCCGGCGCATTTGTTCCAGGACATAGTTGTATCAAGTGCACTGTCACATTTGGTCAAAGGTTATGAAAAAGAAGTCGAGACTACGTAGGCTAATAAAACATTAGTATTACAATTAAATATTACAAGGAGACTTCATTGTTCACTTCATTCGTTTTTATTATAACAAAATGTTTGTTGTATTTCGTTTTTATGTTATTTCAATAAAGCTTAGTTTAATGGTTTGCTTTATTTGATCGGTTGACCGAAAAAGTTCCAGGGATTTCACAGACATCCTGATAAGGAACGGGGTCTAGTAGTTCCGATGAGAAGAAAACGAAGGCCCTGTGTAGACCTTGGTTAGTATGTGAAAAAAAACCCTCCTTATCAGCTGAAATTTAATTGCTGTCGAGCCAAACTTCCCTCAGAGCATACTGCATCTCCGTCTTCATTAAGCCAGCTTTCAACCCTCTTCATTCTTTCATTATCTAACAATCTATATTGTTCAACAGAACAGTGGTGTTATCGGTGCGTCTAACTGAATACTCAACACCGTCACATAATTATCAACACCAAAACAACATTTTAACACCATAACGAACCCATATTCCTGAAGCAATGGCCCTAGAAATCTCTCTCTGGTCATTGCTGGATTTGCTTCTTATACTTGAGCTTTTGAGGGAGTGTATCCATTCTTCCCGTTCAATCAAATCTATCACAAATATAGCAGCATGACAGGCTCTTCCCTAAAACTTTGGACAGTGATTTAAGGTATTAAAAACGGCAAGGGTATGTTCGTGTCCAAACAGTATTGTTTACATTTTATCCAATTTGATAACCTCGTTTGTTACGCAATTAGTTTTACTGCCACATTCTGCTATGCACTGGTTAATTGGCCATAATAAATTCGTGAGCCATGACCCTAGGTTATGTTAACATATTTGGTCCTATTTGGCGCTCTGTTTTAAGCGTAATGCTTTTGTAACACAGTTATTTATTGGTTGTTAATCGGACTATTGACAAATCATAATTTAGAAAAAATAGTTTTTTCTCTCTCAACAGCTGTGAGTCGTGGGATTATCTCTAATCAAACGAAACACTGCGAGGATTATGTAACGAACCAGATTTTTTCTTTAAAAAAATACAATAGTTTTTGTTAAATTAAGTTCCAATACCTTTTGTATCTGACATTAAAGTTGTATAATTTCTTTATTTGGTATCATTAGCTATAATTCATATATATTTATAATAAAAACAGCAAATAACAACATGTATTGTAGGCAAAAACTAAAAAAAACGGTATTGTGCTCTTATATTTAAAGTTGATTTATTCACAAAAATAGAGGAAAATTTGATATTTAACAAAGAAAATGGTCATCTGATTGTAGAAACTATAAAACTAATATTTGTGATTTTGACTCTTAGGGATTATTGAAACATTCTTGATGTGATGGTGTTGAGAAATTAGAACGAAATGCTACAAATTATTTTTTAAAAAATGTGTAAAAGTGTAACTTAAAAATTTCGCCAATGTCTATTTCTTTTCCAGAAAGATTGGAAAATAAATCCATACAATTTATCTTATAATGATAAACCAGATTTTATATTTTAATAATTTAGATGCGAAATTGTACAGCATTGGAGAAAGACCCATGTCCGTCTTTATTAGCCCAGTATAAGAACAGAAAACTTTCACGTAGAGACATCATGTGGGTTTTTAAGAGATGTCCCCACAGCTTCTGGCTCGTAGCTAGGTTAAGACATGATGCCGGGCTTTTAGATAAAGATACACCTTTAGCTGCCTCGCTTAGAGGACTTGGGAGATCACTATGTAAACTTTAGCTTATATTTTATGTCATACCTGTGTATATATTTTCCTGTATATATCCTTGTATTGTGGATGTTGATATAGAGAGAGTCCAGTTTATTTTACTTTATCGACGAGTGTTGATATTTTTATATCAAACAACGACAAGTTGAATATTTTATTTATCACCCAATCCCTTCTTACAAGCACAAACGAATAAATATAATTCTTTGCTATAGATTTCACTTTAACTGAACCTGTTTACATTACGGCGTAGTGATACACCATTTTTTGACAGCAATTCAACCATACGGACTACTTTTTATTGATCCATTTTTTCAATCAAGGTCCATTTAAGCCCCAATAACACTCTTGTCGTAACTGAATAATATGTCCTAACCTTCATTCCAGTCAACAAATTGTATTATTTTTCAATATTCCAATTAATTGATGACATAACTTTCATTTTAACACACCTAATTTAAAAAATTGGAAAAATTCAACTTATTGATTTGAAAAGTCTAACGTAAACCTTTTCAAATGTGACTTGGATTTTAAAATATTTTCGAACCCTCTGGACAAGTAAAATAGGTTGTAATTTACACAACAGGTAGGACACTTAAACATCTAGTACTTAGAATAAGGGTATTATTTATTTTCTGGAGCTACCAAGCCAGCAAGAATGTTATTGGCCCTTTAAAGAAAAAGGAAATGTTCTTTGAAAATAAAAAAAATAAAAAATCCTTTTAACTGACCAATTGAATTCTTATAAATATGTCACTTTTTTATCAACCAGAAATACATTCTACAGTAGATATCTATTGCGTGATAAATTTCATAATCTATTGCGATATCTCCTAACTCCTTATCACACCAGCTCCATAGGAGATATCGCAGTAGATTATGAAATTTATCACACAAGTGATATCTTTTGTGATAAAAAGACATGTCAACATAGTACTAACAACACAGTGTCCCAGAGGAAATTGAGCATTGAGTAAAAAGTACAAAAAGTCCTGATTTGATATTTGTCCCCAGAGTGTCACATATTGACTTTGAATTACCTATTGCTATAACTTAGATTGGTTGCTAGGGAAACTGAATATTTGTAGATTATTATGCTATCACTGGTGTAAATTTATTTAAGTAGCTTAAATAATGATTTTATTATGTGTTTATTAACACAAACCGAAACGTGACCTTTATATGATGTTAAACATCCCACGTGTCTGCACCGAATTGGCTAATGAGGCAGGGCGGATCCAGGAATTTTAGCAGGAAGGGGTTTGCCAGGCTCAAGTCGGCAAACCTAAGCAGATTCCAGTACCCAACATCTAGCCCCGGCTGTATGACGAATTCCGCCGTTAGAACTACTTTCAAATTCCCGGAAGACCAACGGCGTTGGCGACGCCTTCGAAGAATAATTTATCTTACAAAGTTTTCAAACTTTGAATTTTTTTTTCTTTCAAGTTTATCCGATTTTCTTTAGACAAGGACAAGTTTGCACTGAAAATTCTACACACCCTTCGAACGACGCAATTTTGAGAACTTCTTTCTAAAAGCGGCAAGTTTACCTAAAAAGTAATCCGGCGTTTCATCGCCGAGGCTAAATGTAGGTTCCGGAATCTGCCGAGGTTTGCCGAGTGGCCAGGCTTCTGTTTAAAAGACCCCTGACAGTTGACAATGTACAATGCCATCATTTATGATGATATAGGATCACATTGTGATTTGATTTCATTAATGTAAGACAATAAGAACAAAATTATGGATCCGCCTCATTATTGAACCTACGGTCTTACTCGCTGAGTCACCGTGGCTCCTGCGTGCATGTCTTTCACAGTTTGACACTTTTTCAGCGGATATGTAAATTTTGTATTGTTCCATTAAGCTTATGTGTCCCTAGTATCTCTCCATAGGTTTTTCCAAATAAAATAAATTATTCGCTTGGGTGATAAAACCACGGACCGTATATAGCTGGAGAAGCAACGAATCCCGTTGGTTGGTTTCTGTGCCGCCTATGGGAGACATGACGGCAAATAAAGCGATGTGATTTTTGACATTGCGGAATTTAATACGGATTAATTTCTGGAATTCTTCCCTAGCATTTACGGTATTCTTATACATGTAGTTACTTGATAATTTTTCAACCCGATACGTATTCCTATCCGGTAGTGACGAATTTCTCTGGTTTAGAACTTTGAAATTTAAAAATGCAGCAGTTGAAAATTGTGAAATGATCGATTTCAATATTTTCGTAGTTTTTGTAAGTATTTTGGTTTTGCTTAATACTCGAAATTCACGTATGTATGAAGAATTTTAAGATCCTGAAAATAAAGTTCAGGTATGATACTGTCAGAAATGATGATTAATTTTGCAGAAGTAAAATTTAAAAGAGGGTGTTAGTAGGTTTGCTTTAACGAAAACTCGACATGGTTTTCTTTCGGATTCACATGGGCGTGTCCAACGTAAACAAAGAGACAGGTGGAAATTGCTTTAACGAAAACTCAACATGGTTTTCTTTCGGATTCACATGGGCGTGTCCGGCGTAAACAAAGAGACAGGTGGAAATTGGGTTTAACGTCCATCGACACAAACTAGATCATTTCGGGACTAAGATATCGTTTAACTTTATTTCAATAATTCGCTTGCAGGTAGGGCTCTTTAGCAGTGGGAGGAAACTGTTTAGCAGTGGGAGGAAACCGGACCACCAGAAAAAAAGCCACGAGGTTGACCCAATGACAGGCTTTATGCACAGTCGCTAACGTGCTACCCCCCCCCCCCGACTCCGACCCCGACCCCTCGAAGTAAACAAAGACGATGCGTCGATACAGTTACATCCCAACCATCAGTTAGTTGTCTATCTATGTACGAGTTGCAAAAAAAAAAGTAGCAAGATTAATAAGAATATTATGAATTGATTTCTGTTTCTAAGCTTTTAAACTTAATACTGGTAATTACGCGAGTGGAGGTAATTATATTTTAGTCTCGATTGTCAGGTTTATCTAAAGGCTTCATGTACGTTGCCGGTGCACCTATACACGGTCCATGACAAATCTATATTGTGCTTGCTTGTAAAGCGCACATGACACCATGTGTGTGAATGTGATTTTATTAATCTATATTCTACACAAACATTGTTGAGAATGGAGGTTTTGAGCTATTGGATTTTGTGAGTAAAGTTTATAGTATTGTTTTTAATGGATTTTAATTTTAATTATTTTATTTATTTTTTTGGAGGGGGGCGGGGGTAAAGGTAGGCAAAACTGTACACCGTGTATCAATTTTGAATGTCTTACATAATTACCAAATTGTTCTTTTAAGATTAAATTAAAATTGAGCCAGTTTTGACAAAATGTAAGAAAGGCATGTCCAACGAATTTATGAGTTCTATTCCTAGGTACAAATACCTAATTTAATAGGCCTTTTCATCAATAATAGTGTTTTTAGCTAAATAAAAGGTTTGTATTTGATGCTCTCTTGTTGGCGTCCTTATGTCAAGCACTGGATACATGATTACAAAGGTTTAAACAATTGTCTCTCCCTAAAGAACCCAATGCGTATGGGATTTCAAAGGCATCTAAAAGAAGAGCTCATGTCCAACTCTTCAACTATGCTCGGATTTCTGCTATTAATTATTCAAACACAAACAAATTAGCATTGAATCCAGGGACATCGTGTATTGCTATTATCAGAATGTATTGATAAAGTAATTGCATGTTAAAAGGAAATCCATACCAAACGTTATTATTCATATATAGCATGAACCACTAAATTTTATTACTAGTTGGCAACAATACCCAGGGGCCCGAATTTTGAATTTCGTCTTTGTTTTCTCCTGGTTTTATTTCATTTCTTTTCTATTTATGGGGAATTTAATTACCTACTATCACATGACCTTATCCTTTCAATGGCCATACATATTTACATATATAACTCTTATCAATGAAATGGGGTTTAACGTGCTACTAAGCTAATGAAGACGGGCATGCGCCACACAATGTACTATAAGGGAAATTTTGACCGGAGTCTGGCACCATGACAACAGTATCCAGTTGGATCTGTAGATCCCCCCCCCCCTCGCCTTTCGAATGAAGCATGGGACTATTAAAATGGGTTCGTCCGTCTATCTGTCTGCCCGTCTGTCTGTCCGTCACACTTTTCAGGACACAATAACTCTCTTTCTAATTGAACCAGAATGTTCAAACTTGGTGTAGGCTAAGTGAGAGTGATGAAACTTGGTGTATAGCTTCATTACACGAATGTCTTGACCAAGTTCGATAATGAGCATTTTCTGCTCAGGGTAAGCTTAGCAATAAGCAATGGCCGAGATTTTTGAACACAACAACTCTGATTCTAATTGAGCTAGAATGTTTAAACTTGTTGTAGGTGTTCAATAAGTAAATGCATTGTTGGAATTCTAAGGTGAGCATTTTCTGCTTAGGGTAAGAAAAGATAAGCAATTTGATTAGTTAATGCTTTAGGACACTATAGCGTAAGTTCTAATTAAAGATACATTATGTAATATTTAGATAAAGAACTAGCAATTCTTGTTATACTAGTTCGAAAGTAGATAATGTAAAATGAATAATTTGAAAATTTTATTCAAACTACTCTACTGCAAGCGAATATATTAGCCTTTGAAGATTTAACAGACGTGTGCAATAATTTCAATCACCGTACTGGTTGTTTGAAGCCAAGTCTCGTTCCTCCATGTTTGATTAAATCAAAGTATCGCTGAACCGTTTCAATCTATTTAATATCGGAGAAATCTGATTAAGGCCTGGATCAGTTAATAAATGTCTAATTAATACTTTAGAAAATATTTCAGGCCTACAGAAAGACCTGCAATAGGCAGATTTAGCTCTTGCATAATGTATGTTTAAGAGTGAGTCATGAAACTCGGTGTATAGTTTCATTACATCAATACCTTGACTAAGTTCGATAATGAACATTTTTCTGCTTTGGGTTATTACTGCCAAGGGTTACTTGCACAGCGATGTGTACACGTTACCCCTTTTTCTCCTATCCGAACGACTATACTTAACCTCGTGTCAGATCCTACGTCCAGCACCACTCCGGAAAATTCCGGGGTATTTTACTCGGACATCACCGGTATCAACATGGGTTACAGAGCCAACGTCTTTGCTTACAGATGCAGATATTGAAAAAGTATTAGTTCGAGGAATTTGCGGGTTCTCAAGAGAGATGCAGTGAATACCTGGGGGGGGGGGGTTCCAATCTCGCAGTTAATCAGCATGCAGTGGTTCTTCCCTAGCCAGTGGCTCTGCGATAGGGTTCATAAGAAGAATTACACTCTGAATCAGAACTGGTGCTAAAAATCCAATAGGGTTTATCGCAGACAGGATGTCCGTCTAGTAAATCACATACATGGTGACGACACACGGAAGGTGAATGTGCCTGACGGTAGGTGCGAAGCATGGCCCAAGGTCTTAAGTTCTTGAGGTCCTTGTGGCGGTAATCCGGAAGAACACTTTCATAACTCTTGAACAACCTAAGGCTAGCTTGTACAGAAGCAGATTTTCATGTAAAAGTAATGACGGTCGGGTGAGTTTCATCAAGTAAACATCAGCATGACTTGTAGGGAGTTATGAAAGTGCATCGTTGATATAAAAGATGCGTTCGACCAACTCTTGATCCATATTTAGCCTGACCTTCCTGTGATGGGCCTTTACCAAACAAGTTCGTTGTTGAAGTCGTTCTTACGATACCATAGAAACCGCAAGTAGTTACGGTGGTCTTCTCCAACGTAAAAGCAATGGAATAACTGTTGAATATCCGCTGTGATCGCGATAGGTCTCTTCTTAATCCGAAGCCATTGATATTATTGCTGACGCCTAAAGAAATGCCCTCAAACATGAACAAAAGTTGACTAATTGCTATATTATTCAAAATATGGATGTAATAGGCGCCTTGCCAACTGGATTTGACAAATTTATAAGATTTAAAATGATTTCATTAGTTTTAGATGAGGTAAGGATTTTCCGTCAAACGTTAACAAACATGAATGAATGAATTTTTAAGAATTTTATAATTAAATGTGTTAATAAGTGAATGAATTTGATGTCTTCCAATACGATTTAACGGCTTATATTAGTATTACCAAGAAACTTGGTGAATAAGGACCGTTTGGTACATGGCTTGTTAGTTGTGAACGATTTGCCACAGTTGCAACATTCATCCATTTTGGACAAAGTCTAATTTTAGTTTCGATTCAATAGAACAAAGACCCATGAACAGTAAAATAATGGGAGGGGTAAATACGTCGCGATGTACATCATTAGACATGGGCGTATGGGCTCGATGACAGTTAGGGGGGGGCAGAACCCGAATTGCCCGAAAAAAATTTCGGGTTAACAGAAAGATGCCCCCTCCCCCTCTCCCCCTCAAGAAAATTTTGGAATATTTGACGGGCACAAACGCGTTTTACTGCCATTCCAGCCCGTAAAATTAGTGTTTTATATAGATTTCGCGGGGAACTTTATTTGCCAAGTATATCTCACTTTACCTGTCTGCCCGAAAAGTCAGCTTGCCCGAAAGTTAGGGGGCAGCTGCCCCCAACCCCTGCCCTCATGGCTCGTACGCCCATGTCTTTAGAAGATCGCTTTGAAAATGTGGAACGTGTTAACACAAAGAAAAACTGTAATTGTTTAAGTAGCCTACGTGTACTTTATAATATACAAACTTTGCTGTGCCGAGAATTGTGCGTTTGAAGCTATTTAACTTGCGCAGTCTCGAAGAGTGTCTCAATTAATAGCGGCGGACAAGACGAGTACGCCCGCTACAATATTGCTGTTACCCCATCCTCCGACCACCGCCCTAAACCACTAACATGAGATACCACGCTGTAAAAATCCTTGGCAACATTCTCCACCAACACTGGGATTGACCCCAAATATCAATCAGCTATCGACTTACTAAGTCGCCGCGGACTCACCGATTTCAAATGAAATACAATATTATTAATAAATATTATCAACGTAGCGTATGCTTAAGATAATTCAACCTTGACTTGTGTGTGAGGTGAATTATTTTCAATAATATTTGATACATGGTACAGCGTGACTGAGAACAATATAAGCAAATACTTGCGCGCAATAATCAATAAATCCCGTCTTTTGTCATATTTTTTTAAATATAATTATATACAGCTTTACCTAGAATGGGTATCGTATTAAACATTTCTGCGACACCATTCATTATGATTGCCACAGCTACGTGACTGCCATTAGGAACACATTTAATTAACAAGATTTGCAAGAAGCATTATGAATTTTTAAAAAGAATAATTCCGTTTTAATGTTTTCTTGAAACAATGGGGTTTAACATCCTACTATTCTGCCATAACCAAACCAGTGATATGGACAGCAGAGCAAAACGCGTCAGGTTGTCGAAGGTATCTTTAGTGGGTGGGAAGGGCAACGACTCGGCTAATAAAGACGGGCATACGCCATACAGTGTGCTGTGAGTAGAAAGCGGCGTTGCGGCCCACATTTATATTGAATTCCAACTGCCAAGGGTTCCTGCACCGTAATGTGTAGACGTGGCCTCCATTTTCTCCCAATCAAACGACTATACGTGGTCCCTTGTCGAGCACTAAACTGGGTCCCACTTCGAGCACCACGTCGGAAAATCCAGAGGAACTTTCTCGGCCAACACCAGTATTAAACACGAGACCTCCGGGTTAGAGGGTCAACTTCTGTTTTACCTTTTAAATGCGAGTCCATATCTTACTAACTGAATCTGATTAAAACACAGATCCTATTTCGTTTCGTTTGTTATAGTACAAAATTTCATGACGTCAGGTATCAAGCACGGGACAGTCATTCGATTACCAATTAGCGACCGCCATGCTTTTTAAAATCTACTTTTGTTTTGTTTTGATTTCTATCCGATGGTAATATTTACCCACAGTTCCACGCATGAAAAGGTCAAACGGTCGATTCGACAGACCATTTGATTGACTGACCCCTCATTTCAGGCAGAACACGACTTAAATAACAAGTCTTCCAGATCCAAGAGTAGTAAAGACAAGTAAAAACGAAATTTTGAACTATAAAAAACGAAACGAAATTGGATCTGTGTTTTAATCAGATTGGGAAGACTTATAATGTGAGCGATTAGCTAATGAAGGACTATGTGACGGCGACTTCTTTGCCTTTTAATGCACGGAACTGTGGGTAAACCACTGGAAACGTCAACGGTGGTGGTCAAAAGTCACTTGTTTGACCTTTCACGAACTAACACTATAACTTGTCAGATTTTTATGTTGTGTAGGTCATCTTAAGTATAAAATAACGAAACGTACTTTTTTATTCCTTCAGACAATTTGCTTATTTCTTGAAAAAATTGGCCTACCATGGGACTATACAAGTAAAAGCGCTCTACTATGATGAATATAAAATAAATCATGTGAGTTTATGAATAGGTATGTGTCACCATCTGGCAATAAGCTGTATATACATTTGGGTAAAATTGATAGGATTTATTAGATTTATTAGATTGTTACATATGGAGGTCGTACCATACTCGTCAATATAAGTAGAATCTTTTTTCAGGTTTACCCTTTGAAGTTTTATAAGCCTTCACGCTAACGATTAATTTCTTCATTTATGAACCCTTTTTACTCGCAGACTAATGAACCAACAAACTAATGAACCTTTAATACTAATGAACCTACAAAACGTTGTTTTATATGAACCTAAAAAATGAAATGAAATGGGGTTTAACGTCCTACTCTTATGATCCGAACATGCACCTACATACTAATGAACCTTCAGATTAGCGAAACTTCGGGTCTATTAAATCCGCCAGTTACTTGCACTAAGAGAATCAAAGAATCCACAAAATAACCTAGATTGTTTTCCTTGGGAATTTTCGGATCACCTTATTAAGAACAAATGTGACATCTCTAGTTTAAAGTACGGGTCGAAAACACAAGAACATCTTTTTTTTGATTAAATCCGGAGTATTGTATGATACTCTGGATAAAGGAAATTACAAAATGGACCCATGGATGTACTGACATGGTTTGTTTTGTCTCTGCTATATACGACGCAGCACAGCATCAGTCTATCTTATATATTACATCTACATCTTCCAGACATTGTCGGTGGTCACTGCACATGGTTTCTGAGAATACATTAATATATATTGTATTATGATGCTTAAAGCTGCATTTCCTTGAGTACGGATCTGGTCCAGCTCCGATCCGGGAGCAGACATGGCACACGACAGGTTGTGTATCCTTATATGCGGTTATGGAAGCGGAAGGCCTCTCTTTTCTGCATGACACGTGTCTAAGAAAGGGCGAAAATTGGAATTCGCCTACCTAATTTTTTTTTAGCTTATTTCCGTGCGAGCTACTCAAACTGTGTTTCCTTATGTTCGTTATGTGCTTTTACGGACACGGTTCCGCATGCGTTTCCGAATTTGCCGTACCCATCGTGACATGGTCTGTTTCGAAAAACCGTACCGGACGCCGCATAGAGAACCGTATCCGCATCCACACCTAAGGAAACACTCTTACTAAAATTCTATGATCGTGATTTTTTCCGTATCCGCAACCAGACCGGATCCGTACTAAAGGAAATGCAGCTCCATGGTATATAGCAGGTTAAGATGCATGTCTGTTATTATTACATGAGCTTGTAATCTGCTCTCAAATTAGTTTTATCATCAGCTTGAAAATGGCATATTCTCACAACCTTGAAACGACATATCACACTTGTTGGTATGTAAGGCATAGTGTTCGAGCCAATTTGTCGCCATTTTGGAGCAAAAATTTGTGAGATGAATCTGAAACTGCCCAAATGGATCCAGTGACCAACTAATCCTATAAAAAATATATATTATACGGGTTATTTCGCTAACAATGTTTTCAAGGTTAACTGCAGACCATGTTAGACAGCCCTTTTGGGGGAGCAAACTACAAATATTTTCACTAGTGTCCATTCTATCAGAAACAAATCATCAAACCTTGTGCCCTGAGAGGGGGTTGTGGATATGGATGGCTGTGACTCGACTAAATGACACAGCCCTTATATTGATACACACTTATTTGTTTATATCCAATGCATGGGACGAGTTGATATTTTAAAGTCGGTGTGCTAGTTGGTGTTTTAAAGAACTGGTTTGTTTATATCCAACGCATGCGATGAATTGATATTTTTAAGTAGGTGTGCTAGTGGCGTTTAAAGAAATTTTGACTTTTTAACGTTTGATATTTTAAGTCATACGTTAATAACTGGCATTTTACTTTTAATACATCTGACCACAAATGTTAGTACATGTAATATGGGTTTCATTTGCTTATAATCATGTTCTCCCGGTTCTAATTTGTTTACCGTCAACAAGTTTTGTAGCCAGCCGTATTAGCATTTAATGATTCTTTAAAATTTCAAACTCTGAAACACTACTTGGCTGAAAGTTATATTTCTAAATGTTATTACATTGGTGTACATGCAACATAATTACTCAACAAATAATGATCATGCCCTCCGGAATACTAATGCCCCATTCATAATATTCAGATTTGCATTTTAAAGATGACATCTTTAGTTACAAGGTATTATTTAAAGCGCATAGCTGAAATCGTATCATTAATAAATCAATATCTATTAGCTCAACATGACGGAATACCCATTACTCATTTTTAACAACAATACAAATGAAATGAAATGGGGTTTAACGTCCTACTCTTCTTAATAACAATACAAACAACAAGTTCGCGCAACTTCCAATGTATAGAGTGGTGCATGCAAGAGCAAACGACTGTTGTTAAATTTTGATAGAAGGTTGTTGATTACACTAGCAATTGTTAAAAAATAGTGTCTATCACTTTATATACAATATTATATTAATGTGTGCTTTAGACTCAATATTAGGCACTGGTTAACGCAATAGAGACTACAATTTTTGACAGACTTTCCGATTGCCACTTGTAAGTTGTTTGGGGTCTTATTAAAGACATTATTAATGTTCAAACAGGTTATTTATTAATTAAAATATAATTCAGTGACTATTTAGTCAGCCATCATTGTTTACAACTCTATTACTATACTACAGCGCCACCTGGACACAGACCACTAATTATTTACTTAGGGAGTCAACTTGTATTGTCTATATGTATTAAACTATTAATGTCAACATCTCCCTTTTTATATAAAATAAAATTTTAAACACAAATTAAACCTCACTCAATTAAAGTAACAAACTAAACATGCAATATCCAATTGTTTTAAATTCACAGAACACAATATATTTAGTTATCATAGTCTCTCATCCATGATGGTTTCCTGCTTACTCTTCCACTAGCAGTTCTCAATAGATTTGGTTCATTTATATCAGGTTGAATTTCTTCTTGTTGTTCATTAGGTCCATTTGGTTGATTGTGCTCTAGTTCAAAATTTCCTGGAAAGTTATTGTCTCCATTTTGTCCACCATTTTGAATTGTGTTGTCAACTGGATCATGATTAAGATATTGTTCTGTGTAGAAAGGTTTTAAATGTTGTCTATTTCTCCTTATTACTGAACCATCATCACTTCGTACCATATAAGATCTTGGACTGTTGTGTTGATATAGAATTTTACCAGGAGTCCATTTCTTTCTATCAAAATTCCAAATGCTGATTGATTGACCTGGTTGAAGTGGTTTCAAGTCAATTGATGTTTTGTCAAATTGTTTCTTTTGACCTTCTATCTTCTTTTCTCTTTCCTTTTGAACACCTTTCTGTCTTGTAGGTCTTAGATATGATTTGGATATTGGTAAATTAGTTCGTAATCGTCTTCCAAATAATAACTGTGATGGAGTTTTCGATCCAAGAACTGGGCTGTCTCTGTAGTTTAATATAGCTAAATAAGGATCTTGTTTATCAGCTTTAGCTTTGATGAGTAACTTTTTAACAATTCCAACATATTTTTCAGCTAACCCGTTACTTCTTGGATAATGAGGACTCGATGTTTTGTGATTTATTCCCCATTCAGTTGAAAAGTTTCTAAATTTTTCATTTGAAAAATTTGTCCCATTGTCAGACACAAGGGTTTCTGGAATTCCATGTCTTGCGAAGATGGATTTCATTTTTAATATGGTTTCTTCAGCTGACAAATTTTTCAACTGAGCTATCTCAAAGTAATTTGAATAATAATCAACTAACAGTAAATAGTCTAAATTATTAAAATGAAAACAGTCTGCTCCAACTTTTAACCATGGAAGATTTGGTCTTTCATGTGGTTGAAGTGTTTGATTTGTTTGTTGATTTTTATATGTTTGACATATTTCACATTTTGTTACGTAATTTTCAATGTCATTTGACATGCCGATCCAAAACATACAGGATCTTGCTCGAGTAACACATTTTTCAAAACCTAAATGTCCTTCGTGTAATCGTCTCAGCATGTCGTTTTTCCACTCTTTAGGAATTAACAATCTATTATTTTTGTAAATTAAACCTTCAAAATTTGAAAGTTCATCGCGGAAGTTCCAATACGGTTTTACAGTGTCATTTAAATCATGACGATTATCTGGCCATCCATTTTGAATGATTCTACGTAATTCTAATTGTTCATTATCAGCTTCACACGATTTTCGAAAGTTATCTAACATTGTGTTACTAAATGGTAATAATGCATGTACCACATGCACATAATAATCTAATTCCTGATGAAACTTTAAATCTTCAGGTTTTGGGGGTTGTGGTGCTCTGCTTAATGTATCAGCTACTTTTAAGTCTTTTCCTGGTATCCATTCGTACTCAAAATTATACTTTTGTAAACGTATCATCAATCTTGCTATTCTCGGAGGTGCGGATGTCAATGATTTTGTAAATAAAAATTTTAATGGTTTATGATCATTAACAACTTTAAATTTATTCACACCATAAACATATTGATGAAATCGTTCTGTAGTAAATACAATTGATAACAGTTCTTTTTCAATCTGAGAGTAATTTTTCTCAGCATCAGTCAATGTCCTTGATATAAACGCGACTGGTCTGTTATTTTGTAATAGTGCACCACCTAAACCATATTGTGAGCTGTCACAAGTTATAGTAATATCTTCTTTTGTATCGAAGAATTTTAAAACTGGTGCTTCTGTCAACATTCTCTTTAGCTGTTGAAATTTTAGTTCATGGTTTGCTGTCCATACAAACACATTTTTCTCTTTAATTAAGTCTCTCAATATTGCAGTTTCTTGAGAAAGATTGGGTAGGAAATTAGCTAGGTAGGTCAACATCCCTAGAAATCTATGTAGTTCTTCCTTAGAAGATGGGCTTTTCATATTTACAATGGATGAAATTCTATCCGGATCAATTTTCTGACCATCTCCAGTGATAATTACACCAAGATATTTTACCTCAGTTTTATTCAGTTCACATTTATTTTTATTCAGTTTTAAGTTCATTTCACGACATTTGTCTAGTGTAGCTTTAAGTCTTTCATCATGAATTTTCTGATTTTCAGCATGTATCATTATGTCATCTACATAAGCTTCTACGCCTTCATGATTTTGAAATGTTTGACTCATAACACGTTGAAATACTTGACTAGAAATGTTTAAACCATAAGGAAGTCTTTTGAAACAAAAATTACCAAATGGAGTTGAAAATGTTGTTAATTTTGATGACTCTTCATCAAGCTTTAGCTGCCAAAAACTTTCGGTAGCGTCTAATTTTGTGAATATCTTCGAATTATTCAGCCTAGCAGTCATCTCATCAATGGTTGGCATCTTATATTGGTCTGATATGATGTACTGATTTAAATCTCTGGGATCTAAACAGATACGTAGCTTACCATTAGGCTTCTCTACGACCACCATTGCATTTATCCACTCGGTTGGTTCATTTATTCTCTGAATAATACCATTCTGTTCCATCCTATTCAACTCTTCCTTGACTTGTTCACGAATAGCATAAGCTATTCTTCTGGGAGGATACTGGACTGGTTTAGCATCATCTTTCATATAGATTTTAACTTCAGGCACATTTATACCTTTTATTGTTTTATTAAAAACGTCATTATATTTATTAAATATATCATTGTCTTTGTTATTTAAACTTTCTACTCGTTTTATTAAATTTAAATCTTCACAGGATTTCAGCCCTAAAACTGGAACCGTTTTATCTCGAATAACTATAAAGTTGACCAATTTCTTGTCATTCTTTATTTTAACCATAAGAATAACTTCACCAGCTATATCTAATCTTTGACCATTATAGGTAACTAGTCTTCTTTTGGTTGGATTTAATCTTTTTCTAGATATTTGTCGATAGACATGGTAGGGTAACACATCAGCTTGCGCTCCACTGTCTAATTTAAATTTAACTTTTCTGTCTTGAACACCAACTTTGGCTTCTATGTTCCATTCTAAGGTATCTTTACTATTGGTATTATTTTCTTTCACCATTGATATGTATAAATTATCTTCATCATTTGATTCATCAATAATTTCTTCATTTACCATACCAAGAAATAAATCTTCATCAGAATTGTCTTCAGTAAATTGGTCGACTTTCTTGGTCCTGCACATTTTACTAAAATGACCTAATTTATGACATTTGGTACAAGTTTTACCATATGCTGGACAATCATTATATTTATGATTGTAACCACATCGTTGACAAGTTTTGTCAAACTTCTTCTGGTTTGTTGGCTCATATTTATGTTTTGTTTCTGTATGTCTTCTATTTTCATCTTTTCTTGGATGATTATTTGTTTTTCTCCCTTTTTTACTAAAGGCATCAACGGTTTGGTGACATACTGCAGTAGCGCCTTCTTGACCTTTAGATGTCATTTGATTCATCTGTTTAGTTACATTTTCAAATGTCCTGCATTCCTGTATGGCTACTTCTAATGTTAAATTTTTATTGGTTAGTAATTTCTGCAGCAAGACTGGACTACTTATTCCTTCTACTATCTGATCTCGAACACTTTCGTCAGACATCTCACCATAAGCACAGCTTTTTACTTGTTCCTTGATTTCTGTCAAAAATTCATCAAAATCCCTTTTCTCTTGCTTTATATTTCTTAAAATATGCCGTTCATAAATAATATTTCTGGCACCAATAAAATAATCATCAAACATTCTGATTAAATCTTCTATTGAGGTTTCATTTTCACCCTCTTCTTTTATTTGGAATGTGGAGGCTATTTTCCTTCCATCTTCACCAACAAGATGCAGCAATCCAGACCTTTTAACATCATTTGGTTGATTCCTCGCTCCAGAGGCTGCCAGGTACAACTCAAATTGTTTCTTGAACGAAGTCCATGCTTCCTTCTTATTTCTACTATTTGTCAAATCTAATGACTTGGGAGGTGGTAGATTCTGCATACTTGCTGTCACTTTAAACTTCTGACACCATGTAAGTTGTTTGGGGTCTTATTAAAGACATTATTAATGTTCAAACAGGTTATTTATTAATTAAAATATAATTCAGTGACTATTTAGTCAGCCATCATTGTTTACAACTCTATTACTATACTACAGCGCCACCTGGACACAGACCACTAATTATTTACTTAGGGAGTCAACTTGTATTGTCTATATGTATTAAACTATTAATGTCAACACCACTTATGTTAAACTCTTTGTGAACTCGGTAGAGACTACAATTTTGGGTTTAATGGTGTCATGAAAGGAAGAGCGGTATAAGTCTTTTCCACCTTTATCTTGTTAAATTTCCAAACTTAGTGTGAAGCACTGTGGTCATGAAAGGACAAACAGTAACCCTCCTTTGCCGAAAACGTCGTGGACACGGTAGAAGGTGTTTTCTTTCAAATTTAGTATGAAGCATTGAACCATGTGAGGGTGAACTTTCAATATTTATTTATTTTCAGTATTCCGCAATTTTTCCTTCCGGAGTTATGCCTCTTTTCCAAAAACATCGTGAAAGCAGTGAAGCTGTAGTTTTTAGTAGATTATTTTTCACGTTTGGTTTGAAGCATCTGAATCTGGAAGGGATATACTGCGACTCTCCGTTAGGAGTCACCCACTCTTTTAAGAATGCGATTAAGGCTACGTTTTTTAAATGGAGATTCCATCAAATTTGGCGGCTATATTCCACGTTCCATGACTTTCTATTTGGGAGTTATCTCTTCTTCGCCAAAAACCTTGTTACCGTAGATTTTAACGGATTTCTTTCAAATTAGGTGGGAAGCATTGGGGTCGTGAAAGTATACATCCTATAAATAACAAGAAATTTCCAATTTTTCGTTCTGGAATCATCAAATCTGATCAACATACCAGCTTTTGCTTTCGGATAAGCTATAGTCGAGTGAAAGCTTTACATGACTATCTTTTGTATATACAGTACGACATTTATGTAGGTATGTGTGTTACATTACATTATGTTGTGTGGATGATTTGGTTGCGTTTGTGGATGTGTTGTAGTAACATTGGGTGTACCACTCGGCAAACCTCGGAAGATGTCGGAAATCTAAACTCGGCTGTATGATGAATTCCGCCATATTGGAACTACTTTAAAGGTCCCGGATGAAACATGGCTGCGCCCATTCCAAACACAAGTTGGCGATCTATTTGGCTAGCGACCTATTCGACCGATTCAGCTGTAAGATAAGCTGAGCTGAAGGAATGGATAAAAAATAATATATTCTACTTTCATTTGATAGACATAACGTTGGATTTTATTGGTTGATAAATAGAGACTGTTGTCTTTACTCTTAATAGGTTTCCAACGAACAGGTTGCAGCTCGATCGGTCGAATAGGTCGCTAGCCGAATAGGTTCCCAATTTGTGTAATAGCGTCAAGTTTTCCTGTTAAAGTAAACCGGTAGCCGCATCGCAAATGTATGGGCGTAGGTACATATCACTTACTGTCATACATCCGAGACTAGATGTAGTCTACGTAGTTTACGGAATCTGTCGAGATTAGCCGAGTGTGGGTGTACGTGCTTTAGTTCTTTTGTGTTCCATGTGGTTGACAATCGCAAATTAAGTTTTGACGATTTGGTTGCGTTTGTGGATGTGTGGTAGTAACGTTAGGTGTTCGTGCAACTTTAGTTCTTTTGTGTGTTATGTGGTTGACAATCGCAGATTAAATTTGTGATTATCACTGATTCACTTTCGAAAATATTGACCTTAGAGACTGTAGATTTTAACGGATTTCTTTCAAATTAGGTGGGAAGCATTGGGGTCGTGAAAGTATACATCCTATAAATAACAAGAAATTTCCAATTTTTCGTTCTGGAATCATCAAATCTGATCAACATACCAGCTTTTGCTTTCGGATAAGCTATAGTCGAGTGAAAGCTTTACATGACTATCTTTTGTATATACAGTACGACATTTATGTAGGTATGTGTGTTACATTACATTATGTTGTGTGGATGATTTGGTTGCGTTTGTGGATGTGTTGTAGTAACATTGGGTGTACCACTCGGCAAACCTCGGAAGATGTCGGAAATCTAAACTCGGCTGTATGATGAATTCCGCCATATTGGAACTACTTTAAAGGTCCCGGATGAAACATGGCTGCGCCCATTCCAAACACAAGTTGGCGATCTATTTGGCTAGCGACCTATTCGACCGATTCAGCTGTAAGATAAGCTGAGCTGAAGGAATGGATAAAAAATAATATATTCTACTTTCATTTGATAGACATAACGTTGGATTTTATTGGTTGATAAATAGAGACTGTTGTCTTTACTCTTAATAGGTTTCCAACGAACAGGTTGCAGCTCGATCGGTCGAATAGGTCGCTAGCCGAATAGGTTCCCAATTTGTGTAATAGCGTCAAGTTTTCCTGTTAAAGTAAACCGGTAGCCGCATCGCAAATGTATGGGCGTAGGTACATATCACTTACTGTCATACATCCGAGACTAGATGTAGTCTACGTAGTTTACGGAATCTGTCGAGATTAGCCGAGTGTGGGTGTACGTGCTTTAGTTCTTTTGTGTTCCATGTGGTTGACAATCGCAAATTAAGTTTTGACGATTTGGTTGCGTTTGTGGATGTGTGGTAGTAACGTTAGGTGTTCGTGCAACTTTAGTTCTTTTGTGTGTTATGTGGTTGACAATCGCAGATTAAATTTGTGATTATCACTGATTCACTTTCGAAAATATTGACCTTAATATATTGACTCACATTATCTCTCCACGTCTAACGAGTCATTTATTGTCGTATTAATCTAAAAACTATCTCTAAGACCTTAGCCACTACATATACTTACACCGTAGGCCTTAAAACGTAGCCACACTTGTCTAAGCATTAAAGGGACTATCCCCATTTCAAAATAAAAGTCCAAGTACGTATGTAATTTAACGGCCAAAATATAAGGGAATGGTATATTTACCGTGTCTCAAAATTTCAACTCAAACGATTGAGTCGTCTGGACTTCAAAATCAAAACTTCTTTGGATGACCTGATAATCCATTCCCGTTCCTTTAGAAGTCTATACAATAAATGACCCATGAGCTGTACTTGATACCGAAAGGCAATTTTGACCCACACATTATATATGTAAAATAAAAGTCTGGTTTTATCCAGACACCGCATATTACAGCTTAGGACACCTATCTCCATTTCAAGATGAAGACTTGGGTTAAATTTGTTTGAAAACGTATCAAATATATTGAGTTATTGGCTCGTTCCTAATGTAAAGGATTTTCAGGGGTTTTTAAGCAAAATATTATCAGAATTGGCCCTTTAATATACAATAAGAAAAACACACAAATAACACTCACATATACTACAATATGAATCCTAACTCCACAAGTCTTCAAAAATAACGAGCGCAGCAGCAGATGAATTCCTACTCTCTTTTGTTCCCACACAAAGCAATGATAATGTTTGTATTGATAGACATTCAATCAAATCACAAACTTAATTGATATGAACACAGACTGTGATCACACCTTATAGTAGACAGTATTCTTTTTTCGCAGTGTATTCGACTACAGGAGACTTCCACTGCCACTTGTAATCTCTACCCTGCCCCTTCAAAAGTCAAATCCAAAAGAAGTCACCAGGCACAAATATAGCCTATATTTAATTTGTGTCGCTGTCGTGTTGTTGACGTTTCGAATTAAGCGTTCTGAAGGGGCGAAATAACGAGTGCTTCCATGGGCTATTGGCATGTCCATTTATTGATGTGACTTAAATCCATATTTGTGTGAAAGAATCTGGTGTAACTTTTATTCTTATTCCATTTCAGTTTATTTAAAAGAACCATGAAGAGAAAGAACTATGCTATTTTGATGATGCTTCTAATCGTTTTGGCCATGTACATGGCTACCATTAAAATGATGAAAACTCGAGTAATTCACTCTCCAACAGTCACGTCTCATTTTCTGGTCGACACGGAAGTTTGTCGAATGCCCAATGTGGATCCATTCGATTCGTCCATTAAATCTTTGGTAAAGTACAAGAACTTCATCAAATGTAGAGGTGTGACGCCATTGACCTTTCAAGAAGGTCAAATATTAAGGTTAAACATGGGTGTGATAAATACTAAATATAAGAGACAGTTTTCTTATTGCGAATATCATGGTATAAATCGTGGAAATAACATGGATGATAATAAATACCAATATACACCTCATGGTACGATATTTAATAAGGATATTGTAGTTACTGAACAGTTTATACGTGTTAAATGTTATGATAAATCACACCGTGTTATATATTCTAATTACCACGCCTTTATCTTACAACAACCAACCAGACTTCAACAATTAAAGACTCGCTTTAGTAAGCACAACGAAGAGAACGAACCGCGAGAAACCTTGAACGTGGTTATGATTGGTGTCGATTCTGTTTCGAGATTAAATCTTATTAGAAATATGCCTACAACACGTGACTACCTATTACGTCATCTTGGTGCTATAGAATTACAAGGTTACAACAAAGTCGCTGATAATACTTTTGTTAATATCGTTCCCATAACAACCGGACGTTTTGTGGAAGAGTTACCGTGGGATGAACAGAAACGAGGAGAACCGATGGATAAATATAATTTCATCTGGAAGAATTTTTCATCTTGTGGCTACACTACTTTGTACGCTGAGGATTATCCTCAGACTGGCATCTTTAATTATCTTAAACGTGGATTTCACGTTCCACCCGCCGATCACTACTATCGTCCATTTGCTCTGGCTGTTGATGGGGATAAATCCGTATGGACGACGGATCACCATTGTGTTGGAGATCGATTTGAAACTGACATGATTTTGAATTACACGACAGAGTTCATGAAATTGTATAACAGAGTACCATATTTTGGTTTTAGCTTTCTGACCCGATTAACTCACGATTCAATATCGAACACGGCCTCTGCTGACATTCTCTATTCAAACATGTTCAGAGATATTCACAATCAAGGCCTACTTAACAACACCGTGTTGATATTTTTCAGTGACCATGGAATGAGATTTGGAGCCATCCGAAAAACCTACATCGGTAAATTAGAAGAACGGCTGCCGATGATGTTTCTTGTTTTTCCAAAATGGTTTTATAAAAAATATCCCCAAATAACACAAAATTTAAAAATAAATCAAAATCGATTGACGACACCTTTTGATATTTACGAAACTTTAGAAGATATTTTGTATTTTACTGGTGGTGTCACAGATGACATAGACGTTCAACAGAGGGGGATAAGTCTATTTGAAGAAATTCCTGTGTCTAGAACATGTGACCATGCTGGTATATTACCTCATTGGTGTACTTGTATGTCACAGCAAGAGTTATCTACCAATGATCAGTTTTATAATATGAGCGTCAATTATTTAATAGATTATATAAATCAACAATTTGTGTTAAATAACGTTACGGACATATGTTGGCCCTTAAAATTAGGACGTACAAAATCGGTGCACATCATAAAAAATAACGATAAACTTTTGAAGTTCAAGCAAAGTCTGAATGACGTCATAAATAGAACTGTGTCATATAATGAAAAACGTGTACATTCAACATATATTTTTCAAGTAGCCGTATCACTGATGCCCGGATCAGGAGAATTTGAAGCAGCCGTCCGGTACGACGAAACATCCAGAAACTTCACAATGGCGGGAGATATTAGCCGAATAAACAAATATGGACATGATTCAGATTGTGTCCACGGGAGTTTGCTTCGTAAATTGTGTTACTGTAAATAATATTGAAATCATGGGGGAATGCTTCCTTTTTAAATTCTTTTAATTGTATAGTGTGTTTCCTTCTGATACAAAAAAATACAGAAATCATGTGGAAATGTTTCCTCCGTAAATTGGTCTAATTTTTTTTTATTGTGTTACCTTCCTGACATAAAAAACCATATTGAAATATTGAAAACAATAAAGCGGTATTCCCGTTAAGTTGTACCGGGAACTGGTTAAAAAGCTACTTCTTGCTCTTTGTTGTTGTTGGTTGTGTGTTTATTATTTCTATTGTTGTTTAAAAAGTCCTGGCGCTCCAGCAATTTAAGTAGGATCGTCGTGACACTTGGCTTATTTTTTCATCAGACAAATTAATGATATAATTGAAAATTTACAATCCAACGTAAAATTATTTGCTGATGATACGACATTATTTTTATTAATTGAAGATTCGACAGAAGGCGCGGAAATTTTAAATTCAGATATTGAGAGAATTAACGAATGGGCATCAAAGTGGCTGGTTACCTTCAATGCCACGAAAACTGAATCACTCACAATTTCGTCACGCAGGCCTTTCGATTCACCACCACTATTCATGAACGACATTAAAATAAAAGAAGTACAAGAGCACAAACACTTAGGTTTATTTTTTCAACACAATTTTAAATGGGATTTCCACATCAACAGTATTTGCAAAAAAGTTAGTAAACTTATTAATTGCTTTAGATCCTTCAAATATCGTCTAAATAGAAAATCTCTTCACACTATCTACTCCTCGTTTATCTTACCTCATTTTGATTATGCAGACATTATCTGGGATGGGTGTACTGATCAGTTATCTAACCAACTGGAAAAACTTCACTTAGACGCACTGCGCACCATATGTGGCGCTGTGAAGGGAACCAGCCATGCATTAATTTATAAAGAAACGGGTACTATAACTCTCACAGAGCGGCGCAAACTACACAAACTAGCAATGTTTTTTAAAACAATAAACCATCAAACTCCCGAATATCTATCCAGCAACTTAAAAAAGAAACCACAAAGATATTCATTAAGAGTAGATAATGTTCCCGAGTTCTATTGTAGGACAACGTTATACTACAACTCTTTTTTCCCTTCCGCAACTAGACTCTGGAACACTTTAGATTCATCTATCAAAACATCAAAATCTCTATCTACATTCAAAAAACAACTATGTAAATTTGACAACTCCGTTCCTTCCTATTATTTTATCGGCAAACGTAAGTTTCAAATTATTCATTCTAAAGTTAGACTTGGATGTAGTGACCTGAATGGCAGGGGCGTGGTGAGAATGAGTTCATGAGTAGCCATACTCATGCGCCAAAAAGTTTTTGCGCCAAAATCACAATCAAATTGTCTCGGATTGCTGGAGATTGCGTTTCTGGGCTTCTAATTTTCGAAATTTTCCCGGGGGAGGGCCCCCCGGACCCCCCGCCGCGGGCTCGCGCCTTCGGCGCTCGCGGTGGCCGGCTTCACCGGCCACAGCTCCGCGGTCAGTAAAAGGGTTTTTGTGCCAAAATCTTTTTTGTTACTCATAATTTGTTCTCAATAATTGCCCTCACCACGCCCCTGCTGAATGGACATCTCTTTCTTCGCCATATCTCCGATTCGCCTTTTTGTTCTTGTGGATATCATTTCGAAGACGTCTATCACTTTCTTCTCGTTTGGCCCTTACATTCAGATATCAGACAGAATACGATTCATTGCCTAACTCATTCCAACATCAACATTACTACTTTACTCTTTGGAAATAATGAACTCTCGAACGCTGAAAATATTAATATTTTTAAACAGGTGCATAGGTTTATTGAATATTCGAAACGTTTTAATTAATTGAAGCCTCATTGTTAATTATTACTCGTAATTTATGTAATATTTATTATAATAACAGGGTAGCAATACATGTACATATTATTAATTTATTAATTCATAAAATTTATAATAGGGTACTTTACTTTACTGTACTTTACTCATTTATAAATGTAACACTTATTACAATGTAAATATGTTATAACTTTGTTTTGGAGAGGGGTGATATATGCCTTGTCCTGTTCCCCAATCCTTTCAGTTACCTGAATAAATATTGTTTAAAAAAAAAAAAAAAATAAAAAAAAATTAATGCTCACCGTTTGTCCTACTTTTTTTATATTGGGTTCCGTGTATGCCACTAGCAACAGGTTAAAGTTTCCCCGACAGTTTAAAATATTAATTAGTTGCCCTTTGTCTGCACATTAATGGCGTATCCTCGTCTTCATTAGTCCAATCGGGGCAGCGCAGTGGGACATTAAACCAATTTTTATTTATTTACTTTGCAATATCAAATGAAATGAAATGGGGTTTTACGTCCTACTGTCCTGCTCCTAACCTGGGCTAAGAAAGACTGGCATACCCACACAATGTGCTATAGGAGACAATTTTTGCTTGGGCAGCGGCGCTACGGCCTAATCTTATTTCGAATTCCAACTGCCAAGGGATCTTTTACGTGCTCACCAAAGTGGGCGTTACACCTTCAGGAGCGACGAAAGGTCAAGGCATTGCTCGCGGAGCAAGATACCATTTATACCATACTTCATGGCGTATATTTGTAAAAACCCGATGGATTAAGAAAGGGTAAATGTCCGGCTCGATTTTATTTTACGGGGAGTTTTGTTTGGTTTTATTAGAAATAGACTTGAGCAAGTGTTTTTTTTTGCGAAGTTTGTACATGTGATAATCTTGTCTGAGATTTAAGGCTTGTAAGTTTATACACGCTTTCTTATTTGACTGATGCAATGTTGTACTTTTGTGCCGGAATTGAGGTCGAGTCGTTTCAACAATCTCGCATTCATTTATAGTGAATAAAAATATTTTATTCCACTGGTTATTTGATTCCTCTTTTAGATAACAAGTTTCCCCACCGGCTAACTCCCGAAATCCTTAGTGCTTTATTCCGGTAAAATCGACTGGGAAGCCAAATATTTTGGCCAATGATTCAATAGCACAGCCCTTTAACGCACAGGTCGAGTGTAATGAGACCTACGTTCAGAGCTGAACTAGGTTAGAGCACTCGGCAAATCTCGACAGACCTACATCTTGTCTCGGCTGTATGACAGTAAGTGATATGTACCTACGCCAATACATTTGCGATGCGGCTACCGGTTTACTTGGCGCTATTACAAACAAACAAGACACCATGGGTGCAGCCATGTTTCATCCGGGACCTTTAAAGTAGTTGCAAGACACCATGGGCGCAGACATGTTTCATCCGGGACCTTTAAAGTAGTTCCAATATGGCGGAATTCGTCATACAGCCGAGACAAGATGTAGGTTCCGTAATCTGTCGATGATTGCCGAGTGAGGTTTGAGGTGGCGTATGATGATGCACTGAACATTTCAAGAACAAGCAAATGTCACAGACCGCATTACCTACTATTTGGACCGCTAATCAGCAAAGCCCGGGGGGGGGGACTTCGTAGGTGGTTTGAACAGACATCTTAATCGGTACATTCAGATTTAAAAAGGAACCCGATTCATAAGGATCACGGAAAGAAACTTCTGGAATGTGTGATTTCATATTGTTCCCAGGTGTGCGTATACTAACAAGATGCCAATCATATTTTCCGGCCACCTATTGACTTCAAAACTTGGCAGGAGTATCCGATTTTCACCTAATGTCTCGTCTGTGATAAATGGTATATATGCATTTTACTATATTGCTTCAGTTGTCAAGTAATTTGAAGAATATCGGGGAAGAAGTAAACTTTTGATATTTTTTTTTATTTGGCATATGTTCGAATTTAATCTATAGAAGATTTTCGCTTCCGAACAGCCTTGGGTATGTGTTTAGTAAAAATGCAAACAGTATGCCGTGGATTTTTTCCCTGACGCGACTTCACCAGAGGTGTGAGGAGCGACGTATTATAAAAAGAAACAAAATATTGATCGGATGACAATCAGAATGCTTTTTCGACAAGATATTTGCATTAATTGTTTTTGTCGTAACCACGGTACTGGTATATCGGAGTCTTAGTCTCGTTTTTCCATTTTAAAATTAGATCATTGAGCGGTTCGCTCTAATCTCGTCAAAATCTCTAGCATCTGATGAAACGAGTTATGCTTTTGTCACGTTAAGGCCCACAGAAAGATCCGCAATCGTCAAATTTACTTGAAAAATATATCTTTAAGAATTTAAATTGGAATTAAACTTTATTCAATTTATTTTCAGGGTTGTGCTTTATCAAATACCGGGGGCTGGGATGACCTAGTGGACTAGAGAGCCGCGCTTCGACGACCTCTAGCTGGCCGGTCACCCCTGGCTTGCGGCTGTTGTTTCGAGCCCTTGTGTGAGCGTATGTTGCATGGAGATAGGGGCGCCTTCTCAACCTCGTGGGTTTCCTCCGGGCACTCCGGTTTCCTCCCACTGCTAAAGACCCCTACGCGCAAGCGAATTATTGAAATAAAATTAGAACCAAATGTTAGTCCCGAAATGACCTAGTTTGTGTTGAGTGGACGTTAAACCCCATTTCTCTCTCTCTCTCTTTTATTAAATACCACACACCTGTGCCTATTATTTCGCACATTGAGAAGGGTATTTTTCTCCGTCTATCTCATGTAAAACCGACATGAAGGAAATCGTGATAAAAGGGGTTTATGCTAGTAATCGGTAGCGTGTCAGTCACTGTAAACGCCTGACCAATGTAACTGAACAGAAGACCTTGCTTACCTCGCTAGATCCAGTATGAGGGACACAACACGCTGTTAAAAAATACGTCCCCGTCTCCTAACCGATTTGACAGACTTCATTGAAAGGGCAACGCACAAATTTATGTAAGATGAAACGAACTTTAGGTAAGCCTGTAATTGGGCTAGGCAAAGCGATAAATGACTGCTTTTTTCTCCCAGACGTACCTATTCAATACCCCGCTCCAAGAACGTACGTTCTACTTCAAACGTAGCAATGGACTCTTTAAAGGTACCGTCCCAATTATTTTCAAAGCATTTTGTTGCTTAAATCTCATCAAACGAGCGAAAAGCTTCGACAACCTTTGGTCTGACTCGGCAAACCTCAGCATATTCCAATCTAGCCTCGGCTGTATGACGAAGTCCGCCATTAGAACCACTTTCGAGTTCCCGGATTACCAAAGGTGTTGCCCACGACGACGCTTTTAAAGAATGTTTTATCTTACAAAGTTTGAAGCTGTTTTCTTTCAAGTTTATCCGATTTTATTTGGACAAAGACAAGTTTGCACTGAAAACTCTACACAACCTACAAAAGACGCAATTTTGAGAACTTCTTTCTAAAAGCGGCATGTTTTCCTAATAAGTAAATCGCATCGCAATTGTATAGGCGTAGGTACTTATCACTTACATGTACTGTCGTACAGCTGAGGCTAGATGTACGTTCCAGAATCTGCTGAGGTCCATCAGACCCGACATTGTTTTACAGCAATTTACTACATTGTGAACCGTAAAACTCTACACCATGCATTGTTGGACTAAGAATTCCTAACTGATCAGACCATTGCTTTGCACTGTAATCTCCCCATTTGATTGGTCGTACAAACGATGTGTTATACCTAGCAACAATTTTAACTCCACTGTCGAGAGGATGTCAACAATCATCTGACTTACCAAAGGGGGATATATACTAAGCACCATAGAAAAAGCATCACTTAGTTTTTTGTATAACAAAATGATCCTGTAAACATATCTTATTTATTTTGCTTCTCATTGTGAACAATATTCAAATGGGAACGCATAAAAAAACACATTTGTATACGTATGGATGTTTAATCTGTAATCAACGGTACAAAGTCAGAGGGGTCAAAACCAAAAGTACGACACAGATGGTTAATTGTGCTGCACAGCGTGCGTAAGAGCCAGCGGAGGACACACGCGCTACTGACAATTAACCATCATTATCCTGCGCTTGATATCCTCCTTCCTTGAAGGCACGTTTGTCCTCATGGACAGGTACTTCACCAACATGCCACTACTCGAAAACCTGGTAGAGAAGCGCATGTATGTAACTGGAACCATCATGCAGTGATCCATCCCAGCACCTGCACGTCAGCATCTACTTCCAGAACGTCAGCTTTTTCGAGAAGGACGTGGTTCATCAAATCAGATTGTCCGAGAGGATGGGAAGGTTGTTGTCCAATGGTTTGACGACAAGTTTGTTTTGATGGCATTCACACGGCATGGAAACGATCCTGAACTGCTCTACGTTCGAACTGGTATTGATTGTTCTTGTTAGTTTTTAGAAACTTATGTTAAACTGATTTAACGGTCCGCATGTAACCCTATGTTGGATGGCAGCTGCATATTGTGTATCGGTTGCTGATTGAATGTAAAGGTAATTAACCATTCTTTCAAACCAAATTTGTATTGTTATCAAATATTTTATCTTACTTTTGTACATTGATGTAATAATAATGCATTATCAATTAGTTGTGTTTTCACCGTATCTGTCCACACACATTGACATGGACAATATTTGGGTCAATCTTAGACACAATTTCTACGAATGAGTTTTATTTCCATTATAAGTGAAGACTAAGACAAAGAAAAATCTATGTTAGTTGACATAGTATGTTTCCGTCTGGGTCTCGGGAGGATGTACTATAGGGGTTTATTTAAAGGAGCGAAATCGCTAATATTTGGGAGCTAGGAATTGACACAAATGGGTTGCAACGCATATAATAATGTAATTTTAATGTATATAAGACTGATGTACATTCCGTTTTTACTCTAATTTCAAATCAGTTATATACGCCAGAAGTCTCAACCGAAAGACAACCTATAGCGTCTGGTTATTTAAGTCTACACCGACATTTTCAGCGCATTCTAGCCAGATAAGAATATGGCGCCACCGTTTGACATGGCTTGTAGAATATGTCTAGCCTCGTTCTTCGAGTCCCTTGTTATTAATGGTGTACAAATGGTAAAATGTTTATTTTGTCTGAAATATTGGATATCAGAAGAAACACTTACCCAATGGTAATGGTCCACCCTAATATAAATTAAAGAGAGCTATTCACGGTGCGTCAGACATCATTCGGTATTCCTAGGTAAGGAAAAAAACGGAATTCCTAGAGGGACGTGTGTCGACTCCTCTTAGAAGTTCGGATACAGACGTTATTCGAGACAGGGATACAAACATCAGTGGATTTATCAAAAAGCAAGTGGCTCTTGTATGGTGACTGTTAGCAGCCATTCTACATTGTCGGGTTGTGAAGGCGACAAGTCGCGGCACGACAAAACGTAATAATTGCATTTCGTCGACTTGTCGCTTTGTCGGGTTGTGAAGTCGACAAAGCGACAAGTCGACAAAATAAACCCGACAACGCGACAAACTAACCCGAAAATCGTCGACCTCATTTTGTCGACTTGTCTGGTCAATTTTGTCGACTTGCCGCTTTGTCGCCTTCGACTTATTCACAACCCGACAAATCGCCGAAATGCAATTATTTCGCTTTGTCGACTTGGAAGTCAATCACTGCGCATGAGCGAGCATTCTTCGGTTAAGTATGGAAGCCTAATCTCGACGAGGCGAGTGTGCATTTATTCAGCATTTGGTTTTGTTTTGCTATACCTGACCATTACACAGTTAGGATTGAAAAGTTAATTTGATTAAATTTGCATTTAACCACCCATAAAATTAGGAATCTATTTCAGAAGAGAGTCAGTTTTATACGTTAATATGTATTTTAATGCATGCTTTCAATATATCTATCGTAATTTAGAAAGCGAAATAATTCCATTTCGGCGACATGTCGCTTTGTCGGGTTGTGAATAAGTCGAAGGCGACAAAGCGACAAGTCGCCACAATGAGGGCAACGAATGTCGGGTTAGTTTCTCGCGTTTTCGGGTTGATTTTGTCGACTTGTCGCTTTGTCGCCTTCACAACCCGACAAAGCGACAAGTCGACGAAATACAATTATTTCGCTTTGTCGTGCCGCGACTTGTCGCCTTCACAACCCGACAAGTCAACAATGTAGAATGGCCGCTAACAGCCACCATACTCTTGCCACCTTTAAGACCCCAAGGTAAATTCAGACATCACTTGGTATGCTCACACAGCCTCCTTGGCTTTGAGGCAGGGATAGAGACATCATGCGCGTTTTTTTTGTTTTTTTTAGGGTGTTCCCACAGACCCTGACTCGGGGCTGTGTTAAAGCATCATGCACAGCGTGTAGTTTCTTGTATATAACCTTTGCATTATGGATGTTATAAAGATATATAAACATAGTTATAACAACAGTGTTCCAAGAGTTAATTGATCGTTGAGTTGTAAAGTACACAACGTGAATGGATAAATGCCCCTGGAGTGTCACATATTGACTGTGTATTCTAATGTTATAACTTAGATTGGGGGTAAGATTGCAAAATGGTTTGCACGTGGGTCAAGCTTGTATGTAACAAGGACTATGGTCGCCTGTCCAACCTCGTGGATCTTCTCTGGGTCATCTGGCGTCCTCCCACTACTAAAGACCCCTACGCGAAAGCGAATTATTGAATTAAGATTGAACCTTTAGTCCTAATATAACCTAGTTTGTGTCGAATGAGTGTTAAACCCAAATTCGCTGTCTCTATAACATAGACTGGATGTTGGGGAAACTGAATATTTGTAGTTTATAATGTTATTGCTTAAAATAGCATTATGCAAGAGCAAAATCTGCTTATTACAGGTCTTTCTTTCTCTTGCAAGAAGATGTTATCTAAATAATCAATTAGACGTTAATTAACATATCCAGCCCATAATAAACTCAGTCAAGGCTAGCCTTCGAAGTTGGCGGATTGAATTCCTATATGCCGCTTAATGGCCGTTGATAATTAAATCAATCAAGTGGATAATCGAGACTATGCTGTTTATATTAATGATTTGAGTAATGATGACCCAGGCTGTGTGAATATTTCAAACGCTTTTTTCTCGGCTAATAGAGGACCAATTTGAGTGAAATTTTCAGCAAATTACCTTTACACTATCTAGATTTTAACCACAGGCACTTGAAGGGATTAAAATAAATTAAAATAAAACTTCTTACCACTGCTTAATACAAGAATGTAAGTCAGACGCCATCTTTGTTTTGACTGATTTACCATGTATCGTCTGATATCATCTCACAATACTCACTAGTTCTAACACTTCATGTCATTTTTATTGCTAACGAGACTTTATTTGATTATTATTTAACACTGTTATTGATAACAAATCAAACTTGAACCGCTATCATTTATCGACGATCAACTTCCCGAGACCGGAAGTAACCCGAAAAAAGGTCAAAAGAAGTCTGTATCACCCAGTCCCTTTATAAACCTATCATTACTCGATATGTGCATAGGAACTGGGTGATCAAGTCTCGCTCAACAGCGGCCTCGCTTCGGAGGCTTTATCACGTTGATAAATGATAGCGGTTCAAGTTTGATTTGTTAGTAATAACAGTGTTAAATGACCAATTTAATTACATCGGAAGGTGAATAATAATCAAATAAAGTCTCGTTAGCAATAAAAATAACATGAAGTATTATAACTAGTGAGTATTGTGATTTTATTATAGTGTATTCATTGAAACAAACGCATACGTGGCATTACAAGTGGAAATGCTAATAACGTTAAACGTCCTATTTTCCTGCACCGACTGGGCTAATGAAGACGGGTGTACAGTGCGGGAGATTTGCCTACTCTTATTTCGAATTTCAGCGGTCAAGGGTATTATTACGTGCACGCCATGTATACACGGGATCTAGGACTTTAGTCTCATAAAGATAAGCTTTTTCGGCCAACGCATGGGTCGAATACGGGACCGCCAAACATACCTTTTTTAGCGGATATTCTGTAAATTTTGGATTGTTCATTTAAGTTTATTTGTTCCTGATGGCCTTCCATAGGATTTTCAAAAAAAAAAACAAAAAAAAAAACAAAACAAACTCCAAATTGCTTTGGTGATAAGAATATGCTTGTTTGTGATTTAGACTTTATATCATCCGGGTTATTATTAATCTGTATTTGATACAAAGATAAAAGAACACACATAATATTAAGATTATTAAAAATGGAGATCGCAAAGTATTGGACAATGTGAGTAAAGTTTATTGTATCGTTTTTAAATGGATTTTATTTTAAATATTTTGGGGTGGACATTCGTTCCTTAACTGATTACAATCGTCGAATTGGCGAAAAGTATGGACTGGTATCGCTGCCAATATTAAATGCTCTGCACAAATGTCATTTCCATTGATTACGTGTAAAAAGTACCATGTACAAAGTCTTAATACCGGTAATGATAAAGTCAAAATACCCCGAAGGGCAAAGCTAATCGTAAAACGTCAAATGCAATGTGTCAAATGTTTTATTTGAAAATGCTGTTTCCTTCATTACATTTGCACTCTGTCGTATCTCATGTATCCGTCACGCTTTCTAGACTATTCAAAAAAAGTAGGGGATATTTGATTTTGGGGGCAAAATACTAAAATATGCAAATGACTAGGAACAAATGTAGCACCATGGGTCTTTTTGTCTGACGTAGAGAGCGGGCAGGGGTTGCGGTGGTCAAACCGGTCGCCACATCCTGCGTATGACCCATGATCTTTTCTTACTACATATTTTCGTAGCCTTGTGATCGTCTAGAATTTGTCTCTAGCTGTCTTTGCTTCTTCTTCACGTTGTGTTTACTTCTTACTGTTTTCTTAAGACGTTTGTTTTCTTCAGTTATATCAAAGCAACAGTTCGTTTTTACCTTTTATGTAGCATAGGTATACATACAAGCATAGTACATATTACAATTACAGTCAATACTAACAAAACTCTTCTCAACCTAGACACCTCGCGGTGCCTAGGACTGTTAGATGGTAACCCTCTGGAACCTAATCGAAGTCTGCTGAATTCTCACGAGTATCCTAATTTTGTATTAACTGGTTTTGGACATTCAATTATCTAATTGGTCAAACATGATGTAAATAATTAGAGAGATTAGTTAATTGAGCCCAATGACGTCAAAACCCACTCTTATATGGTTATGGAAATTTACTCTAGAAATTGCGCATTAGATATCTGTTATCATGTTGTTGACATATAGAACCAGCTATGTTTTGTTTCTATAACCCTTTTTTATATAACAATATGTCAATCAAATGTTAGTTGATTTCAGTACACACCTGCATATATGTGAATATGTTAGAAACATAAAACTATATCTTATCTCCTCATTCCTTGTCTATAATCTTTAAAAACAATGTCACCACGACTATATTGCTACACAAAGTCACTATAGAACCTAACAGAAGAAACATTTCCAGTTACATGTAACGCCCAAACGCACCAATAGCTACCGCATGGAATGCAGGTGATTCTTGGGATCATCATGGGGGTCCAACCCAAGATTTGCACGACTCTGACTTTGAATGTTACAGTCATTGTGGCATTGAATTCCAGGGTGGAAACATTAGTTTAATTGTTTTAGTGACCAGAAAACAAATTTTGATATGCGTCGGCTTACCCAAAATGAAAGGTTACGTGCCCTTGGCATGCTACAGATCGGCACAACACAGGCGGTTGTGGCGCGGACGATGAATGTTTCTCAGTCTGTCATAAGCAGGCTATGGTCCAGATACCGTGATACACAATCTGTACAGGACAGACCACGCTCAGGTCGACCAACTCAAGCCCAGGATCGATTTATCCGTACTTTGGCCTTGAGAAATCGTGTCATCACAGCAAAGCGCTCGTCTTCAAACAGACACTGGTGTGAGAGTGAGTGGCTAGACGATTCGGAATCGACTGCATAGGGGTCACCTTCGCGCCCGACGTCCTCGCGTGATCCCTTGTTTGAGAGATCATCACATTCAGGCAAGACGTCGTTGGTGTAGGGATCGTCAACATTGGGATAACCGACGCTGGAGCAATGTGATGTTTTCAGATGAGTCAAGGTTCACTGTTGATTTTTTGGACAGACGTAGGAGGGTGTGGCGCTTCCAAGACGTTAACGTCATCAGACATGATCGATTTCGGGGTGGTTCTGTTATGGTGTGGGGAAGCATCACTGTTGCTGGAGGAACGGCTTTACATCTTGTTGCAGGGCGTGTTACAGGCCAGTACTACCGGGACAACATCTTGGCAGTCCATGTTGTGCCGTTCGCACGACGCCATGGCCGCCGTTTCATCTTCCAGGATGACAATGCAAGATGTCATAGGGCCAGGATCGTTACAGGTTACCTCCAACAACAGAACATCACCACATTACCTTGGCCAGCACTGAGTCCCGACCTCTCCCCCATCGAGCATGTCTGGGACATGCTTGGACAGAGGTTACGTCAACATCAACAACGTCCTGCCAATGTCCAAGAACTTGCTGCTGCGTTGCAACAGGAATGGGACAATCTGGACCAAAATGATCCTAGACGTCTCATTAGGAGTATGCCACGTCGGATCAATGCTTGTTTGGCAAACAGAGGCGGATTTACCCGTTACTGGCTTTGTTGTGATGCTGTGGTAACTTTGCTGTTTGACCTCGGGTATCATTTTACCCTTATAATGGTCAGTCTGTGCCTTACTTAGTCTAACGATCATTTGGAATAAATCGATGAATGTGAACTTCATTTCATTTTGTCATTTGTTTCTTCGTCAGTTTCATTAGGTGACTTTAATAACAATTAAAAATCAAATATCCCCTACTTTTTTTGAATAGTATACATAGTATCTTACGCAGAGCATTAAGTTTGATATGCAAATGTAGGATATCATGTGACTTAACATATATGGAAACGAGACCGAGATAAACCTGGCACACTTTAAACCGGCACACTATACGATATCTAAACTGTCAGCGATATCACCTCGATGGAAGCGCCCGTTACTTAAAGTCATTTCACACACACAGTTATTTACCACACGATATTGAGGCAATCAATATGACAAACTACAAGAAATTCGCTTGACGACCGCGTCTACAATAAAATCATGTGAATGGTATGGTTAATCCGAGCCGTTGGCAAATATAAATTGAAAGTATATAGTCTATATTTAGCCATAGAAACATACTTTCCATTGATATATAACACGACTGGAATTTCCAGACATAAAAAGGAGCTGGGACGCTCATGGCGGAACGAGGACGTCACAATGGGGGCAGACTTGAATTAGGACGATGGCCACAATGACTACAATATGATATGTTATGTTGCTGTATTGATTATTATGCATGTAATGGTTTTTAATGTTTGTTACTATGTTGTTGACATATAGAAGTCTAACCCACATCCATCGTTATCTGCCTTATCAAATTATTAAGTGATTTGAACACAAACTGTGATCCACCATGCATATGCTTGACTGATATGAATAAAAACTGTAATCACACCATATACTTGACTGATCTAAACAATAAATGAGTCAATACAGGCATTGTATGAACTTTTGTGCAGTGTATTCTACCATGGAAGCGCATATAACTACTTTTTGCCCTTTTCGATATCCAAAAACGCCCCCAAAACTTATTAAATACTTCCAAGTACCACCACATACTAACTCAATATTGTGAAAAACTAACATAATGCTTCGATTATATAAATATGAATAATTCGCGGAAGTAGAATTGTATTTATAAACTGGAAAAGTATTTTGTGATTCCCGTCCCAATAACTGCTAAAGATCACAAGGCCGTTGTATTGGTGTGAAATTGTCATTTATTAAATGAATATATAAATGACGTCAAAATTATAGCATAACATATATACAAGAATTTACACAAATAACAAAATAAATCACATATCAAGTAATTGTTGGGCTAAATAATCCGCCCCAAATTCGCCAAACAGAGACCAGTCTGATACGACATCAGTCTGGGATATCTGGCCCAACAGGTCAATGGGCCTTTTGTGCCGAAATTTAAAAAAAAAAATTTTTAGATGTAGTATTTGAGTTCTGTGAAAAAGTTAGACAAGTTGCAAACAAACTGCACAGAAAACATTCATAATTTGTCATTTTTACTGCCATGGCATGACAAATTTACATGTAGCATCTTTCAAAATACCAATAATTTTCCACTTTTTTTTAAATATCCAGACTAGCAAGCAGGCCCCTAGCCAGCTTGCTTGCTGCGGATGGGCAGTGAACTGTTTAGTGTGGGGGGGGGGGCACAGTCTACAGTAGCTATTTTAGAGTTATGGTCGGGTATTATGATACATATCAGATTGTGAACCCTGTCACAATTTTAATCCGATTTTGATGAAACTTGACATGCATGTTTATACCACAAGATTTTGCTTCCTTTAATATGAGGGACCTTTAGTATCAGTTCGAAAACGAACGCCGTTTAAGTATCTTCTAACACGCGGTTTCGCAATCCAACCTACCATAATAGCTAGATGGCCTTAATTTCCACTCTATGAACTTCTCAGTCAAGACAAAGATTTCACTCGACGTTTTTGTAAACATACAACAAATCAAGTAAAAAATTGCATTTGGGCACATTCTACAAATCATACACATGTCTACTAGAATCCAGCTACACACGCGGAACGTTTTTCACTGGCCACTCACGAACACACGAATCGATGACGTTTTAGTTATTCGTTTTCGTATCGATGCGAAAGTTCCATAATCGCGCATATCCGAACGTAACTGCCTGGACTATGACCCCTGATTGTGGACCTTCTAGAAATCACAATTTGAATTCAATTTAAAAATGTTTGAGTATATCACCATTACTCATCAATGAAGGTTTAGTTCGAACTTCGTAATACGAATGATGTGGACCCTCTAGAGGTCACCATTTTTATGTCCCAAAGATCTCAGTCCTTTCCCATATTTGCGCACTTCAGACCAGGATAATGCCTCCTAATTGTATGAGAAATCGGTTTTGATTTAATTTGTTCTCTATCCATATCTTGGAAAATGTGTACGTATCGAATTCGGCAGCCGCTGGTTTTATACGCCCACAAATTATGCCGTCGCCCCTGTCCGCCCGCCCACAATTTATTTGTGGACAGTATACACGTCGCGATCAATTTTTATCCGATTTTGACCAAACTTGAAATATGTCGGTTTCTTTCGATATTGGCATGTATCGGACCATAACTTCAATGATTATGGTCCCTGATTGTACGGAGAATCACATTTTTTAGTTTTATACGCCCACAAATTATGTCCGTCCGCCCACAATTTATTTGTAGACAGTATACAGGTCGCAATCAATTTTTATCCGATTTTGACCAAACTTGAAATATGTCGGTTTCTTTCGATATTGGCATGTATCGGACCATAACTTCAATGATTATGGTCCCTGATTGTACGAAGAATCACATTTTTTAGCTTGTGGACACTCTAGAGGTCACAATTTTCATTTGATTTTAATATATCTTGAAAAACATGTGAATAACTAAAAGATCTCGGTTTCTTTCGATATTCACTCATATCGGATGATAACTTCCTTATTATGGCCCTTGATTGTACGAATGGTCACGTTTGTAGCTCGTGGTTCCTTTAGAGGTCATAATTTTGTATCTGATTTAAAAAAAAAACAACGTTTGAATGTTTCCCCGCTACACCATAACAACAGTTGAGTGTGAATTTCAGACTCTTATTATTTACCTTATTTGTAATACTATATACACTATAGGGTTTATCTAAGGCGCTAAATCGCTCATATTTGGGGCCTAGAAATTGACACAAACTCTTATTTCAAATCAGTTCTGTTCGGTGAATACCCCAGAAGTATCAACCGAATGGCAACCTCTAGCGTGTGGTTATTCTTACACTGATAGTTTTTATTGCGCATGCTCCCCAGATACGAATATGAGGTCACCGTTTGACATCGCTTGTAGTGTCTGGTGCTGAAACGCATTATGATAGAGGATTCGTGTACCAATGGTTAAATGTTATTTTTTCTGAATATAATTTGATATTAGAAGAAACACTTATCAATAAATTAAAGTTTGCCATTAACGTTGTGTTCGAAATCATTCGATAGTGCATCATACGGCATTACTAATGGGACGTGTGCTGACTCGGCCTTGTGGTCGGAATAGACATCATCCGAGATTGGGATATAAAGTTGATTTATCAAGGATCGAGTGGCTCTTGTAACCTTTTTAAAGTCTCCAAGGTATACCCAGACATCATTTGGTATGCTCGCACACCCTCCTTGGCTTTGAGGCTAGGATAGCGACATCATACGTTGTTCTTAGAATGCTGTACCCTCACCACCTGGCTCGGGCTGGGTTAGGGCAACATGTCTTAGAAAGACATAACTTTATCCGACTCGGCGTAAAGTTCGGGGGAGATCATCATGTAACTAGCTTATATTTAATAGCATAGCTGTGGGTATAACCTTTGTATTATTGAGATATGAACACAGTTATAACAACGGTGTTCCAGAGTTAATTGATCATTAGGGTGTAAAGTACACAACATGGAAGTCCTGTTTGGATAAGTGTCCAGTGGGTGTCACGTATTGACTGTGTATTAACTAATGTAATAATCTTACTTTTCGTGTGGGTGGCCTAATGGTTAGCAAGTGCGCTATATCACAAGGTCTGTATGTAACAAGGAGTAAGGTCGCCTGCCCAATCTCGTGGGATTTCTCCAGGTCATCCGGTTTCCTCCAACTTCTAAAGACCCCTACGCGCAAGTGAATTTTCGAAATAAAAGTGAACCATATATTAGTCCCGAAATGGCATAGATTGTGTCGAGTGGATGTTTAACTCTCTCTCTCACTGAAAATTTTGTAGTTAATGTTAACGCTTATCTTATAATTGTATTATAGTATATCCATTGAAACAAATCTATAACGTGACCTTTGCAAGTGGAAATGCTATAACGTTAAGCGCTTATACTCGCTGGGCCACCGTGGCTTCTGTGTGGAAGCCTTCACAGTTTATGTTACAAACTTTGGTCGGGAAGATTCCACAGTTCGTGTTAAACCTTTCAGACAATTTGACATTTATTACAACTTTGGATTGTTCTTTAAAAGTTTATTTGTCCCACGTAGCCCTCCATAGATTTTTCCAAATAAAAACTCATTTGCTTGGTGAAAAGAATTACATTGTGCGTGTTTGTGATTAAGACTTGACATCACCCGGGTTATTATTAAACTACATTTTATACAAAGATAAAAGAACACAGATATTATGATTGTTGGGAATGGATATCGCAAAGTATATGACAATGTGAGTAAAGTTTATTGTATTGTTTAAAATAGATTTTATTTTTAATATTTTTGCGGGGTGATATATGTTTCTAGTCATCCTAAATAGGCATTACTGTACATCGTAGATCAATTTTGAATATCTTACATAATTCAGGTGCGGCGGAGTTGGGGGAGCGCAAATACTCTTTTCTCTAGGTTATTTATTATAACTTGGAAGTGAGTAGTTCACTAAGACTTCTAGAACGGAGATTTTCAGACGAAGAAACACCTTATTTAGATATCTGGGTTAAGAGACCTACGGTTGCTAAGGTCGCGATTAGATAACTGAAAAGCTGATCTTTATCTCAATTCCGCCTCATGTCTGTTAATTTGTATCTATGAAATAATGTGTGTTTTTATACCATTTAGATATAAATTGAGTCAGTTTTGACAAAACGCTAGAATGACCTATAAGTACATGTCCAATGTTTTACAAGAGCATCGATATATGACAGGTCTATTCATAAGTGCAAATACTAAATTTAATACTCCTATGTATCAATATTAATGAAAATGGACTGGTTTTAAACTATGAGTGCATGGACGTGTTTCTCTTTTTCTGGCGTCCGTCCTGACTCAGTTTTTGTGCAATAGGCGACATGTGCCTTCGTTTATTTGTCAAGTTAATTTATCCCCAGTATTCATAGTGTAGTATTCATACCCGATGATTTTCTCCCATGATTACCACAACCTTATGTTGATTATTGAAACCATTTTTCATGCGAGATTACCTATTGAATATACAATCAGATTTTCGCAAACTTTTCTTGTTTTGAAGGTAGTTTACTGTAGCACTACAGTCGGTCGGATATGCGAAGCGATGCAATCAAATCGTCTACCACATCCGAGGTGTGACACCTTCTCTTGCTTAACACCTGATGATCGTCTAGAGTTTCCCTGGTGTATAATTTTGTAATTCTCTGGTGGCTAGGCCTTCTTACGTAGTATGTTTTGTCAGGTGGCATTTTCCCTATCCGTATGGTATACGTCACACGTTGCGTCAGAGTAGTTTTAGAGTTTTGGCAGATTCTTGCGCCTCGTACGTATGCATCACTGAACCGAGCGGTTATCTACCAAGATCACCATCAGTACTAGTCAAGTGCCTTGCCTACAATATCTCGCAGTGCGTGAAGTAACTATGAAAGCTGTTCGATGGGGCTGCCGTATCACAGATACGCCATACGGACAAGGAATTTACGCTTGCCAAAAGTCTCTATTATGTTTTACCGGTACAACAGTTCGATAGTACATTTTATGTCAAGCACTGCACACATGACTATAGGGGTATAAACCAGTAGTTACAAAAATCTTTTTGCCAACAGCACAGCTTGGAACACAATTTATATGAAATATATTTGAATTTTGCAAAATAAAAACATAGAAGGCATAAAACCGTAGACACAGACTCGTCATAGACACATAGAAAAACTCAAACCAATTTGGACCACGCGGGTTTTCGCATTTTCTTGGTGTGCTGTTCAAAATTTCGCGGCACACTTAGGAGAATCTCGCGGCACACCGGTTGAGAATCACTGGTTTAAACAATGGTACACATAAAAGTCATTCCCTCTCAACTGCGAGTTACTGACCGAATCCACTTCAGCATGACTTGTCTAAGAATCAACGGGGTCTGTTGAATCCAGATGGCGTCTCTTGGCACTCAACGGGTATTTGATCTGTAAAGAATCTACATAATGTATAAAAGTGGAGCCCAAGTCCAGCTCATTATATATATATATGCCCAGTATGCAATTGGCCAGATGTATGCAATTAATTATGTGATTTGTTATTCCTCATGACGTAACGGTAATTTCTCCCTCCCGTGTATTGCAAACAATAACAAATTAGCCCTGATACCCTAGGGGCCCGATTTCTGAATTTCAAGTATGCCTACTTCCGGTTTTATTTTTTTTTTTTTTTTTTTTTTTGGGGGGGGGTCTACTTTTGGGGGATTTACTAATCTGCTCTCACGTGACCTTATATATGATAACCCTTATCTGTAGTAATACCAAAGAGTTTGATCTTGACGTATAGGATCTACGCCTTACAGCTCATTATGATCCTTTCGACCCCCCCCCCCCTTGTCATTTGGGCTCCCTTATTTCAATTGGCCAAGAGTGGGCTATGTGGTTTAACGTCATACTGTTTTGCTCCGACTGGGCTAATGAAGACTGACATACGCTGGTTTTAATTTCATGTCCTCCCGGAGAGTTCAGTATTTTTATTCAACAACTGGGCTAATGAACAGTGTGATATGAGAGAAATCATGCCCTGACAGCGGTGTGCTACGGCCTACTCTTATATCAAAGTCCAACTGTCGACGGTTCTTTTACGTTCTCGATAAATTGTAAACCATTCGGACATCAATGACATGGCAAAACCCCGATGGGAAATTGCTGGCAATATTCACAACCATCACCGGGGTGAAACCGGACATCTTGATTTGTTTTTCACCAACTTACTCATTGACCTACCGCGGCTCCCCTTTTCAAATGTACTAAAATATTGTTTATAAAATAAAAAAAAACATGTTGCCAATAGTAACGTAACATATGGTCAAGACATTTGGACTTTATTAAGTTCACGGATTATAAAACGTTCGTGAACTCAAGTAGTAATAATCAATAAATTCCGCCTGGATTCAAATTTTAAATATAAAATATTCTGTTCATTAAGAAATAAAACCTGTGCGTAGTTTACCATGGTCACAACAGCCTGCAAAAATTAATCAACCCGAATGTGAGGATACATAACTTTCTTTTATACAAGTCGGACAAATACACAGTTTATATAAGACTCGAACTGATTTAAGGATATTAGCCCAGTATCTGCAAAATGTATCAGTTTTTTTTTACACAGGTCGGGGATTGTAGCCCAGTATCTGCAAACTGTAAAAGTTTTTTTTTTTTTAAATCGGATGATTAATGCTAAAATCAGAGGTGGGCCGAACCTCGGGCTATTAATTCTAAAATCAGAGGTGGGCCGAGCCTCGGGCTGTTTGGCGTGTTCGGGTGCCCCAAATGGAAAACAAATTGACAAATATGTTTTTTTTTTTTTTTTAAATACAGATAAAATTCATGACAAAATTCGCTTAAACCAATATTAAGCGGCTAAGTGCAAAATGTTTACTTTAGATCTTATTGCTACTTGTTACTACATTGTATACGTGTCTAATTTAACGAATCTGGGGGTTATCAATTTACGATCCATCGATCGGCATTACACTAAAGCATCCAGGATCCCCAAACCCGACCACTGTAAATCATAATAGAATGGAACTGAAGCATGTGCCGTAGTGCTATTTTATAAGGCTTGTAGGCTACAGCTAGTTCCAACACAAACGCCGATACAAAGTCTTACCATACTCCGCGCAGTGTTTCGTTTGATTAGACGTAATCCCACTACTCACTGCTGTAATGAGTAGATATTGTTGTTTTTAAATTTGATTGGTCAGTTGTCCGACTACCAACCAATGACTAGCTGCTGTACAAAAGCTTTACATTTAAAACGAGTGCCAATATTGGACCAAATATGTTTATATAACGTTACGTCATGACTCACGATTTTATTATGCCCAATTAACTCGGTCATAGCAGAATACTGCAGTAAAACTAATTGCGTGCCAAACGAGGCTATCATGTCGAATGAAATGTAAATAATACTGTTTGGAAACGAACTTTCAACGTTTTTAATACCTTAAATCACTGTACAAAGTTTTAGGGAAGACCCAGATTAAACGAAGGACTGTCATGTTGCTGTACTTAAGTGATAGCTTTGTTTGAACGGGAATAATATACATACTCCCACTAAAAATCAAGAATCAGAAGCTAATCACTGCAATGGCCAGAGAGTGATTTCTCGGGCCATTGCTTCGAGAATATGGTGTCTTACTAACGATCACAATAACGGGTCACCAGACTAAAATTACATTAAACTAGAGAGAGAGGGGGGGAGAGAGAGAGAGAGAAATGGGGTTTAACGTCCACTCAACACAAACTAGGTCATTTCGGGACTAAAATATGTTTTTTTATTTTTTTTTATTTCAATCATTCGCATGCGCGTAGGGGTCTTTAGCAGTGGGGGGAAACCGGAGTGCCCGGAGGAAACCCACGAGGTTGAGAAGGCACCCCTATCAGTAAACTATAGAAACATATATACAAGTTTGGGATTAAACTAATTATATAAAATAAATGTTTGATTGTATATAGAAAAAAGATATGAACGCAGAAAGAGCGCTAGTTGACTATTATTACGTCATATAATATTGTTACCTGAAGCATAAACTCAAACAGTTACAAGACTTGAGAGATACCATTTCATTAATTAAGAGTTGGCAGTTATCGATATACTCGTTACATAATAAACAATGTAAAGGGAATATGATGAAAATGTTATCCAAATTACTTCACTATATGAGTATGTGTGAAATAGTTCTATTTAACTCCCGCTTCCAAGGTGATTGGCGACAAAAGTGAACAGAAATGAAATGAGGGTTAACGTCCTACTAAAAGTGAACAGATATAAGAACGAATGAAACATTTATTGACGGGTTGATATAATAAAACATTTAGGCGTGGACATTTGTTAAACAGGTGCTATAATTGATGTGCAAATAACAGAGGCATTTTACGGACAAACACACAAACTGAACAAAGCGACAAAACAAACATAGTCAAATATATGGGTGTATACAACCATAGATTCGAACCAATGGGATTAATAAACGGCTTAATTCAAGATCACAAAAATGAACAATGAACAGGATTATCTCCGGAAATTTCGAATAAAACACAAGTCAGTTTTATGGTCTTCCAAAAATCCACAAATCAAGGATTCTGTTAAACACCAAAATGCCGAATTCGTCAGTATTTTTCAACTAGACGATCTCCCTTTCTGGCCAATAATGCTGCCCCACTAACAGGCTATCAAATCTTATTGATATCTTACTACCGCACGTGCCAAATGTGAAGTCTGTTATTCGGGATGACACAGATTCTGTTAATAAATTACCCCAAAATCTAAATGATGGCGACTTCTTCGTAACCATGGATGTTTGTAACATGACAATATTTCCCATGACCTATGCCTTCCGGCCGTAGAATATTGGTTGGATATAAACATCTTGAATGCAGTCATGAGAGAATTTCAAAAAACTTTATCCTCAAAGCCATACGTATCATCCTGACTAACAACACTTTTACATTTGGCGAAAAACATTACAAACATATTCTTGGTATAGCGATGGGTACCAAGGCGGCAACACAATTAAGTAATTTAACAATGGGATTAATCGAGGAAAAATTATACTCAATTGTGGCAATTGAACATGGCGTAGATTACAGATTATATTTTGAAAATCAGTGGAACGGTTCCCAGACGATGTATTCTGTATTTGGAATGGACGATTTGATCTGCAAATCGCATTCTTGGACGTTCTAGTGAAACATACGTATTCTTAAGAAATGGATACCAAAAACTATCTCTCTCATAAATCATGTCATCCACGCTATACCAAAAATAATATACCCTTTTCCTTAGAAAGAAAAATATGCACAATTGTGATAGATGAAGACCCGCGTGTTGTCAGATTAGGTGAGCTGAAAGTCGGTCTGACGGTGGTTTCCACAAGGATTTCTCCAGCTGAATCCAGCAAGCTTGGGTATTCCTCCTAAAAGGGACGGCCAATTCCACTCGGATGCCAAATTCAAAACGAGGGCTAATTTTGACGGGTCACTTATACAGTTTCCTAAAAGGTGTGTATATTGAAATTTTGGTGTCAAATGAAAACATGTTCGGACTAAAAGATATTCCAGTTGAGCCCAATATTTGACGAGACATAACGATGTTAGTAATGTGGTAGTGTAATACGTCAAACTGTGCCGATTTCATATATGACTGGCGAAATGTGTCATGACCGAACGAAACACTAATATGGTACCCAAATTCGACAAAATGGCTAAATGTTGGAAATCAGGCAACAGAATAGTAAAAGACTGCAGAATAGGCGTTAAATTACTTCGAAGACACTCCACCAGATTTACCTAATTATTGTGCTTCGAAATTGTGAACGGAAACGATAAGAAAATTTCTCACTAAAGAAGCCAGCTAAGTTCATAGCTATGTTTTCTTTATTTAAAATAGCATAATGCCAGAGCAAAATCTGCTTATTACAGGTCTTATCTTTAGGCCTGAAATGTTATCCAAATAATCAATAAGACATCAATTAACTTATCCAGACCAATCCAAATAATCAATAAGACATCAATTAACTTATCCAGATCAACTCTTGATGTCAAGGGTAGCCCCCGATATTCGCGGATTAAATTCCTATATGCCGCTTAACGGCCATTGATAATTAAATCAATCAAGTGGATAATCGAGACTAGGCTGTTTATATTCATGGTTTGGGTAATGATGATTGAGTCTATGTACACATTTCACTAGCTTCGTTCGCGGCTAATAGTGGATCAATTCAACTAAAATTTTCAGTAAATTACCATTACACCATCTTGATTGTAACTATTATAGTGAGAACTGGCATCTCTTTATCTTATCTCCCATAATGTATCATATTCTGTGTGGTTATATTGTCAAATTATACCAGGAAGTCTATGTAAATTAATGGAAGATTAAAGTTACATTCCCGGGGACAAACTGGATAATTTGATATTTATTACTAAAAAAAATTCAAACTAATTAATTTATCATAATTTTGATTCAAATCCTTCCCAAAACATTGTAATTGCCAAGAATACCCTGCTCTAAAAATCAAAAGAGGCCATGTTTGCGGTGGGCGGAAACAGTGAGAATTTATTGCCTACACAAGACGAGGTTGTCTGTAATCGATGACTATTTATTACAAATATTGAAGCCTAGTTAAATTCTCGGATTATCAACTACCCGCGTCTTTTTCCACGATTTTATCTCAGAGAGTGGTGTACGTCCAACTCTTCATAAAGTTTATCAACATGTACTCGTGCAGCCTTCGACGTATTGCACGCGGATAGTCCTTATAGTCGGGCTGTTAATTAGGGGAACCCTTACATTTTTATCCTGTATACGCTACAGAAGTGTTTTTCGGGGAATCCAGTATTTTTCTAGTAAGATTGGATATCTCTACTTTCCATATATACCAAAATTGGCATACTTTTATTGACAATAACCACCCGATAAATACTTTCCCGGGAACACATCTTTAAGTTTTATTATAACCAGATTACTTAATTGGTCTATGAACGTTTATTACATCTCATTATTCCTGAAATGGCCATTGTTAAACTATACCAGGACGACTATGAAGATTAATGCCATGTTATGAATTATATATTAATGGAGTAGCTAAATTGTTGCATACTATTGTAATTAGTTTGAAATGATTAATTTAGGTTTAAATTTGCCAATATAATATTGTTCCTTCAATCTCACTAAATTTTATGACATATAATACATAAATTGCTGCTTTAGAAATCATACTTTCATTGACAAAAAATATTTTCCACTGTCAAATATCAATTATTTACCTTCAATTGCCGCAATTATCCCTTCCACATTTTACAACTTCCTTAATTAGACTGAAGGATTCAAAATATACCCTGTTCTTGTTAGGCCGTAAGTCCTGCATCACCGACAACGGAAAACCATGCCGGAAATCGAGATGAACTTTATCGGCCAATGCAGGACCTCGACCTCCTGGGTAGCGAGCCACAAAGAGATGAGAACCACTGCTACTCCTTGTATTCTTATAAGATCACAAAAGCTTCGCAGTCAAACACAATCCACCATTGGACCATAGTTGAAAGCAAATGTTTCTAAAAGTTATCTAGTGCTTACTTCGAATGATTGTAATACTGCAACTACATATTCATTCTTGGGAGGGTGAAAGTTTCTGGCTATTTTGAGACTCAACAGTGAAGTCAAAATGTAGGAATAGTACCATTTAACCACTGACATGGGAATACTTTGGAGCAATATTCTTGTCCCGCCAAATATGGGCGTTTTTTTTTAAACATGAGCTCAGTCTGGTTTTTTATATTTATATCTGAAATAAGTGGCACAAAAATCCTATATTTCAATATATTGCACACCTTTTCAGAGACTTTTACTGGTTTCCTGCCAAAATGAGCCTCCATTTTGAATTTGAGCCTCTAACGGAATTAGCCGTCACCTTAGGAAGAATACCCAAGCTCACTGGATTCAGCAAGTCGATTTCTTATAGAGACATTCTACAATCCTAGGTTGGAGAGAATCTGTCACTAAATTTACCTCACTAAATAATCAGAAAATACCCAATAGCGGCCATCTTGAGTATTTGAATTTCCTCAGGGGTTTCTGGGTGGCATCATCCGGATTCTGAATCTACCAATACTGTAGATAGATAATCCACCGAAAACCTATTTTTCAATATATTACACATCTGTTTTAGGGAACTCTTTGAACTTTATGACTTTCCCACCAAAATGAGCCTCAATTTTGAATTTGGTCCCCTAACGGCATTAGCCGACACTATTTGGAGGAATACCCAAACTCATTGGATTCAGTGGTCGAATGCTTATAGAAACTACCTACAAACCGGGGTTCTAGAGAATCCGTCATGAATTTTTACCCATCTAAATAACCAAAGCGGCCATCTTGAATATTTAAATATCCTCAAAGGTGCCAGGGTGGCATCATTCGGATTCTAAATCTACACAAATTGAAGATATATTATCCATCAATAAAGGTGGGCGAAAGTTGAAATAAAAACATGGCGAACGAATCTGGTGTAACTTTGATTCTTATATCGTTTCAGGTTATTAAGGAAAACAATTAAATGGAAGAACTGTGTTATTTTGACGATGCTTCTGATCATTTTGTACATGTACATGACTACCATTAAAATGATAAGAAATCGAGTAATTCACCCTTCAACAGTCACATCCCATTTTCTTGTCAACACAGAAGTTTGTCATATTCCCAAAGTGGATCCATTCGATTTATCCATCAACACTTTGATAAAGGACAAGAACTTCATCAAATGTAGCAATGTGACGTCATTGACCTTTCAAGACGGCCAAGGTTTGCGGTTAAACATGGATGTGATAAATACTACTTACAATGGAAATTTTTCTTATTGTGAATATCATGGTATAAATCGTGGCAATAACACGGATGATAATAAATACCAATATACACCTAATGGTACGATATTTAAAAAGGATATTGTTGTTACTGAACAGTTTGTACGTGTTAAATGTTATGATAAATCACACAGTGTTATATATTCTAATTACCACGCCTTTATCTTACCACAACCAATCAGACTTCAAAAGTTAAACAATCGCTTTAGTAAGCACAAGGAAGAGAACAAACCGCGAGAAACCTTGAACGTTCTTATGATTGGTGTCGATTCTGTTTCGAGATTAAATCATATCAGAAATATGCCTAAAACACGTGACTACCTATTACGTCATCTTGATGCTATAGAATTACAAGGTTACAACAAAGTCGCTGATAATACTTTTGTTAATATCATTCCCATGACAACCGGACGCTTTGTGGAAGAGTTGCCATGGAATGAACAGAAAAGTGGAGAACCTTTTGATAAATATAATTTCATCTGGAAGAATTTTTCTTCTAGTGGCTACTCTACTTTGTACGTCGAGGACGACCCCGGGCTTGGCATCTTTAATTATCTTAAAAGTGGATTTCACGTTCCACCTGCCGATTACTATTATCGTCCATTAGCTCTGGCTGTAGAGGGGGATAACTCTGTTTGGACGTCGGGTCATCAATGTGTTGGTGATCGATTTGAAACTGACATGATTCTTAATTACACAAAAGATTTTCTGAAATTGTATCACAAGCTCCCATATTTTGGTTTCAACTTCCTAAGCCGATTAACTCACGATTCAATATCGAACACGGCCTCAGCTGATACTCCCTACTCAAACATGTTCAGGGATATTCACAATCAAGGCCTACTTGACAACACAGTGTTGATATTTTTCAGTGATCATGGAATGAGATTTGGAGAGATTCGACAAACCTACATCGGTAAATTGGAAGAACGGCTGCCGATGATGCTTCTTGTTTTTCCAAAATGGTTTTATAAGAAATATCCCAAAATAACACAAAATTTAAAAATAAATCAAAATCGATTTACCACACCTTTTGATATATACGAAACTATAAAGGATATTTTATATTTTACTGGTGACGTTAAAGGAGACGTGGACGTTAAACAAAGGGGGATAAGTCTATTCGAAGAAATTCCTGTGTCTAGAACATGTGACCATGCTGGTATATTACCACATTGGTGTACGTGTATGTCACAACAAGAGTTATCTACCAATGATCAGTTTTATAACATGAGCGTCAATTATTTGATAAACTACATAAATCAACACTTTCTGTTAAAGAACGTTACGGGCAAATGTTGGCCCTTAAAATTAGGACGTACAAAATCGGTGCACATCATAAAAAATAACGATAAACTTTTGAAGTTCAAGCAAAGTCTGAATGACGTCATAAATAGAACTGTGTCATATGATGAAAAACGTGTAAATTCAACATATATTTTTCAAGTAGCCGTATCACTGACGCCCGGATCAGGAGAATTTGAAGCAGCCGTCCGTTACGACGAAACAACCAGAAACTTCACAATGGCGGGCGATATCAGCCGAATAAACAAATATGGACATGATTCGGATTGTGTCAATGGGAATTTTCTTCGTAAATTATGTTTCTGTAGATAATATAAAAATCATGGGGAAATGATTCCCCCGTAAATTTTTCTAATTGTTTATTATGTTGCCTTCTGGCACCATAAAAATATATTGAAAACAACGAAAGAGTATTAATTTTTAGTTATTTGTTTCTTGTTGTTGGTGTTATTGTCCACCGCCTTTCGAAGAAAGCAGGGGACTATTAAATGGGTTCGTCCATCCGTCTGTCCGTCACACCTTCTGGGACACAATAACTTTCTTTCTAATTAAGCTAAATTGTTCAAATTTGTTGTGGGTGTTTATTAGGTCGATGCCTTGATGGAGTTCGAAGATGCGCATCTTTTGCTTAGGGAACACAGAGATAAGCATTTTGATGGATTGATGCTTTGGGGCACGATGACTTTAGTTCTAAATAAGTGAGAGTGATATAGTTTCGGGGTATAGTTTCAATACATCAATACCTTGCTCGGGGTAGGCAGAGTGGTAAGCAATTTGATTGGCCGAGACTTTGGAACACAATAACCTAATTGAGCTAGTATGTTTAGACTTGGTGTAGACTTGTTCAATAGGTAACTATCTTTATGGAGGTCGGAGATGACCATTTTCTGCTTACGGTAAGCAGAGATTAACAATTTTGATTTGTTGATGCTTATGGACACGATAACTTAAGTTCTAATTAAGTGGAATAAAACTTGTTGTATAGTTTCATTACATCAATGCCTTGACTAAGTTCAATTAAGCGCATTTTCTGCTATGATTAAGCAGCGCGATAAGCAATTCGATACTTTGGAACATGATAACTCTCCTTCTAATTGAGATAGAATGTTCAAAAGCTGTGTAGACGTTCATTAGGTCTATGCCTCGATGGAGTAGGTTTGCCTGTCCAACCTCGTGGGTTTCCTCCGGTTCATCTGATTTCCCCTAACTGCTAAAGCCCCACCCTTCAGTCCCATGCGCAAGCTAACTATCCCATCCCCCGTAATCTATCCCCTCCCCCAATTGCACCGACAATGCATGTGCGATAGGCATGAAATTTGGCTTGCGTCTGCATTGTACAATTTCGTATTGGTTGACGTACTTCGGATTTTGATATGGGATATTCCATGTATGCCACCAGCAACACGTTAAAGTTTCGCTAACAGTTTAAAATATCAATGAGTAGTCCCATGTCCGCACACTATATGCTGTATGTCCGTCTTCATTAGCCCAATCGGGTCAGAACTGTAGGGCAGTATACCCCATTTCCCTTCCTTTCCTTTGACTGCTATATCAAGCTCTGTGGAAAAGAAGGTTAAGCCATAAGGAACGAACGAAAGGTCTCACCGCTGGTCGCAGAGCAAAATCCTATTCATACACCACTGTATGACGTATATCATGTTTTTTTTTTATGGTTCATGGTTAAGAAAAGTAAATATCAGACTTCCTTTCCTTTAACTATTTCAAAGGAGTTTTGTTGGGTTTTATGGGGAGAAATAAAATCGAGTATATTTTTATTTTCAAAGTTTGTATTGTGATAATCATGTCTTATGATTTATCAACTCATATTCATTTGACTATCTGTAATATTTTACTAATGTGGCAGAATTGAGGGCGAGTCGGTTACAGCAAATATTTGGTTAAAGTTAGGTATTTGTCGGGAATTAATTCGTTCATTTGATAAATAAATATAAATTATTTGCATGGTTTTGTTAGTAAAGAAGAAACAACACGTTGACCGCGGGTTAAAGGTTATATCTATTCGTTACATACTCCATTATCACTGACAATATACTATACGCCACCACCATCTCTATATCTGTTAATGTACTATATCTCATTTCCTTCCCCTCAAATGTTAATAGACTACAACTGCCCCGCCCCTTCCCTTGAACTGTTTTTATTCTACGACCCCAACCCCACCCCCGCGAACAGTTAAAGGAGCTAAGTCTTTAACTTAATATCTTCCAAAATCTTCAACATAGAAAACACGAATTATTTGTCAATTTAAATCAAAATTGATGATGTGATCTTACCGGAAAAAGATGGGCTTCTGATATCCAATATTTAAGACAAAATAAATATTTTACCATTGGTACACGAATCGTGTACCATAATGCGTTTCAGCCCCAGTTCTAGCAAGAGACTCGAGGAACGAGGCTAAAAACATTGTACCAAATCAAACGGCGCATGTAGACTGGAATAACTAGACGCTAAAAAAATGCCTTCGGTTGACACTTCTGGTTTATTTCGCCGAACATAACTGATTTGAAATTGGAGTTAAAACGGAAACAATTGAATGCAAATCAGTTTATATACATTTATATCACAGTATTATATGCATTGCGATCCACTTGAGTCAATTTCTAGGTCCCAAATGTTAGCGATTTAGCTCCTTTAATATACTACACCCCTCCCATCAACCTGTTTCACAGAGAATTACTTACGAATTATCCCTGTAACGGATGACTGTCCAAAACACGTGCGTTGACTGCACGCCTCGTAGTCATTGGTTCAACGGCTCGTGCAATGTTTACTTAACACCTAACTGATTCGGGCAAAATGATGTATTTTACTCATTTTAATACCCATTTGCACTAAATAGGGAATATTTTTTAACCACAAATACTTTAAACGTCTTTATTTATTTTTCTTTTACCTCAAAAAAATGTTTGAGAATTTAATTTGTCGGAGTAAAAAAGTTAATATGCCGTACTCATTAAAGCTGAACTCCGGTTACAAAAATACCGAAATAATGTAATAAAAAAAAAGTTAACGCCCGCAAGCCGCCATACTTGTTTCCAACTTGTGAAATAAGTATGGCGGACATGGAGGCTTATGACCTGGAAAGGTTAGCCGATCTCACTTCCAGTTTGTTTCTCGTCAGCTAGCTATACACATCCGGCTTTAGTCTCTTCACACGGTTCACTGATTGCTGTATTTTTCCCCAACAGTATACCAAATTATTGAAGATTGAACATGTCTGATCAGGTAAGACTGTAAATAATTATATGAACTGCGTCTAATACAATATCAATTTCTTACACTTTGGTAAAATGGAGAAAAAAACCATAACATCAATAAATTTAGCACTGTCAAACACTCCCCAATGAGAGCCGTCCCAAACATGTAGTTATGTCCCTTGGTCGTTTTCATGAACACTATTCAACATGAACACACGAAGAAGGCAATACTAATAGTTTGTATAGGTGATTTGTTTTGGTTGAAAAACAGGTTGGGTAAGACATCTGGTTGCATCTTTTGTTTTGGAGTAAAGCTTAGGCTATATTGTAGTAGACGCAGTTCATATAATTATTTACAGGCCTACCTGATCAGACATTTTGCAATCTTCAATAATTTGGTATACTGTTGGGGGGAAATACAGCAATCAGTGAACCGTGTGAGGAGAATAAAGCCGGATGTGTATAGCTAGCTGACGAGAAGCAAACTGGAAGTGAGATCGGCTAACCTTTCCAGGTCATAAGCCTACATGTCCGCCATACTTATTTCACAAATTGGAAACAAGTATGGCGGCTTGCGGGCGTTAACTTTTTTTTATTACATTATTTCAATATTTTTGTAACCGGAGTTCAGCTTTAAGCCTCGTCGATGTCATGCTTATCAGTGATTGTAGCGGCCAAGCGAATATTCACTGCGGGATCAGTTTGCCCTCTCATACTGTTAATGCACTATACCCCCTCTTTATTAGGTGAGTCTGGGATGTACAATATCCCACCCCTTCCCCCGAACTGTTAAAAAAACTCCCCCAAATTGTTAATACACTACACCCCCACCTCTCCCCTAACTATTAAAATACTACACCGCCATCTGCATCCGAACTTTTTATATTCTACAACCCACCCTTTCCTCCGAACGTTTAATATACTACGCCCCACCAACCTTCCCCCAATCTGCTGCAAGGTTGGATTGGTCAAAATACGTCCACTTTAGTTTAAAAGACGTTGTACGGCAAAATTATTGCCACGATTATCCATTTAGCTATGATCAAGATTTAAATACGTAGTATTTGATGGCCTAGTGGTCTAGAATACCGCGCGTCGACCTCTGACTTGCGGCTGTGGTTTTGATTCCCGGTGTGAGCGTATGTGGCATGGAGATAGGGGGCTCCTTCTCAACCTCGTGGGTTTCCTCCAGGCAGTCTGGTTTCCTCCCACAGTTAAAGATAGGCTGACACTGCCAGGCAGGATACGCCCACATTTTCGAGAGATGGATAGAGAACAAGCAATACCGAAAGTGATTTTTCCTACATCATTAAGTTAGAATTTGATATGTGGAAATATTGAAATAAATTAAGATCTGTGGGTTATAAAGATTCAGTTCAGTAGGCTTCAAATTCGACTGGGGATCATGTTGCTAAGTGGGTAAGATGCTGGCTCGGTAGCCTTTGGGTTGGGTGTTTGATCCCTGCATTGGGTGACAAAGTTCATCTAGATTTTCTAGCGTGGTTTCCCCTTGTTCGTGATGAAGGATGGATGGCCTGACAAGAACAGCTGTCAAATTTAGTCCGATTTTCACGAAATTCGACCTCAACCTTCATTACGATGTAACGGTGATATAATCAAACGTTTTTTTTAAATGGGATAATAATTCTGACCCCGGAGGGACCACAAGCTAAAAAAAGGTCATTTTTCGTACAATCAGGAGCCATAATTCAGGAAGTTACGATCCGATGGGCGCCAATATCAAAAGGAACCAAGATCTTTGGGTTATAAACATGCATGTCAAGTTTCATCAAAAACTGTTCAAAATTGTGACCTCTATAGGGTCCACAACCTTGATATAACATATTTTCACACTAATCGCGTACAAACGGCGGCCATTTTGTCTGTCAATTTTGGTCCGATTTTCACGAAATTTTACCTCAATCTTCATTACCATGTAACGGTGATACAATCAAACGTTTTTTTTTAAATCGGATAATAATTTTGACCTCCAGTGGGACCACAAGCTAAAACGGTGATTTTTCGTACAATCAGGGGCCATGATTCAGGAAGTTACGAAACAATGAGCGCCAATATCGAAAGGAACCAAGATCTTCGGGTTATAAACATGCATGTCAAGTTTCATCAAAATCGGTTCAAAATTGTGACCTCTATAGGGTCCACAACCTTGATATAACATATTTTCACACTATTCGCGTACAAACGGCGGCCATTTTATCCGTCAATATTGGTTCGATTTTCACGAAATTCGAACTCAGCCTTCATTACCATGTAACGGTGATATAATCAAACGTTTTTTTTAAATCGGATAATTTTGACTTCCAGAGGGACCACAAGCTAAAAAGGGCAATTTTTCGGACAATCGGGACCATAATTCAGGAAGTTATGATCCGATGGGTGTAAATATCGAAAAGAACCAAGATCTTTGGGTTATAAACATACATGTCAAGTTTTTTGAAAATCGGTTCAAAATTGTGACCTCGATAGGGTCCACAGCCTTAATATAACATATTTTCACACTATTCGCGTACAAACGGCGGACATTTTGTTTGTCAATTTTGGTCCGATTTTCTCGACATTTGAACTCAACCTTCATTACCATGTAACGGTGATATAATCAAACGGTTTTTTAAATCGGATAATAATTTTGACCTTCAGTGGGACCGCAAGCTAAAAAGGGTCATTTTTCGTACAATCAGGTGCCATAATTCAGGAAATTATGAATCTATGAGCGCAAATATCGAAAGGAACCACGATCTTCGGGTTATAAACATGCATGTCAAGTTTCATCAAAATCGGTTCAAAATTGTGACCTCTATAGGGTCCACAATCTTGATATAACATATTTTCACACTATTCGCGTACAAACGGCGGCCATTTTGTACGTCAGTTTTGGTTCGATTTTCACGAAATTCGAACTTAGCCTTCATTACCATGTAACGGTGATATAACCAAACGTTTTTGTAAATCGGATAATAATTTTGACCTCCAGAGGGACAACCAGCTAAAAGGGCAATTTTTCGTACAATCAGGGGCCATAATTCAGGAAGTTACGATCCGATGGGTTGAAATATCGAAAGGAACCAAGATCCTTGGGTTATAAACATTCATGTCAAGTTTCATCAAAATCGGTTCAAAATTGTGACCTCGATAGGGTCCACAACCTTGATATAACATATTTTCACACTATTCGCGAACACACGGCGGCCATTTTGTTTGTCAATTTTGGTCCGATTTTCACGAAATTTGAACTCAACCTTCATCACCATGTAACGGTGATATAATCAAACGGTTTTGTAAATCGGATAATAATTTTGACCTCCAGGGGGACCACCTAAAAGGGCGATTTTTCGGACAATCAGGGGCCATAATTCAGGAAGTTACGATCCGATGGGCGCAAATATCGAAAGGAACCAAGATTATGGGGTTATAAACATGCATGTCAAGTTTCTTGAAAATCGGTTCAAAATTGTGACCTCTGTAGGGTCCACAATCTTGATATAACATATTTTCACACTATTCGCGTACAAACGGCGGCCATTTTGTCCGTCAATTTTGGTTCGATTTTCACGAAATTCGACGTTAGCCTTCATTACCATGTAACGGTGATATAATCAAACGTTTTTGTAAATCGGATAATAATTTTGACCTCCAGAGGGACAACAAGCTAAAAAGGGCAATTTTTCGTACAATCAGGGGGCATAATTCAGGAATTTAGGATCCGATGGGTTCAAATATCGAAAAGAACCAAGATCTTTGGGTTATTAACATACATGTCAAGTTTCATCAAAATCGGTTCAAAATTGTGACCTCGATAGGGTCCACAACCTTGATATAACATATTTTCACATTATTCGCGAACAGACGGCAGCCATTTTGTTTGTCAATTTTGGTCCTATTTTCACGAAATTTGAACTCAACCTTCATTACCATGTAACGGTGATATAATCAAATGTTTTTGTAAATCGGATAATAATTTTGACCTCCAGAGGGACCACAAGCTAAAAAGGGCGATTTTTCGGACAATCTGGGGCCATAATTCAGGAAGTTACGATCCGATGGGCGCAAATATCGAAGAGAACCAAGATTTTGGGGTTATAAACATGCATGTCAAGTTTCATCACAGTCGGTTCAAAATTGTGACCTCTATAGGGTCGACAAACTCAAAACATGATTTTTCGTACAATCAGGGGCCATAATCCATGAAGTTCCGATCTGATACATGCCAATATCGAAAGGAACCGAGATCTTATGGGGATAAACCTATATTTCAAGTTTCGTCAAAATCGGATAGGAATTGTGACCTGTAGAGAGTCCACAAACAAATTGTGGACGGACGGGCGTCCGGACGGACAGGGGCGACGACATAATACGTCCACATGAAAATGTGGGCGTATAAAAACCGCAAAAACAACAAATTAGTCCGTGTTTTTAAAATGAAATGCAATAATTAAGACAGGCGTGCGCATTAAAGTGTAATATGAGGGAAACTGATGTTCTCTACGACCTACACTGTAACAAAAATATCCTTGAAAAAACGGAAAAAGTTCCGGAAACAAAAATTACCAGGAAAATTTTATCCGTATTTGTTTTTCCTGTAATTTACAGAAATTCCCTCGATTAACATAAATTCCATTTTCAAATACAGAAAAATAAATCCTAGTAATATTTGTTCCCTAGACTCGAAAATGTTAAGAATTTCATCGAATTAACCATTGACTTTGTATGCGTGTGCGAAATAGCTTTATTTAACGTCTGTTTCCGCCGAAGTGCTGTCGCTGACGAAATTTGCCTCTTTCGGCTAATACAAGAATACCTTCATCGAGAAAAGGGCGTGTCGGACAACTGTTAATGGTCAGTGTTAGGACCGTTTAGAGGCTTTGAGATGTATGTTTGCGGCTTACACTGGCCAATCGGTTATAATATCCAGTTTGAAGCGTGCTTGGTTACCAGACAATACAACCTGTCCACACTGATTTTGAAAATTGATTTTAGACATTTATGAAAATACTTACAATCTGATTACCGTATGATGAATGGGAATACACTTTATAGATCTTATAAATAATGGAAATTAGCAATACATGACTTTTAATATACCAAACTTTACACAATATGATCCTTCATATTATGGTTGATAAATTGAAATGAATACTATTAAATGATAATTATTAGGAATAATTATATATGTATACGCTTTCTTATCGTTGCATTTGAAAACAGAAATAGTCCGTTATATAATGGAATAAAACATTATATCCCTAAATTTTACGTAACTTTCCTGCCATTCCACAGTTTATTCCGTAAAATAACAGAATTAAGTCCGTTATAGAAGGGAATAAAATATTCTATCCCTAAATTTCACGGAAATTTCCTGTTTAATACTGAATATTCCACAGAATTACATAAAACACGTAATTTGAAGAAATAATTTACTCTTTTAACACAATTTCTCAAAAAAACCCATCAATTAACAGAAAAAAGGTGTTAAGCTACGGAATTCGGCGACATAAAAAATGGAAATTTTTTACAGTGTACACGCATATTGAAGTCGAACTACCAACCGTTCTGTTGCACCCACGCCAATTCCATGTAACATTAAACATTGTTATTAAAATAGATAAAACACATGTAGTATATGGTCAACAGAATTTAACAGTCAAAGCTCCCATAGCATTTTTTAAAGTTATATTTTTAAAATGTATTAAAATAAAGCCCAAAATAGATTGAACCTACAAACAGTCCCACCTTGTTAAAGAATAATCATATTAATCCTATAATTCACTATTGCCAGTTGAGAAATTGGCAAAAATATCATTTTCAACTTCAAATTCAAACGTTTGAAGATGTCCGTCTATGGAGAGGAATGGGAAAACAAGGAAGGTAATTGAATAACTATTTCCTCAATCAATCTGTGTCAGCCTTTCTAATGCCCAAAAATTTTTGCCCATGATCGATAATAGTGAATTGACAACCACTTGAGCAAAAGACATAGAAATAATTATGTTTTGACTTTCTTAGAAAATATAAAAATGGAACTTTAACACAAGTCGTGCGTGAAGTCAATATTTGATACACTGTACAGCGTCTGTAATCAATAAACCCACCGCGCTTCAGTTTTTAAATATAGTTTACCATGATCTGAGTCACAACAGCCTGCAAAACTAATTCAACCCAGAAGTGAATAAACATATGAACATTCTTATAACACACAGTTCATATGGTATCCAAAACTGGGTTGAGATTCTTCACCGCGATGGTGGCATATACGGACCAGTGGTCCTAGGACCCAGAGCTATCTAGTCAGATCCTAGTTAAAATCAGGGGCATAACTTGCGAAATACACACCCACTTTCCGGATTGATTTGAGGAGTTGTTTGTTGAGTCCCAGGGATATAACAAAAATGAAGAAAATTAAGAAGAAAAACCCGTACCAAAATTATGCTAATTAACGCTGACGATCAAAAAATAAGAGAAGCCAAATCATGCTGACAACTAAACAAATAAAAGCTATTTCACGTCATCCGTACGAAACTGCTTGGCCTGTTTCAATGATCTGATAAGCATGCGCAGGTAGCTCCTATTATTAAGACTAGTCGAATTAAGGTTGCGAGGTCATACGTCATACTATTATATATTGCAATTAAACAAGAAATACTATTCAGATGATTTGTAATTATATATTGCACACTATGGTTTCAATATGTCTATTTGTCAACAGCCCGGGCTCCCGTGTCGGAGCGGCCCCAGGCCGGTTTGCTCTCCCCCTAGAAATTTTTTGAAAAAATGAATCCCAAATATGCGATTTGGTGGCATATCTGATTATAATCTCTGTCAAATATAATATATTTCATAAGTCGATTAAGGCGAAAACCCCGACGTGCAAGTAATTTACAACCATCAACCTGTGAAATTAACATATCGTCATATTATTAAATAACGTATTATCATTGTATCGTTAAGACTGAAGAGAATTTAACTGGTTAAAAAATGGGACTAGTTGAGAAAATTTTAACTATTTGATTAACCAGTTAGAAATATGGAATAAGTAGGAATATTTTCATTGAAAATTATCTCATTTTTGTTGCCGGGAGCGCTAGTTGATTCCTCCTGCGGTGAAAAGTCATGAGGCACATTGGTACAAGGTGACGAAAGTGAAATTCATTAAAGCTCCTTTTTGAATTTTGTATTCTGGCGTATCCCTACAAACAAGATGCAGGTGATTTAATAATTAGTAAATTGTCGGGCGAATCCGATGAAATTTTCGGGTGAAATTCAGAATCCCCATTGCAGGATTCCGAATTCTGGCCCTGGCCCAGCATACCCGGCCTAGAAAGTCTATTATAGCAGCCCATTCCAGACTCCAGTGATGGCGTAGCGGCCCGTTATAGGTTTTTTTTTTTTTACGACGCAATCCGCCCCTGATGTGGTCCTGTGTCAGGTTAGTGACCGCATATTGGGCGTCCCATCAATGGCAGAATAAGAATCTATGTATTTTGATCATAGTGATTATCAAGTCATTTAGTACCCTATTTTAACTTTTAGATAATCTGGCATAATCGGCTCTTTTCGTTACATTCTAATGTTAGATTTGTATTAGTTAACGCCATTTTTTCAGTGGATATTCTGTGAAATCGGGATTGTTCATTTGCCCCTCTTAGCCTTCCGTACTCTTTTCCAAATTAAAATCTCCTCAACCGAGATGACTAGAAATAAATTATGTGAGTTTATTACAACAATTGCCACCATCTGGTAATACTCAGTTTATTTTATACCAAGATAAAAAAAAATACTAGGTTTTAAATTGTTAAACATGGAGGTCGCACAATATTCGTCAATGTAAGTAGAATCTTTTTTGTTGTCAACGCCACTTGACTCAATGGCAGGCCGTATGATACAGCGCGCATACGCTAACGATTCGACCCCCCCCCCCAACAAAAAAAACAACTCGATAATTTCAGAGGGACGACACCTGGCGTATAGATTTAATACATCAATGCCTCGACTAAGTTCGAAAATGAACATTTTCTGCTGAGGGTAAGCAGAGCGATAAGCAAATTGATCGGACGAGTCTTTGGAACACAATAACTCTCCTTCTAATTGAGTTAGAATGTTCAAACTTGGTGTAGTCGTTTATTAGGTAAATACCTTTACGGAGTTCGAAGATGGGCATTTTCTTTTAGGGTTAGCAGAAGTAAGCAATCTGATTGGTTGATGCTTTGGGGCACGATAACTTAAGTTCTAATTAAGTGTGAGTGGCCAACAGTTATTTTGACACCAAATGTGAAATGAACGACGGTGCTAAGAAGAATATTTTTATTTAACAGGAAATTGATAAAGCACACAATTCAAACTAATGAACGTGAATGATGAAACTCCGAATACAGATTCATTATATCATTACCATGACTTAGTAAGAATTTTCTGCTTTGGCTAAGGAACGATAAGCAATTTGATTGGCCAAGACTTTTGGAACCTAACCATGCTTTTAATTTTGGGTAGAATGTTTAAACTTGATGTAAGATGATTATTAGGTGAGTGTCTTGACTAATTTCAACGATTGGTTCGAAAACCCCTCGATATCGATCTTGCGCTTTCCTAATGAATGGTCGCACATTTTGGAGAATGTTGCAGAAACTTTATGATCAGCAGACGTTTGTCTCGAGTCATTACTTGACTAAACAAGTTTTTTGAGGGAGGTGGGTTGGATGACCGAATGATTAGCGCGTGCGACTTGTATCATAAAGTCTTTCACTGAGTCAATTGGCGTGGTTTCAATTCCCAGGTTGTACGTGGCAAGGAGTCGGGTCGTCTGCCCAACCTCATGGGTTTTCTCCGGATCCTCCGATTTCCTCCCTTACGAGCAAGCTTATTATTGAAAGAAAATAAGAGCCACACAGTAGTCCCGAAAAAGTAGGATAATATCATCTATTATTTTCTTGGAAAAGTCATGCAGTGTTCGTGATTTTTTATGTTCTGACTAGTAGTCCACGCTTACCCGAAAAGACTATATTACTTGGAACAAAATGACTCTTTTCAGTTTCCCTCCAGACCCATGGATTGAGTTTATGGCCACGATCACGAGGGGGGGGGGGGCTGTTGGCTGTTTGAGCATTTTATTATTGACAAAACATAATCAATACTGCTATATGTTATGCTTTCGGGGTATCCTTCATTCTAGATTGAAGTTGTTTATTTTCAAACTAATGCTGAAGAATTATTGGGAATAATTGCATTTAAAATACAGATGTGTCGTCCACTTTTGGTGTTGGCGTACCATTATTTCCAGCAATGTACGGACAACTTGCCAATCGTACATTATCCATACTAAATGAAATATTGGACTTGCGTGACGTATTTCATTGAAAAGCGCGCACGGAATAGTCTAAATGTTAAGTTGTTAAATATAAATGGTCTCCAGCTAAAATCATTGCACAATGTACTGAAACAATATATTACTTAATGTCTCGCTCATTAAACCACACTTAATCCACTTGATTATAGATTATATCCCCAGAGTCCGTAATGTGTTTTTGAAAATTCAAGATGGTCACCAGGTCATGTGACCAAAGCAAGTCAAGATAATGATATAAAGAATCTATATTCGGAGTTTCATTTCATTATAACCAAAGTTATCGTGTCCCAAAGCATTAACCAATCAGATTGCTTATCTAGGCTTACCCTAAGCAGAAATTGCTCATCTTCGAACTCCATCAAGGCCATGACCTAATAAACACATACGCCAAATTTTGAACATTTTAACTCAATTCAAAGGCGTGCTATTGTGTTCCAAAATCTCGGCCAATCAAATTAGATAGGGCATCCGTATCATGTTTTTATGAAAGCCGATAAGTACCCACGCCCTTCCTCTTGCCTTCGTGACAAGGCCAAACCAAGAAGCCGCGACAAAGGTCCCAATCTCGCTCTTTTCTTCCATGGTGATCGATCCTTGGTCACGGCAACCATATTGAATGTGTAGCATATCTGGTCGAATTTGTATGTTAAACCACCACCAAATCTGACGCGTAACACTATTCAGCTACACATGTTTTTGCCACTAATTGCCGTGTTTACTATTGCAGTTCTCCAACGCCGGACTTGTTCTTGCAATTATAGTCAGAATTTGTTTGACTTAGAATGGGAAATAGACTTACCCGCTGAGAATATGACTTAATATATCTCCAGAATTACTTCGGAACCGTGAACATATAGTTCATTTAATGGCTTTCATTCTTTCAACCACATTAACAAATTGGCAACATTCTTGATTGAGTCGTAACACCTTAAGATTCCACTCTGATCAATGAAATATCTGTCACAGACAAACAATTATCAAGACCGGGTAACGAGAAAAGGGTTGTGCTGTGTAGAAATTTGAAAGGAATTGACGTCGATTCGTTTCGCTCAGATCTGATTAACTCTTAAGCTGATGTGTGATAACACCTCCAAGGTAAACAATCTAACACAGTTATATAATGACAACCTCTCCTGTCTACTTGAACAGCATGTTCCAATCACCAAAAAAACTGTAACAGTTTGACTAAATGTTCCATGGTATAATGAACAAGAACACCTTTCAAAGGCGACTCGTCGGTGCGCAGAGAGACAGTGGCGTAAATCACGACTTGAAGTTCATCGTCAGATATTCTGCAATGTCAGACGCAAAACAACCTGTGCCATTTGTCAAGATAAACGTGATTATTGCTTGTTGAAACTTGAAGAATGTAATAATGATCCGAAAAAATACCCACCAATTCATGCACTCAAGAAATATAACACTAAACTACCAGCATCTGAAAATTCTAAAACCTTGGCTGACTCATTTCATAAATTCTTCGTTAACAAGATCGATAAGATTCGATCTGATCTAAAAAAAATCTCTTCTGCAATCACCGTGGATGATACCACTACCTTTTGCGGTGAACCACTCCTTGAACTCACAGTCTTCACTGAAAAGGAGAAATAATACTTTCCTCCAAACCCACAACTTGTATAAACGATCCTATACCAACTCGTATAGTTATTCAACATTTAGTTATTCTTCTACCGGTTAGCACAACAATAATAAATATTAGTATAAAAAGTGGAATCTTTCCTGACATCTTCAAACAAGCATTTGTTCGACCCCTGCTGATGAAAGACAATTTAGATTCAAATTTACTTAAAAACTTTCGGCGAGTATCGAATCTTCCCTTTCTCTCAAAAATATTGGAGAAGGCTGTTAACCTTAGACTGCGAGAAGATTTATCTTCTAATTCTCTGTTTGATAAATTTCACAGTACAGAAACAGCATTACTTAGGGTAGTTAGTGATATACGTTGCGGTAAAGTGGTTTCCCTGGTGTTACTTGATTTATCCGCAGCCTATGATACGATTGACCATAACTTTATGTTGAAAACTCGCGAGACCCAAGACGGCATTCATGGACCCTGTCTAAATGGTTCGCGTGCATCATACTTAAATAATCGAATGTAGTCAACTGTCATTGCAAATGCGAAGTCCGACGCAGTTGAATTAAATTAGGGAGTTCCCCAAGGCTCGGTCCTTGGACCTGTTCTGTTTATTCTCTACACAAGGAGGGTATCTCATATTATCCACCAACACAGCCTATTACACCATTCTTATGCAGATGGCACTCGGATTATTGATAGTTTTTATCCTTGCGACTTTGGCCAATCATTTCAACGTACATCAAAATGCACCCAATCTTTAAAAGGCTGGATGTCCACCAATATGTTGAAATTGAATGATGATAAAACTGAAGCTATCATGATTGGATCAAAACACTCATTATCAAAAAATGATACAACTTTGAAAATAGCTGACTCAAAAATTAAACCGGTCAACGAAGTAAAAAATATGGGTGTTTACATCGATTCAGAACTCTCCATGGAAGTTCAGATTAATTATATCTGTAAAACCTGTTTTTTCCACCTCCGCTCCATCAGAAACATCCGTCACCTAATATGAAAGGACGCGGCTCATACTCTGGTTCGATCGCTCGTCTTATCAGGATTAGACTATTGTAATAGTTTACTAGCTGTAATTCCCCACAAACTGATATCAAAACTCCAAACCGCTCAAAATACTACCGCTCGAATCATCAGTCGATTAAACAGGAACACGCACATTACATCAGCACTTGAAGATCTTCATTGGCTGCCTATTAAATCAAGAATAGATTTTAAGCTCTTGTGCCTTGCGTATAAGTGTTCACATGGATCTGGGCCTTCCAATCTAGCAGACCTGCTTAATACAATACTTTTCAAGACGTCCACTTCGTTCTCAACAAGAACATCTTCTTATAATCCCAAATTATAAACTTTGGAAGATCGTTTGTTCACAGTGTCTTATTCTGTGGAATTCATTACCACTGGAAATTAAACTGTCATCAAGCCTAGAAACATTCAAAACAAATTTTAAAAACTCATCTGTTTACGGCCTATTCTGGCACCTAGTCTGTGTAGCGCCTTGAGCATGCATACTAGCATGGAACTGTGCGTGATATAAATGTACATATTTTTATAATACACATGTGGGTCTAGGACACTGTATTTACAAAAGTGGTCCCTTAAGTGTTACACTATCTTCATTATAGGTGAAGTAATTATTATTCTTTGTAAATATTTTATTAAAGTCACTCACAGAATATGTTTTAATATATTTGAGCTGGTGCTTAACAAGGGATTTAAACATTTTTTCAATATTTATGATAATTCCAGAGTCAAGAAAGACTTGTCTCCTTTTATAAATATATAGTCTTGCTAGAGATAAAATAACATTTCATAAAATAGCACTCTGATATCAGACACTGGATCGTGTATTCCTAGTATGAAATACTGTTCTAGATCTTTGCCAGAGAAACTTAGTGGTCTTAAGTCAATGAATAAACTTCGAAATATTTCAACTAAATATTCATTATATGGTCAACTAAATAACATATGACAAATTGTTTCAAATATCATCCTTCGTTTTATTTTTGTTTTTTATACGCCAATATTTTCATGTAGATGTATTATGCCTTCGTCGCTGTCCGTCCGTAAAAATATGATATATCAAGGTTGTGGACTCTAGAGGTCATAATTTTGAAGTCACAGTTTAATCTGATTTTGATCAAATTTGAATTATAAGTTTATAACCCAATGATCGCGGTTCCTTTCGATATTCGGGTACATTGGACCATAACTTCCTGGATTATGGCCCCTGATTGTACGAAAAAAACATGTTTTTTTTTTTTACCTTGTTGACCCTATGGAGGTCACAATTTCGTTGATTTCGATATCAATTAATGTATTCCCTTTTTCTATAAGGGAGGGTGGTGAGATCAATTCTACCCAATAGATAGGAATACTAACTACGATTTTTTCATATAACTGTGGCACATTTTACATTTGGAAACATTTCCAGAACCTTTTCGACTATTGTTTCTGCTGTATAGAAACCCGGAATAATTACATAGCTAATATCTGCTACCGTTGTCAATTGACTCTTAATAAAAAAAATATCACTATTCTTAATGGATTTGCCGTTTTCTAAATTCAGATTAAAAATAATGACTGTTTCATAATTTCGTCAATATGTCGAGGTGTACATTTGAATTCACCTCAAAATGTATCCCAAGCTATCAATAATTCTGCGTAAAATTTGGGCAGTTTTTTCAAACCGGATTTTTTAAACATAGAAAATTCCCTCTTTAAGATTTAGGTTTTTCATCATCCACATACTTTTTGAACAGTTTTAGATGCACAGAACATTTTTTGAGACTCAAATATTAAAGCCATCTTTATCCTAATAATTGTAGAATATTTAATTTTGGGTGGTTTCCTGTTCCATAGAAACTATGTGACAATCTTTTTGAATTCGGTGTTAACCCAATCCGGGACTGGGATTACACACGTAAGAAACCATAGTTTTGACGAGATTAAAGTATTTATTATGACTGCTTTCCTCATTAGAGTTAGCTTACATGTACGTTGTGACCAAATATTTAATGTAGTTTATGTTAATTTTTCTTTTCAATTTAATATTTCACATTTGTCTTTGTGCAATTCTTATTAATGGGAATATCTATATCACTGATCGCAATTAAATCAGACTGAATATTCCCAATAACAAGAACGACTGTCTTTCCTATATTGACCTTTCCACCTGATGCTCTGCTATAGCGCGAAATAAATGTGAAGCACTGGTCGACCGAATCATCGTCTACTACCGGAACGGTGGTATCGTCTGCATGTTGATAGAGAAGTGATATGGAACCTTTTACTTTTATACCTGTAATTAATTTATCTTTAATTTTACACATATTAAGGGTTTCCGATATTATAACGAAAGTAGAGCCGGCACCGGACAGCCCTGTTGCAGAAATCTTTTAACATCGAAGAAGTGTGAAATATGTCCACTGCACTTAATGCAAATTATATATTTGAATATTATACCTTAATATAATTGACGAATTTTGCACCGAAGCCAAAGCTATTTAATATTTTCGTTAAATGCTCGTGGTTCATCTGGACAATATATGCAGAAGACATATCGGGAATTGTCAATGATGTCACGGATTGATATAATATTATCTGTGATATCTCTTCCCGGAATTGAACTGGTTTGCTTAACTGAAGTAATGACTGACCAAGCTAATGTTTAATGTTACTCGGCGACGAAAGGCCTGTCAATCGAGAGTTCAATTGCTACTGAGAACGATCGTCAATTCTCGTAGACGTTGTAGAAGCAGTTAATGCCTATTTCTAGTCCAAACTTCAAACACTGGTAATAACTCCGTTCAGAATAAATTAATTTGACTGAAATTTTCAAGATTTTCTTCTTTTATCATCTATTTTTGAATTATTGTAGCAAAAATGACCAACTCTTTATTAAAGTCTAACTAATTGATATTTAACTAAAATATAGCCCTTATTAAAACTTTAGTTGTTTTAATGTACCATATACATTAATAAGATATTATGTTTCTGGATCAAAGACATTTCTCAGTGATTTAAAGCTGAGTAAATTGTTAAGTCTGAGAATGCCTTGAGAACAGGGGACCAAGTTATTTCTATATCCCTAGCATCAAGATATTAATTGGTTGGTTGATATACCTACAGACGCTAAAAATATTGTCGCAAATATGTATTATGCTCTTAATCGACCGTGACGCTAGCTACGTCACATATACGTATGCAAAACGTCATGCTTTAGTTATAAATCCTAGACAAATTAATTGCGTTTTAAATAACAGAGGACATGTTTGTAAGGCGGTTATAACATTATAATTCAATACGGTATCAGTCCCCAATTAAATTACATTTAGCCCGGTTGAAGGCTGAATTGACGAGTGCGGAAGTAAATCAGTCTTTAGTTGACAGTTGGTCCACAAGTTCTGTAGTGCGGAAGGCAATTAGTTCAAACAGTCTATTGTTGTGAATTGGTTCGTGAGTTCTTGCAATCTGAAATCTCAATTATGAAATAATTTATTTTATTTTATCCCTTTTCTGTTCGACCAGCATATAATGATAATTTTTGTATTGATAGGATTTTATTCAAACCACACAATTAAACAAAACTGTAATCACACCATATACTTATTTTGGCTTGATCTCGTTCTGAAGGGGCGAAAAGTAATAATTACGAATGCTATAATAAAACTACTAAGCTTTCGAATGCCCAAAAGTTGGTGTATTATTGGCATTAAACTATTTATATCACTTACATCCATATTAGTGCGAATGACAGGGGCGGATCCAGAGATGGGGGGGGGGTGCGGATGGCAGTTTTCCGTGACAGAAACCGGGCAAACCCCCTCCTGCAAAAATTCCTGGATCCGCCCCTGAATGAATCTGGTGTAACTTTGATTCTTATATCATTTCAGGTTATTAAGAAGAGCAACCAAATGGAGGAACTATGCTATTTTGACGATGCTTCTGATCATTTTGGCCATGTA